>CM045888.1:38514353-39242266 GCA_025169545.1 Anguilla japonica
AAAAAAAAAAAGTATTTCCCGCTGTGCCTCGCAGTAACCCTACACATTCTCAGAAGCATCCATACAGGACAGAGCGAGTGGTAAACGGAATTACATTAGTTCTTACTTCTTTTTCATCGAGTATGCACACACGTAATTCGCAAATGAACGTTTGGGGAACGCAAAAATGCTCAGTTAAGTTAACTCCTGGGCCCCGTATCGGGACGCAGAGTTAGCCGGACAAGTGTACCGAGGAAAACCCGGAGCCCTCCCCGATCAGGAACGTGGACTGAGGTGAATACAGTTCCTCCTGGTGTTGACTCGGCGCAGTTACAGAGCAGACTCGGTAAGCCTGTTTTCTGAAATACCCCCCCTCTCTCTCTCATTCTGAAAAAAAACAAAAAAAAAAAAAAAAACGCTTTTGACAGAAGCCGAAGCGTGCTGAAGCCATTAGCTTTGAACTGTGGCTGGATATCTAAGACACGCTGATGTTTCATTTTGCTTTGCACAGTTACAGTATTCCAGCTTAAATCGTGTGAGATACCGCCCCCTAGTGTGACAACGCAAAAAAAAAAAAAAAATAAATAAATATGTAAAATAAGTAAAAGCTTACTGCACCTGGTATTCCCAGGCGGTCTCCCATCCAAGTACTAACCAGGCCCGACCCTGCTTAGCTTCCGAGATCAGACGAGATCGGGCGTTTTCAGGGTGGTGTGGCCGTAAGCGAAGAAAGGCGCAGCCAAAGCCGTCTAAATAGTTGCCGTCACGGCAAGCCCTCTTAACATTTAATAGCCTCGCTCCACTATCCATAATTGCATTTTAGTTATCGACAAACGCATTTGAATTGGTCGAAATTACAATGTTACCTGTCAGAATGACAATTCAAGATATCTGCAATTTTAAACTGACGAGTAAGAAGGATGAATCAAGACATCTGAAAACATGCTTTCACTTGTCACAATAACTTTAAAGATATCCATAATGACGTCACAAGCATGGCCATTCGACTCGTCGCACATACCGAATGATGATCAGCTATTTACCATGTCTGTAATTCCGTTTTGACTAGTGAAAATGGTATTTTCATATATCTGAATTTGAATTATTCCCAGTTAAATCCGCCGCGCGCCCGACGTGACTGCGATGCCAGGCTTCGCAATGTACATTGGGCTTTTGCTTACTGATTGCACTGGCTATGTTAATGGCTCGGGGTAGCTGATACTTTATGAGAATTGAACCTTGTCGGACGTACGTCCTGCAGTTCTTGCAACGACCTTCGGCATGCACTTATTGCACGTCGCTTTGGATAAAAGGGCTTGCCTGATAAAATATTGGAAAAATGTATGTCAGTGTAATGTTTTGCAAACCTTGTGCGATCACTTATGGCTTTACAAATGGCAGTAGCCGTTCCCTCTGAAAAAAAAAAAAAAAGTAAGAAAATGCTACGAAGTGGAAAGAGATGGGGCGAAACAGTCGCCGTGTTGTTTTAGACAGGAAAGTTAACAGCTCGTTTCTCGCACCGGCCGCAGCATTGAAAAGCCTGACGAAGTGGCGTCACCCTGGCTAAGTGAATTACGCTTACTTGCAATTAAAAACTCCGGGCAATCTATTAGATTTAAAAGGACCTGCCATATGCCGTTGCAATGCGACTGACCTGCAACAAAGTTGCTTCCGTGAATTTTAGGCACTTTTCCTCACATTTACGCATTGACGTCCGCTTCACGGTCTTCAGACGCCGCGGCGGCGTGCCCGGACAACACGAGCAGGCGCCACCGAGTACATTCTACTTTTTCACAGCAACATCAGGGGAGAGCGCGAACGCAGTCCCCCACTACCAGAAATTATGCAGTCGAGATTCCCACATTTGGGGAATTCGCAGGGGTCAGCATGACCGAAGTGCAATGGCCGAGCCTCGCCCTGGGTGAACCACCTTCGTGATCATGGTATCTCCCCTGCCAGGTAAGTATGAGTTGTGCACCTCTCGGAATCTGTCCCTGCGCCACGCCGTGCCTTTCACATACGTGGGTAGCACATCGTTCCAGTTGCGCAGCTCTCCAAGGCGCACAATGACGGCGAGCAAACTGTCCGATCTCACTACCTGTGCCAGAATACTGGCGCTCCTTAATATTTATACTATTACCTAAAAATGCATCTTTAAAAAAAAAAAAAAAAAAAAAAAAAAAAAAAAAAATAAATAAATAAATAAAAAGTATTTCCCGCTGTGCCTCGCAGTAACCCTACACATTCTCAGAAGCATCCATACAGGACAGAGCGAGTGGTAAACGGAATTACATTAGTTCTTACTTCTTTTTCATCGAGTATGCACACACGTAATTCGCAAATGAACGTTTGGGGAACGCAAAAATGCTCAGTTAAGTTAACTCCTGGGCCCCGTATCGGGACGCAGAGTTAGCCGGACAAGTGTACCGAGGAAAACCCGGAGCCCTCCCCGATCAGGAACGTGGACTGAGGTGAATACAGTTCCTCCTGGTGTTGACTCGGCGCAGTTACAGAGCAGACTCGGTCGGTAAGCCTGTTTTCTGAAATACCCCCCCCCTTCTCTCTCATTCTGAAAAACAAAAAAAAAAAACGCTTTTGACAGAAGCCGAAGCGTGCTGAAGCCATTAGCTTTGAACTGTGGCTGGATATCTAAGACACGCTGATGTTTCATTTTGCTTTGCACAGTTCCAGTATTCCAGCTTAAATCGTGTGAGATACCGCCCCCTAGTGTGACAACGCAAAAAAAATAAATAAATATGTAAATAAGTAAAAGCTTACTGCACCTGGTATTCCCAGGCGGTCTCCCATCCAAGTACTAACCAGGCCCGACCCTGCTTAGCTTCCGAGATCAGACGAGATCGGGCGTTTTCAGGGTGGTGTGGCCGTAAGCGAAGAAAGGCGCAGCCAAAGCCGTCTAAATAGTTGCCGTCACGGCAAGCCCTCTTAACATTTAATAGCCTCGCTCCACTATCCATAATTGCATTTTAGTTATCGACAAACGCATTTGAATTGGTCGAAATTACAATGTTACCTGTCAGAATGACAATTCAAGATATCTGCAATTTAAAAACTGACGAGTAAGAAGGATGAATCAAGACATCTGAAAACATGCTTTCACTTGTCACAATAACTTTAAAGATATCCATAATGACGTCACAAGCATGGCCATTCGACTCGTCGCACATACCGAATGATCAGCTATTTACCATGTCTGTAATTCCGTTTTGACTAGTGAAAATGGTATTTTCATATATCTGAATTTGAATTATTCCCAGTTAAATCCGCTGCGCCCGACGTGACTGCGATGCCAGGCTTCGCAATGTACATTGGGCTTTTGCTTACTGATTGCACTGGCTATGTTAATGGCTCGGGGTAGCTGATACTTTATGAGAATTGAACCTTGTCGGACGTACGTTCTGTAGTTCTTGCAACGACCTTCGGCATGCACTTATTGCACGTCGCTTTGGATAAAAGGGCTTGCCTGATAAAATATTGGAAAAATGTATGTCAGTGTAATGTTTTGCAAACCTTGTGCGATCACTTATGGCTTTACAAATGGCAGTAGCCGTTCCCTCTGAAAAAAAAAAAAAAAAGTAAGAAAATGCTACGAAGTGGAAAGAGATGGGGCGAAACAGTCGCCGTGTTGTTTTAGACAGGAAAGTTAACAGCTCGTTTCTCGCACCGGCCGCAGCATTGAAAAGCCTGACGAAGTGGCGTCACCCTGGCTAAGTGAATTACGCTTACTTGCAATAAAAACTCCGGGCAATCTATTAGATCTTAAAAGGACCTGCCATATGCCGTTGCAATGCGACTGACCTGCAACAAAGTCGCTTCCGTGAATTTTAGGCACTTTTCCTCACATTTACGCATTGACGTCCGCTTCACGGTCTTCAGACGCCGCGGCGGCGTGCCCGGACAACACGAGCAGGCGCCACCGAGTACATTCTACTTTTTCACAGCAACATCAGGGGAGAGCGCGAACGCAGTCCCCCACTACCAGAAATTATGCAGTCGAGATTCCCACATTTGGGGAATTCGCAGGGGTCAGCATGACCGAAGTGCAATGGCCGAGCCTCGCCCTGGGTGAACCACCTTCGTGATCATGGTATCTCCCCTGCCAGGTAAGTATGAGTTGTGCACCTCTCGGAATCTGTCCCTGCGCCACGCCGTGCCTTTCACATACGTGGGTAGCACATCGTTCCAGTTGCGCAGCTCTCCAAGGCGCACAATGACGGCGAGCAAACTGTCCGATCTCACTACCTGTGCCAGAATACTGGCGCTCCTTAATATTTATACTATTACCTAAAAATGCATCTTTACAAAAAAAAAAAAAAAAAAAAAAAAAAAATAAATAAATAAATAAAAAGTATTTCCCGCTGTGCCTCGCAGTAACCCTACACATTCTCAGAAGCATCCATACAGGACAGAGCGAGTGGTAAACGGAATTACATTAGTTCTTACTTCTTTTTCATCGAGTATGCACACACGTAATTCGCAAATGAACGTTTGGGGAACGCAAAAATGCTCAGTTAAGTTAACTCCTGGGCCCCGTATCGGGACGCAGAGTTAGCCGGACAAGTGTACCGAGGAAAACCCGGAGCCCTCCCCGATCAGGAACGTGGACTGAGGTGAATACAGTTCCTCCTGGTGTTGACTCGGCGCAGTTACAGAGCAGACTCGGTAAGCCTGTTTTCTGAAATACCCCCCCTTCTCTCTCATTCTGAAACAACAAAAACGAAAAACGCTTTTGACAGAAGCCGAAGCGTGCTGAAGCCATTAGCTTTGAACTGTGGCTGGATATCTAAGACACGTTGATGTTTCATTTTGCTTTGCACAGTTACAGTATTCCAGCTTAAATCGTGTGAGATACCGCCCCCTAGTGTGACAACGCAAAAAAAAAAAAATAAAATAAATGTAAATAAGTAAAAGCTTACTGCACCTGGTATTCCCAGGCGGTCTCCCATCCAAGTACTAACCAGGCCCGACCCTGCTTAGCTTCCGAGATCAGACGAGATCGGGCGTTTTCAGGGTGGTGTGGCCGTAAGCGAAGAAAGGCGCAGCCAAAGCCGTCTAAATAGTTGCCGTCACGGCAAGCCCTCTTAACATTTAATAGCCTCGCTCCACTATCCATAATTGCATTTTAGTTATCGACAAACGCATTTGAATTGGTCGAAATTACAATGTTACCTGTCAGAATGACAATTCAAGATATCTGCAATTTTAAACTGACGAGTAAGAAGGATGAATCAAGACATCTGAAAACATGCTTTCACTTGTCACAATAACTTTAAAGATATCCATAATGACGTCACAAGCATGGCCATTCGACTCGTCGCACATACCGAATGATCAGCTATTTACCATGTCTGTAATTCCGTTTTGACTAGTGAAAATGGTATTTTCATATATCTGAATTTGAATTATTCCCAGTTAAATCCGCTGCGCCCGACGTGACTGCGATGCCAGGCTTCGCAATGTACATTGGGCTTTTGCTTACTGATT
Source organism: Anguilla japonica (assembly GCA_025169545.1). Classification (NCBI taxonomy): domain Eukaryota; kingdom Metazoa; phylum Chordata; class Actinopteri; order Anguilliformes; family Anguillidae; genus Anguilla; species Anguilla japonica. Next base: position 38,519,835 of record CM045888.1, read on the forward strand.
GCACTGGCTATGTTAATGGCTCGGGGTAGCTGATACTTTATGAGAATTGAACCTTGTCGGACGTACGTTCTGTAGTTCTTGCAACGACCTTCGGCATGCACTTATTGCACGTCGCTTTGGATAAAAGGGCTTGCCTGATAAAATATTGGAAAAATGTATGTCAGTGTAATGTTTTGCAAACCTTGTGCGATCACTTATGGCTTTACAAATGGCAGTAGCCGTTCCCTCTGAAAAAAAAAAAGTAAGAAAATGCTACGAAGTGGAAAGAGATGGGGCGAAACAGTCGCCGTGTTGTTTTAGACAGGAAAGTTAACAGCTCGTTTCTCGCACCGGCCGCAGCATTGAAAAGCCTGACGAAGTGGCGTCACCCTGGCTAAGTGAATTACGCTTACTTGCAATTAAAAACTCCGGGCAATCTATTAGATCTTAAAAGGACCTGCCATATGCCGTTGCAATGCGACTGACCTGCAACAAAGTCGCTTCCGTGAATTTTAGGCACTTTTCCTCACATTTACGCATTGACGTCCGCTTCACGGTCTTCAGACGCCGCGGCGGCGTGCCCGGACAACACGAGCAGGCGCCACCGAGTACATTCTACTTTTTCACAGCAACATCAGGGGAGAGCGCGAACGCAGTCCCCCACTACCAGAAATTATGCAGTCGAGATTCCCACATTTGGGGAATTCGCAGGGGTCAGCATGACCGAAGTGCAATGGCCGAGCCTCGCCCTGGGTGAACCACCTTCGTGATCATGGTATCTCCCCTGCCAGGTAAGTATGAGTTGTGCACCTCTCGGAATCTGTCCCTGCGCCACGCCGTGCCTTTCACATACGTGGGTAGCACATCGTTCCAGTTGCGCAGCTCTCCAAGGCGCACAATGACGGCGAGCAAACTGTCCGATCTCACTACCTGTGCCAGAATACTGGCGCTCCTTAATATTTATACTATTACCTAAAAATGCATCTTTAAAAAAAAAAAAAAAAAAAAAAAAAAAAAATAAAAAAAAAATAAAAAGTATTTCCCGCTGTGCCTCGCAGTAACCCTACACATTCTCAGAAGCATCCATACAGGACAGAGCGAGTGGTAAACGGAATTACATTAGTTCTTACTTCTTTTTCATCGAGTATGCACACACGTAATTCGCAAATGAACGTTTGGGGAACGCAAAAATGCTCAGTTAAGTTAACTCCTGGGCCCCGTATCGGGACGCAGAGTTAGCCGGACAAGTGTACCGAGGAAAACCCGGAGCCCTCCCCGATCAGGAACGTGGACTGAGGTGAATACAGTTCCTCCTGGTGTTGACTCGGCGCAGTTACAGAGCAGACTCGGTAAGCCTGTTTTCTGAAATACCCCCCCTCTCTCTCTCATTCTGAAAAACAACAAAAACGAAAAACGCTTTTGACAGAAGCCGAAGCGTGCTGAAGCCATTAGCTTTGAACTGTGGCTGGATATCTAAGACACGCTGATGTTTCATTTTGCTTTGCACAGTTACAGTATTCCAGCTAAAATCGTGTGAGATACCGCCCCCTAGTGTGACAAAAAAAAAAAAAAAAATAAATAAATATGTAAATAAGTAAAAGCTTACTGCACCTGGTATTCCCAGGCGGTCTCCCATCCAAGTACTAACCAGGCCCGACCCTGCTTAGCTTCCGAGATCAGACGAGATCGGGCGTTTTCAGGGTGGTGTGGCCGTAAGCGAAGAAAGGCGCAGCCAAAGCCGTCTAAATAGTTGCCGTCACGGCAAGCCCTCTTAACATTTAATAGCCTCGCTCCACTATCCATAATTGCATTTTAGTTATCGACAAACGCATTTGAATTGGTCGAAATTACAATGTTACCTGTCAGAATGACAATTCAAGATATCTGCAATTTTAAACTGACGAGTAAGAAGGATGAATCAAGACATCTGAAAACATGCTTTCACTTGTCACAATAACTTTAAAGATATCCATAATGACGTCACAAGCATGGCCATTCGACTCGTCGCACATACCGAATGATCAGCTATTTACCATGTCTGTAATTCCGTTTTGACTAGTGAAAATGGTATTTTCATATATCTGAATTTGAATTATTCCCAGTTAAATCCGCTGCGCCCGACGTGACTGCGATGCCAGGCTTCGCAATGTACATTGGGCTTTTGCTTACTGATTGCACTGGCTATGTTAATGGCTCGGGGTAGCTGATACTTTATGAGAATTGAACCTTGTCGGACGTACGTCCTGCAGTTCTTGCAACGACCTTCGGCATGCACTTATTGCACGTCGCTTTGGATAAAAGGGCTTGCCTGATAAAATATTGGAAAAATGTATGTCAGTGTAATGTTTTGCAAACCTTGTGCGATCACTTATGGCTTTACAAATGGCAGTAGCCGTTCCCTCTGAAAAAAAAAAAAGTAAGAAAATGCTACGAAGTGGAAAGAGATGGGGCGAAACAGTCGCCGTGTTGTTTTAGACAGGAAAGTTAACAGCTCGTTTCTCGCACCGGCCGCAGCATTGAAAAGCCTGACGAAGTGGCGTCACCCTGGCTAAGTGAATTACGCTTACTTGCAATTTAAAACTCCGGGCAATCTATTAGATTTTAAAAGGACCTGCCATATGCCGTTGCAATGCGACTGACCTGCAACAAAGTTGCTTCCGTGAATTTTAGGCACTTTTCCTCACATTTACGCATTGACGTCCGCTTCACGGTCTTTAGACGCCGAGCAGGCGCCACCGAGTACATTCTACTTTTTCACAGCAACATCAGGGGAGAGCGCGAACGCAGTCCCCCACTACCAGAAATTATGCAGTCGAGATTCCCACATTTGGGGAATTCGCAGGGGTCAGCATGACCGAAGTGCAATGGCCGAGCCTCGCCCTGGGTGAACCACTTTTCACTTTTGAAATTTTTTTATTATATCAAAACAATTGCTTTCCAAGCATTTCAAGCTTACAAACATTGTACACATTTCAACACATTTTTTTCCAAGCACAATATACTTTAAAATCTTCCAAACCTCCATCCCCTTCCAATAAATATATTTTACAAACATTTTACAACCAATCCCAATAAAATTAGACACTATGCTTTTGTGCAGGGCAGGACGTGTCCTTAAACAACTGCCTGCACTCCTTACCTGCTGTCCCGTCATACTGGGAGTCCTGGACCTGAGCAGGCTAATCCTCCCCGTCCCATGACCATTGCCCATGCAGCGCGCCCCCACGTGCGCCTGGCCACCTCCTGTCCCTTCCGTCGACTGTGGCGGAACATGTAGTCTTTTACTGCGGCCCAGGCCACCCTCTTCATTTGTTCCCTCCTCAGTAATTTGTCCTCCAGCACCAGCAGGCACCTTGCCTTCCACAGGGCCTCCTTTGCGCAGTTCACCACCTGCCATGCTTGAGTCCACGCATTTCCTTTTATATTCCCTTTTGTCCCATATAGGACCAGCTGGCAGTCTAGCATTATCCCTGGGTGCAGGTGCTGGAGCAGAGGGCACACCTCCTTCCAGAGGGCCTGGGCCGCCTCACAGTCCCACAGGAGGTGCCGCACGGACTCTTCATGTCCACAGCCATCTCTGGGGCACACTGCAATTCGGGACATTCCTCTTCTGTGCATTACTGCACGAACAGGGAGGACCCCGTGCGCCACCTGCCAGGCCAGGTCCCGATGCCGGTTCAGCAGGTCCGGGTGGGCCACCTCCTTCCAAACCTTTCTTGCTTGGCCTAGTGCCAGCCCTCTCACTGGACACGTAGGCTCCCTGCCCTGCACAAAGGAGAGAAGACTTTTAAAAGATGTCAGTGCATCAACCCCCTCCTCTTCCAATTCACATTTCATTAAAAACGTTTGTACAAGGCGATAAAAACCTGGCATCACAAAGGCTACAGGTACAGTTAACTTAACTTTTAAAATACCCAACCTCCTTAAATAGCCCCCCATAAAAAATCGAACAAAAAAAGAAGCTTTATTAAAACCAGACACAGCCAACGAGACATGTAACGCCACAAATTTACACATTAAAATTTTGTAAAAATCCGGGACCCCTTTTCCACCCTTCTCCGGCACTCTCTTTACCCACTCCCTCTTTAGCCGTTCCCACCCCCCACCCCATAAAAAACGGAAAATCAAACGATCAAGTCTGACGAACACAACACGGGACGGACAAAAGACAGCACCCACAAACAACAACATTGGTAAAATCACCGACTTTAAAATCAGGACTTTCCCTTCCAAGGTGAGTTGCCTCAACCTCCAAAAAGTTACTTTTCTTTGTATTTTCTTAAAAATGTCGTCCCAGTTCCCACTGCCCAAACCTTCTGCATTAAATTTAACCCCCAAAACCCGCATTTCATTAAAATCCACTTTTAGAGGGAGGTCTTGTCTCTCCACCTCACTCCAGTTCCCAAAAACTTTTAAAACTGTTTTTTCTCTGTTTAACTTTGCACCCGAGGCTTGACCAAACCATTCTGTTCTGTCTAAAACCCTGGCGACCGACACTCTGTCCGAACATAAAACCGTGACATCATCCATGTAGAGAATGCACCTGGCCTCCCTCCCCCCACTACCCGGTATTTGTAGGCCCCTAATCCAGGTGTCCCTTCTCAACACCTGCGCCAGTGGCTCCATACAACAAACAAACAGGAGTGGGGATAATGGACACCCCTGACGGACACCGCAGTTTACTGACACTGCTTCTGATAACATCCCGTTTACCAAAATTCTGCTCCTTACCTCTGTGTATAGGAGCCCCACCCGTGCTAAAAACCCACCTGAAAACCCCATCTTTTGCAGTACACGAAACATGTACTGATGCGAGACCCTATCATAAGCCTTTTCAAAATCTAAATTTAACACTGCAAGCCTAATATTTCTGTCTCTCGCGTAACAGATGGCATCTCTCACCAGTACCAAGCTGTCCGTGATCCTCCTTCCTGGCACCGCGCAGGTTTGATCCAGGTCTATCACTTGTTCTAAAACCCCCCTCATCCTTAAAGTTAAAATTTTACTGTACATCTTAAAATCAAAATTTAAAAGAGTTATCGGTCGCCAGTTTTTTAAATCCTCCGCCTCCCCTTTTTTAAAAATCAAGGTAACCACCCCCTCTCTAAAACTCACCGGCAACTTTTTAAAACTATCAAACTCTCTAAAAACAGCTAAAATATCTGGCCCCACTAATCCCCAAAAGGTTCTGTAAAATTCAACTGGAATCCCGTCAAGCCCCGGTGCCTTCCCAGTTTTAAAAGATTTGAGACTTTCCGTCAACTCTAAAAACTCGATAGGTGCGTCTAAAACCAACCCCTTTTCCACCACCCTCTCTATATTGTCCAACACCTCCTCCACCCTTTCTTCCACCACTTCCTTTTCTCCAAACAGTTTCCCATAAAATTCCTCCACCACCTCTAACAGACCTTTTTTTCCATTTTTTACAACCCCATCCTCCCCCTTCAACCCTTTCATTAAAATTCCCCTTGACATAATTTTTTTAAAAAAGTATCTTGTACACTTCTCTCCCTCGTCAATTTCCTTCTCCTTACACCTAAAAATTACATTTTTGCTCTTATTTTCCGTTAAAACAGCCATCTCATTTTTTACTTGCTTCAGTTCTTCTTTAAAATCAAATCCCATATTTACCAAATCCCAATACCTATTTAATCTCCTCTGAAGCCCCACCCACACTCTCCTCTCCTTCTTCTTCTTTTCTTTTCCTTTATTAATAAAAAACTCCTTAATTCTCCCCTTTGTGTCCTCCCACCACTCCGCTCTTGTAGTGTACAGGTCCTGGAGGGATTGCCATTCTTTATATTTTTCATTAAAAGCCATCACTACTGCCGGGTCCTCAAACAAGCGGCAGTTCAGCTTCCATACTCCTCTGCCTACTGCTACTCCTGACTCCACAGCCAGAGAGCAGCTCAGCAGGGAGTGGTCAGAATAAAACACCGGATTCAGAGATGCTGATTGACCAGCGAAACCCCTAGCAAAGATGAAATCAATCCTCGATGCTCGGGATCCATCATTTGTTCGCCAAGTAAAACCCTCTTGCCCTGGACACAAAGAAGAATAAATATCTCGTAATTTAAAATCCATTAAAAGTCTTTGGAGATAAAAGTTGTTTTATCCATTCTAAAATCCTGTCCCTCCCCCTTCCGCCCAAGCCTATTTAAAACACAATTAAAATCCCCAACCAGTAACAAAGGGGCCCGCCCAAGGAGATGCGGCGGGAGCTCCTGCAGCAACTCCCATCTCTCCTGTTTATATGGAGAACAATAAATATTTAAAAGGTTAAAATTAATTCCATTAAAAGACAGTGATAAAACCAACAACCTACCACTCACCACCACAGTGCTCCCCAACACCTGCACCCTCTTGTTCTTCACCAGCACTGCCACACCATCTGCCCGGTTTGCGTTCGAGCCGCTCCAAAGAGACGGCCCTAGCTGCCACATGCTTTCCCCCACTCCCCGTAGGAAGAGCGATATGGCAACCCGCATTCTTGTAGGCAAATTATGTCTGCCTGCACCCCTTCCAGGGCTAACAGAACAGACCTTGCCCTCGTTACTGTCCTCACGCTACGAACATTTATCGTCACCACCGTGAGGGGCATGTGCTGGGAACTCATTTTAAAGTGATAAAAAAGAAACACCAATTCTACAAAAACAAACACCTTATATATGAGACAAACTTTTAAATCCTTCTCCATCACTTCTCTAATGAACTGCCCCCTCCTAAATCACCCACCTGTGCATTTTCATCTGTAGCAAACAGTTCAGAAACATATGGAGTTTGATTTTGTGACCTTTCCCCATATACTGGAGAATTCCCTACCTCCTCACTGTCCGATAGGAATTCCAGCCAATCCCATTGTTTTTTTTTTTCCTTCCTATCTTCCATTTTCGTACTCCTATAGCTCCCTCCAAATCTCCATCCTCCTCATCTAAACCCCTCTTTAAAGGTCCCACCTCTACCTCTTGTTTCCCTGCTGACTCCACTGTCTCCATGGAGGCAGCCTCCGAATCAGATTCCCCTGTCTGTCCTTCTTTTCCCTGCAGCTCTACCTCCATTTCCCCCTCCGCAGAGTCTACCTGTTCCACTTCCTCAACCTGCCCCGGCTGCAGACTTTCTGCACCTACATCTAACTCCTTACCTTCCCCCTCCCCCTTCTCCATTCCTACACCCTCTCCTACACCCTTATCCTCACCACTATCTTTCCCCTCACTCCCAATCCCTATCTCAACCCCCCCCTTCTCCTTACTTACCTTCTCTTTCTCACCCCTTTGAGTCTCATCACCTACTTTCTCACCTTCCCCAAACTTTCCCTTCTCCCCTCTTTCCTTTTCTTCTTCCTGTCCACCTTCCTTTCTACCCTCACCTTTTGGTTCCTCTGTCCCACCTTCCTTTCTCCCACCAGCCCCCCCTGCTGGTCTCTGGATTTCACTTTTTTGCTCCCCTGTCCCACCTTCCTTCCTCCCACCAGCCCCCCCTGCTGGTCTCTGGGCTTCACTTTTTTGCTCCTCTGTCCCACCTTCCTTTCTCCCACCAGCCCCCCCTGCTGGTCTCTGGGCTTCCTCTTCCCCACTAGCCCGGTTTCCCGCTCTAACCTGCCGCGCCCTATTTGCAAAAGAGTCTGGGCAATCTCTAAACAAGTGAGCGGCAGACCCACACAAGTTACATTTCACACCGGTAGGACACTGTGCTGACAAGTGCCCCACCTCCCTGCATTTTGTGCACACCAGCACCTTGCACCCCTCTGCTAAGTGTCCAAATGCACCCACACCTTCTACACAATTTAGGTTGGCCCTGATAGTTAACGAGCCCTCTATTCTCGCCTAGTACGATCATAGAGGGCAGGTGTTTAAATCCTCCAAAGCCTTTTGGGTCCAACAACAGTTTAATTGGCACCCGCCAACTCCCATTCCAAATTCCTTCAGTGTCCATTACTCTTTCGGGCGGGGCCCGGACAGAACAAAAAACGGCCTAGCCAGGTGTTTATATCACCCTCTCGTTAACCGTTTCATTAAACATCCTGACAAAAACCACCTTAACTGAATCATCAGTTAGACGCTCCACTGCAAACATTTCAAACTGATCTTTCACCGTTTCAAACTTCTCCCAAAACATTCTGAGCAGTGTTTGAGTCTTAAAACTAAGGTCAAATCCTTTGCCATGAGGCAAACCAATCAAACAATTAATGTCCGAAGGACTAAAACCCAAAGCCCCCTTAACAAACTTGCGTGAGAAATCCAGCCGCGAGCACTCTAACACACGGCCGTCTTTCTCACGCAAGTTGAAACGGACACAGCAGTGCCGACGAGCGCCGACTCTCGCTGCCGCCATTTCAAACTGAAACACACAACAGTACTACCGCGAAATAAAAGAAACCAAATTAAACTGACAAAACAATTTTAAACAAAAGAGACAAACAAAGCACGCCCCGAAGGGCCGTACCTGCAAGAAGAAGCGTCGCTCCGCCCCTTCCTCGTCGCCGACAACACCTAAATAAATCAGAAAATCCAACACAAACAGTTAAATTGAAACAAATCACGCTTCTTGCACTAAGCAAAAAACAAGCTCGATACTGCCACTCAGCAAGAAAGACCAAAAATGGTATCTCCCCTGCCAGGTAAGTATGAGTTGTGCACCTCTCGGAATCTGTCCCTGCGCCACGCCGTGCCTTTCACATACGTGGGTAGCACATCGTTCCAGTTGCGCAGCTCTCCAAGGCGCACAATGACGGCGAGCAAACTGTCCGATCTCACTACCTGTGCCAGAATACTGGCGCTCCTTAATATTTATACTATTACCTAAAAATGCATCTTTACAAAAAAAAAAAAAATAAAAATAAATAAATAAATAAATAAATAAAAAGTATTTCCCGCTGTGCCTCGCAGTAACCCTACACATTCTCAGAAGCATCCATACAGGACAGAGCGAGTGGTAAACGGAATTACATTAGTTCTTACTTCTTTTTCATCGAGTATGCACACACGTAATTCGCAAATGAACGTTTGGGGAACGCAAAAATGCTCAGTTAAGTTAACTCCTGGGCCCCGTATCGGGACGCAGAGTTAGCCGGACAAGTGTACCGAGGAAAACCCGGAGCCCTCCCCGATCAGGAACGTGGACTGAGGTGAATACAGTTCCTCCTGGTGTTGACTCGGCGCAGTTACAGAGCAGACTCGGTAAGCCTGTTTTCTGAAATACCCCCCTTCTCTCTCATTCTGAAACAACAAAAACGAAAAACGCTTTTGACAGAAGCCGAAGCGTGCTGAAGCCATTAGCTTTGAACTGTGGCTGGATATCTAAGACACGCTGATGTTTCATTTTGCTTTGCACAGTTACAGTATTCCAGCTTAAATCGTGTGAGATACCGCCCCCTAGTGTGACAACGCAAAAAAAAAAAATAAATATGTAAAAGCTTACTGCACCTGGTATTCCCAGGCGGTCTCCCATCCAAGTACTAACCAGGCCCGACCCTGCTTAGCTTCCGAGATCAGACGAGATCGGGCGTTTTCAGGGTGGTGTGGCCGTAAGCGAAGAAAGGCGCAGCCAAAGCCGTCTAAATAGTTGCCGTCACGGCAAGCCCTCTTAACATTTAATAGCCTCGCTCCACTATCCATAATTGCATTTTAGTTATCGACAAACGCATTTGAATTGGTCGAAATTACAATGTTACCTGTCAGAATGACAATTCAAGATATCTGCAATTTTAAACTGACGAGTAAGAAGGATGAATCAAGACATCTGAAAACATGCTTTCACTTGTCACAATAACTTTAAAGATATCCATAATGACGTCACAAGCATGGCCATTCGACTCGTCGCACATACCGAATGATCAGCTATTTACCATGTCTGTAATTCCGTTTTGACTAGTGAAAATGGTATTTTCATATATCTGAATTTGAATTATTCCCAGTTAAATCCGCTGCGCCCGACGTGACTGCGATGCCAGGCTTCGCAATGTACATTGGGCTTTTGCTTACTGATTGCACTGGCTATGTTAATGGCTCGGGGTAGCTGATACTTTATGAGAATTGAACCTTGTCGGACGTACGTCCTGCAGTTCTTGCAACGACCTTCGGCATGCACTTATTGCACGTCGCTTTGGATAAAAGGGCTTGCCTGATAAAATATTGGAAAAATGTATGTCAGTGTAATGTTTTGCAAACCTTGTGCGATCACTTATGGCTTTACAAATGGCAGTAGCCGTTCCCTCTGAAAAAAAAAGTAAGAAAATGCTACGAAGTGGAAAGAGATGGGGCGAAACAGTCGCCGTGTTGTTTTAGACAGGAAAGTTAACAGCTCGTTTCTCGCACCGGCCGCAGCATTGAAAAGCCTGACGAAGTGGCGTCACCCTGGCTAAGTGAATTACGCTTACTTGCAATTAAAAACTCCGGGCAATCTATTAGATCTTAAAAGGACCTGCCATATGCCGTTGCAATGCGACTGACCTGCAACAAAGTCGCTTCCGTGAATTTTAGGCACTTTTCCTCACATTTACGCATTGACGTCCGCTTCACGGTCTTTAGACGCCGCGGCGGCGTGCCCGGACAACACGAGCAGGCGCCACCGAGTACATTCTACTTTTTCACAGCAACATCAGGGGAGAGCGCGAACGCAGTCCCCCACTACCAGAAATTATGCAGTCGAGATTCCCACATTTGGGGAATTCGCAGGGGTCAGCATGACCGAAGTGCAATGGCCGAGCCTCGCCCTGGGTGAACCACCTTCGTGATCATGGTATCTCCCCTGCCAGGTAAGTATGAGTTGTGCACCTCTCGGAATCTGTCCCTGCGCCACGCCGTGCCTTTTCTGAAGAGCTTGCTGCCGTGGTGTCTTTTCCCTCGTGAAGTAGTTTTCTACAGATTGGCGATTGGACTCAGAATTCTGTCGGTTCCTAGATACGACATTTGGGGGCTCGTCCGGGATACGAAAGAGGAATCGCTGAAGCTCCCGGCTCCTAGAGACAGAGGTGGAGGGTACTAGCCCCTAAAAAAGCTGGCGCCAGCCTATCAAAAGGTAAGAGTATTTAACTACTTTGTTTTGGACTGGGGCACTGTCCCCTCTGACCTCTTCTCCCTGACGCCGGGAGTGAAATCCTCTCGTACAACTAACCCGGCCACTAACAGCGAAAATTGAGGGGAAGGAAGCGGAGAGCTCTTCAGAAATGTACGCCCCAAACCGTGAGTGAATTGAGTGTGGTATGAGTGAAAGGACGTCATAAATTTTTATTTTATTCAGAAAAGAATTGTTGGTTAGGAACAAGTTGGAATAGGCCTATATTTGTTGCAAAAGTGTGAGAACCAGAACTAGGACTCAATATCCTTTTGAAAGGCTTACACTGATGCAGGTGTGGCAAGAAAGTGTTGGAACTGGAACTAGGACTCAATATCCTTTTGCGAGGTTTCCATTGATTGCCGATGTCGTGTTGCAAAAGTGTTCAATCCAGGACTAGGAATGATATTTTATATATTTTGCTGCTGAAAGGTTTACACTGATGCAGGTGTGGCAAAAAAGTGTTGGAACTGGAACTAGGACTCAATATCCTTTTGCGAGGTTTCCATTGATTGCCGATGTCGTGTTGCAAAAGTGTTGAATCCAGGACTAGGAATGATATTTTATATATTGTTGCTGCTGAAAGGTTTACACTGATGCAGGTGTGGCAAAAAAGTGTTGGAACTGGAACTAGGACTCAATATCCTTTTGCGAGGTTTCCATTGATTGCCGATGTCGTGTTGCAAAAGTGTTGAATCCAGGACTAGGAATGATGTTTTATATATTGTTGCTGCTGAAAGGTTTACACTGATGCAGGTGTTTGTGGCAAAAAGTGTAACTGGAACTAGGACTCAATATCCTTTTGCGAGGTTTACACTAATGCTGGTAGTTTAGAGAGGAGCCAAGAGACTTGGAAGGAGAGAAGCCCTAAAGGGGTCGCCTGCAAGAGCTCGGGTAAAAGGGTTTTATTGGAAAAACACTGTCCTCTGAGGTAGAAAGTTTTAGAGAGGTGCCAAGAGACTTGGAAGGAGAGAAGCCCTAAAGGGGTCGCCTGCAAGAGCTCGGGTAAAAGGGTTTTATTGGAAAAACACCGACCACGAGATAGAAAGTAAGTGAAATGTGTTGTTGGTTAGGAACAACATTGATAACGCTGTGCTTATGCTTAGATTAGATGCTTATGCTTGCGCGGAAATAACGTTGTATTGAGGCAACGGAGGTAAAAATTTTGATTTGTGTGTATGTATAAAGTGTGTGGAAGGGAGAACGGCAAGAGTGTAGAAGGTATAAGAAGGGAGAAAATAAGTGAAGAAACAAAGGTTAAAAATATAATAATATCTGGTAATAAGAAATAAAATAAAGGTATTAGCCTCAGCTGGAAAATAACGGTTAAATAATAAGAAATAGAATAAAAGTATTAGCCTCGGCTGGAGAATAACGGTTAAATAATAGGAAATAAAATAAAAGCAGTACCCTCAGTTGAGAATAAAGGTTAAATAGAAGAAATATAAAATAAAGTATAAGTAATAAATAAAATAAAAGTATTAGAGTAAACGTAAAATAATGGTAAAAGAAGAGAAAACGCCGGTTGAAATAATCACAGGAAAACATCCTAAATGTGAACAGGAGATAGAGAAAATATCAGAAAAATGGACAAAAAGAACTAAAAGAATGGCGACAAAATGGCCTAAAGGGGGTACGTTTGATAGGGAAATATGCGATCAGATGGGAGGGGTAATAGCAAATTACAGAACAAAAGACAAGTCAGAAAAAAGAAAGCTAAAAAGAGAACAGGAAAAAACAATTTTAGGATGGTTTAGGTCCGTTTCCCTAGAGAAAGATGTAGGGATAAAAAGGGATTGCAGTGAAATAATGACTCCCCCTCCGTATGCCCCACAGTCACCAAGACATAAGGTAATAAAAGAGAAAGGCTTGTATCCAATATGCCCGGTAACATCTGCAGTGTATCTGGTAGTAAAGGGACAGGTGGAAATAAAGGGGTGGGTAGAACATGAGGAAGGTGAGGAACAACTCGGGATAGAGAGAGCGCGACTCGAGCAAGAAAAGGAAAAAATAGGTACAAGGGTAGCAGAGCTAAGGGGATAACACAAGGAAGTGGAGGAATTAGAAGAGCTGTTAAAAGAAAAATATAACCAGTATGATGAATACCATAGCCGGTTAATAAAAAAGGCAAAAGAGATGAGACACTGAGAAAAAACAGCGAGCGTCTAAAATATGCCAAAAGCCTGAACAGGTGGGGTCAAAAAGGGACGGGGAAACACATAAAAGACGCGAAAATGCAGGGTGGGAAAACACGAAATGGGAAAAGCTCCCGTATAACACGTGGGAAGAGCTGAAGACAAAAAATATCAAGGGAACAGAATCCCGAGATAAGCATAAGCCAAGGTTAGCAAAAGGCACTGCAAATAAAAAGCAAATCCCCCAGATAGAATATAAATTAGAATATAATAAAGGGGAGGAGGAGTTCTCCCCAGCAGAAAAAAGTGAGGCAAGCGATAGTGAAGCAAGCCAGGCAAGTAATAGCGAGGCAGAAGAGTCAGACGGGGGAGAGGGGCCTGCACGGGGGGGGGAAGACTTAGCTGGGCGATATCAAAACGTAAGAAAAATACCGCCAACCCGGCATAACCCAGCAGCAGAAAGATATAGCCATAATGCTAAAAACCCCAATACCACAGCACCATTGTTGATTAGGGAAGGTGGTGTACCCCGATACATTCCCTGGTCCACCCAAGATATGTATAATGTAATAACCAATCTCCCTGAGTTGCAGAATGGGGCAAGCCACTGGATCAGGGTGCTGGAGGAGGAGACAACAGGCCAGTTCCTGGCTGTGGGGGACCTGAAGGCTCTCCTGGGAAAGGTTGTGGGGATGGAAACAATGCTGGACATATTTGAGCAGGCTGGCTTTGACAGAAACCATGCGCAGTCTCCAGCAGTGGACGGTGGGCCGTTTGATAACGTGCGTGGGATTGTTTGGACTGCTCTACGAGCCCTGTATCCCGCACGACCGGACATAATGACCTTAACGGGACCACCGTTAAAAAAAAATAAACTACCAAAAACATACATCTACACGCAGTTGCGCAGGTGGAGATTGATGACTGAGAGGGACGTACAGGCAGATCCCATAATGACCACCCTCTTCCGCAAAGCCATACGGGAGGGGATGCCACAGGAAGTGGGGCGCCGCCTCGACGAGGTGGTGGGACTGAACACCATGGCACACAGAGAATTTGTAGATCATGTGGTGCACGCTGTAGAAAGTCAGCGGAAAGAGGGGAAAAAGCTGGAAGATCAAACAAAAGACATTCAAAGGAAGCTACTGCAGTTGCAGCTGGAGGAGCTGAAAGCCAAAGGAAAAAAGGTGCTGGATAAAGAAAAAGAGGCGAAAAAAGTGGCATCTGTGAAAATACAAAATATGGACATTGACTTTGAGGCCGCCCCCACGCCTGAACCATGGAGCAGCCTGATGGTGCCCCAGCCAACGGTGGTCTACAACTTCTCCGGCATCCCTCACCCGGTGGCCATGCAAGGTAATATGAAAGGGGGAGGGCCACAACCGGGTGGGAAGCAAATGGAGGGAGGGCCAGGGAATGGTGGTCAAAATAATCAGTGGAGAGGGCAGCAGAATCAGAATAACAACATGCAAAATAGAAATTGGAACAAACAAGGCTTTCCTAGTCAACAGAAACAGGGCCCCATAGTCTGCTATGGATGTGGTCAGGAGGGGCACATAAAAAGAGGGTGTCCAAACGCCCAAGGAATGTACTCAGGTAACCAGGGGATCTGGGTACCTAATCAGCCTCAGCAATCACAGGGTTACCCCAACTTGACCCCACCTCCCCAGGCTAGGCCCCCATATCAGAGTAGGGGACCTGTAAATTACCAAGGTGCCCAATAGGGGTGCCCAGAGAACCCAGGCAGAGTAGGACAGCATGTCATGATAACAAACAGGCCAGAACAAGAACCTATAATAAATGTACAAATCGAAGGAAAAATTGTCCCCATGATGATAGATACTGGAGCAACATGCACATGCATTAGGAAAGAATATGCCTCACATCTGCCAATGTCGGGAGAAGTTATTAAAACAGTAGGGTTCTCGGGAAAAACAATGTTAAGCCCGACCACAAAACCAGTATTAATAAAAATAGGCGCAAAAAAAAGCAAAATTAGAGGTAGTAGTATGCAAAAATTCCCCCATAAACCTTCTAGGAAGAGATGCAATTCTGGCCTTATGACTAAAATTAAATTGTGAAGGAGGGGGCATAGATTTAACAGAAATGTACTATGTGGGAAGTGAAAACCTCCACATGGCAAATGTATATTGGGTAGGGGATATTGAGACACAAGTAAAAGACCAAGTGTGGAGCACTTGGCAAAAATATGTTGAGGCGCAGATCCCACAGGCAACTGAGCCAGAATATGATTTACATTGTACAATGAGGTTTGATCCCTACCAGGAGCCAGATCTAGAAAGAGAGTGGAGTGAGGGAAAAGGAGAAAGACAATATTTGGTGTCAACTGCGCTCCTGATAGGTCAGGAAGGAGCAGCATTAAACATAGAAAGGACCCCATGGATTGAGCAGTGGTTTCAGGAAGAACATGTGGCCCCACACATAATGTTAAAAGTCAATCCAGGGTACCAAGCTAAGGACTTAGGTCCTATGGTAAAAAGAGCAGAAGAGCTCCAATTCGGACCAACAGAAAATTCTTTAATTTGGTGCACAGCAGATCAAAAAATTATCAAAATTATGGTAAGTTCTCAGATGTGGGGAAAGCCCCAAATGGTGAGGGTACCGTGGGTAGAGGGTACAAAACGAGAGAAATCTAGAGAAAATTTAGGCATAGAAGAACATTTAAATCAATTACCAAGCCAACTATGGTCGCAACATGACACTGATGTAGGTAAAGTGAAATCGGCAAACCCGGTTGAAGTGTACTTAAAACCCGGCTGTAAAGGTCCATTTAAATTACAATATCCTTTAAAAAGGGAAGCAGTGGAGGGAGTGAGAAAAACCATAGAAGGTCTGTTAAAATCAGGAGTGCTTAGAGCAACGCAAAGTCCATATAATACGCCTATATTGCCTGTGCAAAAAGCAGATGGGGAAAAATGGAGATTGGTGCATGATCTGAGAGCAGTAAATGATGTAGTGCAGGGAATGATGACAGAAGTGCCTAATCCTCATACTTTGTTAACCAATATTCCTCATACTGCAAAATGGTTTACAGTAATAGACCTGTGTTCTGCCTTTTTCAGCGTTCCGTTGGCCGAACAAAGCCAAGAGCTGTTTGCTTTTACATTTGAAAACCGGCAATATACGTACAACAGAATGCCGCAGGGGTTCAAACATTCGCCGCATGTGTTCAATCAAGTGTTAAAAGATGACTTACAAGGTTTGGACCTCAAAAGTGTGGTGTTGCAATATGTTGATGACTTATTACTATGTGCAGATACAAAAGAGCAGTGCATAAGTGACAGCATGAAGCTGCTGGAGAAACTGGCAAAGGGGGGACACAAGGTGTCCAGGAAGAAGCTGCAGCTCTGCGCTCAGGAGGTGGAGTACTTGGGAAGAGTAATCACGGCTGGCGGTAAGAGAATGTCAAATAAACAGTTGGAGACAATAATGAAAGTTCCGCAACCACAGACAGTAGGAGAAATGATGACATTCTTAGGAATGACGGGGTTTAGCATGGATTGGGTGGAAGGGTATTCTGAAAAAACGCAACCACTAAGAAAGATGATGAAGGAGGTTGGGCAGGAAAAACTGTCAAATAAATTAGCATGGAATGAAGAGGCGGAAGTAGCCTTTAGATGCATTAAGACAGAGTTGATGCAAGCACCTGCACTAGCAGTACCTGATTATGAAAAACTGTTTAACCTATACGTAACAACTAAAAAGGGATACATGACAGCCATATTAATGCAAGAAACACATGCGGGTAACAGAAAACAAGCAGTGGCGTATTATAGCGCTAAACTAGATGAGGTTGCTTCTGCCTTTCCGCCTTGTTATCAAGATTTAGCAGGTATCTGGGAGGCCTACCAGAAGGCGGTTTCGGTCACCATGGGATACCCGGTAAGAATACACACACACCATAAGGTTGTTGAAATGTTGGATCAGGCAAAAGTTGTGTTGACACCTGCTAGAATACATAATTATCAAATGTTGTTAACATATCCAGACATCACAGTGATTAAATGTGACACAGTAAATCCTGCAGTATATGTACCATTGCCAAGGGATGGGACGCCCCATGAATGTGTCCCAGAGAGCAAGGAGTTCATGAAATTACGAGGTGACTTAAAAACAGAACCGCTGCAGCGGGAGGGTAAAAGAATTTTGTTTGTGGATGGGTCCAGTCACTTAGACCACAGGGGAATCCATGCAGGATATGCAGTGATTGAAAAAAGAGGTGCTGAATGGGTAACATTAGAAGCAGAGAGATGTCCTCAGCCGTGCTCGGCACAGCTGGCAGAGCTGAAAGCCCTAACCAGAGCCTGTGAATTAATAACAGGACAGGATGCAGAAATATATACTGACTCAGCATATGCACATGGTGTGTGTCATGTCTTTGGAGCAGTGTGGAAAACACGAGGGTTTCAAAAAACAGATGGCACAGATATACAGCATAAAGAGCAGATTTTGGAGTTAATATTGGCAATGTTAAAACCAAACCGGTTGGCAATAGTTAAATGCCAGGCTCATAAAAAGGGAAATGATTTTGTAGTAATGGGCAATAATAAGGCTGATGAGGTTGCGAGGCAAGCCTCAGGGAATAAATCTGCGCTAATTGCGCCAACAGCGGTATTACATTCACAGCCCACTCTAGCTGATGTGAAAGAAATGCAACAAGAAGCTACTGATGAGGAAAAAACAGAATGGGAAAGGAGGGGGGCTAGAGAAGGTGAGGACAAGTTATGGAGAAATTCGGAAGGATTACTTGTGGTGCCGACGCCGTTACTAACCCTACTAATTAGCGAAACGCATGGGCATGATCACTGTGCACGGGGACAGGTGATGAGAAACATTAAAAAACAAGGATTTTGGTCGCCATATTTACAAAATCGAATAGACTATCAGCTGAACATGTGTGAAATATGTGCAAAGAATAACATAAGGAAGCCATTAACTGCACCTATCGGCCACATGCCAATGCCAGAAGGTCCCTTTAAACATTTAATGATGGATTACATAGACATGATACATAAAATAAGAGGCAAAAGTTATATGTTGGTAGTTATAGATCGGTTTAGCCGATGGGTGGAAGCAATCCCTTCCAAAGACCAAGGGGCGGGAACTGTAGTAAAATTTCTGGTAAACGAGGTAATACCAAGATTTGGCATACCTGTGACAATAAGCTCTGACAATGGTCCCGCGTTCATGGGACATGTTCTAAAACAGGTCATACAGGCTTTAAGGATAAAGCAAAGGTACGGGTGTGTGTATCATCCTCAGTCACAGGGCATGGTGGAAAGGGTAAATGGGATTATTAAGGCAAAGGTTAACAAAATATGCCAAGATGCAAACTTGAATTGGATCGATGCACTGCCTTTAGCATTAATGTCTTATAGGAGCCAGGAAAGTAGGATTACCCACCTCAGCCCTCATGAGATGGTGACGGGTAGGAGGATGCCGGTTCCTCAAATAAGAGGGCAGTCAGAAGGCCCTCCTCTAGAGGACCTAGAACTGGGATTTAGACAGTATATGAAACAACTCTCTGCCATTCATCAAATTATATTTGAACAGGAACAGGCCAGAGAACCGGAAACAGCAGCTGAGTACCAACCAGTGCAACCAGGGAACTTGGTGTACATCAGACGATTCCGAAGGAGGTGGGACGAAGAGCGACGAGAAGGTCCTTTTCGGGTGACGCGTACTTCTCCAACAGCTCTTCAAATAGCAGGTAGCCTTTATTGGTACCACTTGAATCACTGCACTAAGGCGATAGACAGGGGAGTAGAAGAAGCAGAAGATGTTCCTGGGGAAGATGATGACCCAGGAGAAGGGCCTGGTGACGTGTCTCTTTTTGACGGTAGTCCTCCAGAACAACTTGAGGGGAATGGAAGCATTCACCCTGGGGAACTCAAAACTGGGGAGTCTGAACCTGTCGAGCTTCCAAGAGATATGGCAGAAGTGGGAGGCGATGCTGACGAAATTGGTGGGGGAGCACATACGGGGGAACACAACACTGGGCAACTGGACGCTGGGTGGGGATGCATTGGGGATCGTAGAGGCATTGAAACAATTAATTTCTCAGATTTGGAAAGAGACTAACGAGACCAGCTGGGTGGGGGCTGACAATGACACTGTGGATGGATTAATACCCGAAACACTGGAAGAAATTAGGATAATACAGGTTGAAGAGGAATAAGAAAAGGCGGACGAGGATTACCACAATAAAGAGACTGAGGTCTACATAATGACTTATCAGGACGGACAAAAAATAATGGAACCTAGGCCAACAGAGGGGAGGGAAATCCAGTCGAAAGCCGTGGGTGGTGCAATTGTTGCAGGAATAATATTAATGGGTTGTGCCATAATTATAGGGAAAGCAGTGGGAGTAAAATTTAAAGGTCCAAAGGAAAAGGGAATAGAAGTTGCAATTTTGATAATGGTAATAGTAGTAATATTTATGATAGCTGGCGTCTTTCTTATTCTGACTGGAGTAATTAACCAAAGTAAAGACAAAAGTGAACTGGGGCAAAGTCCCTCTAGCGTGATACATAGAGCCAAGCGAGGGGTGAAAATTAAAACAGCCAACACCCCATTGTGGGTACTAACGCAGTCAAATAGATGGTGGAAATGGGCTAACTACACTGCTAGAATGATCACCCATGAGCCTTGCATGGTCTGCGCAGAGGCAGAGCCAGTTCTAACTCTAAGCCCGAATCCAAATAGCTATGCGAGGTGTATGCACCAAATTGTTCTAAGTGCACACAAAACAAAACCAAATGACAAGTGTCCCATCCAATGTATAGAAGAATTAGGATCAAGTATAGAGCGAAACAATAAAAATCAAACTTGTAAAAAATATAATCTGGTGCAAAGTTATGACAACTCGCGAATAGATAACAAAAAGTTGCAATTAACAGACGGGCCCTATGAATGTTATGAAGTCACCAACGGGAGAGTACAGCTAGGAACGTTCCCAGGTGAATGTCAGGTAAAATGGACATGTAATGCGACTGAAGGACAAAACAACCCCCGATTGAATTACACTCATCTACCAGGCTACTTGCAAGATGACCTTAAGTATGCCCTTATAAATTATGCAAAGGATATAAATTACACGGAAATGAAAATAACAACTCCTAAATGTAAAAAAATTATTAATGCAAATAAAAGGGTGGCTGATATGGTCTGGATGTGTGGGTCAGGTATATATAGTCGCTTACCGATAGGTTGGATGAGAACGTGTGCCCGCGTAATGTTGTCCCATGCAGTTGTAATAGGTTATCCAACCCAAAACCAACGTGGGAGTGGGAGCGGGCGTAGGAAGAGAAGCTACGAATCTGACTCCGGGGTAACAATAGATGTAATCGGACAACCAAGGGGAATCCCGAATCAGTATAAAACCAGGAATGAGATATTTGCGGGATTTGAATCCATCATTCCATGGATAACAGTAAATAAAAACGTAGAGTGGATAAATTATATATACTATAATCAACAAAGGTTTATCAACCACACTGACGAGGCACTGACAGCTCTAGGACAACAATTAGCGGCAACTAGTAAAATGGCTAGGCAAAATCGCTGGGTATTAGACTGGATGCTAGCCGAAAAGGGGGGTGTCTGTGTAATGTTCGGAAGAGACTGTTGTACGTTCATCCCAAATAACACATCCCCAGAAGGAGCTTTTACTCACGCAATGGACCAACTGAAGGCTCTGAGATATGAAGTGACTGTAAACGCTGGATATGGCCATATTGTGGGAGATTGGCTGGAGCAGGCAATAGGACGATGGGGAAGCTGGCTGGCGAAAGTAGGACTTGCAGTGGGGATAACACTGATAGTGGTATTGGTGTTGCTGTCGTGTATCCTCCCTCTCTTGAGATCCTCTCTCCACAGGGCTATAGGCATCCAATTGGTGTCATACAGGGTGACTAACGAAGGAGCCAGGCGCCAGACGGGTGATTCCAGTTTCCGGCGGATGCTGTCACAATCCAGGGAGACGGGGAGAGCAGAGGGGCTGCGGGCGCTGACACCAGTCCAGGGAGCAACAGCACCAACAGTACCCCTACGGGCCCAGTACGAGAATCACAGGCCGGCTTTCCAGTGGAGTGACGCGCAGACCGCGTACTCTGGTTGGAAGATATACCAGGAACCCACCACCTACGAGGACTGCGGCAACACATCGTGCTACGAATCAACGTGTTAAGAAATTGTGTATGATAACTTTGTTGGGTCACTTAGAAAAAATACGTACAGCTTTAACATGTATAATCAATTTTTGCGATTAGAGAGAGTATTGGAGGAACCATGGGAACAACGGTACATTGAGGAATCTGATACATTTGGATGCTGCTATGGCAGCAGGGGATGCGCAGGCATCCGACGTAGTATATATGGGGTGGGGCATACTCGACACTGTCTAATGCTGAGGAAGACATCAGCTATAACCCAGGTGACATCCATGTTGCCATTCCCAGGCCAATGGAAAATGCCAGCCTTATGGCTGTTATCCTATTATGATGCGCAAAATAATATGCAGCCCACCAGGCTGCAAGTAAGAAAGCTCACTATACCCTGGTATAGAGTAAGTAATGAACCCACAGGCCGCAGGGACATCACCATGGCAAAAATACAATTCGCATGCGAAGCTGAGCTTGTAATTCAGAAGGCCCCGCAAGCCACCTTCTTTGCAACAATAAAAGAGGACATGGTGGTGATGTCACAAGGAGGGGCGGTCCTCTGGGCAAGTAATCCCCCAGCCTACCAAGTGTATATTGAAACAAGCCAAAACCAGAACACTAGACCAGAACCAAGAACACTACCCTGCGGACTGGGCCCCGGCTGTCCCGTTTGTACTGTGGAGGTGAGGGAGCCGGTCGGGGTTAATGCCACCCCTCTAATTCCTCCTACCCCCGTGCAGCAACAGGCCACAGCTGCGGCAACAGGCTATCAAGGAGATTCATTTATCCCAATTTCAGCTGTGGCCCCTATAGTAGCCCCGATGATAGAATTTAGAACAGAAGAGAGCCCGCAGAGGGCAGTTTCTCCCCCCAATTCTCCCCAATCACCTGATTCTCCTGAATCAGACTCTGATTACTCGCCTACAGTACCCAATGACCTGGGGATTCCTATGGCCCCTACAATGTATGACAATGATGGCAGTATAATTCCAAGAAGGGGATTGAGAAGGTCAATAAGAATACAGCGAGGGGAGTATTTCGGGGCCATGGGGTTTGACCCCGAAAGGGGGGAAATGTAGGAAAATTTTGAGACTCCCCATGATTGTGACGGCGTCACATGTTAAAGTTAGGAAATTCCTATCAATGTTGGGCAAAATGTTTCCTCCAAAACTCTCGATGCTTCATGATAAAATATATCACAAGTATAATTATATACTAATATAATCAATATATAATCCATTAAACCTATATCAGTAGTTGTAGATAAGCTTATGGAAACGCAAGAAACCACAGTACCCACTGTAGAAAAAGAGCAAGAGAACGCAGTAGTCTTAGAAGTCATATTTACATATTTACTCACTCAGCAGAAAAAACTGCTCACTCAGCAGAAAAACTGCTCACTCAGTAGAAAAACTGCTCACTCAGCAGAAAAGAACTAGTCACTGAGCAGAAAATACTAATCAAATACTAATCATATCCTATTTCCTAACAAATTTTCAACAGATAAACACTAACCAAAAAACTAATCATATACTGCCAAAATATAGCAGAGAACAATAATCCAAAACTAACAAAAACGCTAATGCTAGATAATAGTGCTAGAAAACTAATATTTTACAGTGACCCATATGTAACTTGTATGCTTAATGAAAAAATTACAGGAGGCTGAGACTTAAATGCATACTGGAAAAGTACAGAACAAAGACCACTGCTCCTTAAGAGAAAGTTGGGGTAACTTTCCACACTAACGTTATCTCCTAAGAACAAAGAAAGTCATTTTGGTGCCAAGTAGGTCAGATAAGAGACAAAATCAGACGTCTGGAATAACACCATATGGTGCCAAAAAGAACAGGTGGCTGGGATTTATGTAAATGTATAAGGGGTTAGGGAGTTTGTGGAATACATTTTGTGTATAAAAGGATTGTAAAACTGACAGTCGAGGTTCAATTCGGCGGAATTGATCCGACTTTGTGCTGCACCGGTGCGAATAAAGTCTAAACTTTTCTGAAGAGCTTGCTGCCGTGGTGTCTTTTCCCTCGTGAAGTAGTTTTCTACAGATTGGCGATTGGACTCAGAATTCTGTCGGTTCCTAGACACGACATATTGTCTTTATTTTGTGAGTGACTGTTAGTTGTACTGAACTGTGCAGATCAGTCCGGGTTCTTGTATGTAATCTTTGATTCACTAACAATAAACCCAGTTACATCAGACTCTGAGAAGTGTGCATCTTTTGAAGAAGCATTCAACAGTGTGGAGGTGAGCGACCTCGGCATTCCTGGCCCAGGCTGGGGCCCGCTTTCTCCTGCCCACAATGGCCAAATATATGCAGACACCTGACGTTCAACATCTCATCAAAAATTATGGGCATTAATATGGAGTTGGGCCAGCCTTTGCTGCTATAATAATCTCCACTCTTCTGGGAAGGCTTTATATGAGATGTTGGAGCACTGCTGCAGGGATTTGCTTCCATTCAGCCGCAAGCGCATTGGTGAGGTCAAGCACTGATTGGGCAATTAGGCCTAGCTCACGATTGGCTTTCCAATTGATCCCAAAGGTGTTGGATGAGGTTGAGGTCAAGATTCTGTGCAGGCCAGTCAAGTTCTTCCATACTGTCCTCAACAAATCCATTTCTATATGGACCTTGCTGTGTGCCCGGGGGCACTGTCATGCTGAAACAGGAAAGGGCCTTCCCTAAACTGTAGGGGAAGCACAGAATCATCTAGAATGAGAATGTATGCTGTAGCATTAATATTTTCCTTCACCGTAACTGAGGGGCCAAGCCCAAACCATGAAAAACAGCCCCAGACCAAGAGGTGTCCAGATACTTTTGGTCATATAGTGTAGTAGCAAGTTTCCTACTTTGTAAAGTAGGCTTTTTGACGTGCAGCAAACAAAAATGTTAAGTAAATATGTTAAATATAATGAAGAAACCCGCTAATAGGCTATATTCCTGAAGGCTGTAACATATAGCCATAACATAAATAACACCTGCCATTACCTTAATACCAAAGCATTTTTGTTAAAGAATATGAGCATGTCTACATGCTGTAGGATCAGTCTAGTGCATATTCTGCAGAAGGTGAGACCGGCAGCTGAGAAGACACCCTCAGATGACGCCAATGTTATTAGGCAAATAATGTTTCGCAAATAAAGAACCATGATTTGTGTCTAATGACGAAGAAACGTCTCTCTAATGTAAATCCATTCGCCAAAGTTAGGTTATTCGTTGAAATGGTTCACTGAAATGTACCCGTTTAATCAAAAAAATGAATCAATCAGTGTTCTTATTAATGATTAACAGTTAATCGATTAACTATTAACATCTCTCTACCAACCAGTCAATTTGAAATGTTCCAAATTGACACATCTTAGGACTGTTTGCTAAGGGAAAGGACCAATTAAAATTATGTGGCAATGCATGTTCTATATATGACCATAATATGAATTCCCATTATGAAGGGAAACCTGTCAATGTATGGAAGACGGAACTTGCCATCTGGTAAATTTACAGAATTCGTGTTGAAAACAAAAATGAATGAGAACAGTAAAATAAACATCACTAAAACTAGTAAGCCTGGTTCAAACATATCGATCCCATCCCTGAGGAGCTGACAAAATCAAGTATAGCGCAAATGCTTACAACTACCACCACACATACAACCACTCATTCAAAAAAGAAGTAGACCTACACTAACACTGGACTCCACAAGTTACTTGGGGGGCACAAAAATAAAGAGATCAGCTGCACTTCTCTTCAATGCAATATGTAAAAGAAAAAGTCTTGTGGTATGCAATGGTTTGAATGCACTACAAACTTTTATGGCAGAACAATAGCATTGATTTCACTCTTGTTCAGGTCAGCATCACCATCACAGTACAGTGTGCAACCGAGTCACAGATCTTCAATATGTGCTACAGTCAGATGGACAGCTCCCGCATTCCTTTCTGTGTAACTTCCTTTAGATGGTAGTTAGTTGGAAACAGGAGTTTCTGCAGCTATATTACAGTTTGAAAATAACTGTAATAACTGTAACAAGGAAAGAAGATCAATTGCCAGCAGCATTGTACTCGGTCATGCCCCTTCACAAATTTCAACTTTAATACAAGAAAGACAGAACTTACAAATGTTAAGAATGTGGATCTGGCCATTTGTTCAGCCTATAAAATAAGTGGTACTGTTCACGGTGCCCATGGCAACAAGTGCCCATTTGTTTTAGGGGTAGAGAAAATATAAAACATGAAATCATGTTGGAACTAGCTGGCACAAATCAAACTGTAGTGGGAGGCTTCTTTTCAGTGCTGCCCAAACATAAATAAGCAAAGGAAAATGTGTTCCCTAGGTGTTTATGACCATCAGCAGAGCACCTCTTCATAGTTAACTAATTTTTGGTTTGATGGGTCCAGAGATGCTGCTGAGTCTTGGTCAGCTGGTGAAATATGATTGAAGATGCATCTAGTTGCAGCTCTGGCACTAGTGCCTTTTACTGGTCTTTACTAGTGAATTTAGACATGCCAAATAATCAATTTTCTCCACATTGCACCATTCTCTCCACCTGCTTAAGACCAGACACTGTCAGGTTTGCATGTTAATACCATGGAAATGTCCTTTCATGCATCTTCCTTAATGACACGTAAATCTGGAATAGGGAAGTTTTGTCTGTGTTAGTGTCTTTGTAAAGGGGGAAAAACACCAAAACAGCTGGGAAAAACTGGGTATGCCCAGTATACACATCATTAAACAGTTGTATCTGCAATTCCACCAGGTTTATTATCATAAAGTATTATGTACACTGCATGCCTAATTCATGCCTAAAACACGTCCCTGGTAAATTACAAAGCAAAAATCACATTGCAAAGCATTTTACTCTGCAGTAAAATTAGGCAACGTGTTGAATAATGTTTCTCTTTTTCTTCTTTAATCAAAATTCTGTTTGCTGCTTGTTGCTTCCAGTTGAGTTCAGGAAAGCAAGATACTTAATCGAATTTGATGGTGAAAGACAGTTTAGCTCTTTAATGTGTGGTTACAGATCTGCGTGGTCTTACGAGCATCTCCAGTCTAACACAACTATCATTGAGGAATGTAACATCTTAAGTACAACCTCTAAACAAATGGTGTCTGGCCACGAGGAAAGGTCACATCAATGTGATAGTTCACTCCTTCCCTGGTTCCTGTCCCTGGCCATCTGTGACTCTTCACATATTATAATTTCTATTCACACAGGGTTGCTTTTCCAATGGCTCTCGGCACCTAAGTCTCAGGGGAGAGCTTGCATTTTAAAAGGAATACTCAACACCCAGACAGAAACAGGATGGGTGTGGGGACTTAAACAGATTATAACTCTGAAAACTGTAATGAAGACACATTCCTAAAAAACAAGTTTCAAGTTTATTTATATAGCACCTTTCATGCAAAAAGCAGCACAAAGTGCTGTACAAAAACATATCTAAGCAGATCAATAAGAACATTCAATAAAAGCACACAAAACTTTACACCAAAGACTACAATAAGAACAGAAAAGAAAAACCAAAACAGCAAAACAAATAAAATCAATACATGATAATAAAAAGAATATTCGAGCTGGGGTTGAGTTGTGTAGTCACTATTTGAAAGCTAAATTAAGTAGCTTTCAAATAGTAGTAGGGCTGTCAATCGATTAAAATATTTAATCGCGATTAATCGCATGATTGTCCATAGTTAATTGCGATTAATCGCAAATTAATCGCACATTTTTTTATCTGTTCAAAATGTACCTTAAAGGGATATTTTTCAAGTGTTTAATACTCTTATCAACATGGGAGTGGGCAAATATGCTTATGCAAATTTATGTTTATTTATTATTGGAAGTCAATTAACAACACAAAACAATGACAAATATTGTCCAGAAACCCTCAAAGGTACTGCATTTAGCATAACAAAATATGCTCAAATCATAACATGGCAAACTCAAGCCCAACAGGCAACAACAGATGGGCATATTCACCTGCTAAATTTAACATTACTTAGTAATACGAGTACTCACACAATGTAGCGTGTCCAACTTTATGCTTATAAAGGTTCACTAAAACATCCCGTTTTTTTAGGCATTAACACAAAACGATGGACCTCAATGCATTGCAACAACAAACACATTGTACAACAGGTACATTGGTCAGCTAAATTTTCCATTACTCAAAGATCATTCCCTGGATCCCTCGCACTTCTAAAGCAAATCACATAACGTAATTGTGTCCAACCTCACATAGGGAAAATAAAGGCTCACAAAAACATCCCCTTCTACTATGTGGGATCAAAACAGGATGATACAAAATAAAACAAACAATAAATAAAGTGAGCAGGAAACAGTGGAAAGGGAGTATAATACAGAACTAGGACTCAAACTAGGATATTGCAGTTAGGTAATACTTCCATTTCTTTGGATACAACAGTTAGGCTATACTTCTATTTCTTTGCACCTAGCCAGTTGCTTAAACAGACAAACCTGTTTACATTGTCGGACGACAGGGCAGCTCCCTTCTTCTGAACAATATGCCCAGACAATGAAAAACTGCGTTTGCGCTGTTTTACTCAGGAAAACATGGATTCCCACAGAAGCTGCTGCTTTATTTTATTGTTAAGGAGTATATTAAATGAGTAAATAGAGTGAAACCGCAAAACTAGTTAGGCTGCAGTAGTACTGAAATGTGAATATGGTATCACTGTCAGGTGTTTCGTTATATCATTTGCAGCATTTATTTCTGAGCAAAATAACGTTTTCTAGCTAAGCTGGCTAGCGAAAAAAGTTGCTGATGGATATCGTAACTTTTAAATTTCACATATTGCTATAATGGATGGGAAACATAAACAATACTAACACATATCACATAATCACACACCCAAATGAAAATGCATGAAAAGCCTAAATACACTATTTTTCTTTCTACAACTACAAATTCTGCCATTTATCTTAACGTGACATCACCAATCCGGAAGTCGGAGCTCAGAAATGATGCTCAAATTTCCGACCTATAATTCCGAGTTCTACGACCGTTCAGTTGCTTTTTTCACAAGACGGACCTCGTTTTTTACTAGTTCCGAGTTGTCTTGAACGCAGCATAAGGGCCGGGCAAACGGTCATCATAACAGAACGTGCGTTAACGTGCGTTAAAAAAAATTAGTGGCGTTAAAACAAATTTGCGTTAACGCATTATTATCGCGTTAACTTTGACAGCCCTAGTTTTTAGATACTTTCTAAAAATGTCAAATGATTCTGACATGCGAATAGACAGCGGTATGCTGTTCCACGCTTTAGGAGCGTAAGAGGAGAAAGAGGCTTCACCAACTTTCTTTTTGGTCTTTGGTACAGTCAAAAAGCTGGCCTCAGAGGACCTGAGTGTGCGCGCAGGGACATAAGGTGTTAGACAGGCGGTAAGATAGGAGGGCGCTAAGCCCCGCTGTTGCGGTCCAGCCAAAAAGGCGTCAGACACATATTCAAATCCATTGCCCAGCTTAGCAGAGGATGCACATTTCAGAGTGCCTCAGAGACAAATAGAATAATAATACATATTTCAAATAATAAATACGACATTCAGAAAAAATGAAACAAAAAACGAAATATCAACTTGCCATCCCTGCTACCTGCGTGCTGCACGCAGAGTAGGCCTACTGTATTTTTTATTTAGACATTGGCAGACTACAGCATAATTGCGTCTTTTGTTTATATTCAAAATTAGTAATTGTAGTGAGAAACTGCAGCTGTAGACACAAGAAAGTTTGTTATATTATGGTAGCAATGGAATGAAGCGGAGTATATATATATATATATATATATATATATATATACATACATATATATATATACCATCATTGTTTTATTATACCAGCGTGTTTTCGCACGTTTGCAGAGAAACTCAAATACTATCAATAAAAATGGTTTAGCTATTTCTCAGCATAATTATGGATTCAAAGACTAAACGAACTCACCCGATATTGTCTACAAATGGATCCATGCCAAACAAAAGTAATTATTCATCCTCTCAAAAAGATTTTACTAACAAACTTTTAGTAGCAAAAAAATGAAATATCAACTCGCCATCCCTGCTACCTGCGTGCTGCACGCAGAGTACCGTATTATTTATTTAGACATTGGCAGACTACAGCATAAATTGCGTCTTTTGTTTATATTCAATCTTAGTAATTACACCAAGAAACTGCAGCTGTAGACACAAAAAAGTTTGTTATATTATGGTAGCAACGGAACAAAGCAGACTACATATATACCTATATATATTTACTGTCATTGTTTTATTATACCAGCGTGTTTTCACGCGTTTGCAGAGAAACTCAAAAACTATCAATAAAAATGGTTTAGCTATTTCTCAGCATAATGACGGATTCAAAGTCTAAACAAACTCATCCAATATTGTATTCAAATGGATCCATGCAAAACAAAAGTAATTATTCATCCTCTAAAAAAGCTTTTACTAAAAACTTTTAGTAGCATGCACTCTGGCATTGTCTTCCATTGCTTCCCCGACCCTCCCCTAAACCTATTATATGGATGGACCTAACACATGTGATCCGGCCAGCCAATGGTATAACTTCATAACTCGGCCGACCAATGGTGTAACTTCATCACTGAGTCAGGTCACTCAGTCACAGACATTTGCATTTGTAGGGCTGGCCCCGCTGTTGCGGTCCAAAAATGAAAAAAAAATTCTAACCTATATTAGAGGCATGCAAAGTGCCTGTCCAATCAGTGTTGTTGGAAGCAAACATTAGAAAGGGCAGGACTGATAAAATTAATTATTAAAACATTTGTGTGGAATCCTGACCCCCTTAGCGCACATGCCAAATCTGGCCAATCCTTGCCCATTTAGGGCTTACCCTATTTAAAGCTTTAGAACTCCATATGTGAACACCACAGAGACTTGAAAATGGCTTAAATTAAGCAAGACATTTGTACCATTTACACTACTAACTTATATTAATTTATATTCATAATTTTGGAAGAAATAAAGTGCCACAAATGCAACTGTCTAGGCAAAAACTCAAAAATTAATTTGCTCTTTGTTAGTTTGCAATGAAATACTGAGAGATTGCATATATACAGCAGGTTAAACTATACATGTCCTGGATCAACAACTTCTTGACCACAAGTTCATAAAATCTAAGGGTGGATATGTAGAACTACTAAAGATCTATGAAGCAAAAACTAAGCAGTGTCTCCAAATCTATCCAAAATGTCTAAATTATGCATTGCTGTAAATCATAATATATTCATGTATTTCACTACAAATCAACTGTTTTGAAACTCAGTGTTGCATCATTTTCAAGTGGGAATTACAAGCTTTCCGTCAGTACAGTGGTCTAAAATACCTAGGGGTCCAGAAACATATCCATAATCTCTCCAAAAATGAATAAAATGTTTTTTGTCCATTATAAAGCATATAAATGAGCCCCTTATGAAACTTTGATATATCAAAGATAGATAGCTATCAGATATCAGAAACATTGATATTAGATTTAAAAATAATGCAAAAACATTGCCACACAATGCAGTACAGTACCTAAATGGGGCGACATAGCTCAGGAGGTAAGACTGATTGTCTGGCAGTCGGAGGGTTGCCGGTTCAAACCCCGCCCTGGGCATGTCGAAGTGTCCTTGAGCAAGACACCTAACCTCTAACTCCTAACTGCTCTGGCGAATGAGAGGCATCAATTGTAAAGCGCTTTGGATAAAAGCGCTATATAAATGCAGTCCATTTACCAATAATGAATGATGTAAGCTAGGTCTATCAGCAAACATATGGCTTAGCTATGCTCAGAAGTCCTCAATAATAATAATATTTTCCCATGAAATTATGAAAATCACTGATAAAGTTTTGTCGGGTGCAGTGACTTTTACTGCTACCACAGAGTGAATGCGTAAGTGAATGCAATTATGAGAAAACTTGGGGTTATACTGAGCTTTAAAACGCTATTCCAAAAGCAAACTTAGACACGTTATACATCGTTAGAAAGCTTATTCTGTCACCTATTGGATCGATTAATTGTCCATCAAGCCAGACAGTACTAAAAAGGGCGACAACACCGTAAACAACGTGTGGTATTACGCACAGCTATTTTGGAAGGTACCCAGGCATTACAAATGCGCGTATATTTCACAAACGGATTATCCAAGACAACATATGACCACTCAGTCTCAAAAGGGACATCTCTGCAGGTAAAACCAATGGCAAGGTTGTATATATATTCAAAATTTAGTCCCAGATATTGACTGCAGAATGGCATGGTATAATTTTTTATTTTTAATTGCCTTGTTTATTTTGTTATTCAATGAGCAGCGTATTCACTGCTGTACGTGGGTTTCCAGGTAAGTCAGTGCAGGGTTTCATTAGTTTTAAAGCAAGCTCACAATGGACTTTCCAGTGCTCAAAATAGGATGTGTCCCCTCATTCAAAGGGCCCAACATGTGCACTGGTATATGTTGCAAGACCACAAAAAAATTGCAAAAGCAGTTTGTCAAAACTAGAAGGACAATACCACATAAATCTGTGATGGCGACAGCTTACCAGATGGCAGCAGCCCTGGGTCTCTTACTAACGTCAGCATATGAAGTCTGGCCAAAAATCTAACATTTTCATATGATTGTTACCCAGCAGCATTAAATTGTGTCTGCCTTCCATTTTGGGAAAAATACTGTTTGCTGAAGGTGAACTGAACACCACATTGGAAATTCCTACAAGCTTGGATGGGCAAGTTTGAGACCCAGGTGGCTAACAACAAGAATGCACCAAAGGGAATTTCAATAAAATAAAGAAAAAGCTATAGTCAGTCACTTTAGGATTCATTCAGTTACAGCCAACATTTTAAGGAACTTTTATACCCACGTTTGAAACTTAAGATGACAAAGGCAGACCTGAAAATGCATTATACTCAGAGATGCTGCCTCATTATATTTTGAGATATTTGCATTCAAATAATTATTTAAAAACCAATAATTTTCCAACAAAGTGGAAAGGCCACTTTTGGAGCAAAATGTCATAAGACATTTCATTCAGTTGCCCCATAAAGCTGATTGCCACAGATGGAATTTCATCAACAGCAGTGCCCAGGTCCTGTGCGAGTGCTATAGCAGAGTCAGGGCTACCTTGATGAGGACATGTTCACACAGTTATGAGGCTGCACTAGTCCGTAGTGCTGCAGAAAATGCGTGTTTCACAGCATGCAATGAGAAGTGATGGATTTCAAAAAGCAAACTCCACATGGAAAGACCTGATACAATGTTTGTCTCAAATAGACACAGATGTGCATATACACAGAGGTACCAAACACAGAGGTTACCACCTGAGAAGCAATGAAAAACAACATCCCACAAACTTGGCTGAATAATAGAATTCCTTTGTTGTTGTTGTTTTTTTTTCTTTTTGTGAACATTTATGAAAATACAGAATACACAGATAGAATTTAGCAGGGGTCCAAACCCAACCCCCAGGACAGCCAATCAAGTACAAAATATTCAGGCAGTTGGCCAGCCCCCTCTATTTGAACTTGGCAGTGCAAAGATAAAAATTAGAAGACCCAAAGTTCCCTTTTTTCACAGTGAGGGGGATTCATAAATAGATAATAATGAATTTAAAAAATAGCTTCAGTGTGAGTAGTGATATGGTTCATGTCAGCCAACTGTCAAACAATTTCCCCATTTATTTCAGACATTGGAACAATTTTTTAAAAAATGAAGCTACTACTACTGTCTGTAATATACCTACAGTTGAGGCCAAAAGTATACATACACCTAGGCTGAAGATATTCAAACTCAGTTTTGCACACCTCCGCACATTTCATGTTACCATACATTTCTTTTGGCAAATCAATTAGGGCATCTACTTTGTTCACATCAGAGGTTATTTTAGAACAATTGATTAGAGACAGATTTATTTCAGCTTTAATTAAGGATATCAGAATTACAGTGATTCAAATGTTTACATACACCAAGTTGACTGTCTCTTTAAACAATCTGGAAGGTTCCAGAAATTGATGTAATGACTTTTTAGAAGCTTCTAATTGACCAATTGTCATAATTAGGAGTTAATTGGGAGTTAATTGGCACCTGTAGCTGTATTTAAGGGCCTACATTTAGAGCCACTAGCCTTGATCCCATGGGAAAATCCAAGCAACTCAGTCAAGACTTCAGAAAAAAAATTGTGGAAAAAAACGGTTCCTCCTTAGGAGCAATTTTCAAACAACTGAAAATACCACAAGCATCTGTACAAACAAATGTATGCAAATATAAAAATCTTGGGACCACACAGACACTGCATTGTTCAGGGAGGAGGCACAAATTAACTCCCAGGACTGAACAAACTTTGGTCCAAACGGTTCAGCTGAATCCCAAGACAACAACAAAGGAACTGGTGAAGGAGTTGGAGGCATCAGGTACCAAAGTATCTACATCCACCATTAAGAGCATCCTAGATCGCCATGGCCAGAAAGACTGTCGTGCAAGAAAGAAGCCCCTAATCCAAGACAGGCATAAAAAAGCAGAAATGAAGTTTGCAGGTAATCACTAGGACGAAGACTTAGCCTTTTGGAGGAGTATTCTCTAGTCAAATGAAAGAAAAATTGAACTGTTTGGCCATAATGATCAGCGCTATGTATGGAGGAAAAAGGATGAGGCTTTTAATCCAAAGAACACCATCCCAACTGTGAAGCATGGGGCTAGCAGCAACATACTGTCGGGGTGTTTTGCTGGAAAAGGGACTGCTGCACTTCAGAAAACAGATGGCATCATGAGGAAAGTGGATTATCTAGAAATACTGAAGCAACACCTCAGGACATCAACTATAAAGTTAAAACTTGGTCGCAAAAAAAGCGTCTTTGTAATCCTCCGGTGGTAATTTTTTCAGTACTTTCACGATTTTTTTCTGTGCCGGCAAATATGTCAGAGGTCCCTCCCATTGGCTATTGCGGATTTCTGCTCAATATTCCATCGCCATCCTTCCACACTACAGGATTTCAAGTCGTAAATATCAAACATGTTTGATATTTACGATTCAAAATCGGGGAGACTCGGATCCAGTCAGTAACATTAAGATTATGTCTGTAAACCCCTCACACTGCATGATCATTTGGGCAGATAATCGGTTCAGACCAATCTCGAATCGGGAACGCCCCCGCGATTGTCAGGAGGGGCAAACCGGACCCAAAATCGGCCCAATTATCCTCTAGTGTGGGGCCAGCATAATGGACAGGTGTCAGGATCCATGGATGCCATGGATAGGCACTGTCACCTAAAAACTTTATTACATCTCATTAGTAAAAACTTCAGAACACATTTTTTCATATTTCACATTGTTTAATTCCATACCCATTAGCCAACCATCTCCAGAGTCACAGTCTCTCAACTTCTCTAACAGGCAACTGTTCCTAAAGATGAAGGGGTCATGTGTTTTAAAAAGATTTACAAAGATTCTCTCCTTTCACAAAAATAGGGGAGAGTTACCATAAATGTAATGCTATACACAATCAATAACATAACTTTTGCAGGAAATATTTCCAAAAAATTGTTTTTGAGCTAAATAAAAACTGCTCTGAAAGTAATTTTCAGGTATAATGCTTTATTTTTATTTGCAATAATCAAAATCATACATAATTTTAAAAAGTTTGCTGTCCTTGAAAGGTTAGTATGGTTTTTCGGAGTGTATTCTAGCAGGAATTGGATGCTAGGTAACCAAAAAACATGCTTTCCCTGTCTGTATAAATGTAGCAGTTGTTAAAGTTATACAGCCTCTGAGTTGCTGTAACAAACAACATGCTTTTTTTACTGTTAAATGTTTACAGAATGCCATCTGAAAAGAAAACAAGAGAGTTGGTAACCAGAAAGGTCATGGAGGCGGCTTCAGATTTGAAGATCAGGGACACGGGTTGGTGTTGAAAACCATCTACATGTAGTATCATTTTGGGGAGACCTTAGGCATTTTAAATGGGCTTTAATTTTTTAAATAAATGTTAATTTTACTCATTAAGTTGTTTGACTTTTTAAATTAGTTTGGTGCTTCATGTTAAATGATGCCAAATACGCATTTACAATATGTAACATTGGAACACCAATGTTACATATTGTCAATGCGTCTTTAGCATCTGGACACATACCACAGACTCTTAAACTTGCAGTCATCAAACCCCTTCTTAAGAAGCCAAACTTGGATGTGAATGACCTATCTCAAACCTCCCGTTCCTTTCTAAAATACTAGAAAAGGCCATTTCAAAACAACTAGGTTCATTTTTACACTCCAATCATATATTGGAAGTTTCTCAATCTGGTTTTAGACCCTCTCACAGCACTGAAACAGCCCTGGTCAAAGTACTCAATGACCTACTCCTCGCTTCAGACAATGGCTGCATCTCTGTTCTTCTGCTTTTAGACTTAAGTGCAGCATTTGACACAGTTGATCACCTCATCCTTCCGGATAGGCTTGAAAATCTTGTAGGCCTCCGTGGACAGGCACTCTCTTGGTTCAGATCATACCAATCAGACCGATATCAATTTGTGCATTTTAATAATGATTCCTCTTATAAATCCAGGGTTAGATATGGAGTACCACAAGGATCTGTGCTTGGGCCTTTGCTCTTCTCTCTTTATATGCTCCCCCTGGGACAAGTTATTCGTAAACATGGCATTAATTTCCACTGCTATGCAGATGACACCCAGTTGTATCTATCAGCTAAACCTGATGAAGTTGTCCAGCTGTCAAAGATCAAAGCCTGTCTTATAGACATAAAGGAATGGATGACCCAAAATTCTCTCTTGCTAAACTCCGATAAGACCGAGATAATGGTAGTGGGGCCCAAGTCCCTCAGATGCAAACTATCTGACTATATGCTTAACATTGATGGAATTTCCATTACTAAGTGCTGTAATCAAAGATCTTGGTGTTACCTTTGATCCAGATCTGGCATTTGATATACATATTAAAAACATCTCTAGGGTTGGTTTTTATCACTTGAGAAATATCTCAAAAATTTGGAAAATACTGTCCTTACATGATGCAGAAAAGCTAGTTCATGCTTTTGTTACTTCAGGATTAGATTACTGCAATGCTCTTTTGTCTAGATGTGCAAATTCCTCTCTGAAAGGGCTCCAGCTAATTCAAAATGCAGCAGCTCATATTCTCACTAGAACAAGGCGATTCAAACACATCAGCCCAGTGCTAGCATCGCTTCACTGGCTGCCAGTTAAATTCCGAATAGACTAGCCTATAAGATACTACTTCTTACTTTTAAAGCCTTACATCGGCTTGCCCCTTTGAACTTAAATGATTTACTTATTCCTTATATTCCCTCACGAATGCTCCGTTCGCAGGGTGCAGGCCTCCTTGTTATTCCTTGAATAGCTAAAAGTACCATAGGTGGTAGAGCCTTCTCCTATCGTGCTCCCCTCCTGTGGAACAAGTTGCCTGCCCACGTTCGGGGCACAGACACTATCACTTTATTTAAAGCTAGGCTCAAAACATATCTTTTTAGTCTCTCCTATATTTGAGGGGCAGGAGTGGGTGGCAGGCATAAATATAGTCTCTGGTGGACTGAGCGGTTAGTGCTGTCACTGGATCATAATTGGTAGTGCTATGTTAAGCTGAACCGGTCATGGTCTGGTGATGACTGTCTCAAGCCTGCTCTCATGGCTGCGCTGGCCCCTGCCTCTGTTTCCCTTAGCTATGCTGCTATAGCCTTATTCTGCCAGGGTTTTCCTTATTGCACGCAGGCACCTCTGTCGCTTCTGCTCTGCTTGCTAATATACCTTTTGAACCCCCTAACAATGTTTTTTTTCTCGTTTTCCTCGGCTCTGGGCACCTGCCCGGAGCTCTAGCCCAAGCTTGCTGAGCACCCCCCCCCCCTGGCCTGGAGATCCAGCCCTAGACCAGCTGGGCACCCCCGCCTCCTGCCACTATTGACTTTTCATAACAAACCAGTGCCTGGGTTCCCCCTCTGAGTCTAGTTCTGCTCAAGGTTTCTTCCTGTTATCAGTCAGGAAGTTTTTCCTTGCCAATGTTACTCTTTGGGGGCTGGTTCTCTGTAAAGCTGCTTTGTGATAAAGGTCCTTTGTTAAAAGCGCTATACAAATAAAATTGAATTGAATTGAATGTTAAATGTGTTCAGCCAACTTCCAGTTTGAGCAGCGCCATGTAAAGACGGAGTGTTGTTGAGCTCCTCATACTCAACACTAAAATTTGATCATATTGCTCTTATTTTGTACATTAGTGCCTTAAAGGCTGTTTCTATATATCACTAAGTGCCTAACAATCAAAGTTTTGACAGTCAGAAACAGTTTTGAATCGATACTGAAACACGATGAACAAGGACCGGAGTGGCTGCAAAGAGGCAGAGACTAGTGCTAGCTCTGAACTCCACTCGACAACAAAGAAAGATACAACCACAGCTAGCGACCAACATGTGGTGCTTGAAGCCATTAATACACTCAAAGAAGACCTGCTAGCAAAAATATAAGAAAAGGCTGTAGCCCAATCTGCAGAGCTCCGTAGCCAGGTTGACCAACTCCAGTTGAATTACGAAGTGCCGTGGAACATGCTAATACTAGAGTGGAAGCAGCTGAGAATCGTGTGACCGAGCTGGAGGCGGAAATGGGAGGCCACTCAGACTCCATTACCACCCTTGAAAAATACATTATCGGCATGAAAAAAGAGCTGTCCACCATACCTCAATCAAATTCATCTCCCTAGCTCTGTCTTGCTTTTTAAAATGGTGCGGTCATGCATTGTAGACACAGCGTTTTCCAAGACCCTCTGAAACCGGGTTTGAATGCCAGCTAGCTTTATGATAGGTTCGCCATCACTTGTTACCTAGCCAATAATAAAAGTCAGCTGGGTTTTAGCTCAAAATGGTCTCACGCTTTTTATTCCGGTTAGCTAGCTCTGTTGAATGAAGCAAAGCGAAAGTGTAAAAAGAGACTGGCTAGCGAGGCTAACTATTGAATTATATTAAAAACAGCGGTTACTATAAACGCTGTCGGTGACAAAGATACAGAAGAAAATGCATCCCGTAGCCATGAGTTAAATACGGAACGCCTATTCTACTGTCCAAATAAAGGACGATTCAGTATTTTGTGGGATGGTTGGCAACCCTAAATGAAGCCAGTAACTAGAACCGTGATTCAATGTTGCCATCAATTGCGAAATTGTACATTGAAAAAGGGAGGGGACGTAACAATAATTCAAAATCGAAAATATAATGTTGCTGTTTTAACTGCGTTTAAACGTTCGTTCGTGTCGCTGGCACTATCTAAATTCAGCTCTGTAATTTGGCAGAGAGCTTCAGTCACATTACCAGCGTTGTCACACGATAGAATCTCCCGAGACAACTCGTAAAAAAAAAAGTAGACTAGATTGTAAACTAGTGATGTGTCGTTCGCGAATGATCCGGCTCTTTTAAGTGAACGTTGGGAGTCGACTCACATGTCTGAAGAGCCAGTATTTTTTAAACACAAGACAAATAGTTAGATCCTATAATGTCTGAGTTTTTATTGTTTTGTCTTTTTCATGGTGTGAATAAATAAAACCTAAACCTAAAACCTACTGGGCCCCTCAAATGTGCATATCCTGCACAAGGCACATATTGAGCCCCTAAAGGGACATACATTGTTTTAATAAAAACTTATGCACATGACTTACTAAAGCGTGCCGACGATTTAGAAATTTGTGCCCACAAGTTAATTAAGTCATACCCACTATTTAGTAATTTGTGCGTACAAATTAACTAACTAGTGCGCACAAATTCATTACATATAGTCTGCATCGGATCCAGAAAGTGTGCATTTCATTATTGCAGCTAAACAGTCCATTTTGAATCCATTGGTTACTCTTTGTAATGTTTTATTGACATGGCATGACAAACAAAAGAAAAAATAGACGCTGGGTGTAACCTCATCAGAGTTTCACATTTTTATGGAAATCACAATGCCCAGCTCTCTCCCGGTTTACGCTGATAAATCCACATACACAGATCACATTATATGTCGATTTAGCATTATGATTAGGCTATAGTAACCATTATAGTAACCACTAATACAACCAAGGTAGCCTACAGCATTAATTGTAATATATTTTCCATTATTGATATTGTTTTAAATCAAATCTTTAATCTGGATGTGTATCATGATGACTGAGAGCGAAATGAATGCACAAAATCTGAAAATGTGTTCTTTTGTTTTCGAAAGAAAACGCAAACAATCACTATTGAATTGGCGCTTTCTTAGGCTATGTGGCAAGCAGGTTGTTGTAACTTGTGAGTATGCTATGCTAAATCATGCGCACAAATTTGTAAATTGTGGGCACAAATTAACTCGTGTGCATGAATGAGTAAATCGTGGGAACAAATTAATTAACTTGTGCGCACAAAGCAGTAAATCGTGGGCAGGAAATTCCTGCACATGTGTAGTAGCGTCTTGCTGTTTTTACATTTATTTAAATAGTTTTTTATAACAAACATGATGCAAACTAAAATTATTTTGGTAATTAGAAGGTACAGAAGATTCAATTGAACAATTTAAGTGATAGACGTGCACAAACACAAATCATAGGTAAAAACATTGCTAACTTTGGCCGATTTTGAAGAACTGGAAATGCTACTGAATGAAGAGTTTGGGATCTGAAAGGGATCTTATTGGTGAGCTCAGCCAAATGATCTGACTCACTGAAAGGAGCCGGAATTTCCATCACTATTGTAAACAACACAAGGTATTTCCTGACTACTTAAGCAGGAATGTCATGGGAAATGGTTAATTAATATGGATGTCCTGCCCATTGTCCTGCCCCCTCGCAACAAGCAGACAGAGAGAGAGAGATAGAGAGAAAGAGTTTATTTAACTTTTTCTCATGGTTACCGATCAAATACAAGTTTGATATTAAGGTATTAGAAAGTATACATGTTTAAGAAGTAATTTCTGCAAAAAAAGGAATTTTGGTGAAAAAAGTGTTTTCAATTAAAATGCGATTTTCTGGAGAATCACCTCATGCGACTTACGCCTGGGTTCAGTGGCTCCTGTCACATATGTTGTCTGTGTGCTCAGGGCTCAAGTATACTGCCTACTTTATGTGAGGGGCAAATTATTTCCTACAATGCTAGTGAAAATAAAAGGAAATCAAAACATATCACAGAAATAATGGACAGAATTAAAACAATTGATCAGTTGCATTCAACATCACCCTCTGAGGAGCTATATAGGGAGAGAATTTTACTTCAGATTGAATTTGACTCTTTGACTAGTGAGCACGTCGAAGATCTTCACCTGAAATCACGCCAGAATTACTATGAACATGGTGAGCAGGCTGGCAAGCTCTTATGCCACCAACTGAAACAATCCGCGGTAACAGGCTTTATAACCACAATTGGAGACCGTGAGAGTAACACTATTACAGACCAACGAGGTGTCAATGATAAGTTCAAATCCTTTAATAAGGACTTGAGGCGAGTGATAAAGAACGGGTGGAAGAGTTTTTCACCGATTTAGAGATGCCATCTCTGGATGAGTCAGACAAATCCAATTTAGAAGGTAACACAACAATAGCTGAGATCGACAATCAAGAAAATGAAGCCAGGGAACCCAGTCGAGTTTTATAAAAGGTTCTCAGCCAAGCTAACACCTCTGTGATGTAAGGTATTTGAGGAGATCTTTGTCACAAAGTCTCTCCCACCAACCATGACACAGGCCACAATATCAGTACTTCTTAAGAAGAATAAAGACCCGCTTAAATGTGAATCATATTGTCCGGTCAGTTTACTCTGCTGCGACTACTCATCTCTGGATGAGTCAGACAAATCCAATTTAGAAGGTAACACAACAATAGCTGAGATCGACAATCAAGAAAATGAAGCCAGGGAACCCAGTTGAGTTTTATAAAAGGTTCTCAGCCAAGCTAACACCTCTGTGATGTAAGGTATTTGAGGAGGTCTTTGTCACAAAGTCTTTCCCACCAACCATGACACAGGCCACAATATCAGTACTTCTTAAGAAGAATAAAGACCCGCTTAAATGTGAATCATATTGTCCGGTCAGTTTACTCTGCTGCGACTATAAGATCTTGACCAAGGTGCTGGCAGCCAGGATTGAGCCAATCATGAATAAGACAGTACATCCGGACCAGACCAGTTTTATTACTGGTAGACAGTTATTCAGCAACCTCCGTCGCTTATTTAATGTGATCTACTCGCCCAACGATAACATTAACCCAAAGATTTTAATATCTTTAGATTCCCACAAAACATTCGACAGGATTGAATATTCCTATCTGTTCACAGCACTTGAGAGGTTTGGCTTTGGTCCCAGGTTCTGTTCCTGGATTAAAATTCTATACACTACACCTCAAGCATCCATACGAACAAATAACATATTATCAAAATGTTTTCCTCTTTTTCGGGGGACAAGACAAGACAGTCAGCTGCTCTTAAAATTATTTTTGACTTTGGGAGGATCTCGGGATATAAAATCAATTTAACAAAGCGCCTTCTCTTTCCTATAAATGAAAAAGCATGTCAAATGTCATTCCAGTCATTCCCATTTTCAGTAAGCCTTGATAAATTTACATATTTAGGTGTGAGTGTAACACATAGATACAATGATCTGTTTAACAGTAACTTTAAAGGAGTAACATGGGGGTTGAACGTGACACTTCCCAGTTGTCTTTAGGCAACAACAAAACATGTGCATAATTTTTTTATTATTCAGTCATTTCAATGTACTTTAAAACGTATTTTTCTAAGCCTAAATTTCCCACTATAAAAGTTCACCCGAACCGTCTGGGCGTGGTAATGGGAACTGTCAGTTAGCTATGATTGACAGACCGTGCCCCGTTACCATAGCTACCCCCATGATACGGGAGACTGAATTTTCACAAGCTAGCTAGCTTGGTAGTATATCAAGTATCGATAGACAGCTAAGGTAAGGACGTTGACTTATATCCAATTATAATTTTTGCTATCTAGCTAGCCAAGTTAAGATAAAAGCACAACTATAACGTCCTCATAAAAGCAAACTAGCTAGCTAACGTTATCGATAACATTGCCTTATGAAAGCAAACTACCTAGCTAGCTAACGTTAGCTAGCTAGCTAAATGAATATAACCAGAAATAATCTAATAGTCCTTAAAAGGCACTCTAATTTAAGTGAACCTAACGTTAGTCAAATATTTGCATTGTCTTGCCTGTAAGCCAGCGACGCAAACTATGGGTCTCGAGTTATCCATGGGTTTACGGGGTGGGGAAAGGGGAGTGGTTACTGTATTTGTGACGCACCAAGTTGACAACTTTCTCAACCGGTTGAAAATAGGATGATAAATTTAAAACGCATATTTCTCCAAAAATACAGAACGGACATATTTAATACTTTACTGATTGTGTTTCTTCAATGCCTCTTGTGCAAATAGCACATAAAGCCGAGAAAGTGTGAAAATCACCATGGTACTCCTTTA
Organism: Anguilla japonica; assembly: GCA_025169545.1. Classification (NCBI taxonomy): domain Eukaryota; kingdom Metazoa; phylum Chordata; class Actinopteri; order Anguilliformes; family Anguillidae; genus Anguilla; species Anguilla japonica. The sequence goes on from CM045888.1 coordinate 38,562,643, forward strand.
AAACAGCATTTGATAAGGCCAAACAGGACATGACACGGTGGTCAACCCTTCCCCTGTCGCTGGCTGGGAGGATCAACTCAGTTAAAATGACAAGTATGCCAAGATTTTTATTTCTAGTTCAAATAGTGCTGGTCTTCATTCCCAACACTCGTGCAATCCAGTATCATTGCACTCTTTAGTCTGTGCCCCAACACCTTTGAGCAAACGTTACTTTACAAATAACCCAGTTGTCCGTGGCTCACTCAGGATATAGTCGCAGTTCAGAATCCACTTTAATAGTAAACAAGCCCTTCCCACGGCCCCCATCCTGTCGAACCCTCTGTTCCCTCCTTCCCTTGTAGACTTGGCAATTCAATTATGGTCTAGAAATGGAGTGAAGTGTGTAAAGGACCTTTTTAAAGGTGGAGTTTTTATGTCATTTGAACAGCTAAGGACAGACTTCAATATCCCCCAGTCCAATTTCTTTAGTACTTACAGGTCCGTAGCTTTGTTAAAACACATTTCTCTCCATCCCTGAACCCACTACAGAGTAGCTGGATAGATGAGCTATTGAATATGTACCCTGCTTGCAAGGATATGGTATCCATCCTATATGAGAACATTCAAAGAACTGCTTCCCTATCTCTTGGACATATAAGGAGGCAATGGGAGGAGGAACTGGGAATAGGAATATCAGACTCAGCTTGGCAGTGGGCAATAGAACTGGTGCACTCATCATCAGTATGCATCAGACACGGGTTATTGCAATTTAAGGTGCTCCATAGGCTTCATCTGTCCAGGAGTAGGTTGGCTAGAATGTACCCGGGGTCAGACCCGACTTGCCCCAGATTTAACCAAGAGCCAGCCAACCTCAGTCATATGTTCTGGACAAAACTAACTAAATTCTGGACAGATATATTCAGAACTTTTGCATGTATATGCAACAAAGATATTCATCCTAACCCTTTGACATCTATCTTGGGTGTAGCACCGGACAAGACACAGTTATCGGCAAATCAGGTAGAGACTATAGATTTTTCCACATTATTGGCTAGATGATTGATTCTTTTTAGTTGGAAAAAGGCAGCACCACCATCCCATAAATGCTGGGTGGAGGAGGTGATGGAACATCTAAAACTTGAGCACCTTAAAGACACCATCCGAGGCTGTACTCGAAAGTTCTATAAGGTCTGGCAACTGTTTCTATTTTATTTTTAACACGAATTCCCCTCTGCTAGTAGCCTATAGTATAATCAAGAACCCTAGTCCTTTCCCTTTCTTTCCCATCTTATTTTGATTTATTTAATTGGTATTGTTGTTGTTTGTTTGTCGTCGTCATCCCCCCCCCCCCCCCCCCCCCCCCCGCCCCCAGTGACACATTTTTTGTTATTTTGGTTCTGTACTCTAGCACTTTGAGTTTGAAATGATACAATGACAAGTCTGCACTTCAACCTCATTGTCATTGTATCCTTTCAAACTCAAAGTGCTAGAGTACAGAACCAAAATAACAAAAAATGTGTCACTGACCAATGAATTATGGTGCTCACTGTATGTGATGGAATGTGTAAGTATGTGTATATGTTAGATGTCCAATGTTATTCATTCTTGTGTTGCTTGTTGTATTTGAACGTTTGTATAGCAATGGAAAAATTCAATAAAAACATTTTAATAATAATAAATGTGTTCAACCAATTTGCTTGCTGTGTTGACATAGCCTCATCTTCTGGATGCTGTGTTATTGGAAAATAAATAGCTACTGTAATTATATTGTTGGGCCACCGTACTGGGGGAAGGGCCAGATTAAATATGGCTGAATAAGCAAACAAGGGTCATGCCGGTCACTCACTAGCTAAGAGTCTGGATATAACATCGTGTCAGAGTGAAACTTCTGCCTCCAACAAGAAAAATGGATTCACTGAGATCCCCGCCAACTTTGAGCCTTGATGGGAACATATCGGAAAACTGGAGACGATGGATTCATCAATTCAGGCTGTACATGTGTGCAAGCGAGAAAGACAAGATACTGGAAAAGTTACAGTGCTCGCTATTGCTACACTGCACCGGTGAAAAAGCACAGGAGCTATATAACACGTTCACTTTTACGGATGATGAAGTGGACACAATTGAACCACTTATTAGAAAATTTGAGGACTACTGCACCCTGAGAAAAAACACTATGTACGAAAGACATGTTTTCAACAACAGAACACAAAGGCCAGATGAGACGTTTGACCAATTTTTAAGAGATCTCAGGATTCTGTCCAAGAACTGTGAGTATGAACATTTACTGGATGGCATAATAAGAGACCGTATAATTGAAGGCATTAGAGACAATGACATTCGCAGGAGACTGTTAAGAGACAACATGCTAACGCTGGAGAAATGTATCGGCGTGTGTCGTGCCGCAGAATGCACACAGCAACAGATGCTCAGCTTTACAGGCACGGAGGAGGGCAGCGCATCTACGGTACACGCTGTAACCCAGAACGAGCAAGCTGCACTCGTGCCCGCTCAGAGAGGCAGAGAGAGGAGTGCTACGGCAAGGAAAGGTGGACAAATGCAATGACGTAATGACAACACATATGAACGGGAAAACATGATAGACTGTTTGCACTGTGGTCAAACACATGCAAGAAGAAGATGCCCTGCATATGGAAGAACATGCACAAACAGCAAGAAAATAAATCACTTTGCAAAGGTATGCAAAAGCAAAAAAATAAATAAGCTTAAACATAAATGCAGTCACAAGCAAAACAGAGGACAATGCATGGCATGTGGAACTGGTCATAAAAGGAAATCCTGTAAGATTCAAAATAGACACATCAGCACAAGCAAAGCCTATGAACATGCTTGGACCCAAAAGAGCTCAATGCCTACCACAGATGAAATCATGAGCAAGCTGGCTGGGGCCACACACTTCAGCACACTGTATCACTCACAGAGGACTCGTCATATGTAACCCCTTCAACACGCCATTTGAAAGATACAGATACTTGCATTTACCGTTTGTAATAAACAGTGTACAGGAGGTGTTTCACAAGAGAATATCACAGATGTTTGAGGACATTGAACGGGTTGTGACCTACGTCGATGATTTGCTTATATATTCAAAGGATAAGGACGAACACGACAGGAGACTAAGACAAGTGCTGGAGATAGCCAGAAAAATAAACCCGAGGTTCAACAAGGAGAAAGGCAAAATAGGCATCCATGAAGTGAAATACCTGGGTCACATTCTAAGCCAAGACGGAATCAAACCTGACCCCAGTAAAGTACAGGCTGTCACGGAGATGGAGACACCAGAGGACAGACCAACAGTGGAGAGGTTTCTAGGTATGGTAACATACCTAACAAAATTCATACCACATCTCTCAGCACTCGCTGAACCACTGAGAGAACTGCTGCAGAAAGAGGTGGCATGGCACTGGAACGAAAGGCATGAAGAAGCAATAAACAACATCAAAGAGACTCTTGTGAATAGGGCACAAACATCACTCAGATACTATGATGTCAAGCAGCCAGTGAAACTATCAGTCAACGCATTCAAATCAGGGCTAGGTGCTGTACTAATTCAGAATGGCACAGCAGTTGCATATGCTTTGAAAGCATTGAAACAAGGCACAAGTTAACTATGCCTAAATTGAAAAGGAAATCCTTGTTATTGTGTTTGGATGCCAAAAATTCCACCAGTTCATATATGGCAAAACTAACAGAGGTTGAAACAGATCACAAATGGTGTCCATATTCAAGAAACCAATTGGAAGTGCCTCACCAAGGATACAGAGACTCCTTCTGAAACTACAACCCTACTAGCTGAATGTGATACACAAGCCAGGAAAAGAAATGTACGGGGCCGACACACTTTCCAGGGCGCACCTTAACCCTCTGGAGTCTGAGGGTAAACTGAGGAACACTAGTGATTGTGACATGCTCTGACATTTGTGTACATTTCATCAACTTTATATACAGTGATTCCAAAGTGTTTCATATCATTGTTTTCAGCACAAACTCAGCTACAATAATATGGCAGCAGTAAGTAGGTCATAATCATATAAATTGCTCTAAAAACACACAAACTGTAAACAGTAGTTTTGAACATGCACAGGGATGTTGTAATAACACACACTAAACAATAGTGAAGTTTTTGGATCACTGAAATTTGTTCATCAAGGTCTTGGGTATCAAAAGATGACAAAATATTTTAGCAAATCCAATGAGAAATATACAATAAATTGCTAAAAGTTAGTGTTGTGACTACTATTTTTTAACACCGGGTGACAATGGGAGGGCTAATGGCCTTTCTGTAATGAAAGGACGGAGTGTAGCACAGTGGGTAAGGAACTGGGCTTGTAACCGAGAGGTCGCAGGTTCGATTCCCGGGTAGGACACTGCCGTTGTACCCTTGAGCAAGGTACTTAACCGAAATTGCTTCAGTATATATCCAGCTGTATAAATGGATACAATGCTATGTTAAAGTTGTGTAAGTCGCTCTGGATAAGAGCGTCTGCTAAATGCCTGTAATGTAATGTAATGTAATGTAATATTTATGAGGTAAGAGGACCTGCCAGCTAAGTAGGCTATTCACACCTGGCCTCATGCCTCCCCACCTCTAAGACAAAGACTTTTCACAAAGCAATACTCAGTGAGCTATTTAGAAGACAGAAACAAAGACATTTTGATTTTGGAACATTTATTGACACCACACAAACTATACATGAAAGATGCCATCCACACACACACCTCCAGGTTATTTCAAAGTTTTGTGTGCCATTTTGGGTGCCTTGGCAGCATCAGCAGCTTTCTCTGTTTATCATGACAGAGCCAGCTGATTTGCTTGTGAGACTGGTGTACTCCTGCAATGCCTGCGTGGCCTCTTAGCTGGTGGTGAACTAGGCTGTGTTTCCTGATCAGCATCTCTGTAAATATAATAAAAACAAAATTGTAAGGAAATGTGACATCAAATCAAATTTTATTTATATAGCACATTTCGTTCAATGGGTGCAAATTAAATGTGCTTTGCAAAAATGACAATGACAAGAGCAACAACAATATAAAAATATAGCTGCAAGCAGCAATGCGGGGCCCTACGAATGTGTCCAAGCCGGGTAAACACTAGGCGAAGGAGAAAAGAGTCCAAGCGGCATACATTTCAGGATTTTGGACAATCTACATACCCGTGTGTGAGACAATCCAACTTCCGGTTCATGAGAAACATTACTTCGAAATATGAATGTGCATTAGAACAAAGTGCTAAATTTGTCACGCCACAAATCACGCAATTTTTAACGAAACGACTTGTCCATATCACCCTTGATGGGGAGAATACCCAAGAGTGCACATGTGCGATGGTGATGGAATCAGGTAAAGCGTTCATGAGAAGATGAGTTTTAAAGCATTATATTAGCATTAGCTTCCAGCCGAAATTTAAAATGCCTGGAATTTCCTTGTTTTTTGAGATATCTGCAACTGCTTCGACATGGTACAACATGGTCGTGCCCTCATCATGCCCAGTCCGTTTCAAGTCCCTAGATTATTGGTCTAAAAAGTTATAAGCATTTGAAATTTGTGGCCAAATTTAGTTTTTTTTAAATGCCAGTTTCTCCGCCATCTTGGAATGGATCTCTTAGCTGTTAACACCCTATAGGGACACATGCACCCTACATGTGTATGGGCAATTTTGGACCAATCGGACGTACAGTTTTTTAGAAGAAACTTTTTATAGTTTTTGCCAAATTTTCAATCTGCAGAAAAATCCATCACGGCGGACTTTATGGGTTCTTGAGGCATATTTGTTCCTCATGAGGAATGACGCAAGTACACCTGGTTTCATGAATTTTCATCGAACGGGGTGGAAATGCCAGCATATTGAAATTTGCGTTTTGAATCGGTTATTATAGCGCCACCTATGGACGAATCATGGTAATTCTTTCTGGCATAGTTACTCATGGTCTGTAGTGTCGACCTAGTAATTTATATCATTTTTGGTCAAGGACTTTTTGAGTTATTTGACCATTTCCAGGAAAAGAATAATAATAATAATAATAATAATAATAATAAATATAGCTGCGAGCAGCAATCAAGGGGCCAAGCACGACAGGGGCACCAGACAGACAAGCAACCAGAACAACCCCTGAACAAGACACCAGTTCATTGCAGGGCAAACGGCATAACCCTCTACCATTCGGCAAAGATTTGTAAAAACCGACCAGTCAGTTATAGGGGCCGCCATAGACTTCCATGGCAGAAAGCATTAGAAGCATTTGTCAAAAAAGTTTAATTTGCGGAAGATCACAACTCTAGGACAAACGGTTCAGAAGTTATAAGCAAATATGTACCTTGAAGTTTGGCCTGTTGGTGGCGCTACAGAGATGGATGGATTGACCCCAAATGTGATGCCTGGATACAATGGACTGTCCTTTATCAACATGCCAATTATCATATAAATCCACCAAGGGGATCTATGTCTACTGGGATTTCTAATACCATTGAACCATCTCCATGTGAAAAGCAACCATGATATAGATAAATAGTGCCATCTGCAGTCGTTAATGTACAATGACATTAAAAAGTCGAGACGTCCATGGCAGAAAGTATTTGAAGCATTTGTCAAAAATGTCTAATTTGCGGAAGATCCAATGGGTCCTTATTGGAAACTTGTTACCCTTGACGAGTTGCACATATGTCCAAAATTTCATGACTGTAGCTCAAATGGGGCCGGAGATATGCTTGTTCAAAATTATCTAAGAAAAACACCTTTTTGCTCATGAGAGCGCCACCTTTTGGCCAATCGGCTTCACATTTCCTCCCTGTTCAAATGGAGTGCCCCAATACATGTGTGCCGAGTTTCGAAAACATCGACAAAGCGGTTATGCCTAAACAGAAAATGAGCTCTCTAGCGCCACCACTTTGCTTGATCAGGCCAAAAATTTACGGTTAGACTCCACTTATGTCTGCTGATGTGCCTACCAAGTTTCATGGTGTTAGGTGAAACCGTTCAGAATTTACATACCTTCATGTTTCAAGCCACGCCCTCCTCAATATTCATTGGCTCATTGTGGCCATGTAAATAACTTTAGCAAAATTCTGTGAATAACTTTTGGTCAGCACCATCTGTAGATCATACGTACTGAATTTGGTGGTGATCGGATCAACGCCCTAGGACTAGTTCGCAAAAGTAGGTTTTTCGTAAAATTCAAAATGGCGGAAAATCCATTATGACGCGTTTTAACGACGATGGGTGCATTGGAATCGGCATGACCCAAGGATTCAGGGGAAACAATCCCCACAAATAATGTGCCTTCAAGTTTGGCCTGTTGGTGGCGCTACAAAGATTGATGGATTGACCCCAAATGCGATGCCTGGATACGTTGGACTGTCCTTTATCAATGTGCCAAATTTCATAAAAAACCACCAATGGGTTCTATGGGCTGCCATAGACTCCCATTGCGGAAAGTATAATAATACTAACGATTACAATAGGTGCCCTGCACCTTCGGTGCTTGGCCCCTAATAATACTAAAAAAAACAATAGGGTTCCTACTTCGTAGGACCCCTAATAATAATAATAATACCAACAAAAACAATAGGGTTCCTACTTCGTAGGACCCCTAATAATAATACCAACAAAAACAATAGGGTTCCTACTTTGTAGGACCCCTAATAATAATAATAATAATAATAATAATAATAATACTAACAAAAACAATAGGGTTCCTACGTCGTAGGACCCCTAATAAATGAATAGTCTATCCAGCCACATATTTACAAATAATGCAAGCCACCAATGATACTGAAACCACTGTTTAGCTAAGTCTGTTTCCCGACAAATACACTACGTAATACCAACGTTGCACTTTGGTCATAATTTGGTAAGTCGCAACATTACCAACAGGTGACGTTGTGACAACATTGCTCTATGGTCGCAAAATAACCAGTCCTCATGGAGTTGCAGTAACGTTATAGAATTACGTAAATACGATGTAATTTAATGACCTAACAATTACGTTATATCACAGTCCTCATCCTTACTTCATTTGAAACGTTACTGGTAGGTTGTCAGAACATTTGTAAATGAGGTATTGGCTTACATTAAAATATCTATCTGTCTGCGCGTTTACACTTGGACCGTTAACACGTTATATCCAATGCAGGGTTTTTTTTTATTTTTTTTATTTTTTTATAGGATATGATGGATAAGCAGGTATAGGGTTCTAGGGTGGCTGACATGGATAGGGATTTTATAGTAGGACTAGGTGTAAAGCATGGAGAATAAAATATAGCTTAGGGTGAAGGGATTTAGAGTGTAAATCTATTGTCTGATCCACACTCAGGAGCAGAAGGTGGCGGTAATTCACCAATAAGCTGGATACCAACTGCTGTAAAATAAGAAGAAGACGTTATATTCAATCACATGTGCATATTGCTGTGATGTAAGCGGTAACGTCCTCTTGGAAGAAGGTCGCTGTGGTTTCAAATTCTCCATGGGAAAATCTGGGTTTGACGGCGTTCAAGAGCAGGTAAGTGTTTCACTATGCCTATATATTTTTAACTGAATGTATTGCAGACCTTTTCAGTTAGAAGTATTTGCAATGTAATGTTGGAGTCCTACTTTCAGCATGCATGTTTGCAGTTCTAGCTGAATGTTGCTAAGTTAGCCGGTGAAATGGTGATGTTCAGACCTTACGTCTGTTCTGGGACTAATTTGAGTTAGTGTTCTGTTAGATAACGTATTTGCTAGTTTGAGTATTTAACGCTAATAGCCCAGTGCAAATGTAATGTAAGAGCAGCTAACATTACCTAGCTGATCTCGGTGATGAGCTGTTTAGTACAATTGAGCTAGTTCAACATGTATAAACGGCGGTCCGTAAAGCACCTTTGTTCATGTCCTTTTAGCTAGCATTGTTGCCGGCGCCTCTTTTGAAAGCTAACCTATGTGGCGCTCTTTTGAAAGCCATAATTCACCTAGTCCATGTCCTAATGAGATATCAACATGCTGGTTAAAATATGTATCATAAATATGATATAAAATAGTTGTGTGGTGTTCATTTGGTTTTCGGTGTTTGACAAACTGGAGCTAGCAAGCCTTTTCAAGCTAGCATTGTTGACGCCTCTTTTGAAAGCTATGTGGCGCTCTTGTGAAAGCATTTAGCTAAACATTATTTCCATTAGGAATGCAAAAACTTGACGTTTTTTCCCCAAATCCTCTAGCACGATTACTCTATACCTGGTGTAATCATGGCCTTAAAAAAATAAAATAAATAAATTTGCTTTGGCTTCGTGCCAGTGCATTGTGGAATGAATTTTAATGAAGAGTATTTCTTTGTATTTTCACCATACAGACTTAAATTGATTTTCTTTTGCAGAGTTCTCTACATTTGGTGCAGCAGCTCAAATGGAAACTAGAGCACACGATCAGAGTAAAGCTAGTTATGGATATTATATGGAAACAGCTCTTTTCTCATTGACTGTTTTTCATTGTCAAAACACTATTACAATTTTAGCCTGCTGCATGTGTTACTCAACTTATTTTTCTTACATGGTCCAATTCCATATCCTTTCAGCTCCCACACATGGCCTTATGACTGTTGCCCCAGTGAAGAACCCGAGGTCCAGCCTTCCCCACTCACGACATGCGTGAGACAAGAGTGACTGTATTCTAAATATTATTGTCAATAGCTAACATGGACAGCATATTTGAAAATTAAGTAACATGTAAAAATGAATGTGACGTCTTTAAGGGTGTTTGCAAGCCCTTAAAATTGTCTTAAATTTATTTTTGTTCATAAAATTGACTAATACATCATGACAGTTGAATATATCATAGTGCATTTATCTGTGGTTACAATGCGTTTGTATTTGAATGGTAAAAGCCTGCAATGTGTCCTTTTCTTGGGCCAAAATAAACATTTGGACAAATGTCAAGGTTGTCGTTTTAAATAACTGTAAAAATGTCAAGTAGCTAAGAGTACAACTTGCCTGTGCTTACTTGTGTGGCAAACTGTCTTAAATGTTATTCTAAGAAGCATTTAAAATGTCTAAAAAGCCTTAAATTTAACTTGCTAATGCCTGCAGACATCCTACTTTAATATGTGGGGGATCCTAACTGAAATGTAGTTCACTGCTTGAAAAAGACAAAAATACACAACACTGATATAATGTTGAAATCATTGGTCTATGGTTATTACTGTCCTGAAACTACAACAATGCAAGACAATGTATATTTTATTGACAAGCAGTTGTGGGTGTTTTAATTTAGTTCTTGTGCACTTTAATCTGTTGACATATCAAGAAATTGTAATGATGGTAATGCCATCATTTTATCAGAAAAATACTTGGGAGGAGGTAGTCATGATATTCTGTCAATATGTTGCAGCTGATGCTTATGATGGTGGTGGAAGTGATTATGGTGATGAGGAGGTACTGTATATTATACTAGCCACTTATGCTTTGGGGGACCTGCTATGGACATTGCACTAGTACAAGTCACCCTTTTTATGCTGTTTTGTATCTAGTTTTGTATGTGTGCCTCATCTTCTGTACCATAATTCTGTTTGCTGCAGCACATATTGCCTACCTAGAAATGTAACTTGAACCTGATCTCAATGGTATTCTATACAATGACAATAAAGGCTTTCTATTCTATTTGGGCTTGATATGTGTACATTTTTTATTGCTGCACTGAGTATCTTTGAAAATAAATCTTGAAGATATGAATTACAGAAGCAATGGCATTTCATTGGTAGGATAAATTGGAGATCAAAATTACAACACCATGATATACTTTTTTTTAATACACAAAATCTAAATGTATGGTCAGGGTTTAGTAAGTGACCAATCAGCAATGTTGAGGATAACGTAAAAGGTAAATAACGTAATAAAGAAGTTTAAACAACGTGTCAGCAACGTAAATCTATAACGTTACGACGGATGACTGCCTGCCGACATAATCACAACGTCGGGGTAAGGTTATTATATTACATTGTCAAATGTAAAGTTGTAAGGACGTAATTGTTACGTATCCACAATGTTGTTTTGCGATGTTGCAGTGACGGGGTCCTGGTCTTACGTTTCTACGTTTATACTACGTAATTTGATGCGTAAAGCGGACGTTATGAGACTAATAGAGGACGTTAATAGTTTGTTGCCACAACCACATTTTGTTTGTAGGGTTGTCTGTCTGTTTAGCTAAGTGGTGGTAAAATAAAAATAAAATGGTTCGGAAATGTGACAGTTACAGCATATACGAACAAAGAGTTCTGCCTACTACTTCTAACATAACCAGATGCAGCGCTAGCCTATTTTGAGATGCAATGGATAGAATCGTTCATAAATTCAGAACAGAGAGTGGGAATTTACACACGCGCATTACTGAATATTCCTACAAATACACAGAGAAGTTGCAATACAGCACACATATTTACCAATATGATCGTAAGTAATGCACTTACTCGTGAAGTTGATTCTCAGTTCACTGTTCAAAAATGACAACACTCTTCATCGGTGTCGGGACCTGAACAACTCGTTCGCGTCTTCATCGTCGCTCTCCCACAAGGCATGAAGTGCGTCAAGTCCAGTCATCTGTGGCATTTTCCAAAATTAAACTAAATGTTTACCTCAAAAGAAGTGAATTAGGCTATGCTTTGACATTTTATCCTGCTTTAGCAGGCTTGGCATTTCTCTCATGGATCTCGCATCACCCCTCCCCTAGTCCCCTTCTATGGAGAGTAATTTTAATGTCGTTAACATGTGAATGCGATTTGGGCGGACTTCCTGCTGAGCGAAATTCACACAGTAATGAGTAAGGATTAACGAAGCATACATGGTCTAATTAATCAAATTTAAAACATTTAAAACAATTCATATTATTTGCCAATGGGCGCGTTGGAAAGTTGCGATTCTAAGGTTTCTGTCAATGTTTTTGTTGCGTCTGTGTGATAACAGCTTGTGAACTTAATCATCGAAATAGAAACGAAAGTTCATTTAATCTTGTCGAGCTCCGCCGGCGGAGCTCCCGACCCCAGAGGGTTAAAGTCACAGATGATGACTCAAACTCAGCTGACAAACTGGAGGAGGATATTGAGGGTCAAGTACACCTCATCATGAGTCAACTACCAGTGAGTGAAAACAAAATGGAGACGATATGCAAAGAAACAGAGGGACACCATGCTATCAACACTGAGAACAATATTGATACAGGGCTAGCCTGAGGAGAGAAAGGATGCTCCAGCACAAATCAGAGAGTACTGGAACTATAGAGAAGAGTTGTGTGAAATAGATGGGATCATGATGAAAAGTGATAATAGTACCACAAATACTAGGGAAAGACATGATGAAGGCAATTCATGCTGGTCACTTTGGCATTGAAAAATGTAAACTCAGGGCTAGAGAGCTCCTATTCTGGCCAGGGATGTCAAAGGACATAGAAAGAGTGGTATCAAGATGTGATGTATGTAAAACACACAGAAACACACAACAGAAAGAAACACTCATTCCACATGAAACACCGCAAAGACCATGGCAGATTCTGGGGACTGACTTGTTCTCATGGCACGGACATGATTTTCTGATTGCGACAGATTACTACTCTTGATACTGGGAGGTGGCACAGCTACCAGACACAAAGACAACCACTGTGATTCGATTCACAAAGTCTATATCAGCCAGACATTGAATCCCTGATGAGATCAAATCAGACAACGGACCCCAGTACTCACAAGAGAATAAGAAATTCAGCCAAGAATGGAACTTTAAGCATACAACTGTGTCCCCGAGACATGCTCAGTTGAATGGGCTTGTAGAGAAGAGTGTGCAAATAGTCAAAATAATACTGAACAAAGCAGACACGGATGGCACAGACCCATATGTGGGGTTTCTGGAGTATCGTAACACACCCATAGGAGACTGTGGATCACCTGCTCAGATGCTAATGGGCAGATGTTTGAAGTCATTCATACCACGTTTGGAGAGGCATCTTTTGTCCAGGATACACTAGACGACCGAGGAGGTTCGCAGGGCAATAGAGACGCAAAACCAAAGACAGAAGGCTCTATATGACGGAACAGGGAGAGACCTGGGAGCACTGCATAAAGGTGACTATGTGAGAGTGCAGGATTATGTCAATGGGAAATGGGATCCAGCAGTGGTCAAAGACATAGCAGACACGCCACGCTCATATGTACTTGAACACAGTGAAGGGGGACTGATACGGTGCAACCAAAGATACATACTGAGGAATAAAGAGAGTAGTGGCAGTGGAGAACAACAGAATACGGAAGAGACTCAACATGCATTCACATCAGTCACTCAGGGATCAACAGAGGATCAGGCAGCAACAAGTGAAGAGCATTCAACAGCACAAAACAGCGGTGCAAACAAACTGTGACTACCCTAGACCCTCCATGCACACGCAGTGGAAGGATAATAAAACGTCCAGCCAGGTATGAGGATTAACAAAAAAGACACTGTACGCAGCTGATGTTCAAAATGTATACTAGCCCACCTGTTTCTCAGGTTTTATTGTGACTTTTTCTTATAAAAATAAAAAAAGGACAGTAAAATAAATGGTTATTGCAAGTTAAGAGGGGAGATGTAATGATATTGTTGGGCCACCGTACTGGGGGAGGGGCCAGATTAAAGATGGCTGAATAAGCAAACAAGGGTCATGCCGGTCGCTTACTAGCTAATAGTCTGGCTTTAACAGCTACCTGGTCACAGGCATTTATAATAAGCACACACCAGATTGGTCTGCATGGTTTGCTTTGTAAATGCTTACCTGGGTGATAAGAAACAAACAAAAACCGCTTTACACATCTATTTGTATGTTACCACAACTCACTTCATGGTAAGTTACAAAGTTGCTTGTGCATCCATTTTTTACATTGTCTTTTTTTCCCATGCTTCATAATCTGTGGATGTGGCTGATTGCACGTTACCAATGGAAATGTGTTTTCTTGATTAACATTAGTATGTGGGGGAAAAAAAAATGTGCATATGCACAAGTGCGTTTTGATTTGCTGTTACAGTTATTCCGTACCTTCAATACAATCATACGGAATTGGTAGTACGAATGCAACCTCGGACTGCATACCTTGGATTTAATTGCATCTCACACTATAAATGCAACTGAAACGACTAAAGACTACTGACATGTGAAAGCTGTTTGTAAAACTTCATAGTATTAGGCTCACTATTTTCTGAATAAATGAGAAAAATCCAAAAACATTTATGGGGCTCTCCCCTATAACACGCTGATGATGTCTTCTCTTAAGAATGGCAATTCTGATCTTGTGCTGGGTGAAAAAACAGACACAATTACCTTTGTCGCGAAGGCCACCAACCACGATAAATCATCCGGAAGCAGGTGTAATATGCATACATTTCCATTCTCTCCTCCCATACTTTTGTGGTCTACAGTCAGAACGCCCTAAAATACATATGCAAACACGCAAATTTTAGGGATGCTGCATTTTTCTCACCTTAGTAAATATGTAAAAATGCTATTTGTCTCGTTAACATCTGTAGTGCAGTTGTAAGCTGTTGCTCTGCAGTCCTTTCTCTGAGGGCTCAAATGCTTTATTTCTGCATAAGCTCCCAAATGAGCCTGCTGTGTCTGTTACTTTCAACATTCCAACATTATCTTCCACTTCCCTTCAGGATCGCCAGACCTCTCATGCCAGATACTCATAATTCTAAGATCAAAGCTATAGATGACACTGGGGGAGATTAACAACCTCCTTGCACATAGAGGAGGCATAGTAACAAATGTTCATTCACTGTTAACCACGCTCGCGGTGTGAACCCCCCACCGTGTGATATCTCTGGACTGCGCCAAATCGGCGCCTAGATAACTGCTGCGTATCCCTATAGAGCACCACCGGCGACTAGCGGGTACCGTCAGTATTTCAAGGCCGCTCCATTCACATCAGCGAATGGAGGAAAGTCTAATTGAATAATTAGCAAATACATTTACAATATCCAACAGGTCTGAAAAACTCAAAGTGAGTGCAGGCTATTAGAATATTACAGTATCATGTTTCTGAGTTCCCTAGCCTGCACGACTGAGAAATAATTTTTCATCTTCTCATAACCTGAACCTAAAGTAATCATGTTTGGTATGGGTATATTTTAATACTCACAACGAAGGTCGGGGTACAAAGTATATCCACCTTTCTTGCATTGCTAAATAATTATGCAACTAGATCAAAATTGAATAAATATTTACCAAAGTTATTGAAACCCGCCCCACAATGGGAAAGGCGGATGTGATATGAAGGTGTGCCCTCCAAACAGCCAATGACAGCTCAGACCACTCTCTCCCGGTCCGGTTTTTAAGTGAATGACCACTGAGTCCAGCTCTGCTCTTCTTTTTTCAATTTTTCCTTTTCCTCCGTACCCGAGCTGTGGCTCACATTGATTTTTAGAAAGCTACCCTAGCCTCGGTGTCCCCGCCGAATAACCCTGGATCGCTGTACCATTGGACTTAAGAGTGTCCGCACTGCTTCGGAACCGTGTCTTTACGCCTTGAAGTACCGACGGGCTCGTGTTGGGAGTCCGGTGTCACCGATCAAGCTGGCCTGTCTCAAGCTGCATTTTCCGGCTTTGAACTTAGCGTGTGCTGCCTCAGCTGGGTCTCAGGGATCACTTTCTCCTCCACCTTTCCTCTCTTCCTCTCCTCTCCACACTCCAACACGTAAGTAACACCATAATTCGAAGTTTAACCTACCGTTAACTATTTATGTGTACACCCGTACGGAGCCAGCAGTAGCAAGTCAGCGGCTAGACCGTAAACCTAACTGTATGGTTAAAGAACTTTGTGCTATGAGTCAAGTGTAACTGATTGTTGTCTGTCTCATACTAATCATAGGCTACATGCGTAAAATGGTATTAGTTCATAGTGAGTTTCTGTGTAGCGATACCCAGCAACCTTGTTGAGAGAGGGTTTCACTTATGAACAATAATACTAATACTATAACGGCTGACTAGTCACTACATTCTACATCATATGTATTGAATTGTATCGCGCTATACTGTGCCAGTATCCTCTCCCATATTACAACCAAACTGCTTAACTTATAACAATTATTTGTCATTAAAGCATATATTTTTGTGTATGTGTGTTTGTGTTTCCTCTCTCATGCTGATGGAATGATCCACCAACAAAGTCAAATAGAGACATTTGAATTAATAAGTGCGGAGGGTCAATTCCCTCTAAATAATTTTAAGTGTTGAGGTTGATAAAGGGTGATCTCCAGTTATTCTGAGTTTGGTATTCAGAGTGCTGTGCCATTAACAGGGTAGCTGAGGGTGACCCCATAATTAAATTTGAAATATAAAATAGTTCAGTTGTGAATAATAAATGTAATAACTCAACTAAGTTATATCAACCTTATGACACATCTATAAAAGTATTGCAAATTCTTATTGAATATGGCCTTAAAACTGCACATTTTAACTAATTCAGAGTTAGGGAGGCCGAACCTGTTTTGGCGATCTTTCAGAAAACATATTTTGACAGTTTATTCTTCATGCATAATGTCATAAATGCTACAGTATCGTCAAATAACAACATATAAATTGCTAATTTTCCAGAATATAACTGTTGTTTCCAATAATACGATTTTTTAGCCGCCTCAGCCCGCATGTAATCACTGTGGTTGGAGGGGAACGCATCATCACCTGTGTGACTTTGAGGGTGGGATTATCTGTTTTCCTTCAAGAACATGAACCATTATTGTGTGGTATTCGTACAGTAAAACGAATATACTGTACGCATTTACAGGTATGTATTGTTATGGGATGCGTTGTTTAATGAAAACTGTACTCTCAAAACACAATACGTGCCAAAATGTCTCAGTTTCAAACACATCGGCCCCATGGCTTCAAAATTCCATTGCAGTTGGGGACTGGGATCGACCAGGGTCATGTCCCCATTTTCACCCTAATAAAAAAAACACCCATTCGTAAACTAAAATCCTTTATACCATATTGTAGTCACGGTCTTGTAGAAAAAATATATGTAAAAATGTTATTCAAACAAGTTTTCCCCATGACATAGCCACCAGAAAACACTGGCAACAAAATACTATTCTAGCTGCTCGGGATTTGGATTCCTGAGGGTTGCGCATGTCTCTTTATCACAAGTGTTGCCAACTTAGCGACTTTGTCGCTAGATTTGGCTACTGTTCGGACCCCTTTAGTGACTTTATTTCTAAAAAGAGCCTAGCAACAAATCTAGTGACTTTTTAACTAAACATAAGGTGCTTTCCTTGAAAGAGAGTTGCTGACATTGCTCTGTGAGTCTGCAGTATTCCCTGTGCTCTCTGTGGCTTTCTAGCTCACATGACTGTTGAGGTCTGTGGGAGAGAGAGTGTGTGTGGCTTTCTCCGAGAGCCAGGTTTGGTTGACTGACCAGCAGCAAGACTGAAACATGAATGAGCTGCGCATGCGCATTTCAATGTGCCCAACGACCAATCACTGATCCCCATTTGCCCGCCCCAGGCGGGAACTCCGTCTCCTTTTACTTGTTCTTTCTTCGTTTTAAACAAAAACAAAATTCTACTGTAAGTTTTAAACTTAAATTGCTGCTAGATATATTTGCAAGTAATAAAAAGCTAGTTCATTCCGTTGTCTGGGTCATCTGCACTCAAGATCATAACTCATTTCCACAGTCTGTACAGTAGCCTACACACATCTCACTTATACAAACAAATACATGTCGATACACAGATACACACAGGCCTTACATACATATATACGCAGTATACATACATACAATACATACATACATACAGTACATATCATGTCACAATCCAAACTATATTCTCAAAAATATAGGAAAGAATGGGAGTCAAACCGTTAATTCAAGGATTGGTTGAAGCCCTAGTGAACTACTCCCCAGTGTTGCATGGGTAATGGTTCAAGGGCATACTGTCTTTACTGCAAGACAGACTTCTATGCCAAGTTAAGAGACATAAAAAAGCACATATCAACTCAAAAGCACATTGAAAAATCAAAACCGTATGACTCTGCAAAGCAATCTACATTGCCATTTTTAAACAAGAAAATGGATTCCTCCAAACAGGCAGAGGCAATGGCTATTGCTGAGCACTGCTCAATACAGTCGTGTGACCACATCAGCGAAGCATGCAAAGTTGCTTTTGCAGATTCCGCTGCAGCCACACATTTTCGTATGCACCACACTAAGTGCACCAAAATGATTAATGGTGTGTTGGCACCATATTTTCTTAAGAGATTAGTGGCAGATGTTGGTGACTACAAATACAGTCTCCTTCTTGATGAATCCACTGACATTAGTCTATCAAAGTACCTTGGTGTCGTGATTCTGTATTTTAGTGAGGAGAAAGGAAATGTGCTGTTCACTTTTCTAGGCCTCATTGAGTTGGAGGGTGAGGATGCAAGATCAATAGCCAGAGCGGTTCTGGCTTTCTTTGAGAGTTGTGCTCTCAAAAAGGAGAACCTGCTTGGCATTAGCACAGACAACGCGTCTGTAATGACAGGGGTGCACTATGTGGTGCATAAAATTCTGAAGGAGGAGAGTGGCTTAAAACATCTAGTCCTCATCCACTGTGTGTGTCACTCACTGCAGTTAGCAGTAAGCTCTGCCTCCAACAACACAATTCCACGTAGTGTCGAGTACCTTGTGAGAGAAACCTATAATCAGAGTGTGAATTATATAATAACAATTGGGGGGGGTCAACTTTTTCTCCAGGGCATAAAGGGAACCCAGTACAGCTCAGGTGCATGCTTCAGTCAACTGAAGTCTTACAATCCTTACAGTATCTTGCTTGTTTAACGTAATGTCTGCAGTCTGTAGATGATGATAAATCAAATCCATTACACCAGCTCATGGGGCACGTACCACACAACAAATTTTGTAGTCAGGGGTCACCAACAAAGTATTCTAGAGCAAAACTGCCAGCAAGTCAGACCCACACACACAAAACAACAGCAGACCATCATTTCCACTCAAACACAGACCTACACAATGCTGTACCAGAACCAAAGACACTATCAACATGCCAAACAGGTAGGCAGATGTGTTACTACTATACAGCATCTAGGCCTGTGCCTGTGCAGTCTGCTTTCTAACTTGCCTCTTTGCTACTAGGTCCTGCCTGCTCACTGTCCTCCTGACCTCCTCCTGCCTGCTGACTGTCATTCTGACCTCCCTCTGCTTCCTTAATACAACAGCACATAAATGTAAAACTCACCATCACCAATACTATCCTGCTCAGTATTAAGCTTGCATGACAACCACAGAAAATACAGGATGCATTATCATCTCTAAGTCCTAATTCTTACAAAGTTTCAGCTTACTCTTTTTTTAGCACCAAAAAAGTGCCAGATATCTCCTCTCCTCTTGCTCATGTTGACTCTGTGAATGAAATCTAATATAAGTTCAATAAAGTAGTCACACATTTGAATTAATACATTTACTCAGCCTTCAGCACACATGGATTTTAATATTGTTCAATTACCCAACCAGGTAAAACTCCTGCATTCCTGAGTGAAAGGGGGTGCCTATTATAAAAGCTAATATCAAAAAGGCAAAAGACTAACTAAACCACCACAGCCACACAAAAGACTATCGAAATTAAATAATAAACTCTATATTGATGTCAAAACGTATCTCTACAACAACTAATCCTCCATTGTCTCACTGCTCATGACTGAGCACCAGTGTTAGCTAACATTAGATATATGACATTTTATATTGGTAATGAAATGCCAAGCCATAGGCACAGCTAGCTAGCTATTTAGCCAACATTGGAAATGAAAGGGCGTGCTATCAGCTAGCTAACGTTAGCTAGCTAGCTAACGTTAGGTAAGGCAAACGTTAGCTTTAGCTAGCTATCTAACATTAGTTAGCTAATATTAGGTAAGGCAAACATTAGCTTTAGCTAGCTAATGTTAGTTAGCTAAGCTGTAACTTAAGGCAAAAGTTAGAAACTAGCTAACGTTAGCGTTCATCCGTAGACACTTGACACAATCTAATTCAGAAACTCTGAAGGTAAGAAAGTAAAGTGTATTAAACTAGCTAGATAGCTAGCTACTTACATTAACCTGCAGTGTCTCCATTGGGTTGCGCGATGCATGCGAGCATAGACTTTAATGAGGACGCGAGCCACTGCAATGATGGGAGTGAGGCAGGCAGACAAGATGTTCAACTAACGTCAAGGTTAAGAAATGGTGTGGTCCACTTTAGCGGTGTCTGAAATCGTATTACAAGATTCTTCCAGGCATGAATATGGGAAATATATTGTAATATTTACAATTACAGGTAAGAAGGATATATGTTTCAACCCCCCCCCCCCCCCCCCCCCCCCCCCCCCCCCCAACCTGTTGTTTTTACCTCTTTTGGGGGGGTCCAAGTCTTAATTAGGGGGGTCAGACCCCCCCAATCCCCCCCCGTAATTCAAACCCTGCCTATAACTGGTTCTCTATCTCACCAAAGCGCAGAGAGGCGTACAAGGCGGTGTATGAGACAATAAAATGTGGGCAGAAGCCTTTATTGATCACAAACATATGTGCCACATGTTGGCTGTCTATAGAGCCTGCTGTGTCCAGAATCCTGGACCAATGGGAGGAGCTAAAATTGCACTTCAACCTGACCATGTCAAGTGAGCACTGCTACATGGCAGATGTTCTACATTCCATGCACAATGACCCCCCAGAACATCCTGTACCTCACTTTTTAAAATCCATACTTAGTGAGGTATCTGCTGTCAAGGTTTTTGACGGGGATCAGAGTACTGACCCTCTCAAGCTGCTTGATTGCTTAATCAATCTCACAAGGTCAGTCTGCAGCATGGTGATAAACCCCATGGCTAGAACTGATGTGCTCAAAGAGCCTATTGATGGACACATCAGCCCCAAGCCGTACCTTGGCTACTTATTTGAAGCCAAGGCAGCAGAGCTGAGCCTCTCCCCTGAGGAGGAGAACAGTGTGCAGAGAAGATGTGTGAGCTACACCATCTCCTTAGCAAATTAGTTGAAGGCAAGGCTCCCAGATAACATGGAGACATTGCAGCACATGTCTCTGTTCAATGTGGGGGAGACACTGAAGCACAACAAGAGCTTGGTAAACATGTCAGAAATTGCCAACATTTTGGGATACAGCCCTGCCACAATTGACAGTTATTCAGCAGTGGAGGATTATGCATCTCCTGAAATGGGAGGAAACGACAAACACCATGGCGTTCTGAAATGAGGTGAAGCGGCACAGGGATGCAGCTGGCTTAAACTCACTTGAAAAATTGGCTACTGCTGCAGTCTCTGTCCTTCCTCTTCCACACTCAAATGCTGAAGTAGAGAGACTATTCAGTCAAATGAGTGTGGTGAAAACAAAACCGTATGTCCCTACAGACCCTCAGCTCCATTCTTTATATTAGGTATGGCCTAAAGCTGGCTGGGGATGCATGCTATGAGCATAAGCTGCCAGACAAGGTACTGCATCTTTGGGTCTTCAGCTGGCTATTAATTTAAGTCAAATCTCTCAGGCTCTAGCTCTACCTCTGCACCCGAACACATCATCCCACAGGAGGGGAGCACTGAGGTTATGGATCTTGTGGAAGATGAATTCTGTCTCAGCACCTTCATGAGCTGATTCCTCAGTGAAATTTGACTATCTATAATATGTAAATAGTTAGTTTGACTCTATTTTGAAAATAATATGCATAGTTCATTTTACTATAAATGTGTAAATAGTTCATTTTACTCTCTCTTGTAAATATGTAAATAGTTGACCAAGTTAGACTATTTAGTAAATAATATGTACATAGTTAGTTTGTATGGATCTCATTGGCATCTTTTCAGAAAATCTCCCTCCATTGTGTAACGTTTTTTTAAATATGCAAATGATTACGTGGTGAGGTCATACATATGAAAATTAACATATGACGTCATCTAGCGACTTTTAGAGGAGGCCTTAGCTATTTTCCATAGAAAGTAGTTGGCAGCACTGCTTATCACCGTAATTACAAAAAACTCCCATTCGTAAAACTCAAATGCTTTATGTCATACTGTAGACATGATCTTGGTGAAGATATCTATGCAAAAATATCCTTGTTCAAATGAGGATTTCCGGTGATCTAGGCACCAGAAGTCATGTACATGCTCCAGGTTGGCTGGGCATTCTATTCTAGTAGTTTGTTGAAATTTACAACGCACATGTCTCCATTTCATCGTAATTTTAAAAAATACCCATTCGTAAAACTAAAATGCTTTATGCCACACTGTAGACAACATATTGGTTAAAATCTGCATGCCTCTTCGCTGGCATAACTTGCACGGATTGGAATCGATTTTTTTTTGGTGCCATTTCGCTTCTAAAGTAGCTGCAGAATTCTAAGTCCCTCAGGACGCTGGCAGCTGTAACATTTTTAGGACACCAAAGTATATGAAAGTATGAATAAATAATAGCCGATTAACTTATAATTCATTTCTCAGTGAGTTTTTCTTGTAATAAAATATGTAATAATGCCTTCAGTGCGTTTAGATCTCCCAGAATATCACGGCGGTGAGTCGAACGTGCAGGTTCTTCCTGTACAACATCCGGAGAATCCGCCCCTTCCTCACCACCTACGCAACCCAGCTCCTGGTTCAAGCAATGGTCCTGTCCCGCCTGGACTACTGCAACTCGCTGCTGGCTGGTCTGCCAGCATCCGCCATCAGACCCCTGCAGCTCATCCAGAATGCTGCAGCGCGTCTGGTTTACAACCTCCCCAGACATTCCCATGTCACCCCCCTGCTCACTGACCTCCACTGGCTGCCTGTTATGGCTCGCATCAAATTCAAGACCTTGGTGCTTGCATACCAGGCAGCTAAGGGGTCAGCACCTGGATACATCCAGAGGATCATCAGACCCTACACACCAGCCAGACCTCTCCGTTCTGCCACCTCTGGACGCTTGGCACCTCCCCCTATTCGTGTCTGTACTTCCCGCTCCCGTCTGCTGTCTGTCCTGGCCCCTCGCTGGTGGAATGACCTCCCTGTGGCGGTCAGAACAGCAGAGAGCCTAACTACCTTCAAACGCAGACTAAAGACTCATCTCTTCAGGCTGCACCTCTCCCCCCCCCCCTCCCTAGCCTATAGTTTAGCTCAATGTACCTAGTTAGGCTAATACGAGCACGTTAGTTTTATTTGGCAGGATTGTTTGTCTGGTTCTGATTAGGAAAATGTGATTTCAGCGCTAGTTTGTACTTGGCAGGACTGTTTGTTTGCTGAACAGGTTACTCTACAGGGTTGGAGTCCTGATCTGTGGTCACTTCTGGCACTACGATCTACTTCGCTCTTGTGTGTTCTTCTGCACCTCTGCACCTGGAACTATTGCACTTGTTGTACGTCGCTCTGGATAAGAGCGTCTGCTAAATGCCTATAATGTAATGTAATGTAGATTTTTGATAATGACCAACTGATTTTGGTGCAGCGTTAAAGGGGAATTACACTTTATAACACTTGTGCTTCTCATGATTGATTCTAATGAATGTGTCGCCCTTCAATTTTCAATTAGTTATTTCATTTTAAATGTCTAACGTTAGAAACAAAGACCTATTTTTTTAGCGCAAGGCCACATAGTAGTATGGTTTCCGTTTTTTTCTTCTTCTTCGTTTTCGCTTTGCGGCAAAATCGAGAAGAAGCAAAGCAAAACATTCTGTTAACTTAGCGTTGAAATTGAACAAACTAACGTCTGCTAGCTTATGTTTGATGCGATATCGGTGTAATAATGAGGTGCATTGTACCCGGTTGTTATAATGCCCCCATTAAACTTGCCTTGAAAGCACATTTTCATAGTTTTCCATGCGATGCAACTTTGTGACAGACATGGCTGGATGTAATCAGACACCCCAACATAACAGCCAAAGAAGTTCGCAAACGAGGAGTAAGGGTATGCAGTGACTACTTTGAAGGCATCGACTACCAAGGCGACCGTCTGAAGCCTGGAGCTGTACCCACCGTTTTCCCATCGTTGGTCGAACCGCTTGAGGTAGGTACTATGCGAGCTGGCTAACGCTATCGCGTCTGTCTGTGATACATAGGATGTCTACCACCAGTTGCCGTTTGTCCTTGGAATAGCCTGTGGTTCCTCAATCTTGGCCTGCTCCTGATTCGCTCTCGCTCTGGCACAATCAGCCTACAAATTAGCCAGCTCTTCTGTGTATTTCGGCTCGAATCAATAGGGCACAATAATCAAAAACAAAATCTCCTTCATCCTCAGACATTTTTGGTTTCGCTAGCTAGTAGTCATACAACACTATTTCTACCATAGACATATATGTATATATGTCTATGATTTCTACGACCAACCTAATGTTATTGTCTACAGGTACGCCCACATCAGAAGTCGCGCAATGATATGCATCCTCGAGTTCGACACTAAACTGCCTGGGTCTGCTTCCTGCATTTGTAGGACGGAAAACAACAAAACAGAGTAAAATATGAACATAATGAAATAACTCATCGAAAAATGAAGGGCAACATATTCATTAGAAGGACAATATCAGTCATGAGAAGCATGAGTGTTATAAAGGGTAATTTCCCTTTAAGTGCATACACAAATGCTCTTAAACAAGGCCATATGAGCATAATAACTTCTGACATTCTAAAGAAAAAAAGTGCCATCGCTGAACTGTCAGTGCATTTTTGAAACAGCTTTAATAGCTTTATCGACTCTAATTTTGTATATTTCCTTGTTAAATGACCTGTTAAAGTGAACCCAGATGCCAGTTTTGTTTTATGTTTGTGCATGGAACGGTCATTGTGATTACATTGCGGGCAGACCTCCATATCAGAGTCAATAATGGGCTAACAGCTGCCCAGTACCATAAATGTCTTTAAATTAGTATTGTTTGGCTATTTTAAAGAGTTAAACAGAAAAAATAATGACTTAATATGTAAATAATGGTGAGTGCAGAGTTTCACATGTTTTATGGTTTCAATAGAATGCAAATATCTTGGTGAGTCCAAAGAAAGGATATAATTTGAACGAGGCATCACTGAATGTCTTAAAAACAGGTTGGGGCCTGTATTTTATAAGCCTGTGTTTTAGAATCAGGCTTGGGCCAGTGTCTTAGAAACAGTTTGGGACCTATATCGTAGAAGTAGGTTAGGCTTGTGTATTAGAAGCAGCTTGTTTCCTGTGTTTAGGAAGCAAGGTTGGGATATGCTTTTAGGAAGCAAGCAGGGCCTGTGTTTTTGAAGTTAGTTGGATTTCTTAGAAGCAGGTAGGGGCCTGTGTCTTAAATACGGGTTGGGACCAGTTTTTTTAGAATAAGGTAGAAGTCTGTGTTTTAGAAGCAGGCTGGGGCCTGTGTCTTAGAAACAGATTGGGACCTATATTTTAGAAGTAGGTTGGGCCTGCGTATTAAAAACGTGTTGGGGCTTGTGTATTAGAAGCAGGTTGGAACACGTGTTTTAGAAGCAGGCAGAGGCCTGTATTTAAGAAGCAGGTTGAGGCCTGTATTTTCAAAGCAAGTTGGATTAGTGTTTTAGAAGCAGGTAGGGCCTGTGTTTAAGAAGCAGTTTGGGGCCACTGTTTTAGAAGCAGTTTGGGGCCTGTGCGTCAGAAGCAGGTTGGAAGGAATAGTTTAAGAAGCAGGTTGAGGCCTGTGTCTTGGAAACAGGTTGGATCTGTATTTCAGAAGCAGGTAGCAGCTTGAGTTTTAGAAGCAGACTGGGGACTGTGTCTTATGAACAGGTTGGGACCTGTATTTTATAAGTAGTTTGGGGTCTGTGTTTTAGAAGCACGTCAAGGCCTGTATAGTAGAAACAGGTTGGGGCTAGTGTTTTACAAGCAGGTTGGGGGCTGTGTAGTAGAAGCAAGTTGGGCCCTGTGTTTCAGAAGCCGGTAGGGGCCTGTGTATTAAAGTAGGTTGGGTCCTGTGTTTTAGAAGCACGTCAAGGCCTGTGTAGTAGAAACAGGTAGGGGCTAGTGTTTTACAAGCAGGTTGGGGGCTGTGTAGAAGAAGCAAGTTGGGCCCTATGTTTTAGAAGCCGGTAGGGGCCTGTGTATTAGAAGTAGGTTGGGTCCTGTGTTTTAGAAGCACGTCAAGGCCTGTGTAGTAGAAAGAGGTTGGGGCTAGTGTTTTACAAGCAGGTTGGGGGCTGTGTAGAAGAAGCAAGTTGGGCCCTGTGTTTTAGAAGCTGGTAGGGGCCTGTGTATTGGAAGTAGGTTGGGTCCTGTGTTTTAGAAGCACGTCAAGGCCTGTGTAGTAGAAACAGGACGGGGCTAGTTTTTTACAAGCAGGTTGGGGGCTGTGTATAAGAAGTAGTTTGGGCCCTGTGTTTTAGAAGCTGGTAGGGGCACGTGTATTAGAAGTAGGTTGGGTCCTGTGTTTTAGAAGCAGGTTGGGGCCTGTGTATTAGAAGCAGGATGGGGCCTGAATTTTAGAAGCAGGTTAGGCCCATAGTCTAAAAGCAGGTTAAGGCCGATGTTTTCAAAGCAGGTTGGACCTGGGCATTAGAAGCAGGTTGGAGACTGTATATTAGAAGCAGGTTGGAGGCTGTGTATTAGAAACAGTAAAGGAGCTGTGTTTTAGAAGCAGGTTGGGGCTTGTGTATTCGAAGCAATTTATGGCCTGTGTTTAGGAAACAAGGTTGGGGTCTGCATTTTAGAAATAGGTTGGGCCCCTGGTCTAGAAGCAGGTTGAGACCTGTGTTTTCAATGCAGGTTGGGCCTGTGCATTAGGAGCAGGTTTGAGGCTGCGTATTAGAAGCAGGTCAGGGCCTGTGTTTTAGAAGCAGGTTGGGGCTTGTGTATTAGAAAGCAAGGTTGGGGTCTGCTTTTCGGAAGCTAGCTGGGGCCTGTGTTTTTTAAGTCAGTTGGAGATGTTTCTTAGAAGCACGTTGGCTCCCTGCAGTGGAATGCACACTGGAGTTCCTGCACATTTGCAGCAATTCCTTTTGCCTTTCCAGTGGAAAAGACTCCATGGAACCCAGCTCTTTCTCATCTACAGCCACCCCAACCACCCAGCCATTGTGCATCATGCATTTTCATTTGATGCCATGCATCTGCAACATAACCATTCTCAGACCAGACAAACAAATAGCGTGATATCGAAAAACAGAAACACACAAGAAAGGATTTCCATTTAGCCATTTGAGAGCTTACATTTAGACTGAGCTCTCTAACTCATGTTGATTCATGTCTTTTTGATATCCATATAACTTTGGATGTCCACCCACACAATTCTGAAAGCCTCAGACTCCCTGACTTGTTACTTATCAAGAAAAAGGAGAAGAAGAAGGCAAAAACAGTGCTATCTGCTGCAGAAGAGGGATTTCCTACAGAACCCTTTCACTGGCAATTTAACACTGCATGAACTTCCCTGCCTTTATGGGAGATGACCAGGAACAGCACTATAACCCATATTAAGATACTTTAATAAAATGTCTTGGTAAGAAAATACATTGTGTTGTAAGGGTCAATATTATATCTTCAAATGTAATGGAAACATGTACAACATAGAATCACATAATTAACTATGCAATACATTTTTGATAAAAAATTCCGTAGCAAAATCCACAACAATCCAAACAAAGATATAGATTCAGCAATGAACAAAGTGTTTCTGTGAACAGCAGTGGTTTCATTGCAACTGGGTTTCACCCCTTTTGCATCTGATATCAATGTGCTATCATCAGGTCTACAGCTAACCAACGCTACAATTAGTTAAAAGCAGTGGGGTCTATCATAGCTCATAACATTAGGTAAAAGCAGCTTAGTTAAAAGCAGCTAATTTATCATAATAATGTTAGCTAGGTAAGTTATCTGTTTCCTTAGGATGCAATGTGATATGTAACGTTGCTAGCTAGTTACATGTCACATCACATCCCACAAAAACAAAGTAAACAAACATACGAATTACAGTTTCTGACACAGCCTATTAGCCTCAGCTAATGAAAGTTATAACTACTTACCTGGGACAAAATGGGTATTTTACTACAAATATATGTAGTAGACTAGGTTTGATACAGTGTTAGATACTATCTAGTCTGCAGGTAATCAGAGCACCAATTTAGTCAGGAAAATGGCAAGCATTATTGGGCTGAATGGCCTGTTCTCATCATTATGTTCTGTTGTGTTCGGTTCTGCTCTGTTATGTGACAGGTTGCTTGATTCAGGATCCCAGAGTTCCCTGGCTTTCCCTGGACCAGCATACTGGTCATAACTTTCCCCTCACGTCTAATGGCCTGAATCCGCTTGTTTCTCCTCATTGTCTTGGGCTTCTTGCACAGGAGAACATTGGGGTTTTTGGCTTTGTTATTTGTACAGCCCACAATGCAACAACGTTTTAGCATTTTTATAATCTTGATAATCCCATGACTGCTAATACTAACTATATGGAGCATAACCACATTCAGCGTGATGGATTGTTTTCCCCCATCGTGGGGTCAAAGCCTATTACAGGCGCGTCAATGCAAATGTAATATGTAACCTGTGACATAGATGTAAGCACAGGCAGTTGATTAAAATTCTTTGAATTTCACTCATCGCGAATGCCATTGTAAATACATTTTCAGGATTCAATAAGCAGATTCTGAATGCACATTTCCTAACAAATTCCCGGTTATGGGAAATTATATGATACCCAACACTATCTACAGGTGCCAGAGTGACCACATGAAGGCCATATGACTGTGTCTGGTTGACCACCCAGTGCTCAATGTGAAAAATCAAAGCACAGGGCACAACATCCCCAATCCTGTCCACACACAAAAATCCCAGACACCCCACACTCCAGCAATCTGATGTCCCTGAAAACTGAACAAACACAGCCCAGACCATTGCTATACCTAGTTAAACTAACCAGATCTCTTTAGCAATGGTGAGAAAGAGCCAAGGGCTGCCTAGGGGAAATGCCTACATATCATCAGAACATGGACTAGATCTCTCTACACAACAAATGCAGGAGGGATGACTGTCCTCACACAAGGCTATGCCAGGTCCCCAAGAGGTAGGAACCTTCAGGGTGCTGTTGACAATACACTGAAACAAGGAACAACCTCAGTGGCAATTCCACAAAATGAGCTGGCACTTGCCCAGCAGAACACATGCCCACCCCCTCCCACAATATTTTCTACTATATGCCTCTGAAGGAAAATGACTAGGGTTAAAGAAGCTATGTGTGAAACAAATTTACTTTTTTCAAAATTTCTATCTTGATAAATGCAGCCAATTTTTCCAGTATCAGTTCACAAAAAAACACGAGTGTTATTGCAGCAGTTCACCTCTCTCTTGTTTTCTTTCCCCTCTCTCCCACTAGAATGCTGTCGGTTATTCTTTGTCAACGCACTGTTTGTCATCAATAAACATCTGCCTGTGTGAAATGTCAGAACGCTGCTGAGGAACGAAACTAACCAATATCACATAAGGATATGGAGGGGGCGTGTTTATGTGACTAATAATACCCACGTATATAAACCGCCTCATCTCGTATTTTTATTCAAAGAATGTTGCCAAAAAAATATCTTGGGGGAATTCTCTTCCATTCAAACTGTTTCACGGTTCAAAGGGAATAAACAACTCTATTTCAGAACCAAAAGCAATGGACAGCGCACGCACTCTTTCTCCCTGGAAGAGGGAAGGCCGAGGAAGGAGCGGGATTTCCTGCAAATTTCTGGATCTCCCGAATTGCTTCCATTGCTAAATATTGCCATTTTCCCTTCGGATTACCGTAATGCAATTGGAAAGGAAAATGTCTAAGCTGAAATCAGGAATAGGCAACTTCGATTAAATATATATACAGATCCTAACACCTAGTATCTGTTGTTGTTGTTATTATTATTATACCTCACCCCCTTTAAAAATATCTACAACGACAGTATGACGGCAATATTTGGCCAGCTCGGCAGTAAACATATCTATGCCTTTTAAAATTATTTTTCCTCAGAATACAGACTATACTAAATAAATAAATTAAGAAACATTAGCGCAGCCTCGTACGAGCAAAAAGAAAATATCACATTGACATCAGTCACGACATTATGTATTAAGTTAAACAATTGTTTAATAAACAGTAGCAACATTGCAGTCGAACGCTATACTACGGCAAGACTACAATCTGAGAATGTCTGCTTTTACTCCTATGCCATAGCTATAGCCTACCGTAGGTAACTCAGATAGCCTTCAATACAAATCACACTGACGGACTAACTCAAATGTCTTGTATCATTCAAATCTGTTACATACTCCATCATAAGCCACGAATGTCATGCATGTTATTAGACTTTAATACAAATACAGAAATTGCACAGAACACGTTGAACCATTGGTATTTTGTGCCGTTTTCAAATAGGCCACAGCGACCCCGTGTCTATGAAATCTATTTTCACGCGCATATGTGGTTCATTCAGATTCGAGCTCATTCAGAGGTAATTTTCAGGTTTGACAAGCAGATACAGGACATGAATAATTCATCACACAAAACTGTTTTTGACACTGAGAATGAGTCAGCAGAGCAAGAATATTAAGTTTATATACGCATGGGAAAAAATATTATGTCACATTTTAAGCACACAGAATTTGTCCGCCCGGACAGTAAAATGCGAGAGCTTTAAATCACCGTTGCCTGCAATGAGCTGGGCAACACTGGAGCAGCAGGGACAGAATACAGCAGAGCGCAGCTACATCTAATACACCACGATTTACCAGGCGCCGAAGACAAAACGGACAAATAATGCAAAGTTATCGCCCATGTCGTGACAGGAAGGCGTGTGGGAATTAAAACGATTGAGCTTTTACCTGTGAGAACTCCGACTCGGATTTGATGGTCGTGGTTTGTTAAAATCATCCCTTCCGCCGCCATGTTCACAAGCGCTGTCGCCCGCACTGAGAAACCCTAAGCAGAGCCAAGTGTCGATCACATCGAACTCCGGGAGAGGAGAGAAAAGCAGGGGTAGAACCAGGCAAAAGAAGCAGAACCCTGAGTGTAGTACTTCTCAAGCCGATTGAGGCACTAGTTCATACAAGCCAAAGCGCGGGGGCCCGTTAAACGGAAAGCATCATGGAGCTATCCACTTGCCACGGCAGAAGTGATTGTATTCCCCAGAAGCAGGAATATAA
This sequence comes from Anguilla japonica, assembly GCA_025169545.1. NCBI lineage: Eukaryota > Metazoa > Chordata > Actinopteri > Anguilliformes > Anguillidae > Anguilla > Anguilla japonica. Next base: position 38,593,703 of record CM045888.1, read on the forward strand.
ATTCCTGTGGGGTCCGCTGTCCATTTCCAATGATGACTTTCAGGAAAAAACATACACTTTAAAGAAACATTGCAGATGTCTGTCAGCTTGTGCATGTCATACAATTGCAGTATTAACCCACCAGTAATCTGGATGTGGAAGCATCTATTAAATAACTGTTCTAGTAATAGCGGCTTCTATAGTAATGAATGGCAACAATACTTGAATGCAAAGGCATGTTTCGTCTATTCACATTATCTACAGAAGCTTCTGCAAAGTCTAGTCAGGCCTGTAAAATGTAACAAAATCCTGTGGCAAAGACCCAGCTTCTATTTTTAGTCCTGACTGCACACTTCCGTGATGTGTAATTCCACTTGTTTATTCTCATGGAAAAAATCCTTCATGTGGCTTCTTTTAGGGTTCCATAAATATGCATTATTTATGAATACACATAAATCAGTGCAGCGTCCTTGACAGGAACTGGGGCAACGTTGAAAAGTCTGACCGTGCACTGTCACCAAAAAGCCAGCGGAGATTAAAGGATTACCAAAATGGGATCGGTTGGGTGGTTGCAGGACTTAAAACGGGAGGAGTGGGGCAGCATATTTTTGTTGCTGGAGACCCTCGAATTGGGGAGGCAGAATTTGAAATTGATTTTAGCAATTGCATAAATTAGTTCAGACTGCAGGGTACAGAATTTCAACCTAAAACACTACGTAGCTTCCTCTCACATGTTATTGGGGATTCCCTAATCTGATTCATATGGATCAGAGGCCATTACTCCCATTTATACAATGGCTTAGCTGAGTACTCGATTCTGATTGGTCCAAGTGTAATGGATTGTTGTAAATATTCCACTTGCCTTTGTATTGGCTGTTTGTTTGTGTTTCTCTCGGCCTATGCTGCACGCTGCTGGTTGGGTTGGGCGTTCACTGACTAGGGACGGAAGTGATGTTGTGTTTGTCCCAGTCGGTGAGCGCGTGTTTAGTGGTAGGTCACAGTGAATAAGTTGTCCAGTAGATATTGTAAATATAACACTTTAGGATATATATGGTTCAATTTAATGGTGTCGATATGATGGTGTGATATGGTGTCGAACATAAAGTTATAGTAGACATCTCTCCTGAATGTGATGACTCTTAAAGTCAATATTTTCGGAGCTATTTGTATTTGAGTGTTTGAGCTAATGCCAATATACTAGTTGTTAGCTAGTGCACAGTTTAACATGGCGATGTGTGTTTCGGACAGCATGTTGCAGAGAGATGAGCATGCAGACGGGCTGTTGATAAGATGTTTCTTGTAACAGGTACCGTATCTCTCCTTCTTAAGTGTCATGTATTGAGTATTTTAAGTTATCAGGATAGTGTTTGAGTTAGAGTTATCCTAATTGTAAAGAGTGTTGTTTTTGTTTTATATGTTTATTTTAAGTAATGGCGTAAGTCATTTATTTTTATGTGAATTTATTTTTATATGTTTTATATATATATATATATATATATGCCCCAGTCGGTGAGCGCGTGTTCAGTGCATGGTGCAGGGAGATAAACATGCAGACGGGCTGTTGATAAGATGTTTCTTGTAACAGAATAAAACATGAAGACGATGACGGATGCTGAGTACTTTATAAAACACAATGCAGAAGAGAAGTGTTACAATGGTGCCATGACCGTTTCTGGGCCTGCTCATCTGGATCCAGAAGACCGTGGTTGCTGAACGGAACAGTTAAAGGTTTAGCTGTTTTTAGCCTAACCGAGGCAGTACTGTGTTCATTTATTTTTATTTTATTATCGCAAGTAGAGGGAACCAGTTATTCATTTATTTATCAAGTGATATATTTGAGAAACGTCTATATGTTCCCCTTTGGTGACTTTTGTTTTGCTGTTTAAATCTTCTCATGTGAAAGTGTGCTTATTAGTTCTGTAGTTAGTCACTGTTGGTTGTTTCAACTAACCTTTGAGATCTTTTTTTTTGGTGGCCTATTTAAGTGGCTTGACGTTTTTTTAACAGTTTATCATTTATTTGTTTAAATTATTATTATTTCTTTTCTTTTCTTCATTACCTACATGTTACTCATTCCGTTGTGAGGACATGGACAGTGTTGGGAGAGGTAGGGGCTGTCTCAGTTTCAACTTGACCCCCGCAGTGGGTAGGGGTGTAGCCAGGGCTCCTATGACGTCAACGCCTATGATGCCTCCGCTAGAGGAGGTGGATCTTGGCAGTACTGCTTGTGTAGAGTGTGGACAGGTGGGTGATGCTCCAATAGACACAGGGAACAAGGGGGTTTCTGTAAATCTCATTGCTAACATAGCACAGCAGATTGGTCAGTCTATTGGGGAGAACATTGCCTCTTGCATAGGGTCAAGATCTGTTTGTGAGGTGGTGGCACCTCTCACTCTGATTTCTGTGGGTTAATTGACCCTGATGAGGGGCAGGTGTGTGAGTGCTATGGTGAGGTGATGGCACCTCACAGGCATTTGCTCTGAGTTAATTGTCCCTGATGAGGGTTAGGTGTGGGAGGGCTATATCTAGCCCCTGATTTCTGGGGTTCAGCCAGACTCATTGTTTGTCATGCTCTTGGTGTGTAGGGGTGTAAGAATCGGCAGAAGTTACCGCATTGATCCTATCTGCCAGATTTGATTACCATTAAGTTTCTTCTCGAGCTGATTACCTCTTCGCGCTGTGGAGGACATTTTGCCCTCGTCTCTTTAGTTTTCCTTTTGTTTTCTACCCGCCAGGCTGCAAGTGTCCTTTTTCTTTTGTAAGTTACTCCACTCTGTTTTTCTAGTGGGGTTTTTCTTTCTGGGTAGCTACGCTGCGGCAGTGTTTCATTTCTTTTAGTTTTCTGACCCCACTGACAGAAGTTTCAGTGAGTGGAGGGAGCGATTATTTAGCTCTCTTTATTATTTGGTATTTCCCCTGTCCCTTTCTATCGCTCGGCGGTTTTGTGGTTACCCCTCGGGGTTAACTTTTAGATCCCCTCGGTCTGCAATTGCGTCCCACCCTCCGCAACCGTGACACTGTTAGCTGTAACGTGAGGTCCAGTGTTACAGGGAACAACTCTGGGCTTGTGGATGTGCCTAGACTCATGTTACAGTCAGACATCAGGGAACCGGTGTACTTCAGGGGGGATGGCTCTGAGAAGGGCACTATGCATGAATGGGAGGACATGGTGTTGACATACATGCGAAAAAGGGGGGTGTCTCTGGAGGACCAAGCAGATGATGTCTTGGGGAGGCTTATGGGGAGGGCCCGGGATGTTGTCAGGGTGGGCATATGCAGCAACCCGTCCATTGATTTATTTCGTGGCCCAGGACCGGTGTTCGACATATTGAAACAACATTTCAGTGATACTGCTTTTTCGAGTATACCCTTCGCTGACTTTTGTGCAACTTTTCCCTTGGCCGGGGAACAGCCATTCGACTATTAGCTCAGACTGAATAGGGCTATGGATGTAGCTGTGGACTGTTTGAGGAGACAGAACAAGAGTGTTGAGGACCCATCCCGTGAACTCACAATCATGTTCATTAGGCATTGCCATGAGCCTGGTCTGTCAGTTGTATTTAAATGTAGGCCATTACATCAGTGGACTGCTGCTAACGTTCACGAGAGGCTTGATGAGCACAGGAGAGAACAAAGGTTCTCAGGTCCAACTATGGTGACCCCAGTCTTAGCTGCATTAAAGCAGGAGGTTAGTTCTGTCATACCTCCCATCACGCCAGCTGTTGGGCTGTCCACTAACCCATCTCATCCGGTGTCTGTTCTAGCCCAGTCTCCTCAGGCCTAGAGTGAATCATTGGAATGCATCCTTACCTTGCTGAAACGTGTGTTGGAGCAGATGCCCCAACAGTCCAATTGTTCTTTCCAGAGGGTCAATAGGAACAGAGTGAGAGGGACAGAGAGGTCTACTGTGAGTTGTGCAGTGACACTGGGCACACTACCTACTTCCACTGCAGGGCCAATCATCTCTGCTTTCTCTGTCATGCATCAGGCCACGACCGTGCTCATTGCCCCGAAGCTGCGACCCTGAATCCCCCTCTGGACTGCCAAGAGGGAACACTACTCAGCCTTCAGGAAATGAGTAGGCCTGCACGTGGGAAGGGCAAGCGTTGGGCCTGTTGAGGAGTCCCCATTGAAGTCAGAAGTAGACTTGGAGTCTGTTTATAAAAGTGTTTGTGATGAGTTAGTTTCAGAGAAAAAGGTCATTATGCAGAATACACAGAGACTGCCTGCTTACAATGACTTGTTTTATGCTGATGTGTCATTTGGAAGCAATGTGAGAGTGAGAGCCTTGCTGGACAGTGGGTCTATGGCCTGCACCTTGAGCTCTAGTGTCTTACCTGTGCTGGTGCGTGCTGGTGTGTTGAAGAGCCCTTCATTGAGCCCTACTGACTTGGTTTTGGTCGGCTGTGGTGGGTCAAGAACAAGTCCTTTGGGCGTGTGTGAGCTGGAGATGGAGGTGTACGGTTGCAATGTAATTGTGCCTACACTGGTGGTTGAAGGCCAGTGTTTTGACCTCATCATGGGCAACAGTCTCCTGAGGTACCTGATTCCCCAGTTGATGACTACTAGAGATTTAATGAAGGGGGTGTTCGCCTCGGAGCAAGACTGTGCTGAGGGGAACCGGCTGATCAGCATGGTGGCTAATGTGGAGCGATGGAGAGTAGGTGACATGCTGGACAAAGTTGGGACCCTGAGACTGAAGAAAGCGGTGATCCTGGGTCCAACGCAGGAGCATCTTGTGTGGGGCAGACTGAGGCACACCAACAACCTGTCAGTCGACAGTGCTGTTGTCATCGAACCCAGCAGTTTGAGGTCAAAACTGAAGACAATCCTGGTTGGGAGAACTGTGGCGCTGTTGCGTGGTGATGGGTGGCTTCCTGTAAGGGTGATAAACTTATCTCAGAAATCGGTGACGCTGAGACGTAATGCTACACTGGCTGATGTTTCTCCCTGCATGGTGTTAGAGGACTTTGACTTTTGACTCTGTCTGTTTGGGTGTGACTGATGACTCACCAGTGGTTTTACAGCAGCATGTGCATGGGGCAGCTGGTGGGCTCCCTGGTCGCCACGTTGGGGTGTCTCTGACCGATGACTGCTCCTGCTTACCTGACCTTTCTGACAGACATGACACTGAAGTGAACAGACCTGACGATGCATCCGGTGGTGTCTTAGGTGACTTGGGGTTGGGTGATATTCATGTTACTTCCTGCCAGGTGCCTCCTGAGTGTAGGGAGAAGCTTATCCAGCTCATAGCTGAGAACGAGTCAATTTTTTCCAGACATAAGTTGGACTGTGGAAAGGCTACTGGCTGTGCCCACCGCATTCGTCTCAGTGATGACAGGCCCTTCCGGCTGCCATACAGAGGTCTTTCACCCAACCATTATAAGAAGCTCAAGCTGGCATTGAATGAGATGGAGGAGTGTGAAATCATATGGAATTCCAGCAGCGAGTTCGCATCACCCCTTGTCTTAGTCTGGGGATCTGAGACTTTGTACTGATTTCCGCTGGCTCAATGCTCACACCATAAAGGATGCTCACCCCCTTCCGCACCAGGCTGACGCCTTGGCTGCATTGGGTGGGAATGTTTTCTTTTCAACCATGGACCTGACCTCCGGGTATTACAACATGGAGGTCCATGAAGATGACCGGAAGTTTACAGCCTTTACATTGCAATTTGGGTTGCATGAATACAATCGCATGCCTCAGGGGTTATGCAACAGCCCTGCGACCTTCATGAGGATGATGTTGAACGTCTTCGGGGACGAGAACTTTCTTAGTCTTTTGTTCTATCTGGTTCTGGTGTACGTGCCTACCAAGGGTCTGGCTCTTCAGCAACTGGACATGGTCTTTCAGCGTCTCAAAACTCACAACCTGATGCTGGCTCCGAAGACGTGCCACTTCCTTCAGCGGTCTGTGAAGTTTTTGGGGCATGTCATCAGTGCAGATGGGGTCGGCACTGATCCAGAGAAGGTGAGGGTTATTGCTGACGTGACTGAGGCTGATCTGATGGAAGACGGCACTGACATTCCATCTCAGAACAAACTGAGATCATTCCTTGGGATGGTAGTGTACTACCAGCAATTCATTGAGGGCTGCTCCGCCATTACTAGGCCTTTCTTTGAGTTGACAACCGGGGCCAGGACCCCTCATTGGAAAGGAAAAAAGCGGTGCCTGCCTGCCAGGATACTAACTGCGGATGATTGGACGGTGGAGTGTAAGCAGGCTTTCGCCCAGTTGAAACAAGCTCTGCTGGATAGAGTCTTGTTGACTCACCCCAACTTCTATGAGCCATTCCTGCTATCTGTGGATGTGTCAAACAATGGCTTGGGGGCTGTGATGTTGCAGGTTCAAGAGGGTAGTTCTACTGCAAGACCTGTAGCCTTCGCAAGCAAGTCATTCAGCTATGCACAGTCGAAATATCAGCACAGACTTGAATTCTTTGAAATGAAGTGGGCTGTCTGTGACAAGTTCCATCATTGGGTGCGGGGCCAGCGGTTCACTGTATAGACTGATAATAAGACCTATATCCTGACAAAAGCTAAGCTTGATCCTTGTGAGCAGAGATGGGTTGCCAAACTGGCATCCTTTGACTTTGACATCAAGTACATCCCTGGTCCAAATAATGTCGTTGCAGATGCCGTGACCAGGCAGCTGTTTGTTCAATCCAGTGCACTTCACCGCCTGATAAGAGCCCTGTATGGGATACTGGTAGCTGACGCTAATGCTGTGTGCACAGACAAAGTACAGGATGTGTTTCGCTAGTCTACCAACCCCTTTGAGGAGGCCTCCAATTCCTCCAGAGTCGTTGGTGACTGCCAAGCTTCCGTGGCTGCACTTGCTGGTGTGTGGTCTGGACAGGAAGTGGCAGCCGTTCTTTGTTCTCATAAACGTTTGGAGCATGATGTGTGTTCCCGTGCTCTGCTGCTGCTGCAGCTTCCTCAGGCTGTGATGCCATCTGAGCAGTCTAATGTCGATGTCCTGCCACATGACCTACTGATGGAGAAGCAGCATGATGACAGTGTGGTGAGCAGAGTGTTCTTCTTTGTGGAGAGGGGGCAAAGACCTTCTAGGAGAGAACGTGTACACAAGCTTGCTGACGTTTTGCGTCTTCTCAAGAGCTGGGACAAGCTGTCCATCAGGAGGGGCGTGTTGTATTGTACCTCGAGGAACGTGGTTACAAAGAGGAAGGCTTACCTGTATGTTGTCCCGGCATCCTTGAGGGCTAAAGTGTTGAGAGGTGTGCATGATGAAGCTGGCCATCAGGGGCAACGGAGGACGCTGTACTTGATGAGGCAGAGGTTCTTCTGGCATGGTCTAGAGAGGGATGTCAAGGAGTATGTGAGGTGCTGTTGGAGGTGTGTCGTTAGCAAGACTCCTGAACCAGAGGCCAGAGCTCCACTGGTGAATATGATCGCTACAGAGCCCCGCTGAGTATCGCTGAGCTTTTGAGTGTTGCGTGTATTCACAAGTCCCATACCACGCCTTACCATCCAATGGGCAATGGATCCTGTGAGAGGATGAATCGGACATTGCGAGGCATGATATGTGCTCTGCCAGCAAGGGCAAAACATTGATGGCCTCAGGCATTGAAATCACTCACGTTTGCATACATTTGTACGATCCATGAGATCACAGGCTTTGCTCCTTTCATGCTCATGTTTGGGAGGGTAACAAGATTGCCCGTTGACATGGTTTCTGGCTCTGTACTTGAGAACCCAGAGGTTGTTGATTACAACCAGTATGCTCAATCTTTGTGGAAAGATCTGAGGGACGCCGTTGATACTGCACAAGCTTGTGCAGTTAAGCAATTGAAGAGGCATGCTGACCTGTACAACAGAAAGGTAAAGGGAGCACCTTTGGAGATAGGTGATCGGGTATTGCTGGCCAACAAAGGAGACCGTGGAAAGCGGAAGCTCGCTGACCATTGGGAGAACACCATCTATCTTGTCACTGCTGTGAATGCTGACAGTCACACTCTTAAGATTCAGAACAGTGTCACTGGTCAGGAGACGACAGTGCATCGGAACTTGGTACTGCCAGTAAATTTTCTCCCTATACATGCTTCCTCAGATGGTGGCACAGATGTCACTGATGTGACAGTGTCTATCGACTCAGATGATGGATATGTGGATTCTGCTGTTGACGATACAGTGGAGGGTACTGAGTACAGGACAAGAGTGTGGGCGTTGGGGCTGCCTACTGACAACACAGTGGACTGAAGTTTGACGGATGATGCAATGTCCTTGACTGCTCAGGACGTTTTGCCTCCTTTGGCTGCAGGCCACTTGCAGGCCTACCGCTGTTAGAGAGTGACCTGGGTACTGACCTTGTGCGGGACAGTGTTGTCACTGTGAACAAAGACTATGTGTGTGCTGATAGTGACCAGTCTTGTTCAGACCGTGCCTGTACTGACCTACCAGACTCTTTTTTTTTTCTTAACTTTTGATTGGTTGGGCAAGACACACGTTTGGGTGGGCTGAGCCCTCCCCTGCCCATAGCCACCGCTGGCCGTGGTGTCATGTGATTTCTTAAATAATGCAAAGACAAAAATAACCAAAATTGGTGCTAATTGTATGGTATAAAATGAAAAGGAACTATTATTTCTATAAATAGAACTACCAACCACATTTATGCATAACAACAGTCCAAATAGAACTATCAATGATAGTTTTGCTTGACAATAAAAATAAAAGTCACTATGTACAGGCCTAGTCATTGTTGATAACCTGTTGTATAAAGTGGAATAAACCCCCCCAGGCTGTACCGTTATTGGAAAATAATGTAATTTGGGAGTGGTGATGTGGCCGAGCCAAACGTTATTTTTTATTTATTTTACAAATAAGATTGCTCATAGTAAAGTGAGGGCAGGACTGAATTTCATCTTTACTTGGGACAGAAGTGTGGCTTTATTTTTGTAGGTCTAATTAATCTGAAAAGCTCTGTTCTAACCTTGAGGAAGATTTTTCCTTGAATCTGTGGTAAATATTTAGCTGCAGATTATGAAAAAGGAAAGTTACCCTAGATAAGTGCATCTCCTGATGAATAATGTAATTTTTTATATTATTTATTCTTAGCTATCACATTGTGCAATTTCATGTTTTTTTGCACTGAAAGGACATTATTTAAACATTGTACATGACTTCCATGAGAGAGATATCAGTGAAAGGAGGGGCCCTCCCAAACAGGGCCCTCCATAAATGAATACCAACAATCCTCCTGTGTCCAGAGGCATCCTACCATCTAATAACCCTCTCTGGATCCATTGTCATGTTCCTGTGCACATACATCATTGCAAGCCCAGAAAGCCTTTATGGCTCGTCATGCTGGCTCTGAGCTATGCTTTTAGCCCTCAAATGGTAGAAAATGGTTTGTCGCAGGAACATGTTGTGACCTGAAGGGTGAGAAATATTTTGAAAATGCACTTGATGTTAGCAAAGGTCATTTGAGTATTCTTCATTGTCTCCAGAACACTCCTTTGTCATAACAGGACATAATTTTACATCTTGGTGAAGATCTATGTAACCCAGGTTACGAGAGCCTTATAATAAAATAATTTTATAGTGGATTGAAAAAGAATCCTTGCCCAAATAAAGATGCAAATCCCTGGTTTGAATAACCAGCGCTTGACAGATCTGCATTTGAATAATTTAGCTTTAAGCATTGTTTCTAATGTTTAATATGACCAGTATTTTAATAAACCCGTAAAACTGAGTGTCAAGTTAGAATTGTTTGTTTTAAGTAGTTATGACGTTCATAGAAGTTTGATTGAAATGTACTGTCTACACACCTGGTGGCACACATTAGCCTGATTACTTTTTCTTTTGTATTTACTGATTTGTTTATTGCTGTAAATCTTGCGCAGCTAGACCAATGAGGGAAATAGCTGGGAGCGAAGGTATCTGCGTGTGTCCCTTCAGTGCTGCTGGAAAAAGTTGTTAGTACTATTTAAATTTCACCGTTCTTATAAACGGGGCGAGACTGTCATGGTTCTGTGTTTCCGTCTCTGTCTTTCTTTGTTGGGCCGCCAGATGGCGGCACTTCTGTTTTGTGTCCTGCTTGTACCCTGTTTAATTGTGTTATTGTTTTCAATTGTTCAATTATTGTTTTTTGGTTGTCTCGTTTTCCCTTCCCTCTCTGTGGCCTGATTGTGCATTGTGCCCTGCTGTGTCTCGTCAGTGTCTTGTCTATTTAAGTTCCCTTCTCCCTGACTCAGGTACTGGATCCTTGTTTGGTTGAGTGTGCTTCTGGTCATGTTTCTGCCCTGCGTGTTTCCTCCTGAGAATAGCTCCCTGTGTATCTCTGCCCACATACTGTTTTGCGTGTTTTTGGATTCTTGGATTTTCTGTTTTCTGTGTTTTGCAGTTTTCTTAGTTTTTTGAGAGTTGCCCTGCGAGGCCTTTTGTTCCCTGCTTTAGTTCCTGTTCTGTTAAGTAAAGTCTTTGTTCTTACCATTTGGAGTTTGGAGTTTTTTCCCCTCACTCGGTGTTTGGGTCCTAACCCCCCACGCACCTGACAGAGACTGCACTTTGGATCAACGAGATCAGCTAAATTTAGACCAAGTTACAAGTTACAAGGGCTATTATCTAGTTTCATCCAGAGACAGTCTGAAAGCATTACGGTTAGTGTAACTCTCGATTATCTGACTCCAATTAAAATTTATCCTTGATTGGGAATGGATTTCTGTTCTTTGCAACATCTATACCGGGAAAGGCCGGCCTACCGTGGATCGCACCAGCCGACGTGCGTCCAACATACGACAATCTAGATGTCTGGCGAGACTCAGAGGTGGGCGAATATCTTAAACTCTGTTGGTTTAACGATTGTGTTCAGGGACCGCAGAGGACCATATTAAGAACCCGTTATCCATATGGAACATTGCCTAATAGAGTGACAAAGACTCAGAGGTGGGCGAGTATCTTAAACTCTGTTGGGTATAACGATTATGTTCAGGGACCGCAGAGGACCATATTAAGAACCCATTATCCACATGGACACCGCCAAGTGGCGAGGCGACATTGACTCCGAACTTATTGATCAGAAAAGTCGAACAGACGCAATTCCCTAGCGTCGTGGAGGCTCAACAGAAGGGATTTACAAGACAAGTTAAACAATTCCCAGAAACCACACCAATCAAGGGTTAACAATTTATTAGTCAGGTAGGTAAGTCTCTTAAAACAGTCAAGTACAGTTACAGAATTTAGCATATTAACCCAAAATACAGAATTACGCATACCTGACCAAGACTACACACAGAGCCATGAGGATGTGCAGGAAGTGTGAATACAGAGCTTCCCAGATTGCTCTGTCCCTTCTCCTTAAATGTCCAAACAGACGTCATAAATCTCGGAACTGCCAAGTCAGTGGTCAAATTGGAATTTTGATTACCTTTTCCAGATGTCCTTCTGAGAGAATATTTTACCAATGCGGGTTTTCCTCCTAAGTTATTAAACAGATATGAAACCTATGTCTGCTGTTTATGAAATTAATATCACTGTACTCCCCACTCCGATGCACTTCAAACAAGACCAGACACGACACAGTCTGACTTGATACTGTCACTTTTTGTCATGAAACCTCCCTTTTCACAGTTCTACTAATGAAATTAATAGTTAAAACCCAAACAGATCCCTGAATTCTGATTGGAGCAATACCCACAATATGCACCTTTAACCTAAGTTAGGTAAAGTATGTGTGTTACTATAGATATTACATTTATTCAGTATATTGTGATTGTGTTACTCTAATACAATATATTTCATCAGACAAACAATATCTCAATGATAACATAATGCAGCGTATTTGAATAAAATGTCCAGTTTCCTTTACACAGTGCTCTGGAAAGAAAAATGTATTTTTCCAGCTCAGTGCATAGTTTCTATATGAGATCCCTTGTTTGGAGTAAAGTAAAAAGGAAAGAGGTGTCCTGACTCACTCCTTCCTCATGATGGTAATGTTTCGCTGTCTACAAGTAATGTCCAGTTGTGGCCGGGCAGTGACCTCTGCAAACAGGTGGCTCTTGTCCTGAAAAAGGTGCCCTGGAATTCAGGAGGTCGAAATTCATCTTGCAGTATACAGCAGCCTCGGCCTAATGGTTTTAAGACCTGCCGTAAAGGAAATTCCTCCCATACTGGCGCGGTTTCTCAGGCCCAGTTCCCATGCCTCCATGTTAAAGATTTTCCCAGGTGTCCAGTCTTTCAGTCTGCCTTACATTGCGATTGTCACTCATGTTCTAGCTGATGCTATTGGTTAGAGGGTGGGATTACTGGGCCAAAATGCAATGCCGAGGCAGATATTCAGGGCACTCCAGATTGTACGTTGAAACAAGCAGCTGTGTTGAAACTGCGGTCGATCATTCCAGTTTTCGCGGTCTTAGAATTTTCGGGATTTTATTTTTGTGTGACATGAAGTGAAGAAACCGTGTCCTTGCCCACACAAGTACGTGTGTGGCTAGAAGGTTTTATTTTTTTTCCGTGACTTGAAGTGAAGAAACCGTGTCTTTGCTCACACAAGTACGTGTTGTGAGCTTCCTCACCAATGGAGGTTGTGGTTGCCAAACCAGTACAAGAACCAGTACAGTGAGTCCCGGGGTCAGTTAACAAAAAAAGAATTTATTGGTATTAAATCTTGGGGGAAGGGGAAGGGGAAACAAAAAATAACTGAAAGTTCTTCCCGGTCGGGGTATTAATCTTCCTCTCCAGGGTAAGTACGCTCCTCCTGGAGAGACAAAGGGAACAATAGTTAGGAGCGTGTGATTGGGTACTGGTCAGCCCGGTCCAGGTCTGTCTCCTCTCTCCTTTCTCCTTCCGGCCTTGTAGGACCTGTCCTCCAGCCCTCTGTCCTTTCGGTGCGACGAGACCACTCCCACAGTCAGACAGTGTGCCAGCCCTTTACTCCAACCACTTCGACAGTCAGGTACAGTTGAAAGTTTCAATCTTGGAATTCGTATTTTTTAAGTTGGCCAGGAACAGGTGAGGAGAGAAGCCAAGCGTAGTTTCTCTCTCTAGCCCCAGCCAGCCTCTCACTCCTTTGTGCTGCTTCTTATAGCCTGTGAGACAATCTGCTCAAGCAGTCTCAGGTGTGCTGCAGCAGAGTGGAAAATTCCACCTGCACTCTGCTGTAGCCCTGTCCTTGGTGCTGATCTGTGGAAGCTCACCTGGTCTGCGGATTGCTGTCCCTGGTCCTGAAATCTTCCAACATCTCATTTGGGAGGTAATGCCCACTGACCACTTGCCCCAGTAGACGCCGGTGGCGGTAGGCCCGGCCGCCCTGGTGCTTCTTGTGTTCTCCTGTGGAGCACCGATAGGGCCTCTGGGCGCCACAGTGTGCGTTTAGAAATGAAAATTGTATTGTGAGTGGACTTCTCTGCGGTGCGCAATGTAGAGAGTTTCAGAACCTCCAATGAAGGCGGATTCATTGCGATATCGGTAACGTTATTTTTCTTTTAGTAACCAAGCGTCAGGTACTGCTTTATCTATATTTTCGCAACAAAGCGTTAGATGATTATTTTCGTCGCGTAGCTTGCCAGCTGTTGGCTATCGGTTTATATAAGATACATGCTGGTTAGCAGCTAGCTAGCCACCTGTGCTGTTGTAGTTAATGTCAGCAGCTAGCGAATGTTATAGCCTGCTAGATAGATGCTCGCCATCGCGTGAACTGTTAGGCTATTGTGTCAGCGTCGGGGACAGAAGAGAAAAATCTCAGATAGCGCCCCAAGCATACCTGAAAACGCTTGGCGGCTCCTCTGAGCAACGAGGTATTTCGCCATCCCAGTTAGCGCCCCAAGCATACCCTGAAACACTTGCTGGTTCCACTGGGACCGAGGGAGCGACATCCATCTAACCGACTGCATCTCAGTTATCAACACGTTCTGCTGCGCTGGTGTAAAGAGGTCATCCTGGTCATGAGTAAACTGGACCTTGCATCAAACAGGCCTGCAACGGGGGTGTTATTTTCTTTTCATTTTTGTTTATCGCCGGCTGTTTTGTTTAACTGTCATTTTAGTTGATTGAGTTTAGTGTGGGGGCCCACCACTGTCAAATTGCAATATATATATATATATATATATATATATATATTGAATGAGTTCTGAGGTATTGAAAGCTTGAATAAGCACATTGTATGCATTGTATTACTATATATGTATTGAATGAGTTCGGGAGGTATTGAAATTTTGAATAAGCGTTTTGAATGTATTCTATTACTATTTAGATACTGAACAAGTTCTGAGGTATCAATTTTCAATAAGCCCTTTGTTTAGAAGGGTACCTAAGGTTAAAGGCAGGCTGATATTCATTCCCAGTGATAAGGTAGTTAAATATATATACAATAGCTCGCATCCTATGCATTTTAGCCCTTCTACAATTAGTTAATGCCATACCCAAATAAATGCAATTAGCTCTACCTTTTATTTTTGTTAATAAATTCTATATTCTATTCTATTTTCTTACATTTTGCCTGATCATTCATCCACATCCTAGATACTTCCTTAAGAGAAAGATTTATTTGTACTTTTATTTGTACTTTTATCCTATAGTAATTTACTATTTTTTTATTGGGATTACGTGTAGTCTATTGAAACTGATGGTTTTAAAAGGTTTAACATCATTCCATTATATTCTAGCACACCTTATTATTTTAAAGCGATTGCATTGTCCTTACGTGCCTCAGAGGTTGGTTTGGACACTCCAGTCCAGTAGTGAATCTAGAGGCCCATATTCAGCAGTGAATTTGTCTGCTATAGCACTGCTAAGTGTATAAGTCCATTATATCTACGTGTAGAAATCTCATTGTTCAAATCAGGTTTTGAAATATACAAAATTAATAAATAATAACTGATTAACATCTACAAGAAAAACAGTTTTAGATGTTAATATTCAGTGCTTCAATGTTAATCATGTAATCACATCCATTACATTATAAAATATGTGATGCCTTCAATAGAATCACGTTTTATAATGACACCGTTGATTTCGGTTCAATGCAGGCACAAAAGCTTGTAAACAGTCAAATTAGCATATTATTTTCTAACTTCAAATGTGAAAATGTAACATCATTCAACTATCAGTGCACTTTTGATACAATTTAAAAGCATTATCTACTCATATTTTGTTTATTTCCTTGTTATATTATGTGTTAAAGTGAGCCCAGATGCCAATTTTGTTTTATGTTTGTGTGTGGAATGTCCATTGTGATTAGATTGTTGGTAGAATTGACATTGTAGGTCCTTTTTAAAAGCAGAAGTTTCAGAGAAGCACCAACATAGTCAAGCATACCATACACTACCCAGCGTACTA
This sequence comes from Anguilla japonica, assembly GCA_025169545.1. Classification (NCBI taxonomy): domain Eukaryota; kingdom Metazoa; phylum Chordata; class Actinopteri; order Anguilliformes; family Anguillidae; genus Anguilla; species Anguilla japonica. The sequence goes on from CM045888.1 coordinate 38,608,975, forward strand.
TAACAGAGAGGTCAGCTGCAAGCTTTATTCAGTGGTTGCAGCAGTGGTGTGTTCCCTCTAGTTCTGCTGCTGATGCAGAGATATTTGGGTTTAAATGAAAGCAGTACTGAACTTTTTTACCCAAGCGAGGTGACTGGTCAGTAATGTTAATCTAGTGACACTGAAGCGGAGACTAATAAGGAGCTACTGTAGTTGTTTGAGAAACAAGAGGGAAATTAAGGTGGCAATAAAACTAATTAACAGCTACTTATTTGTGATAGTTAATACCTGCCAGCTAGCTAAGTAATAAAAACATTTTCATGTCATTTTCTAGTTTGAATAAAAAATCCATAATTCGAACAAACTCAGTAATATTGGATAAGTATGACAGAATTACTTAAAATGTATGACAGTTTACTGAGTACAGCTCTGTACAGGCAGTTTGTGCCATTGTCTTCACACCCCCACTGCCACACAATAGTCAGGTGTTGATGCATCTGGACCGCTATTTAGCAACCGGTGTGCTATTTCAACAATGAATGATGGAGAAAGGGACATGGGATATTATTGACTGATTCTTATTTTATGTGCATCAAACATTATCAGCAGAATACACTATATTCATGTTGTAGGCTACAGTAGGCTATTATGCTACCATGGATATACTGACAATAAATTCACACAAACCAATATATTTGAGGAAAAGGGCTAGAGAGATATTGGGTACTAGTAAATGACAAATTTTATGGATGGCTAATTGGTCAATCAGGTCAATTTATTATACATTATAATAATAATTAGGGGTCCAAGCAGCGAAGCTGGTGGAACCCTATTGTATCTGTTAGAATTATTATTAGGGGTCCAAGCAGTGAAGCTGGTGGAACCCTATTGTATCTGTTAGGATTATTAGGCGTCCAAGAAGCGAAGCTGGTGGAACCCTATTGTATCTGTTAGGATTATTATTTGGGGTCCAAGCAGCGAAGCTGGTGGAACCCTATTGTATCTGTTAGGATTATTATTAGGGGTCCAAGCAGCGAAGCTGGTGGAACCCTATTGTATCGGTTAGGATTATTATTTGGGGTCCAAGCAGCGAAGCTGGTGGAACGTTATTATATTAATAACCTTTTGCATGTTGTAACCAACTCTGATTGTAATATCCATTTATATGCTGATGATACAATTCTTTATTGCTGTGCCCCCACCCTTGTTCAAGCTTTCTAAATACTTAAATTATATTCAGCCTGCACTTTTGGATCTGCAGCTGGTTCTTAATGCAGACAAACTTAATGTCTAGCGATTTCAAGGACTCATTCCTGATCCTTGGATGAATTGAAAATCATCACTGTTGATGGCAAGTGTATTGAAAGAGTGTCTTGCTATAAATACCTTGGAATCTGGCTTGATGATAAGCTTAGTTTTAAATTGCATATTGATAAATTAATTAAGAAACTGAGAACAAAGTTATTTTAGGAATAAATCTTGTTTTAGTTACAAAGTTAAAAGGAGACTCATCACAGCTACTTTTTTTTAACCTGTTTTAGATTAGGGGGATGTACTTTATATGCATGCTTCCTCTTCTGCATTACATGCCTTGGATATGGTTTACCATAATGCTTTACGTTTCATTACAGGTGCAAAATTTGAATGGTCTGGGTTAACTTCTTTACATCTGTGCAGATTGACCCACTGGTACATATTCATCTACAAAACAATAATTGGTCTATTCCCTTCCTACCTCAGTTGTCTGCTACTTAGAAATTCACATAGTTATCACCTTCGCTCTAGGGACGTGGTGCTCTTTAAAGACCCTTGTCCCTCTACTGAATTCGGTAAGATGGGTTTCAGATATTTTGCACCTTACAGCTGGAACAATCTGCAAAAGAATTTTAAAATTGATAAATTAATTTCAATTCTGGTAAATGGACTGCATTTATATAGCGCTTTACAATTGATGCCTCACATTCACCAGAGCAATTACGAGTTAGGTGTCTTGCTCAGGGACACTTCGACATGCCCAGGGCGGGGGATCGAACCAGCAACCCTCCGACTGCTAGACAACCGCTCTTACCTCCTGAGCTATGTCGCCCCTCTGGACTTTCAACACGCAATTCATGACTCTGTGACCGAAGTATGCTCCTGCTTTTAACCTCTTTTAACCTCTTTTCTACTTTTAATTATTGTTACATCTCTGTCTCATTCCACATTTGATGTTTGTACATTTTGTTACGTGTAAGTCTTGTTGGGCAACTTTGTGTTTCATGTCAGGTCCCCTTTGCAAAAGAGATTTCAATCTCAATGGGGTTTTCCTGGTTAAATAATGGTTAAATAAAAAATAAAATAAAAAAATGAATAAGCCTTTACAAATGAGGCAATGGATTCGCTTGGCATCGATTGATAAACTTTTCAGCACCACAGTGAAGGCCAGCTCCAACTTACGACGTACCTTTGGAAGTGTCCCTTAAGGCAACTGTTAAGGTACAGTGTGGGAAACAAGCGTGTGGGAAAAAGCGGTTTCCCTTTGAAAGGTATACCTTAGAAACCTTTGTAAAACGTTAAGGTACATCAAAACTGGGAAACGCAGCCCAGTGTATTGACTCTGTTGTGTTGCCGAAGGATTGACCTGGCTCTTCTATAAGAGACGCACCTGTAAAGACTCTGGACGTATTGCTAATAAGATTGCATCCTCTTCAGCTAACACAAAAACCAAAAGAGTAGCCATCGTATCCAGACGCAATCTGAAAATTTAAGTGTTGGGCATATGGGCGGACACTGCAGGAAGAATAACGATTGCCAGACTGGAATTATTTGGGGGAAAGGTGGCTCTCATCTCTGCTTATGCCCCAAACACATTTGATAATGATTTTTATGATACAAAAGATGTTAGAATTAACTGAATATGCAATCATGGTAGGAGCGGGTATGAATGCAGCATGGCATGCAAATGAAGGATCAAGTTTGACCACCTCTAGAGAGCAGGAGTTGGCAACTGCCATCCTGCAATCTTGGGCTAAGAGTTTGAGACTTGTGGACATATGGCGATCTTTTAACCCAACTATTAAAGATTATACCTTTTTCTCAGCCAAGCACAAATCGTTTTCTAGGATAGACTTTTTTATCTTTGCCACAACTTTTCCAGAAAATTGATAATGTAGTGTTACTTCCTATTGCTCTTTCAGACCATAAAGGGGTTTTCTGTTGTGCTACTTTGGGCTGACAGATGGCGCTTTAATTCCTCCTTATTAGGCAATGATGAATATAAATCACAATTCCTGACTCAACTAGAGGAATTTCTTGACTTTAATATTGGCTCAGTTGAGGACCCTAGAATATTATGGGATGCGGTTAAAGGTTTCATAAGGAGCAACACCGTCTTGTTTTCAAATTTACATAAGGATAGGTCCGCCAGATTACAAACTCAGGAAGCAGACTTTAGACTAGACTGTATTTTGCAAAATAATTACTCCAAACAAATAGCATCTCAACGTGAACTTATCAAGAAGGAAATAAATGATATTTTGAAACAACGTTCAGAATTTTTAATACATAGGACTAGGCAGCACTATTACTTCCATGGTTCGAGACCCAGTCACCTTTTTGCTTTGAAAATCAGGTCTAGTGAGCACTTTGCAGATATCCCCTCCATTAAATCTTCAAAAGGCATCATCACAACCGAACCAAAACAAATAAATGGGACCTTTCGCACCTTTTACTCCAACTTATATCAGTCAGAGATTCAGCTGGACAAAGATAGGTGTAATAGCTTTCTTGGACAGCTAGACTTACCACAGCTCGCAGTAGCTGACTCCACTCATCTTGATCCCATTTCTCTAGAGGAATTAAAAGAGGCAGCACTTGCCATGCAAAGAAATAAATCACCAGGTTTTGATGGGATAGCTCCTGAGTTTTATGTAGCATTCTGGGATAAGCTAGGCCCGTTACTTCTAGACATGATAATAACCTCAATAGATAAGGGACGTTTTTCAAGGGATGTGAATATAGACCTGATTTCCTTACTCTTAAAGAAGGATAAGGATCCAACAGAATGTGCTAGCTATAGACCACTAAGTTTGTTAAATTCCGGCCTTAAGATTTACACGAAGGTGCTTCCCTGACGCATTTAGGATTATATGCCAGAACTAATCAACTGTGATCAGACAGGGTTTATAAAGTCAAGACTAGCTGCTGATGATGTTAGACGCCTTCTCCATATAATAGATGCTGCAGTAGACAAAAAAGGCCCAACAGCAGTGCTGTCCCTTGAAAGTCTTTGATAGACTTGAATGGTCCTTTTTATGGTCTGTCTTGGAAACAATAGGTTTTGGTCAGGGCTTCATACATATGATCAAGGTACTGTACTCTAACCCCTCGACTCTGGTGCTCACTGGGAAATTATCCTCCTCGCTATTCCCAGTTACTAGATCTTCCTGCTAGGGGTGTCCTCTGAGTCCAGCATTTTTTGCACTCTCCCTTGAACCTCTAGCCGTTCCGTTCATTTCCGTTCATGACACTCAACACCACATGGCATTATATGCCGATGATGTACTGGTTTTTATGGAAAACCCAACACAATCCATACCTAGTTTGCTTTCCATTTGTGATGAGTTTGCTTGGCTCTCTGGCTTGAAGATTAATTGGTCCAAATCTGCCCTCTTACCCCTAAATGAGCCAGCTAAAACGCTGCAATTTCCAGCCAATATTCCAGTTGTCCAACACTTTAACTATCTTGGGATACACATTTTCTCATCTTTAAACTGCATTGTGACACACAACTACTCAGAAGTATGGAACAGAATTAAAGCAGATCTGGACCGATGGATTAGCCTTCCCAACTCTCTTCAGGCCCGTATCTCTACAGTCAGCAGCCATACCTCCATGCACTCTGCTCCTGCCAAATGGCTGAAGCTAAGCAGGTGTGGGCTTGGTTAGTACTTGGTTGGGAGACCACCAGGGAATACTGAGTTGCTGCTGGAAGTGGTGTTGGGTGGGCTAGCAGGGGGCAATCTTCCCTCTGGTACAAATAAACCCCAATGCCCCAGTGCAGTGACGGGGACGCTGTGCTGTAGGAGATGCCGTCTTTCGGATGAGACGTTAAACCGAGGTCCTGACTCTCTGTGGTCACTAAAGATCCCATGACACTTATCGCTAAGAGTAGGGGGTTCCCCGGTGTCCTGGCCAAATCCCAGATCTGGCTCTCGCAAACTTGCCACTAAAAATCATCCCCAGACTTAATTGGCTAAATAAATGTTGGTGCTACACATTGGTGGTGGGTGAGGTGAGTTCCCCTTCACTGTAAAGCACTTTGAGCATTTGGAAAAGTGCTATATAAATGTAATTAATAATACAGTCAAAATGAATATTTTACCCAGATCAGTTTGATGATCCCCCTCTCTCCCCCTGAGAACTACTGGAACAAAATCCACTCTAATATCTCACAGTTTATCTGGAATAAAAGACTCCCATGTTTGAAATAGTCCACTATACAGAGGGGGAGGGGACATAGTGGTCTGGCAGTGCCCAATTTTAAGTTCTGTTTTTGGTCATTTGTGCTTCGACCGCTACTGGTAAGGTGTGACCCTAATGCCTCTGTTTCCTGGTGTAATCTAGAAGAAAATATTGTACGACAGTGGAACTTGCAGGATATCCTTTTTACCAATATATCAAATAAGCAATGTCAGCTGCGCTTCGGCCCAATTGTTTCCCATCTCGTCCAGAGCTGGCGCACAGCTGAATAACAATGTAAGATTTCTTGTAAGCGGCATACGCTTTCGCCTGTATTTAACAACAAAGATCTGTTAATTGGAGGGAGACCTATTTCATCCTCTCATTGGAGTAACAGTAATATTCATCACTTAAATGACATTTATAATGTCACGGGTTTGCGCTCCTTTCAAGATATTAGTGGTGTGTTCAATCTGCCGGGTGCCTCATTTTCAGCTGCGACCGCAACTCTATAGCTGTGTCTGTCGGTCGGTCGGTTAGTCGGTTGGTCGGTTGGTCCACTAAAAGTGTCCCACCCCGTAGCGGCCACAGTTTTCGCCCCAGGATGCTGAAATTTGGCATGGACGTTGGTCATGACTGAAGGTAGAGCTGAGTAACTTTCAAGGCCGAATGACCAAGAGGGGGCATGGTGATTGGCGTGGCCTATCACAAAAAGGCACATAACTCCCGAATGGATTCACAGATTTGCACAAGATTTTGTGGAAAGGTTGGTCATGAGCCAAAGAAGAGGTCACGAGTTTGTGTGACAGTGTGTGAGGGGGCGTGGCGATGGCCGTGGCCTATAACAAAAAGGCGCATAACTCCCGAATGGATCCACAGATTTGCACAAGATTTTGTGGAAAGGTTAGTCATGAGCCAAAGGAGAGGTCACGTGTTTGTGTGAGGGGGCGTGTCGATGGGCATGGCCTATGACAAAAAGGCGCCTAACTCCCAAATGGATTCACAGATTTGCACAAGATTTTGGGGAAAGGTTGGTCATGAACCAAAGAAAAGGTAACGTGTTTGTGTGAGAATGTGTGCATGGATGCATGCACACATAGATGCATGCGTGCGTGCGGTCACAGCTATTGTAGATTCACACTTGTTCTTTAATTTTCAGCTCAGATCAGCTCTCAAGGCATATGGTGTCCCATGGCAACAACCTTTGCCCATTCACCCACTTTATAAATTGTTTACTATACAGGGGATCTGTCGAAGCTCAATATCACCATGCTTAAAATGTGCATTGTACTAGCTGGCCTGACAGCTGCTAAAAAAATGATTTCGGTACGATGAAAGCCTCCTCACTACCTAACCACCAGACACTGGATCCTCCCATTTCTGGATGTTATTTATATGGAGTTGTCAACTGCCCGAATTAATGGGGCTAGTGAGACTAGTTTAAACTAGAGCCCGACCGATGCCAGATTTTTGGGTCCGATGCCGATCTCGATTTTGGAGAGTCCTAGCCCACCGATTACCGATGTTTTGACCGATATTTTGTCAAAACTGCAACATTTTCAAATCAATTTGAAAAACTTAAATTTTATCAAAGTTTCTATATTTGAGAACATTTAACTTAAGCAAACAAATAAATAAAAATAAACACACAAAGAACTTTTTGATAGATAAAAAAATGTAAAAGATGATATTAAATTAAATAAATATATATATATATATATATATATATATATATATATTAACACCATCTTCAAGTGGTGTGAATTCAAAATAACTCCACACGTTGCTTTTACTCCTTTCTTTTCCAGCCATCTATAAAAAAATTAATTTAAAAAAATCAGTTTTCCAGTTTCAAACATGTATTTTTATGAATATTATTATTATTGTTGTTGTTGTTATTCATTTGTTATTATTTCTTAGTATCTATTCTCAGTAAATTAATGATATTTTCTTATTTTATTCCTAGTACATGATCTCAAAGAGCAAGACTTTATCTAGCGAGCTTCCCTGTCCATAAGAATTCGGTGGTGAAAAAAACTACAATGGGCTCTGACGCGTGACTAGATGACACACACTCACTTGCAATAATGCATTAGCTGTTGACATAGCCTCATTATTTCTTATTATTTATTCTCAGTTCTCAAGTTAAATGAATTATATTTTCTTATTGTATTCCTACTACATGATCTCAAAGAGTAAGACTTTATCTAGCGGGGCTAATGAGTGAATCAACTTTAATGTTAGATGAAACTAAATTGACTGGATGAAATACGTAACGTGAGGCTTGTCCATAGGAATTCGGTGGTGAAAAAAACTACAATGCACTTTTGTGCAGGTTACCTGCGCTAAGTGTTGGTTGATTCACTTCTCCAACAGAAATTCTTCTCTCATGTTATCACGACAAAGCTAGATAACATGGCTTAAAGTGATCCATGTTAGAAGTGTTTTATCGGCGTTTTTACTGTCTGGTTAGCTTGCTACGATCATGCGTGGCTAGATGACACACTCGCTTGCAATAACGCGTTGGCTATTGACACAGCATCATATAGTAGCTAATATTATCTTAAATAAAAAAACAAATGTGTGATGCATTCAATCACCATTTTATTTTGGCTGGTTATTTATTTGAGAATACAGCGATGTCCTCTGGAAATGTAGATCCTACGCTGCTTATGTGCTCACTGCCACTTCATAAAGGCTTGCTAGCCAGCTAGCTTGCTAAAGTGAACCAAATATGTTAGCTAGCTCGCTGACTTGAGAATGATGATTGATAAACATAGTGGTCATATAAACGCATTTAATTAAAAACTTTCACTAAATATACATACCTTTATTGGGGCAATTGAATCTGTGCAGACAAGTCTTGCAGTGGAGAATACTGGATGAGGCACGAGTGACAAACGTCTTATTACAGAAGTAGCGCGTCAACTGCTGCAGTTCACACTTGTATTAGAGCTCCCTCTACTGGATAATTCTAGTAAATAGCAATTACAACGTTCAAACAGACAAGTACAGATAAATAATCAATGTTTTTTTTTGTTTATTATACTTATTTGAAAATCGGGACATATCGGCTGCATAACTGCCGATCCCGATGTTGTCAAAAAAGTCAAATAATGGCCGATATATCGGCCAAACTGATATATCGGTCGGGCTCTAGTTTAAACTGTTGGCACTCTGCAGCTGATTCGCTAAAAGATCTTTTAAAGTGATTCCTTCCCCTTAACCGCTGCCTTTCAAAGTGATTTTATAGAACCTCTTTGTTTCCCTGTGTGTGTGTATATATGGGTGTGTGTGTGTGTGCGCGTGTTTGTGCATGTTAGGGATGCATATTCTTTCTGATTGCATTGATTGAGTGCTGGTAACCAACAGTGAATGTCCCTAATGTGAGTGTGTGTTAGTGTGTCTGGGAGGGAGGGGTGGTGCTTTCAGGGTTTTTTTTTTTGGTTTTTTTTCTCTGAGTATGTACTTTTTGTTATTGTTGTTGTTAACCTCAAAAAACAACTTGTGCTTTTGGATGTAGACTTTGTGTATTTATCTCAAAAAAAATATCTGGGATTAAATATTAAATAAATACACAACCTTACCATTGATTTTACGTGTAGAGATTTCCCTTTTGAAACTAAGTGGTCATATATTGTCTTGAACAATCCATTTGTGAGAAATGACGTGAGAGATGGAACATCGCCAAAACGTGGTGGGCGGTTGAAAATTGTCTTCATGTCATCCCATCTCCATACAAGAAAACATTACATACTGGAGAGTACAGAAATACATATGAGAGTTAATTATTACACATTTAGATACTATACCGCATTGTGTGACAATGTTCTTGCATTATTTTTTAATCTGATATCAATGTTTCATCTCAAACCTTCATAAGGGGCTCATTTATAATGGAGAAAAGGCATTTTATTCATTTTTGGAGAGATTTTGGATATGTTTCTGGACCCCTAGATATTTTAGACTACTGTACTGACGGAAAGCTTATAATGCCCACTTGAAAATGATGCAACAGTGAGTTTCTTGAGTCAAAACAGGTTTTGACTCACTATTTTTAGTGAAATATGTGAATACATTATGATTTACAGCAATGCATAATTTAGATATTTTGGATAGATTTGGAGACGCTGGGTACACTGCTTAGTTTTTGCTTCATAGATCTTTAGTAGTTCTACGTATCCACCCTTAGATTTTATGAACTTGTGGTCAAGGAGTTTTTGATCCAGGACATGTATAGTTTAACCTGCTGTATATTCTGCTTTTCTCTATTTCATTGCAAACTAAAAAAGAGCAAATACATTTTTGCCTGAACAGTTGCATTTGTGGCACTTTATTTCTTCCTAAATTATGAATATAAACTAATCGAAGTTAGTAATGTAAATGATACAAATGTCTTACTTTATTTAAGCCATTTTTCAAGTCTCTGTGATGCTTACATCTGGAGTTATAAAGCTGTAAATAGGGTACCCCCTAAATGGGCAAGAATTGGCCATATTTGGCATATGCGCAAAGGGGTTAACATAAGTGTCTGTTTTCTGGAAAACATTTTAATTGAACTTTATTTAATGGATTTAATAATTTGTTCCAAATAATACATTTGAAATCACCTGACTTGTGTTCTTCACCTTTGAAAAAGTTGTCATACCTTTGTAAAAAAAAAATTAGATTAATACCAGTTCATATTTTGTATAATTTCAGGTCAGCTTGGCAGAAGATGGCAGTATAAAAGTCTCTGCACACTGCTGGGAAATGAAAATGGCATGGCACGTGTGCTGCTGGTGGGTCTTTTTTTTTTTGTTTGTTTGATTTATTGGCATGCATATATACCATTGTAACACTCACTTGTGCTGATCACTAGCAAGAACTGATGTCTGATGGCTCATTAATTTCATGAATAAAGAAATTTGGAATACTGTGGTGTGTTACTTGCTTAGACTATTTCAGTTAATTTTCCTCTGAATGTATTTCCCCTGTTGAGTTTAATAAAGCTGTATTAACTAATGTATGTGGTTTTATATGTACAATGTAATGTAGAAAACACTGAAGAATATATTCTGGATTTTGACTACATTATGCAGTTGTGTAATATAGTGTAGCATATACTGAAGAATGTATTTGTAGGGTTAAAAGAATATATATGTCAGTATATTTAGTAGGGGTGTGCAGAGACGTCATTATCTGTATCTGTTCAACCAACAAAATTATCTGTATCTGTATCTGTATTCGGATAGAAGACAGGAAGTGGGCGTGGTTTATACCGGAAGTCAAGTTAAATCCTCCCCCCCTTTAACTGGGGGGACATTGAACAATCAGAAACTGAAAAAAAAATAAAATAAAATATATATATATATATATATATACAGTCCCCTCCAAATGTATTGGAACAGCAAGGCCAATTCCTTTGTTTTTGCAATACACTGAATACATTTGGGGTTGAGATAAAAAGATGAACATGAGACAAGAATTCAGAATTTCAGATTTTATTTCCTGGTATTTACACCTAGATGTGTTAAACTACTTAGAACATAGCACCTTTGGTATCAGACCACCCAATTTTTAGGTGAGCAAAAGTATTGGAACAGAGTATTTAAGTAAATGAAAGCAAATAACACTTAATATTTGGTAGCATATCTCTTGCTTGCAATAACTGTATCAAGCCTGCGACCCATAGACATCACCAAACTGTTGCATTCTTCTTTTGTGATGCTTTTCCAGGCTTTTACTGCAGCCTCTTTCAGTTGTTGTTTGTTTCGGGGGGGTTTTCCTTCAATCTCCTCTTTAGGAGGTGAAATGCATGCTCAATTGAGTTAAGGTCTGGTGATTGACTTGGCCAGTCTAAAACCTTCCACTTTTTCTCCCTAATGAAATCTTTTGTTGTGTTGGCAGTGTGTTTTGGGTCATTGTCTTGCTGCATGATGAAGTTCCTCCCAATTAGTTTGGATGCATTTCTCCGTAAGTTGGCAGACAGAATGTTTTTGTAGACTTCTGAATTCATCCTGCTGCTACCATCATGAGTTACATCATCAAGAAAGATTAGTGAGCCCACTCCAGAAGCAGCCATGCAAGCCCAAGCCATGACACTTCCTCCACCGTGCTTCACAGATGAGCTTATATGTTCTGGATCATGAGCAGATCCCTTCTTTCTCCACACTTTGGCCTTTCCATCACTTTGGTAGAGGTTAATCTTGGTCTCATCAGTCCATAAAACTTTGTTCCAGAACTTTTGTGGCTCATCTCTGTACTTCTCTGGACCAAAACCCCAGCTCACAAAACTACACAACTTCTCCCTCACCATTGACGGTTCCCCTGTCTCCCCCTCCCCCCTGGTCCGCAACCTCGGTGTCATACTCAATCCATCCCTCTCCTTTGAAAAGCACATCAACAACACTGTCAAGGTTTCATTTTTTCACCTGCGCAATATCTCCAGACTCAGACCCTCTCTCACCCATCCCGATGCAGAAAAACTCATTCACGCCTTCATTTCCAGCAGACTGGACTACTGCAATGCACTCCTCACTGGTCTTCCCTCCCGTCTCCTACACAAACTGCAATTGGTTCAGAACTCGGCCGCAAGAATACTGTCCCGCACATCCTCCTGGTCTCACATCACCCCTATCTTGAAAGATTTACACTGGCTCCCAATCACATCACGCATCACATTTAAACTCCTCCTCCTAGTTTACAAATCCCTAAATGGCCTCGTACCCCCTTACCTCTCTGATCTCCTGTTCCCCTACCAGTCACCCAGACAGTTACGTTCATCCACTGCCGGCCTCCTCACCATCATCCCCTCTCAGTGCCGTTCTTTTGGCGACCGCGCCTTCTCAGTTGCCGCCCCCAAACTCTGGAATGCCCTCCCCCCTGACATCCGTACCTCTGACTCACTCACCTCCTTCAAATCACGTCTTAAAACCCACCTCTTTTCCTTAGGTTTCCCTTGATGTTTGTCTTCCCCCCTCTTTTTTTTTGCCTCTGAATTGTATGTTTCATTGTATGTATATGTATGTACCACTTATTGTAAAGCGTCTTTGAGTTCATGAAAAGCGCTATATAAAATAAATTTATTATTATTATTATTATTATTATTATTATTATTATTATTATTATTATTATTCTTTGCAAATTGTAATCTCATCTTCCGATTCTTACTACTGATGAGTGGTTTGCATCTTGTGGTATAGCCTCTATATTGCTGCTCTCTAAGTCTTCTTTGAACAGTTGATTGAGATACCTTCACCCCTGTCCTGTGGAGATTGTTTGTGATGTCACTGACTGATGTTTTGAGGTTTTTCTTCACAGCTTTCACAATGTTTCTGTCATCAACTGCTGTTGTTTTCCTTGGTCGACCTGTTCGATATCTGTTGCTCAGTATGCCAGTGGTCTCTTTCTTTTTCAGGACATTTCAAGTTGTCATACAAGCTATCCCCAATGCTTGTGCAATGGCTCTGATCGATTTCCCCTCTTTTCTAAGCTTGCTTTTCTCCCAAAGACAGCTCTCTGGTCTTTATGTTAGTTTATCTTTTATAACACAAATGCAGTTTTCACAGGCAAAACCCAAGGCTAAAACCAAGAGTAAACATTCAGAACTATTGTTTAACCAATCAATCTGACAGGACACATCTGGGCAACAAGAAACACCCGTCAGTCACATGTTCCAATACTTTTGCTCACCTAAAAATTGGGTTGTCTGATACAAAAGGTGATATGTTCTAAGTTGTTTAACAAATCTAGATAAAAATACCAGGAAATAAAAGCTGAAATTTAGATCTGTCATCTCATGTACATCTTTTGACCTCAAACTCAATTGTCTTCAGTGTATAGCAAAAACAAAGGAATTGACCTTGCTGTTCCAATACTTTTGGAGGGGACTGTATGTATATATGTATATATATATATATATATATATAAATGGAAAGATTCTGTTTTGCATTGGAAATAGAAACTATTTACAGTAAAGATATATAGAAAAATGTCCTTCAGTTGAAGGAAATAATCTTAAATTCCAATGATGCTGCGTTTGAGTTTCTTGATGTGTTAACGTTACTGCAGTTCGGTAGGGAAACGTGAATGACCACTTTAAAACAGTAATTATATAACAGTAATACATTAACTTTTTTTGCCTGTTTTATTTTTTTTCCCCTACTGAACTAAGTTTGGATAGACCGCAAATCATCTGATGTCCTAATATTTTCCCTTGGTGCCAACTGTTAGCCTACCATGAAAATCTTGACTGGATTTCGTGTTCATTTGATAGCCAAGACCTATGGCTGATACATACAGCATGTTACATCTTAAACGGATGAATATTGACTGAAATACAAGGTAAAACGTTTCATAAAATATTTAGACTGGATTACAGGTTCTAAGCTTCATTTTGATGTATAGGTTGCGGGGGTTTGAAAGAAATCCAGCTGCCACACCTGGCTTTTGTCTCGCTAGCTCCCTGACGTCTGCTCCTCCTTGATGCGAGAGTATCCCTGAGTGATAGCCGGGAATGGTCAGCCCTCAGCCCGCTGCCTGCTGTGTGCTGCCTCGGTGGGTGCGACTACAGAATACAGCGTTCACTTTTCAATAATGTGTAATAAATACTAACGACTAGTTAGTGAAATCAAAGTCCTATGTTGCAAACAGAATGCACATTTTTATCTTGTGGCCATCCACAATGATATGAATCGATTTGAAGAAACATAATGGCTGACGCACAGAACTTATTTATTAAACGTTTTGCAGTGCAGTGGCTCAAAGTTTGTTGGTGTGTGTGTCGGAGTTCCAGATACAGCTAGCAGCCTTGCGTAACCTCTCTCTCTATACCCCTGTAACGTTAGAGAGAGGCTATGAGAACTCGACATGGAGCTGACTTTTTTTTTTTCCCGAATCCCGAATAATAACAAGCAACTTCGGGTAGAAGAAATATCTGTTTCCATCGCATTATTCGTGCTTTCCCGAATACAGTATTCGGATTCGGATACATCCCTAATATTTAGTTTTATATGTACAGTATAGTGTAGTATAGATCTGGGATATATCAGAAATACATTGGAGAATACATGGATTATATTGTTAAATGTATTGTCCATATTTTTTCACAGTATATGAAAAACGACCATAATTTGTATATTAAGCAATAGATTGCATTACATTTTTGGATGCAGTTTCCAAAACATTATACAATATATCTTCCATACTTAATATAAATGCTTTAAAACCAGATCATGTTAATGCCTTCAGTTACTGAGTCTAATATGTACAAGTGCTTAATAAAAATATTTCAGGTATTTTTGATTTTCAAAAAAGTAGATAACCAAATTTGGCAATATATTTATCTTCATATATTGTAAAATATATTTCTGTTCCACAAGGGATGTCTTACCAGTATCAATCTTAATACCAGTATACCACCCACCCCTAATAGATAGCATAGTTTACTATCAGGCCACGATCAGTAAAGTACAGCCTAATTTATCTTGTATTTGATGCCTAAGGGTGGCATTGTGTGCAGTGGGTTGCACTGTTGCCTCATAGCAACACCATAGTCCCCTAGCCAGCCTGGGGGGATGCCATATACGTCCCCCAGGCTGGCTAGGGGACTATGATGTCACTTTTCCTGGTCCCAAGCAACGTCTGCTACCTTACCCCTGGTGTCGCCTTGTGCATCATCTAGCAGCCAGATGAACAGCTACCACATAGTAACATGGAGGGATTTGCCGAGATTACGCCCCTCAAATCCCAGCAAAGGTACAGCCAATGGAGCACAGTAACGGCCAAATCAAGCCAACAGTACATGCTCGGTGCTGAAGCAAGCAGAGCCCTAGATGGATTGGACCGGCTGAAACCGCCTACAAGGGCACAGCACCACAATTGTTCCATCCTCCTGCAGCAACGGCTCCACCAGAAGTTTTAGGAGCAATTAGACAACTCCAAGAAGAGAATTGGAGATTGCAGACCACTGTCCTGGACATGAAACACCTCATGGAAGCTAGTGTTCCACTGCCTACTGCACATTGTCCTCAGCTGGTTCCACCTGCACAGGTCTGGTCCCTTTTCCAGCATAAATGGTCAACCCAAGCCACCAGCCTGCCTGCCCAAGCATTGAACACTAGCCAGACCCACCCAAGACTGTGTGGCAGCCAAGATCCAGGAGACGATCACTGCCCAGTTCAGCCTGATGAGGAAGATTGGCAACTGCCACACCCACCAATTGCAGAAGAGGTTCCACCATTGACTCAAGCAGCGCCTGTAGACCTGGTGGGAGAGTTGACAGCTGGTGTCCACAGGTTAGGGAGACCACTGTGGCCACCACCAACACCAGAGCTGAACAGTGGGTCAGAATTGTCAGACGAACCCGGGAGACCGCATTACACAGAAGAACTGAGTGGACTACCTTCCCCCAGACCTCATCACCATGGTGGTTCTTCTCTAAGACAAGACTCAACTCACCCTCAATGCTTCCCTTCTCCACCTCATCAGGAGAGGACCTCCTGGTAGCCTAAACCTACAATACCGAAGTTTACTAAAGGGGATCCTAGGGAGCTTGCAATACTCAAAATCTCTTTGGAAAATATCCTGCCTGGAGACACGACTGAGTGATTTAAATATAAGGTACTCCTGGACCATCTGAAATTTGAAGAAGCTGCTAATAGCAGACTCGTATAGCAACTCCCGCTATCCATACTGTGATATCACGGTCTCTCTTAAGGCGCGTTTCCACCAAAAGTACCCGGAACTTTTAGTCCCAGGAACTACTTTTCCAGGAACTAAAAGGTTCCTTCAGCCCATGGTTGTCTGCGTTTCCACCGAGGTCTAAAGTCCCGCGAAGATTAGGCAAATTAGTTCGCTGACGTGTAAAATAGCGACGTTGTCGTTGGTCCATCTGTCCTATGATTTCTTCTGTAACCCCATACTACCAACGAAGTAGCCTACATTATTTTCTAATAACCGGGACAGCCCGGACGGGTTTATTCCACTTATATACAAGGGGTTACCAACAATGACTATATATGGTTACTTTTGTATTTATTGATTTTTATCGATTTAATCACCTGGAATTAAAATATTCTTCTGCAGCCGTTTTGGCATATTTTACCGGTGTCAAGCAAAACTGTCGTTGGTAGTTGAACTTGGACCGTTGTTATGCAACAAATAGGATATAACAAGCCAATAGTCAGATTCTAACTGTTTTATATATCCTCTCAAACACATTCATTATGTTTTTATGCGAACATTCACTTTCATGTCTTGACATCCGAGGTGACAGAATGCATTCACATTTCCAATATAACTGGCAACAACAGCAGAAAACATGCACACGTTGTAAACAATTTGCTATTTGATTACTTTCTCATCGTCAATTCCATATAGGCTAATCGCAAAATGACAAGAATAGAACGAAAACTCGGACTTGCGTGAAAATTTAAATTAGCAGTGGTACAGCCACCGTTTGCTTTCCTTCGAAGTTACTGCTAGCCGAGCAGCGAAGTGTGCCCTCCAGATGCGAACCATGCACCATAAATTAGTCCATAGTCTTCCTGGTCTTTTTGCGGAATTGAAGAATGGCAGAGTAAAATTACGGCAGTCTGAAAAAGCTAAAGGGACGATTACTAGAATTAACCTGTTATTTTACCCTGACAAAAAGTGCGGAAGGTGATTTCCAGTTTGCTTTTACTGTATCACCAATGGGAATTACGCAGAACTACCGCATACCTCACATAACTGTATCAAACATTTTGAGTCAATTACAACGGGCTAACAAAGAAAATCCGGAAGAAAATATTCAGCAACCGAATTAATCCGTTTGAATGTTTTGGTACGTAATATGCTGTCCCAGCACGAATGCTTAGCATTTTATAAAACGAATACTAAAGCAAGAAAAGAACAGAAGAGCACACGTTATAATTCCAAGACATTGGCAGGCTATAACCAAAACTAGGCTACAGCGCCGCATAACATACAAGTTTTTTGATTTGAAGTTATTATGAAAATAAATCGGGTTGTGGCTGCATATTTTTAAACATGGCGGTTAGAAATGAAACACTGCAAGTAGTCGACCAATCAGAAATTTTCAGCGCTTGCGCCCCACCCCAAAGGTTCCGGTACTTTTGGAAAGTACTACCCCCCGAGCAGGAACTTTTTGGGGGGTAAAATAAAGCCCCCGGAACAAAATTTAGACCCTAGTTCCTGCGGTGGAAACGCACTGAGTTCCTCAAAAGGTTCCTAGTTCCGGGGTAAAGTTCCTGCGGTGGAAACGCGGCTTTACTGCCCACTATGGACAACCACACCAGCTGTCCTGGCAGCGGATTGCAGATTTTATAGATGGGCCTCCTATCTGTATTGGTGACACAATGGGCTTCCGGAAGTGTGCCTTGCGAGCCTGGGCTCTGGTGGGCATGTTAGACCAACTTGGAGAAGATGGACCTGTAGAGCTCCAGTGTGGGTCATATGTGGCAAGGCTCATCTTAAAATTATCATGACATGTGTACCAACTTCCAGAGATATGGTCACCTGCAGAAAATCAAAGTCCCAACCCTCCTGAACTTTGTTGATTGGCTAGAATATAAGTTACAGATACAGCAGTGTGGACCCAAATTCAGCCACAGTGAAGGCAAAGAGAGCATTGAACAGAAGAAAAATCGACCCAAAGAATTCAAGTCACAGAAGATGACAACCATCCTCCATGGTGCAAATCAAACCTTCACCGCCCCCAAGGAACCTGCTACACCCGCTAACATGACCCAGGAAAGGGTGGAAACATATTGCCCATATTGCAACAATTCCCTGATCAATGCTCTAACTTTAGTCAACTAACAGAAGAGCACATGAGTGAAGTCCAACAGGATGTGTTGGAGGTGTGGCCGAGGTCACTAAGCAGCGCAATGCCAGCTCAAAGTAACGTGTAAGGCTTGTAAAGGGAAGCACCTAGAAGCCTTGCACGACCTCAACAAGAAGCTGGTGGGAGAAGATGCCTGTTTTGTTAGTACTACTAGTCTTTTTGGATCGGCAAGCTGGCTGTGGTCAGGTTCTGCTGAAAATCACAAAGGTCATTCTTCGCAATGGGGATCAAGCTTCGCGAGTACATTCACCGCTGATCAATAGAGCCTGGCTAAGCACATCCAGCCAGTGGCCATTCTCCAACGAAAGTACAAGCACCTCAAGTTACCGCCGTTCCAACCGCTTGACTGTGTTCGCCCATTCCTGCTGATAGGTTCAGATTACCCTCACTTGATCACACTCATTGAACTGGTATGTCTGGGCGCCTCTGACGGTCCAGCCGCTGTCAGAAGCAGGCTAGGCTGGACCAATCAGGGGCCAACTAAGTATGTACAATGGCGGCTCTCCTCCACACAATGCCTGCTGATGTCCACCGTCAATCCATCTGCTGAGCTGTTCAGGCATGGAAATGGTGGTGGTGGAAATGCTCTGGCAGCTGGACATGCTCCCCTACCGGAGTGAAAAACTTGTTACCAGATCAAAACGGGATCAGGAGGCAGTGAACCTGCTGGAGACAAAAACAGTTAGGGTGGATGTCAGTGGAGTCCTTAGATACAGTACACCTTTGTTGAGAGTGAAGGACATGTCCCTACTGCAGGAACCTAAGGAAGCTGTGATAGCTAACCTGCGCAGTGTTGAGCGGCGATTAAGTAAAGACCCAGAGAAGGCCACTATATACCGTGCAGAGGTGCAGAAGTTGGAGCAGGCAGGGTATGCAGTGAAAGTTACCTCGGAGATAGCGGAACAAGCAGAATCCCGGAATATACATCACATATATATATATCACAATGGAAAAAACGGGATTGTATTTAATTGTTCATTCAAGATGCGAACCTTAACGAACTACTTCTGCCTGGACCTACCTTAGGCTCTACCCTTCTCGGTGTTCTGCTGCGTTTCCTGGAACATTCCGTTGCCATTAGCAGCGATATAAAGGCGATGTTCCACCAGGTGAGGTTACTGCCTGAAGATAGGTCATTGCTGCACTTCTTGTGGTGGGACCTAAAGAGAGACAAGCTTCCAAGCATTTATGAGTGGCAGGTCCTTCGGGACAACCTGCAGCTCGTGCTGTGCTGCCTATGCCCTGCAAAGGCACATGCTTGATCACAACCAGCCTAGAGAAGATATCCGGAAGTCTATCGCAATATGCTTCTATGTGGATAATTGTCTTCAGAGTCTTCCTTCCGTAGATGAGGCAAGAAAGCTTGTGTACAAATTAAAAGCACTTCTGACTACTGGTGGATTTGAGTTGAGGCAGTGGGCGAGCAATATTCCAGAAACTATCAGTCACCTGCCTAAGGAGGACCAAGCTGAAAGCAGTGAGCTCTGGCTCCGCCAGGCTTAGTAAATTGTAGATCCTCAGGAGCAGAACTTTGCTGGTCATGTCATTCAGATACCCTGGGATATAAATATCAGCTTCAGGAGAATTCCACGGTCACCATGAGAAACATCGGACGAGTAAGCAAAGTCCTCCTTGGAGCTGACGAACAAATCCATACAACCGAGGTTCAAATTGAAGCCAAGTAGTACATCAGACTGGTTGCTCGCCTGATCAAGCTCCCTGCCATTACGGACACAGAAGGAAGTTGTATTAAACTTTATTGAAGAGACATAAGTTTTCGTTCATTCTTACCGGGCGCCCCACAGAGATTACATTTTTACACGAGACATTTAATTCATCAGAGAAGAGGCAAATAATTTCCTCGCATTGTCCACCTCAACAGCAAGAGGGTCCTTGGTTTTGATCACGACCTGTGCCTTTCTGTGTGGAGTTTGCACATCCATGACCGCGTGGGTTTCCTCCGGGTACTCTGGTTTTCTCCTACAGTCTAAAGACATGCAGGTAAGCTAATTGGATACTCTAAATTGTCCATAGGTGTGAGTGTGTGAGTGAATGGTGTGTGTGCTCTGCAATAGATTGGCAACCTGTCCAGGCAGTATTCCTGCCTCTCAACCACTGTACGCTGGGATAGGCTCCAGCAGATCCCACGACCCTGACCAGGAATAAGTGAGTATAGATAATGGATGGATGGATTTGGTGCATTAAAAAAATCTTAGCTGGGTGAGCAGTGACATGTGAAGACGCATTTTTCGAGCTCCCGCTTAGGGCGAACAACTTGTTAAAATTGTATTAAGTAAAACCGATTCCCACTGCTGCTTTATCAGATTAGTGCCAAACTGTGAACGTTTAGTTGCATATTTTGCCGCTTCTGTAAAGTTTCATCAACTTTTCGCTACGATACGATGCCCAAAAACCTGCAGCCTAGACCAGGTGAGGAAGCCTCGGATTCGTCTAGACAGACCACACCCGATATGCCAAACGCAGGTTCCGACATGATGACCGTGCTAATGGACGCTATCTGAAAATCCGAGCAAAATGTGCTACAAAGAATGGATCCCATGGACAAGACTGTGGAGTCCATATCCGGCAAACTACACAGGAAAATGGACAGTCTCTCCACTGAATTACAAGCTAGTATCACCTCAGTGCGCACAGACATGACCGCCTCCATTGATAGCACCCAAGGTGTGACAACAACACACAACACCCGTCTAAACGACCTGGAAAAGGCAACCAATACGTACTCGGACAGAGTGGTGGAACTCGAAAAGAAAGTTGTTGCTCTGACATCTGAAGTTCCGAGACAAAGCAAATGACTTGGAATCAAGACAGCGCAGGGAGAACTGCAGAATTTCCGGTGTTGAAGAGGGCTTTGGCAACATTCGTCCAGAGCACTCAATTGCTCAGTTACTACAAGACTCTCTGAAACTAGACTACACCCCCACTCTGGACCGGGCACACAGGAGCCTACAAAAGAAACCGAAAAGTGGAGACCCACCCAGGGCAATCGTGGTGAAATCACCGGTCCCATCATACACAATGGCTGGAGGATAAACATTTTGTCACGGCTGTGACGCCCAGCTGTTCTACTAACCCTGTCTCCCTCTCTCCTCCCTAGTGTCTCTTCCTCTGGTGTTCTACCCAGGTGTATAATTGCTAAATTAATGCAATGATTGATTAATTGATTGTTTCCCTCAGATGCAGCCCTCTCTCCCTGTGTGTCACCGGCTGTCTGCAAGCAGTCATCACCCCCTTTTTGTATTTATGTCTGTTTCCCCCAGTCAGTCAGGGCTTATATAATTGCTAGATAAATTCAATGATTCATTAATTGATTGTTTGATTGTTCCCCTCATGTGTAGCCCCATCTCCCTGTGTGTCACTGGCTGTCTGCAATCAGTCATTACCCCCTTTTTATATTTAGGTCTGCTTTCCCCATTCAATCAGTGCTGAGCTGTCAGTCTGCCTAGTCTGTTTTCTTCTGAGCCGCTACTTGTCGTAGTTAAACTTCTGCCTGTCAGTTTTTGTTTAGAGTAAGCCAGAGAACTCTTTCTCAGTGCCCATCTGTACCTGCCTGCCTTCTGCTGTTGTGCAATAAATACCCCTGAATTGGGTTTACGCTTCATCTGCATCCTGCCAGTTTTTTCTGCACTTGGATCTACACCTGTCAGCCTGCTTACACATTTACCCAGACTATTCGGCGAAGGTCGCAAAACAACAAGCTGCTTTCAAAGAGGTGAGACGACTACCACACCGATGCCGGGACATCAAGTTCGGCATCCTCTACCCAGCCAGGCTGAAGATTACTACCTCCACCGGTGAACAGAAAACTTTTGAGGACCCGAATAAAGCTAAACTCTTCCTTTACAGTCTCCTAATTACTAAATATTTACCTGGTAAATATATGGTAAATTATAGTATATTATTGGGTAATTACCACTGGTAATAAGTAGGTAAATACAGAGAAACTACAGCTGAAATACTAAGTATTTACCTGATAAAAATATGTCCAAAAGTATATTATTGGGTAATTACCACTGGTAATAAAATAAGTAATACTAAGAAAAACCTCCACTATTACCCATCAACTCAACTAAGTACCGTGTAGTTGTAACCGGTTTAGGTGGGTAATAACTCAGATATGATTGAGTACTTCCTAGGAAAGTAGGCAACCAATTCTTAGAAACACCTCCTCTATTACCCATCAATACAAGTTACAATTGTAGTTATCCAAGGTTTATGTTGGCAACAGGCCAAGTTTAATTATGTTCTATCAATTAAAATTAAAATTAAGATAGTACTTTCCAATAAATTCCAATTTTTTCGTATGTAGTTATTGTTCATGGCTACACCCATTTATAAAGGGTTTATTAGATGGACCTTATACATACCTGGTAACAACCTCCGCAGGAACAGTTTTCCTCTAGTGTCATGGTACATCTTCTCAAATACTGGGTACGTTCTTGCAGATATTTTTACAATTTACTCAGTAAGTAAGCTGAACCTGTACTGTAAAAGGAAGCCTTGTCTGTTTCCATTGTATTACCATGTTCTTACCATATCCTTTGTAACTGGTTATTCCCTTTTCCATGCAATAAACACAAACATGTACCATATATATTCCACAACATTACTAAGTAAACCCTTACAATTTACTCAGTAAGTAAGCTGAAACTGTGCTGTAACAGGAAGCCTTGTTTGTTTCCATGTTATTACCATGTTCTTACCATATCCTTTGTAATAGAATATTCCATTGTCCATGCAATTAAAATGAACTTGTACCATATATGATCCACAACATCACTAAGTAAAACATGACATTTTATTGAAGTACGCTGAAACAGGAGAACTGTAAAAGAAAGTAACGCTTTGGTGGTTACATGGTACTAAAAAAAAGGGTGCTTGTGCAGCAAGGATCATAAAATAAATGTGATAATACAAACAATATGTACCAACACAAAGCTTAAATCGTTCTTACCATGTAAATATATAAATAATAAATAAAATAAATATTAATATAAAATAAATATAAATAAAAAACAAAAACACAGAACCGTTCAAAATAAGTTTGCAATATGAACTTAATTATGCTGCCCTACGAAGGCAAAGTGCAAAATTGGGTTCAAAGAGACAACTCCCTACCACAGAAAACAAAAACACAGAACCCTTCAAAATACGTTTGAAATATGAACAATGGTATTATGGTGCAGTAGTGTGGCCCCTCACTTTCTGAATTTATATTTTATGGGGAGTAGCTCTGAGTCCTTTTTAAAAAAAAAAATTTTCCCAGAGGTTCGTTGCCCTCTAAGAAGGCCTTGCAGGTTTTTGCATAATTGCCTACAGTGTCTTCTTCAGTGAACACTGGCAGTGGCCCGAAGTTTTCACCCTCTGTGGCATTCACAATTTTGTCAATGATAGCAGTCAACGCGATCGTGTTCCTGTCCACGTTCAGTGTTTGGCAGCTGAGGCTCACGCTCCTGGTGCGCCTAAACTTTTTTAGGACAGCTCGGTCTCTGGGCCTCTGGACTCTGAACTACAAGACAGATCATAAAATGAAAATATAGATTAACATTATATCATAATCACACAAATATATTGATAATCCTGATTATACATAACAGGACATTCTGGAGTTAGACAGGTAAATAAGCCAAAGTAATCTAGTCTCTGCACTACTCTTCTTCACTCTAGTGTTACATCAATACAGTAGTTATTACACTAAAATACATAACTGATTCATAATATCTCACGTTTGATTGGTTAGAATGGTCACTGTCAGCTCACAAGGCACATACTGAGTGTACTAACTAGCGAATGTACAGAGAAAGGGACGTTCGACTGGAAAAAGAAAGAAAAGGTCGCAACAGAACAATTATTTGCACTCGCTCAAATGCGCCCAATTATATTTTGAGGTCGCACACATTAAATTTCGGGAGCATACGCGACCAAAATGGTCGCATTTTCGAGCCCTGATACAACTATTCTATTTAAAGACACGCAATTTCAAAAACAACGTATAACCAAAATTTTGAGCAGTAATACTTAAATAGCAATGCAAATGCGTAAGTGAATGTGATGATAAGAATTTTTTCGGTTACGCTGACTTTTAAAACGCTATTCCAAAAGCAAAATTAGACATGTTATGCATCGTTAGAAAGCTTATACTCTCACCTACTGCATAAATGAATTGTCAATCAAGCCAGACTGTACTAAAAAGGGTGACAACGCCGTAAACAACACGTGTGGTATTACGCACAGCTATTTTTGAAGGTACCCAGGCATTACAAATGCGCGTGTATTTCACAAACGGATTATCTAAGACTATTATCCAATGGAAAGGTTGTATATTTATTCAATATTTAGTCCCAGATATTGACTGGTATAATTTTTTTAAACTTTGAGCCGCGTTTTCACTGCTGTATTGGCATATTTTAGGGTTATTGTCTAGTTTGTCTTGTTGCTATGACGGAATACGATTTGAGTGGTGAAAGAATATTTTTTTATGAATGCCTAGATAGACAATATTGTCCATTGTTATGGGTTGGGGGTGTAGTTGCAGGTGAGACTGCAGGGAGGGGTTGTGTGTTAAATGAACGACCAGAGCGACAATCGTGGCGCTGCGAAAATTCGTATTCAGCATAGTTGTCGTGTATCGTCCACTATAACAAGCGTTTCTGTGTTTAACTCATACTTTGGTTACAGTACTGAATGTCTGAGTTCAGTAATCTCGGCACGTCGGAGTGCCGATCATTAGGGGCTTTGCGCTAAGAGGTAGTGATTGGCTGACTGCGACAGCGTTCACGTCATCTACCGTAAAGTATCGAAATTTGGCACCGTTTTTTCCAAAATATTTCGATACTCGGTAGGACCGATATAATTCGGTCAGTGCCAAATGGCACGTTTTTCGATACCCAACCCTATCAAAAGCTACACATAAAACGTTTTTTTACGGTAAGTACATCCTTTAATATGTAACATTAAGTTACTTTCAGGATCAGACTGTACCGGGTCATCATCTGGCGGGTTTTTGCTCTTGTGGGTTCGTCTGGTAACTCGTGCCCTTGGCACGACGCTGTATTTAAAAAAATAATGACTATGAGAATAAAATTCAACAATGTCAAAGCCTAGTCACAGGTTAATTGTTTTAATTGAGATGTAGTCTTTTTTGGCACCTGGAATGTAACTTACCTGCTAACAGTAGTTAACTTCAGCAACACCCTCCGCAGCTATTGTCCTTCCTGAGTCGGACGCATCCGGTCTGTGACGCACTTTCCGGTCTTTTCGCGGGGATTTTAGCGATCGCCACCAACGTGTAAGTGGAATGAATTTATACATATCTAAGACTCTACATGTCAAATTTCATATGAACACATGGACATTTAAATGTCAAATTACTTTACGAAATTGACTTTGATGAGAGTAAGCCGTAATTTTGCGCTTGGGCAATGTTTTTCACTATAGTTGAAGCATGTTATCTTATTGTGAAGGACTGAAGTAGCCTACGGTGCCGGATGTTTTATCACAATTGGTGGTAGGCTTGATCTACTCAAGAAAAACCTGAAAGCCTGGTAAAACAGGACAAGCCTAGCGCGCAGCTAAATGACCGGCGATATTGTCCTTTTTCTGACTCTGGTAAAAACAAATCTAAAGTAAATGATTCAAACGATATATGGTTAGAAAGAACACAGTGACGTTACTACAACTGCATCTAATGTTACATGTTACATTTTAAATTGTTTGTATTTTTCAGTAATATGACATTGACAAGAATATTACTTCAGAGGACAGCGCAAGGGGGTAAAAGCTTAATAAGATGGCTCCAGAGGGAGGCTGTTGGCAAGGAAAAAACGATGCCCTGTGTGCAACAACAGAATGAAATTCAAAAGAACCAACATGACCAAGGATGAATATTTTAAGTGTATTTTGAAGGGTTCTGTGTTTTTGTTTTCTGTGGTAGGGAGTTGTCTCTTTGAACCCAATTTTTCACTTTTCCTTCGTAGGGCAGCATAATTAAGTTCATATTGCAAACTTATTTTGAACGGTTCTGTGTTTTTGTTTTTTATTTATATTTATTTTATTTTATATTAATATTTATTTTATTTATTATTTATATATTTACATGGTAAGAACGATTTAAGCTTTGTGTTTGTACATATTGTTTGTATTATTGCATTTATTTTATGATCCTTGCTGCACAAGCACTCTTTTTTTAGTACCATGTAAACACCAAAGCGTTACTTTCTTTTACAGTTCTCCTGTTTCAGCGTACTTCAATAAAATGTCATGTTTTACTTAGTGATGTTGTGGATCATATATGGTACAAGTTCATTTTAATTGCATGGACAATGGAATATTCTATTACAAAGGATATGGTAAGAGCCTGGCAATACCATGGAAACAAACAAGGCTTCCTTTTACAGCACAGTTTCAGCTTACTTACTAAGTAAATTGTAAGGGTTTACTTAGTAATGTTGTGGAATATATATGGTACATGTTTGTGTTAATTGCATGGAAAAGGGAATAACCAGTTACAAAGGATATGGTAAGAACATGGTAATACAATGGAAACAAACAAGGTTTCCTTTTACAGTACAGTTTCAGCTTACTTACTGAGTAAATTGTAAAAATATCTGCAAGAACGTACCCAGTATTTAAGAAGATGTACCATGACACTAGAGGAAAACTGTTCCTGCGGAGGTTGTTACCAGGTATGTATAAGGTCCATCTAATAAACCCTTTATAAATGGGTGTAGCCATGAACAATAACTACATACGAAAAAAGTAATTTATTGGAAAGTAAAGTCTTAATTTCTAGATAGTAAATAATTAAACTTGGCCTGTTACCAACATAAACCTTGGATAACTACAATTGTAACTTGTATTGATGGGTAATAGAGGAGGTGTTTCTAAGAATTGGTTGCCTACTTTCCTAGGAAGTACTCAATCATATCTGAGTTATTACCAACCTAAACCGGTTACAACTACAAGGTACTTAGTTGAGTTAATGGGTAATAGTGGAGGTTTTTCTTAGTATTTCAGCTGTAGTTTCTCTGTATTTACCTACTTATTACCAGTGGTAATTACCCAATAATATACTATAATTGAATATATTTTCACCAGGTAAATACTTAGTATTTCAGCTGTAGTTTCTCTGTATTTACCTACTTATTACCAGTGGTAATTACCCAATAATATACTATAATTTACCATATATTTACCAGGTAAATACTTAGTAATTAGGGGACCGTAAAAGGAAGGGTTACCGATGGGGTTGTGTGAGTAGCGCAACCATCAATGTAACTGCTAACACAATTCAGAACATTTTGGTTTACATAAGATCGCCATAGGCTTTTGTATTGACTGTTCGTTAAAGTCCTCTTGGGACAAATGCATGCGGCCATTTCTTCATTACGAGACTCTGTGATGTAATTTTCAAACTTCAAACAGCCACGGTCGGATATTATGGTCATTGAATATGCACTATGATGCCTAGCAGCCGTAGACCTACCCCGCACAAAATGTTGACTGGACAGTTTTACCACGCATGTACAACAAGTCCCAGCACAGACGGCTGACTGGATGAAACGGTGTTCAGCGGGTTTTTCTCGCCCCCCTTTTTTCCCTTTCTGATACTTCAGTTCATAATATAAGGACTACTTCCAGTCCTATTGTTTGTTACAAACCCTTCAACAGTGGGGAGTAAAAGTTTTGTTCGTCCTAGGAGGGAGTTGTGATTGAGCCAAGTTTAACATGTTTGTACGAAGCTTGAGTTCTAGGAGGAGTGATGCAGCCTTCAATTTGGGGGGAGGCCTGCATTGGGGTCCAATGTTATGTTTATGTTTTATGTGTGTGCAAGCTTTTTTTTTTTCTTTTTCTTTTATGTTTCTGATATAACGAGGTCCCAATCTCCATCAGTAACGCTATATGTCAGTAGCTAAGGCAACCCCCAAGACACCTGGTTCCACAACCTTTATCAGCTGGAATATAAAAGGAATTAATAATCCAATTAAGCGCAGCAGAGTATTTGCCCATCTGAAATCATTTAACCCTGACGTTGTGTTACTGCAGGAAACCCACCTAAAACCTGACCACCACTCCAAACTTAAGTACAAATGGGTTGGACAATATTTTCATTCTAAGTTCAACTGTAAGGCAAGAGGGACAGCCATCTTTATAAGAGGGCATTCCATTTGATGCCACAAAAATAATTTCCAATGTAAATGGTTACTATATTATTGTTGTGGGTAAATTATACAGTACGCCGGTGGTGCTGGCTAATGTTTACGACCCTAACTGGGATGATGCACAGTTTCTCTCTAACCTGATTGCAACTCTTCCTGACCCAAACACTAACCAGTTAATACTGGGGGGAGACTTCAACTGTGTCCTATACCCACGGCTTGACAGGTCTAGTCCTAGACTAAACAGTGCTTTGTCCAAATCAGCAACTGTAATGAACTCCTTTTCACAATCTTACAACCTATCTGACCCCTGGAGGAGAAACAACACTACTACCAAACAGTACTCCTTATTCTCTCCGGTGCACCGGTCCTATTCAAGGATAGATCTTTATTTGTTGGATGACAGGCTGTTGCCCTGTGTATCCAGTAGCCAATACCATAGCATAGTGATCTCAGATCATTGCCCAGTCCAGCTAGACATTAAGTTCCCAGATGGTGTTGCGGCTCGACGCACCTGGTGCCTCGATCCTCTATTATTATCCTGTAGTGCATTCCTTTCAACCCAAATAGATCGCTTCCTTGAAATCATCAACACACCAGAAGTCTCTCAATGCACTATCTGGGAATCCATGTTGGCTTATCTAAGGGGCCAAATCATTTCATATACAGTTTATGAAAACAAACAACGTACTAAGCGTCTATCTGAATTATCACAGCTCATCTTAGATATAGATAACAGATATGCTACATTCCCAAATCTTGATCTGTATAGGGAAAGACTGCTTTTCCAGTCTGAATTTGACAACCTTTCTACTACACAGACAGAAAATATGCTGTTAAAGTCAAGACAGGTTTTTCATGAGCATGGGGAAAAAGCCGGCAAGTCGTTGGCTCACCAACTAAGACAGTCGACTGCCAGAAGTACAATCTCAGATATTTGCACAGGCCCAGGTATAACAGCATTTGATCCAAAAATCATTAATAGCCAGTTTGAGCAGTATTACTCTTCGCTGTACTCCTCTGAAGCTCCCGCTGATACTTCGCTTATGCAATCTTTTTTTAGATAAACTGAAAATCCCAAGTCTTAGTCCAGATGAGCAAATCTCTATTGACAGCCCAATATCTGCTGACGAGATCACTCAAGCAATCAAATCGATGCAAAGAGGGAAGGCCCCGGGGCCTGATGGGTTCCCCATTGAATTTTATGTAGCATTTTCCTTAAAACTTACTCCCATTCTTAAACTAATGTATGATGAAATCCTCTCTAATGAGAAGCTACCCTAGATGCTCACACAGGCCACAATTTCTGTACTGTTAAAAAAAGGATAAAGATCCTCTGGATTGTGGCTCCTACCACCAAATCAGCCTGCTGTGCTGTTCATACAAGATTTTAACCAACACTCTCTCTCGACGTCTGGAGACTGTCATCACCACTATTATTGACCCTGATCAAACAGGCTTCATACTAGGGAGGCAGTCTTACTTTAATATGCGACGCCTATTTAACATTCTATATGCAGACCACTCAACCCTGCAACCTGAAGTTATTATTTCCCTAGATGCCGAAAAGGCTTTTGACAGGGTTGAGTGGGACTACCTATTCGCAATGTTAAAGAAATTTGGGTTTGGTCAAACTTTCTGCACTTGGATCAAAATCTTGTACTCAGTGCCTAAAGCCTCTGTCCACACTAATAATATCACCTCCAGCTACTTCCCTCTCCAAAGAGGGACAAGGCAAGGCTGCTGTTTGTCTCCCTTTTTATTTGACTTAGCCACCGAGCCTCTTACAATAGCTCTGCGTTCTGATGAAAGAATTCTCGGAGTGACGAGGACAGAAATGATCCACAAGATGCCACTCTACGCAGATGATTTGCTCCTTTATATTGCGAACCCAGAAAACTCCATACCTCATTGACTAGAAGTATTCAGAGAGTTTGGGAAATTTTCAGGTTATAAATTAAATTTTACAAAAAGCCTACTTTTTCCTATTAACAAGTTAGCAGAGAAAACAAGATATGACCAGTTTCCATTCAAAATAGAGCTGACGTGCTTTACATATCTGGGGATACGTGTAACACGTACATTCGCAGCACTTCTTAAATATAACTTTACCCCATTACTGGATCGCACCAAGATAGATTTAGCACGGTGGTCGAATCTCCCTATTTCTTTAGCAGGGCACACTAATTTTGTTAAAATGACTGTGCTACCAAGATTCTTATACTTGTTCCAGATGATCCCCATTTTTCTACCAAAGTCATTTTTTAAACAACTGGACAAATGTACCTCTACGTTCATTTGGAATAAGTCTAACCCGCATATGTGATAGGTATATCTGGAAAGGTCAAAACCAGAAGGTGACTAGGTCTACTCATTTTTATGTATTATTACTGGGCAGAAAACATATCTAAATTCCCTTACTGGATTACCACGTTTTCTGACTGAGAAGACCCGACTTGGTTGCTTATGGAGCTGCAGGCCAGCCTCCCGACTTCCCCTATATCGCTTCTGACCTCTCCATTACCTCTAAATCCAGATACCCACATTGCAAATCCCAATGTAAAAAATTCCCTTATAATCTGGAATCAATTCAGAAGACACTTCAATCTTAAGCAAGCAAGCACCTTTTCTCCGCTAACACTTAACCACCTTTTCTTACCATCACAAATTGATTCAGCGTTTAAGTTGTGGCAAAGAAATGGTCTTATATTTTTCTCTGACTTGTAGTAAAATTGTTATCAATAAACATTTGATTACATATGTAGTAACAATAATATCCCCAGGTCACACTTTTTTAGATACTTGCAGGTTCAGAGTTTTGCTAAAAAGCATTTTCCATCCTTCCCTCATACTCCCCTAGTTGATTCGATACAAGAACTTTTAGATCTTAACCCGTATGGGAAGGGCCTAATCTCCAGAGTGTATACCGTGATCCAGCACATTAAGCCCCTTACCTGGGCTGACAACAAACCAGCTTGGGAAGAGGACACTGGGGGAGAATTATCGGAGCAGATATGGGAAGACAGTATAGCGTGCATACCTCATCCCTCTGTATAAGACATAGATTAATACAGTTCAAAGTCCTTCACCAACTGCATTTCTCAAATGCTAGGCTAGCTAAAATATACCCTACAGTAAATCCCAAATGTCCCAGATGCCACCAAAGCCCTGCCACTTTGGGCCACATGTTTTGGGCATGTCAGTCATTGAATAATTTCTGGAACCCCATTTTTGAATCCCTCTCGCATGTGTGTGATAGAATGCTTGACCCCAACCCTATCACTGCCATTTTTGGTGTGGTAAAGTTAGAGGAGAATTTATCTGCTCATCAGGAAAACACTATTGCATTTGCATCTCTTTTGGCCCGCTGTGTCACGGTTTCTGTGCAGGGTAGATCATTTTTCCGTGCCTGCACCGGCTCAGTGGTTAGCATTCGGATTAGCCACTCGGCTAATCGTTATTTTGGTGTTTGGGGACGATTAGTTTCGAGCTTGCAGATTAGCCACTCGGCTAATCGTTATTTTTGGTTCCTGCGGGAGGATTGTTCCCACTCTAACATTCCTTGCATTCCAGCAGGATTGCCACTGAGTTGTTTCACCTGTTGGTTGCTCACACCTTCCGCTGATTACCAGCCACACCTGTGGCTGGGTATTTAAAGCCTCAGTTGGCAGTGGAACGGTGCTTGAGTGTAACGTGTCTCGCTCTAGCCAGTTCCCTGTCGCCTTTTTGAGCAAGGTGTAAGTATTTCAGAAACTAAGAAACTCCAACGAATTCTGACTTCAGTTTGTTTTTTTTGGGAAAAAGGTATTAGGACGGTATCGGTCCAGATTCTGAGGTTGGCGGGTTTTAGGGGTTACTGTGTCACCTTCGGGGCACAAATCTTTCCGCCCCTTACTAACCAGCTTTCCCCCTGGTTTTAGTTGGCCTGAGAACGTCTTCTGTTTGTTTGCAAAAAAGACATTTTCTTTTTCTCAGCTTCGGTTTGAAGTCATTGATTGTTCTTTATTTCTCGTTTCCCTGTTCCTTCATTTTTTTATATATACTCCTTCTTCCTCAGTTACCCATTTAGGGGTTTATTATTCTTTTTTTTTGGGATACGTCCCTTAGGAGTATAGCTCCCCCTTCTTTCGTCTCTCACGAGACTTAGTGGTTGCTGGAGTGCCCTCCGGTAACTTATAGATCCCCTGTTTGGTCGCGTCTGGTCTTCGCCCTTCCCCTCCCTCACACGCTGTCTCATTCTTCTCAATTGGAAATCAACAAAGCCCTCTTCATTTATACAATGGGTCAGAGAGATAATGACTTCTCTGAAATGAGAAAAAGTCAGGTATTCAGTACGTGGGTCTCAGAAAAAGTTTTATACAACTTGGTCCCCTTTTATAGGATACTTAGAAACTTTGTCTTTTGCTTGAATTAAGCCTCTTCTTGCAATAGCCAACTAACCCGGTGCCCTTTTTCTACCAAAATTATAGCGCTAAGATACTAAAGAAGAGAACTTTCATAGTCTGACTCAGTCTATATGTATACATCTTGCACACTTTTTTTTTTTTCTTTTAAGCATGTACAGTCTATTTAGATATCATTGTTTTTGTTTATTGTTTGATAAATGTATTTGTATGTATGTATGTTGATCTTGGAAGGGATGGGGGATGGGAGTTGGGAAGGGGTTTAGAATGGGAGATGTCACCTGTAACTTTGTACCTATTTCTCTGAATATAAAAATCGAAATAAAGTTTATAAAAAATTAAATTAAATAAAAAAAACCTCTTAGGTGGAACATCCAATGTACTGTAGCACTAGTGTGAGCTTGAAAAAAGCAAGAAGCTGAACTAACTTTGTAATGTATTGTAATGTTGCCAACGCATCCCACAAACTGAAAATACTGTATCTGAATTATTATATTCACAGAAATATGAACTATTTATTATTAATAGGTTACTGAAATGTTAGAGTTAACTGGTCTCCCTCTGTAAAATGTGCGCTACAGGCATACTTTGACCATCCTCCCTCCTTATGGCCTGAACTCACTTCCTCTTATGATCTTCAAAAAAAAGCATTAGAAGTTTAAATATTGCTGTTTTTTGTTTATTGGTTGTCAAGTGTGGCTCTTAAGGATTTTTGGCAGTAGCCAAATATTTCCAATAGCCCAGATAAAATGTTACAAGCTCTATTTTTACCTCCATGAATACACGTTTTCCAATTATCCTTTCACATTAACAGTACATTCTTCTATGAGTTATGATATTTACATCAATAATACTAATACTGTCAGGCAGGGGACAAGGCAGTGGACCCAAGTGCAGGAAAGAAGCCAAAAACAGCAGAGCAGAATAAAGATTTAAAAAAAGAGAAATCTGTAAGAAAATATATATAGAGCAAAAAAATGAGACTGGGCAAAAAAAAAAACATTGGCAACAAGGGAGGCCAAGGGAAAGTGAGAGAATAGCACAAGAGAAGACAAACACAAAGATTAAGTGATGCAACAGGAAATACAAGGGCATAAATTCAAACACTAACAGGTGTGAACACTGCGCTAATGAAACTTACACAAGCAAAACTCACAGAACCCTAATACAATCAATGAACTACTTAACACAGAGCACAAAAAGTAACAGAGTGGATGGCGCCCTCTAGAGAGGGCCGGCAGACACTGTAACAAATACAACGAAATAAATTTGTACATTAATGATCTAGGCAACTTTGTCAAACTTGTCAGTGAAAAAACACTATACCAACAAGTTTAAAAGAAGCAGAAGGATATACAAGCGTATTGTAACCAACTGTAACCAAACAATTCACATGTGGTTAAAGTTTCAATTCTCAGCATTTAAGGGTATTTTTGCACATTTTTGTTTCATTTTCGTTTCCATGAAGACATGACAGCAGTTTTTTATCCATAGCCTACCTATAAACTGTTCAACAGACCAAAGTAAGAGGGTAGTTGTGAATTTCAGCATATAAGAATCTTCTTTCTGGTCTTATGTAGTTACAGTTAAGTTCTAACTTTTAAAAAAAACTTGAAGATTCAAAATTGCCTTAAATGTTGTCCTTTGACTGCTAGTGATTTTTTTATGTCAATGATCTTTGTTGCATCAAAAATGTCCTGCCTGGTTCCCTCCTCAAACCTACCCTGCAAGCATCTAATAAGACCCTGAACTATGACCTGAACCTGGCTTCTGCTCTCTCTGCTTTATATTTCTCATGCTGAGGACCTGAACTGAAATGAAGTTTGGGAGGGGGAATACATTTTTCATGATCACTTAGCAAAAGGTAATGCTGTGACTTGTGAAATTGTTCCAGTCATGAAAAGCAGATCTAATTATAGTTTGCATTTTCGAGTCTACTGTCTGTGCATCATCTTCAGGCACTTCAGTCGTGTAAGCACATCAGCCAGGCTGGAGTCTCTCTTTGCATTATGCTGGACAGCCACGTAATCTGCTCTAGCACACCCCCCATGAATCAGGCATATACCACGACTCCCTCTGACTTGGCCGGCTTGAGAAAGCCAGCCACTTGTGGCTTTCATTGCATCTTCATAGGCCACTTCCATTATGTGGGACATGCAATGAATGGCATACAGGTGTGGGATCTTCTCCTTCAGCCTGGCAGCAACTCCCTCCACATGACCTGTCATTACGTCTGTCCCATCGCTATCGAATTTCTCACGTCAGCCAGGTAACACCTAAATAAAATATATTCCACAAGAAGATAAGAAGATAAAAAGTTCAGTCATTCCATTTGTACTACTTTCACAATGTGTGTTTAGTATATGTGAAATAGCCTACCATTGAGGCCCCAACCTCAACGGCAGCCAATATACATGCCGCTGCCTCTAAGCTGAAAAGTGAATGGTTGCCTCCCCTTTGATGGTCTAGTGGGTGTAAAGGATCTCCTCTTCAGTGACTTCACTGTCTGTAGAGTCATATGACAAGAGGCTGAAGAACTTTGTAGCACTAAATTTGGCCTTCAACTCCTCCCTCTGACCCTCCAATATAACAAATAAAAATTCTTGCCTGCATTCTGTTGGCATACATAAGTACAACCCCTCACTTGCAAACTGAATTTAGTTGATTTAATTTGTTAATTATTATCAAAAATATCAATTATTAATTAAATTGTTTAATTCAATGATAGGCAGAGCAACCTGGTGGATCAACCTTTATCAAAATGGCCAACTCACAACCAGATTAAAATGAATAGATTTATTACACTACATTACATTACATTACATTTATTTAGCAGACACTTTTATCCAAAGCGACGTACAAAAAGTACATATCATGGTCATTGGACAACTACAAAACACAGGTTCACTAAGGTGCAATACTAATTTCGTACAGCTACTTATAGCCAAGAACACAGTTCAGTTCACATTACAAATATGCAATGTCTAATCTAAAGACGAAGGTTCACTACCTAAAAAAATAATATTATTGACATAGACAAGTCACAAAAGAAATGAATGGAAAAAAATACAAAACCACAACTTGTTCTTCCAAGACAGTCCTAAGAAAACCAGAACTAAAGTTCAAAAACTAAAAATAGCTGAATATAAGCCAGGGATAAAAATGTAAAAATGCCAGATGAGCTGTTCGACAAAAATGTCAGACCCTGTACCCAACACCAAGCCCAGGTGCAAGGCTCAGACTCCTCAGATGGCAACAGCAGATATCAACCCCCAAGGGTCCACCACAACAGATGTTAACTCGCTGAAGTTAGGTACCCAAAAACCCTCTACTCTGACATACTGACTAAGTCTCAAGTTAAGAAAAGTCTGAATTTTTATGTTGTTCCAAGAGGGGAGGGGGAAATGGTTGAGAAAGAGGGGGAGCCGTGTAGCTGCACTGATTGGGTCAGGTGTGAAATGAGGGGCTGTGGGAGCAGGGTCAGACAAGGATTGTCTTATCTGAAAGTTAGCAAATTTACACAGTAACATTGCCTTATGTTGTGGGAAACAGGGCTAAGCACTATGATATTATTACCAAAAGATTCTGGGTTCTAAGCCCTTTATAAAGATACCAAACATGAGTATGTTAGGTGGTAATCCAGCTGGGTTATTGAACACCCCAAAAAACATGGTTTACTACTGCTTCTGACAACAAGAGGTGATATTTATAGACAAATAATTAATAAAGCCAGCCAGTTGTACTTTCCACCTTCAGGCAAAATATTTTCCATGTAACAAAACCAACTGCACCACGTGGGTTTTCACTTGAAGCTGGGATTTCCCTGAAAACGTTGATTCCAACGATCAGACCTCAACAGCCAATATCAATATAGACATTCAGATTTTCACTCAGTGATTTCAATTAAATGTCACAGATTTCATTCTTAATCAACTTAATCAAAAGGAACATTCTCTTGGAAAGGGCATGTGCTGATCTCTGGGTCTCTGAGTTCCCTTCAGAAGGTAATAAAGCAATAAACTTTCAAAGGAGAGAACTCCAGGAGCCCCCAGGTTTGTATAGAAATAATGCCTGCAGCATGGCTTAATTGCCCCAAAGAGGTTTCCTGTCATGTCTGTGGAGGGGGGAAAGGGGGAGAACAGACAGATTCCTATGGTCAAGTAAATTATATTGTCTGTTTGTCAAAGGTGATAATCCAAATACTACGAACAATTAGCATTAATCATAAGAGATAACTGTTAGCCTTTGCTAAGAATGTTCAGCATATATGAACTGGGGGGTTAACTAACAGGTCTAGCAGTTCTCATAGGGGCATTGTTAACGTACCCTGGGCGATGTTACCATAGTGGCTGGTTGTGGCCTGCTTTTTCGCAGGCCGCGCAGGACTGCCTGCCGCCGTGGGCTATGCATGGCAAATTGTGGTCACTCACTCATGGACTACCTGTGAGGGACGTTTGGTGGGACGCATGCGCAGGTGGTGCTTCGTTTAGTAGGACACATTCGCAGGTGCATCTCCCAAAATCACCACTTCGAACAGCACAAGATTTTTAAGCACAGCATTATCGCCTAACGTTACTTTAGCTAACCCTAACATGTTAGCATTTCACCTACTTTAGTTCACCTAGTTAGCACG
This sequence comes from Anguilla japonica, assembly GCA_025169545.1. Taxonomy (NCBI): domain Eukaryota; kingdom Metazoa; phylum Chordata; class Actinopteri; order Anguilliformes; family Anguillidae; genus Anguilla; species Anguilla japonica. The sequence goes on from CM045888.1 coordinate 38,646,436, forward strand.
TACCACCGATACAGATGTATGGACACACGGAGGACAACAAATAACATTACAGGGGTGAGGACATGCCATAGCTAGCTAGCTATACAGTTAGCCACGTTTTGCTCATGACACTTTGTACAGCTGCTCTGTGGGTCTGGACGGTTTCGTGCTTGTTTAGAATTTGTACCACTCACAATGAAATAGTGTCTTTCAAGAGGTTTGTGATATTCTCTAATGCGGGCATTTCATGTCCTGTTGTGTATGCATTTGTAGCTGGCTTAGTTTTGAGTTATCTTTGACGTACCAGTTTACCATGAAGCTTGAACATCACCAACATTTTTCTGATGTGGAATATTATTTACTGTAATTGTATTGTAAATAATTTAGGATATTGGTATCTCCATGGGTTATAATTTTCACATAGGACATGGAAAATACTCATTCAAAGTTACTGTCAGCTGATATGTGCTATATAAAAGTATGTGTACCACAGTGTGTCACAATGTTTTTGCACTGGTTTTCAATGGTTTTCAATGTGATGTCAATGTTTCATCTTAAGCATCATAAGGGCCAACTGTATATGCTTTATAATGAACAAAAAGCATTTTGTTCATTTTCATTAAAGATATCTTAGGGGCCCCTATACTGATGAAAATTTCCCCTTTAAGATTAAGTGAGTTTCATGAGTCAAAACAGTTTGCAAAATTGTTTGTAAAATACATGATTTTGTTATGATTTACAGCAATGCACAATTTAGAATTTTTGGATGTATTTGGAGAGACTCAGGGAAACCAGGGTACACTGCTTACTTTAGTAGGTCTGCATATCACCCATATTTTACTAATTGTGATCAATGGGATAATGGCCAAGGACATAATTTTACGTGTTTTATCCATGTGATCTCTCAGTATATCAATTCAAACTGAAGGAGAACAACTTCACTGTTGCATTTTCGTAAAGATAACTGCATTTGTGGCACTTTAGATTATACTCATAATTTAGATAGACATAATGTATAATGTAATGGATTGTGCCAGGCGTAGTGCAGATCACTTGATGAATGCTTAGTGTACCTTTGATGGTGGTCAGCTCTTTTGGAAGGAGTGCACTTACTCTGTATATCTGTTCTTCCTCCACGTAAAGGAGCTTGACTTTGGTGAGAGGAAGCAGTGTGTCATAGAGGGCTTTCGCTGTGGGTATGTCAGTACCCCTGTGAATCAGCAGTTCTCTTTATGGTGGCTCTAACGCCATCGGCAGGCCCTTTGTCATGACAAGCTTCCAGGAAACTCCAGTTTACTGCGGTAAATCCCATCTGTAAAAGAATGGTGCTCAAGAGATAAAAGTTCTTCTTTCCTCTATATTGCATTGTCGGCCCATCGCTGATGAAGAAGGGTTTTTGGATCCTTGGATGGTTCTCCTTCAGGAACTGAAGAACTGGTTCAAGCTGAGTCCAAATGGCAGGAGGAGCATGCTTCATGGAAGGCGACAAGGCACAGAATGCCAGTGTACCATCTGTGGTGTACACAACAGCATTGTGCAGTGTTGTCTGCCTGTGGGATGCTCCAAAGTGGACTTGCTGCACCTCCTTCGCATATTTGCACTGCAAGTTTTCTGCGTAGTCAATGTGAAGAATAGCTTTGTCTTCTTTCAGAGATCTGTGCAAGGATTGTAGCTGTGTGTACTGATGATGGATGGTGAAGAGGTGTTTGCACACTTTGGCTTTCATTTCTCTCTCAAAATCTTCCAAAAGGTGCTCCGGGCTGCCCTCACATCTCTGTTTAACAGTTTTTGTCACAGTGATCTTCTCTATTTCTCCGTCCTTTTCTTTTTCATAATATTTTTTTTCATGAGCCACTGGTACCACCATATGGCTCCTGTTCCTGATGTACTTGTGATGTGTGTGAGTGACTTGCTCTTACATGAGACATTTCCTGTACATGCAAGCTTTAGCCTGTGTGTCACAGCACAACTCCTCTGCGACTTTGCTCAAGCTCTGTGAGTTAATGCCAAGGTGCTTGAGCCTGTCTGCTTTCATTTGGGTATTGTCATGCACTTTGCAGACACATGTCTCCCTGTTATTGATGTTTGGGGCAACAAACCAAAAAGGTTTCCTCCTGCAGAAAAGCGAATAGGACGGCTTCAGATGAGGCATATCCAGCATCAATTTCTGATGCAAATTCAGCATCGTGTCAGAGAGGAACCTCTTGTTTCTTCTTTTTGAATCTTGTGATTATTTCATTCTTCCCCGCTGATGCCCGACTATTGTCATCTCGACTTAAGAAAGTTTTGACTATGTCCATGGTCTTTTGATTACCAGTTCTCTGATAGGTGAACCACGAACGTGGGTTGTCTGCAGTCTTGTTGAACTCTTTGTGGGAGATACCTACTGTTTTTCTGACCATCGAAACAAGTTTGTATTTTCTGAGCAACCTGGTTGAGAGAACTCTTCTGAATGCATGAGATGTGAAGGAGAATTCATAAGGACTTAGGAAAAGACAACCACGGTGCTAAGAGAACCTGACTACACTTACACAAGCCTACGTAATTATGCGACATCGGATGTTATTGACGTGGGTCTGCCGTGGTGAAACTACAATGTTCCGAAGATGGACTACTAAAAGAGCAACTTAGATACTTCGCCCCGTGCATTCTTACTGTGTTGTTTCATGCAGGCTATATAAACATGGACAACCCAGTGAAAAATATTACTTCATTACTAAGGTTGGAATTGAAATAAAAAAGGAATATAGGCTACCAGTCACAAAAGTGGTTGTCACATTGAGAATGGTTGCTCAAGCTCACCCTCCTGTCCATTCATATTTATCGACGTGAATCCCAATTAGTATGATTGTATGAAAATAATTGTTAAATTTAATGCAAGATAGGCATAACATGTTAAGCCTACAAATCTACTACTGTACATATCATCATTCTTTAGTTTCAAACATGTTGAATTAAAAACATCATCTGGCTAAAAACGTCTCATATCCCTTTTTCTTGAAAGACAGACTTCTGTGTTATGGTTAATATGCTGATTATGATCTGATTATAAGCCTATGCATATAATAGCTTAAGAACCAAAACACAACTCAGTCATGTTGGTCGTTTGTTTTCATGACGTGAACAGCCGAATGGTGCGTCGCTTTAAATGTTGCTGCCGCAAGGAATTGTGGGACAGCATTATCTCCATTCCTTTCGTAAAGGGCGGTCCAGTGTGCCCTATGCTAAAGGAGATTAGAAAGGAAGCATTGAATCACCTTTCCTTAGCATTTAGAGAATTCGACCAGCACTTATCATGGCTGCCACTTAGATACTTCCAGGTAATTTCACTCAGTTAGGAACCTTCCTAAACAAAAAAAGACTATTCGGACGCAGCCAGAGAATCAATGCTGTCATTCTCCTCTTTTGACTTACTCCAGAAAACTATGTCAGCAAGCGTGCAGACCACTAGGGGGCTTGCGCAAAGGGGTTAACTCCTTTTTAACTAGGTTACTGTAGCCACCCTGCAAATGCCACATTCCTAAATAAATGTTAGCTGGCCCTATAGATCCTCTACCGACATACAAACAATTATTGTTTTATATTTAAAAATATATGATAAACACTTTAATTTATTTGTCATTCATGGTAAAGGTAAAAGGACTGAATATTTATGTGTATGCATGTCTCTCATAGCCTACATGCATTATTATTATCACTTATTAGAACCCTAACCCTAACCCTAACAAACACATTAGAAAAAGAAATGATATCTGAAGAAAAACGTGTACAGTTACAGTTGACTCTTCAGCTAATCCAAGATGAAGACTCTTACAGCCTTTATAATCCTCTATTATATCCTATATTATAATCCTAATATTCCACTAAATAATAAATAACATATGATGTGAAGATAGTATGCAGTTCATGTCAATTTTTTTTAATAGCCATCTGTCTATTGTTGAATCGTATCTGAAGAAAAACACGTTTTCATGCACAAAAATGCTAAGTTACTCACATATTCAAAGAACTGTCTATCCATGCATCCATCCATCCATTCTCTAAACCGCTTAATCCAGGTCAGGGTCGCGGTGGAAAATGGGCAAGCAGAGCAGCCCAGACGTCCCTCTCCCCAGCAAATTCTGCTAACTCATCCCGGTGGATCCCCAGGCGATCCCAGGCCAGTCTTTGGATATAATCCCTCAAGCATGTCCTAGGTCTCCCCCTGGGTCTCCTCCCTGGTGGCCGAGCCTAGAACACTTCCAGAGGGAGGCGCCCAGGATCAGATGCCCGAAACACCTCAATGACTCCTTTCACTGCGGAGGAGCAACGTTTCTACTCTTAGGTCCTCCCGGATAGCTGAGCTCCTCACCCTATCAAGGAGAGTAAGCCCTGCCTCCCTATGGAGAAACCCTATGTCGGCCGCTTGTATTTGAAATCTCACTCTTTCGGTCACTACCCATAGCTCATGACCATAGGTGAAAGTAAAGATGAAGATCGACTGGTAAATCTAGAGCTTTGCCTTTTGGCTCAGTTCCTTCTTCACCACCACTGTCTGATATAATGCCCAAATTACTGCGGCCACTGCGCCTAGACGGCTGCCCATCTCCGAATCCCTTTTTCCCTCACTTGTGAATGCGACACCAAGATACTTGAAGTCCTCCACCTGGGGTAGTTGCGCCTCCCTTATTGAAGAGGGCAAACCATCTTTTTCCAGGAGAGTACCATGGCCACAGACTTAGTGGTGCTGATCCTCATCCCGACCGTATCACACTCAGCTGTAAACCGCTCTAGTGCACATCGAAGGTCACAGTATGATGAAGCCAAGAGAACGACGTCATCTGCAAACAGCAGAGATACCACTCCATTGTCCGCAAACTGGACACACTCCATACCTCGGCTGCGCCTTGAAAGTATTTCACTCCTCTTTCACTTCCAACTCAAGAGGTGTTACAATTCTCATCAGGCAGAATGTAACATTTCTCCCTGAAGAAGTCACGTCTGATAAAAATGGTTGATTTATTTTTGTTAGGGGTCTTCTTGACCAAGTTTAAGTCATTTTCTTAAACTGTTACTGTCCTAATCATGATGACCCCAAATTCATTAACGATCTCACATTAATGTTGATACAATTCAAGATTCCCATCTTTTGGGGGGGGTGATTTAAATTGTATTTTGGATGCTAATTTGGACAGATCCTCCATTACTAATCACTCCCTATTCAACATGTTTATTGCATTGGCCCATAATACGCAGGAATTGGGTCTTCATAAGATCTGGAGAACTATTCACCCTAGTGACAGGGACTTTTCATTCTACTCTCCTGTACATAATACTTATTCAAGAATAGTTTTTTTGGTTTCCTTATCTTTTGTTTCCAAGATATCAAAATGTGTTTACTTGGCAAGGATATTATCAGATCATTCTGCACTATTTTAATCAATTGATTATGATGGACCTCCTCCATCATCTAAAAGCTGGAGGTTTAATGCATCATTGCTAGCCAACCAACAGTTTATTGACTATGTAAATGCCCACTTGGACACTTTTTCTGCTGTGCATCAGGACTCAAAAGTATGTCCTTTAATAGTTTGGGACACATTGAAAGCCTACATTAGAGGGATAATCATGACATTTTCTTCCTCCCTTAAAACCAAATCCAAAGATGAATTTCTTTTTAACAAGAAATTAAAAAGCTGGAGAAACTTCACTGTTCATCTAAAAACCCCATTATACTCTGCCAGCTTGATAATTTGAAAATGAAATACAATAACATAAACACACATTCTATTGAATTGAGTATTTTAAAAACAAAGCAAAGGTTTGTAGAACAAGGTGAAATGGCGGGTAAATTACTGGCATGGCAAATAAAGAAGGACTCAGAGGATCGGGCTATTTAAACGGACTGATGGTTGTGTAACATTGGACCCAGTTAAAATCAATGAGACATTCAAAGAATTTTATAGTGAACTGTATAAATCCAACTATCATTGTAGTGGGGAAACCCTTAATTCCTTTTTGAAAGATATCCCTCTACCCTTCTTGACAACTGAAAGGAGGTCTTATCTAGATAAAGATGTAACCTCAGAGGAGATTTTGAAGGCTATGTATTCCCTCCAAAATGGCAAGGCACCGGGATTGGATGGTCTTCCAGTCAGTGGCACGGTTCATTAATGCGAGGCGCTGGGGCGCCACCCCCCTAAATGCGAAATAATTATAAAATAAAAATGGTTTACTCGTACAATGCGCCTGGTAGTCTGTCAGCGCCTGTCAGCATTCATTAAAAATTGGTTCCAAAATCAAATTGGAAGCGGTTGCCTGTTGGTAACTTTAGGTGATGTAGGTGAAATGGGCATTTTGTCATCTTTACATATTATTTTATATTATTAAGGAGGGCAAAATATGTTCAAGTAGTGCTACTGGCCAGTGTTTAGGCAACATTAGTGTGTTGTGGTGTTTTTAGATTTTTTTTTTTTTTTGCTGAGCTATGAAGTGCTGCTTCAGTTTGTTTGCCCCCCTCAAAACTGCGCCCCCCCCCCCCAAAGATCACCAGCCGCCACTGCTTCCAGTTGAATTTTACAGACAGTTTTCTGAGAAGCTGATGCCCTTTTTTCTTTCTATGATTTCAACCTGTCTTGAGAAAAAGCTACTTCCACAGTCCCTCTACGTACAGCTATTACTTTACTTAAAAAGAAAGACAAGGATCCTTTGTTGTGTGCCTCACATAGGCCAGTGTCACTTTTAAAAGTCGATTACAAGATCATTATTAAAATTCTAACTTTCCGTCTTGAATCAGTGGCTTCTAGTCATATCCATTCTGACCAAACAGGCTTTGTCCAGGGTCGTCTATTGACGGAAAATATACATAGGTACTCTGATATCCTTTTTCATACCAAAGATTGTGTTACCCCATATGGTGGCTATTTCTATCGATGCTGAAAAAGCATTTGATAGATTTGAATGGGAATATTTAATATCCATCTTATCAAGATTTAATTTTTGCCCTGTCTTCGTTTCCTGGATCCTCATTCTTTATTTCCCCTATGGCAATCATTAAGACAAAAACTCAGCACTCATCTCCCTTCAAGCTGTCATGAGGGACAAGACAAGGCTGTCCACTGTCTCCACTTATTTGCTCTTGCTATTGAGCCCCTGGTTGCAATAATAAGATCACATGACCAGATACAAGGTATTAAGATTGGAGGTGAAAGTCATGTTATTTCTCTGTACGCAGATGACATTTTACTTTACTTACAAGACCCCTTACATTCAATTCCAACACTTTTTACAATACTTTGGCGATCTATCTGGTTATAAAATAAACTGGTCCAAGACTGAGATCATGCCAATTTCAAAATTCAATTCTGATTCTTTAAAAGGAAAGTTCAATTTGAAATGGTCTCCAGGCTATATGTCATATCCCTCGTGTTTCCTGGGCAGATGCAAGTCCTTCCTGATGCAGTGTGCCCAGGTATTTTCCCAGAAACCGGGCACGTACAGGGAGGATCAAACTAAGATCGCTTTTATTCGGGGCCTTCTTAAGGATTCAGCTCTGGCTTGGGCGACAGCGGTATGGGATAGCCCCAGCTCAGCTAACCATTCCTATTCAGATTTAATTCAGGAGATGCAGAAGGTGTTTGATCACCCGGTGTGCGGCAGGGAGGCAGAGCGGCGTCTTATCCCTGCAGCAGGGTTCCCGCAGTGCTTCTGAACACTCCATGGAGTTCCGTATTCTGGCTGCTGAGTCGGAATGCAACGATGCGGCGCTCCGGCTTATTTTTCACAATAGCCTTTCCGACTCTGTTAAAGACGAACTCGTGGTTCGGGAGGAATGTCATACTCTTGATTCCCTGATTTCCCTTGCTATTATATTGGACAACCGTCTCCGAGAGCACCGCCGGGAGAAGACCCGATGTCCCGTACCTCCTCCGCTGGCCGTGGGACCCAGTCCTGGTCCATCGCCCAGACCCTATGCTCCTGTCAGTTCCCCAAGTCCCACCATCGTCACTGAGGAACCGATGGAGATAAGGAAGACCCACATCTCACCGGAAGAGCGCCTCCGTAGGTAAACTTCGGGGCTTTGCCTTTATTGTGGTCAGCCTGGTCATTTCCATTATTCCTGCCCAGTTCGACCAAAAGAGCGGGCTCGCCAGTGAGGTTGGGGGCACTGGTGAGCCAAACCACTTCGCCTCTCGCCACTCCGTCCGGTCTCCAATTCACCGCCACTTTGCAATAAGGCCCTACTTCACACCCACTGATCGCTTTAGTTGATTCCGGCACAGATGCAAATTTTCTGGATTCGTTTCACGCACAGGCATCATCACCAAGCACCTCCAGGTTCCCCTAAATACCCGTGCTCTAGATGGCAGAGCCCTTAGTCGAGTCACTCACATCTCTTAGTGTCTGGCAACCACCACGAAACCATCCAATTCCATGTTATTCCCTCTCCAAATTATCCCATAGTGCTTGGCCAGTCCTGCCTCAGAATCCACAACCCTCACATTGATTGGTCTACCGGCAAGATACTGAGTTGGAATTCCCTCTGTCATTCAGCTTGCCTGAAGTCTGCTCCTGCACCAGCAGAGGTCGCCATTCCTCCACAGGCCGCCGAACCTCGCCGCTGTGCCTCCTGTGTACCACGACCTGCGTGAAGGGTTCAGCAAACATTGCGCGCACTCACTGCCTCCCCATCGCCCCTACGATTGCGCTATCGATCTGCTCCCTGGAGCCCCTCTACCTGCTAGTCGCCTGTTTAACCTGTCCCAAGCTGAGAGGAAGGCGATGGAGACATACATTTGCAACTCCCTCACGGCAGGGATTATAAGACCATCGTCTTCCCCAGTTGGGGCAGGGTTTTTTTTTGTCTCCAAATAAGATCAGACCCTGCGCCCCTGCATTGATTACCGGGAACTCAACAGTATAACGGTAAAGAATAAATACCCCTTACCACTAATTAATTCTGTTTTCAAACCCCTCCAGGAAGCTGCTGTCTTTTCCAAGTTTGACCTCCGGAATGCTTACCACCTGGTTCGCATAAGGGCGATGAGTGGAAGACAGCGTTTACCACACCTCTGGGCCACTTTGAGTATTTAGTCATACCTTTCGGGTTAACTAATGCTCCTGCTGTTTTTCAGGCTCTGGTGAATGACGTGCTCCGGGATCTCCTTAACCGCTCCGTCTTTGTCTACCTCAATGATATTCTCATTCTCCCGCAACCTGGAAGAGCACATACAACACATGAGGCAAGTGCTACAGCGCCTACTCGAAAAAAAGCTGTTCGTCAAGGCGGAGAAATACGAATTTCACGTAACATCTGTAAGCTTCTTAGGTTATATCATCGAGAGTAGACAGATCAGTACAGGTCCGGAAAAGGTTCGAGCCGTGGCAGAGTGGCCCAAACCCTCCTCCCTGAAGCAACACCAGCATTTCCTTTTGTTTGCAAATTTCTACAGACGGTTTATTCGAGATTACAGTCGGGTGGCCGCGCCCCTTACCCGTCTTACCTCTACCACTGTTCTATTCATCTGGACCCCGGAAGCCGACAGCGCCTTCTCTGATCTGCTGATCTCTTTACTTTTTTATTTACTTTCTTTTTTTTACCACGGCAACAAACTTAACTAGAATGTTTTATGTTTTATTTGGAATGGTTCTTTTCATTTTTTCCCCCCATATTCTCACGTCATTCTCTCCCAGTTTGTAAAAGCTTGACCTGGTGGGACAAGTAATGCTGCTGCAATGCCAAACCTTAATTTGGCCAAGAAGTCTGCTCAGGTTTGTTGGAGCACACATGATTTAATTATATGGTTTTATATTAAATGCAATTTATCTTTGGATCATACATTGATTAGTTTATATATATTAATTGAAGCCATTATGACATATTATGAAATTACATTAGCTGCTGTCTTTAGTGTGATTGTATTTGTATTCTTACTCCTAGCATGTTTCCAGTCCACCTGGATTTTTTTTCAACTAACAGTGCTTGTGTGTGTACGTTCGTGCATGTATATGTGTGTGTTTGTCACACTGTCCACATATGCCCTATACTATCAGACTGGATCTGCTGCAGCTGGTCTTGCACCTGCTCCCACCAGCACTGTAATCAGTCCTGCGTGTGTTCACTCCCTGTGCTATCCTGCCTGCTTCAGCTGATCTTCTGGCTCAATCCCCCCAGAGACAAGGCAAGGCTTCCCGTTGGCAGACCAGAAGACGATTGCAGCTTCACTGTGAGAATACCAGAGGCTGCGGAGTGACCTGAAGCTGTGCTACCAACCACCTGATCTACAACCGGGCTCCCACACCAGAGCACTTTCTCAACCACAGGCTCCTGGTGTGGATGCCCTACCACCAGCGGAATGTCAGCTTAGCCTTACGCGGTCCAGTGTGTGGCCAGCGGCCACCTGGGTGTGGTATTCATAAGAGGTGTGGCAGGTCCTGGACATCGGCCGATACTACCTTATGATTACCCTCCGGTGCACTGGCTGCAGAGTAACCCACCAGTCATTCAGTAAGACCACAACTGTAAATTCACGCAGAAAATGTGAGCAATTCAGAACTGACGCAACAGGGTACAGCCAGTACAAAGGCACACTATACTGCCCAAACACAGAGACCATGCCACAGTGGCTAGAGGACATTAAAAAGAAATTTTAAAAACTTGTTTTTACCCTTTTGTAAATAATATTTGTACGTGGTTATCTAATATTAAATTTTATTAAATCTTTTGGATATAACATGAGGAGGCAAGGTGGTTCAAATCTTGGCTTGGAGCCTTTCTGTGTGGGGTTTGCATGTTCTCCCCGTGTCCACGTGGGTTTCCTACGGGTACTCTGGTTTCCTCCCACAGTCCAAAGACATGCAAGTAGGCTAATTGGAAACTCTAAATTGCCCATAGGTATGAGTGTGTGAGTGAATGGTGTGTGTGCCCTGCGATAGATTGGCGGCCTGTCCAGGGTGTATTCCTGCCTCTCGCCCAATGCACACTGGGACAGGCTCCAGCACCCCCTGTAACCCTGCTCAAGATAAGCGGGTATAGATAATGGATGGATGGATAAAACATTTTTTTAAGTCAATCTTGTGAATAGTTTAAAATTAATCCTTCATATTGATACTTTGTGAAATTTTATAAGATCTGCTCATGCTATATTTTTGTATAGTTATATATTTGTGGTTATAATTTGTTTAATAGCTATACTGTGTTTTCTCATTTATTTTTTCAAAGTTATTTAAATAAGTGTTTAACTTCATACATAGTTGATAGATATTAACTGTTTATTGAAAGAGCCTTTACTGTTTTATCAAATGGAATACATTAGGGCTACTTTATTACACAATACACATAAAATTAGTCTGTTTACCATAGATAAAAATAATAAAGTATAAAATAACAAAAGAGAAAGCGTTTGTATGATCGATAAAATCAAATTTCTATATGTCTCAGATGGGAATCAAACTCATTACCTCTGCATTCCTACCCTAAAAAGAAAAATGTAGTGATTTTCAGTAATTCTCTATATTTTTTTTTTGCTACATGAAAACACATGGAGAAGAATACTAAACTCTTTCAATTTTTCTTTCTTCTTCATTTTTCCTCTCCTTTTCCCTTTTTTCGTTCATTTTTCTTCTCCCCTTTTCTTCCCTCCATTTTTCCTTCTTCCCCCCCTGAAGTAAATTATTGTTCCCCAGCCCTGGCGCATTGGGTACCGGGTTTGCCTATGGGAATTTTAGATGATCAACAGCTCCAAGTTCAAATCCCCCCTTCGACTCATGCAAAACTCCAACTCATTACTGGCTTGCTGGGTAAGTAAAAACATTTTTACTATTGCTTTTGCATCTGTATAATCTTTGCAGGAAACTCATTTATAATTCAGAAACAAAATATATGAATATGAAAAATAGGCCATCATAAATCAAAAAATCAAATCAAAGAATATCTGTATTTAATTTGTCTTTAAATAATTTTTCAGATGATGCTATGGTGCTGATTAACCCTTTAGTGCACATGCCAAATTTGGCCAATCCTTGCCATTTACTTGGTACCCTATTTAAAGCTTTATAACTCCAGATGTGAACATCACAGAAACTTGAAAAATGGCTTAAATGAAGCAAGACATTTGTACCATTTACAATACTAGCTTAGATTAGTTTATATTCATAATTTTGGAAGAAATAAAGTGCCACAAATGCAATTGTCTAGGCAAAAAATGAATTTGCTCTTTTTTAGTTTGCAATTAAATACTGAGAGATTGCATATATACAGAAGGTTAAACTATACATGTACTGGATCAAAAGCTACTTTACCACAAGTTCATAAAATCTAAAGGTGGATACGTAGAATACTAAAGATCTATGAATCAAAAGTAAGCAGTGTACCCAGCGTCTCCAAATCTATCCAAAATGTCTAAATTATGCTTTGCTGTAAATCACAACATAATCATGTATTTCACTACAAATCAACTGTTTGACTCAAGAAACTCACTGTTGCATTATTTTCAAGTGGGAATTACAAGCTTTCCATCGGTACAGTGGCTTAAAATATCGAGGGGTCCTAAAACACATCCAAAATCTCTCCAAAAATGAATAAAAAGTTTTTTGTCCATTATGAAGAATACACATTTGCCCCTTATGAAGGTGAAACATTGATATCAGATTTAAAAAATAATGCAAAAACATTATCATATTGTGGTACAGTACCTAAATGTGTAATCATTAACTCTCATATGTTTTGCTGTACACAGTATGTGATGTTGTTTTTGTATGGGGATGGAACGACATTAAAACAATATTCAACCATCCATAACATTTTTCCAATGTTCCAGTTGAGGTCATATCCAGTACATACATTAAATGCAAACTACAAGCAAACCAACGAACGCTTACGTTACAGTGTGAAATATCCTCATTCTAAAATACTTTTTTTATTTAAAAAATAACGTAACAAAATATTTTCAGCAGTAGCACTTACATTTGGATGATGAAATATCATTCTTTTGGCAAGTCAATTAGGGCATCTACTTTGTTCACATCAGAGGTAAGTTTAAAACAATCGATTAGAGACAGATTTATTTCAGCTTTAATTCACTGTATTAGAATTCCAGTGGGTCAAAAGTTTACATACACCAAGTTGACAATCTGGAAGATTCCAGAAATTGATGTAATGACTTTTTAGAAGCTTCTGATTGGATAAGTGTCATAATACAAGTTAATTGGCACTTTTGGCTATATTTAAGGGCCTACCTTTAGAACCACTGCCTTTTTGCCCTTGATACTATGGGAAAATACAAACAACCCACCCAAGACCTCAGAAAACTGTTGACCTCCACAAGTCCAGTTTCTCCTTAGGACCAATTTCCAAACAACTGAAGGTACCACAAGCATCTGTACAAACAATTGTATGCAAATATAAAAAACTTGGGACCACACAGACACTGCATCGTTTAGGAAGGAGGCACAAATGAACTCGCAGGGCTGAACGAACTTTGGTCTGAAAGGTTCAACTGAACCCCAAGACAACAACAAAGGAACTGGTGAAGGAGTTGGAGGCATCAGGTACCAAAATATCAACATCCACCATTCAGAGAATCCTACATCAGCATGGCCTGAAAGGCTGTCGCACAAGGAGGAAGCCCCTACTCCAAGACCGGCATAAAACAACCAGAATGAAGTTTGCAGGTGATCACCAGGATGAAGACCTAGCCTTTTGGAGGAGTGTTCTCTGGTCATGAAACAAAAATTGAACTGTTTTGCCATAATGATCAGCGCTATGTATGGAGGAATAATGGTGAGGCTTTTAATCATCCGAAGAACACCATCCCAACTGGCAGCATCATGTTGTGGGAGTGTTTTGCTGAAAGTGACTGGTGCACTTCAGAAAATAGATGGCATCATGAGGAAGGAGGATTATCTAGAAATACTAAAGCAACACCTCAAGACATCAGCTAGAAAGTTAAAACTTGGTCGCAACTGGGTCTGTCGAGGAAATTTCAGTGCCCAAACACTATCTCTGCTGAAGAAGTGTGAGAGAGAAAACCTCTGGACACAAGACACTGCTGTGTTTAAAAGAACGTTTTTTATTTTACGCAAAATCAAGCTGGAGAGCCTACTTCACACAGTATGTGGAGTGAATCTCAACATGACATGCAGTGAGATGGCCCTTTATACATTTCTGACATTAACAGAATACTGCCTTTCTGTAATTTTCCTTCTCACCTCCACCCTGACCTCGGGGTCATGCCCGTTTCACAATGTTTATCTTCACCCCTTGACCAGGCCTCTAAATCAATTAGGATCTACTTCTTCATCTGGAAAACAACTGCTGTTTTCACATTCTTCCAAATTGGACCATCAGCAGAACAAGCTGAAAAACAAGTTTTAGTTGATTCTAGTCACACACACATGGTTTTCTTTGTTTAAATATATAATAAATATATAATAAGCACATAATCATAGTTATTTATGTTACATAAACACTTCTTTGCATATACACCATAATTACTGTTATATTTCCACCCTTTTGATTATTTTAAACAAAGATTAATTACACATTTCATATATCATAATTCATAATCATAAAGATCTCCAGGGAGCTCCATCAACTCCTGAGAATCTTCTCTCTGCTCTATATTATCTTCAGGTATTCTAACATAGTGTTGGCCTAATACAGAAGTCATCATTTTACGTTGTTAAAAACCTTGGCTTAAATTTTGATTCAGATCTCTCCTTTCAGGCCCTCATTAATAATGTCATACGAGTGGCCATCTACCACCTAAAGAACATATCTAAATTAAGGAAGATTCTGTCCCCCCCAGGATGCTGAAAAAATGGTTCATGCATTTGTATCCTTTCGGCTTGGTTATTGTAACATTGTACTGTCAGGTTGCACCAACTCAGGCTTGTCACGTCTGCAACTTGTACAGAATGCAGCTGCTAGGGTCCTTACTAGAACTAAGAAATGGGAACATATCAGTCCAGAGCTTAAATCTCTTCACTGGCTGCCTGTCAAATCCAGAATCGACTATAAGATATTCCTGTTAACTTATAAAGCTCTAAACAGTTTGGCCCCTGACTATCTTAGTGAGTTACTTATTCCTTATGTCGGCAGTCAGGAGCAGCCCCGCGCTGCCTCCCGCCACCTAACAATGTTTTTTTTTTTTTTTCCCCAGGAACCCACCCACCACCAGGAGATCAGGACAAAGCAGGTAAAAGGGAAACTTTTATTTAAGTTAATTCATAAAAGAAAAAAACAGAGCACGCCACAATCTCGCACCAACCCCGCCCTTCCTTCTTCCCCCCGGCTTCCTCTAGCACTCTCCCACTCTGGCCCTCCCCTTCCCTTCCACGGAGCCCCGACACAGGTAGGAACGACACCCCTCACACGCCACAGACTTTTAAGCCGCTGGGGTTCCCCTCACACGTGCCCACACTCAGGGAAAAAAAAAAAAAAAAAAAAAAAAAAGTGTACCCACTCTGGCCCCCCTGCGCCTCAGCCCCGCTTCCGGAGGGGGGAGACCTCACCCTGCCGTCTCACAGGGGGAGCCACTAACACAGACGGGGTCTCTTACACCTCCCACTCCCACACACACACATCACAAACAATCATCAAAATCAAAGAAAGGATGTAGTTGGCCCAAGCCTCAATTCTGGGCCACTCTACATCCAAAAAAAAATAAAGAAAAAAATCAAACCCCCAAAGGTCTACTGTCTCCCACTGTCCACGTCAGTCTCTGGGCTGCTGGGTGGCGCCCCAGACCACTCTGCCGTCCGCTGCACGTTATTGAAATCCCACTGTTTACCACGCAGAGTCCCTGCTGCGCCCTGCAGCTGGAGAGCGAGTCGGCGCCGGCTCCGGTCCTGGTCCGCACTTTACAGTCTCAGAGTGGGAGACTCGCTGTTCCTCCGCCCTCGTCAGGGCTTGTCTAGAGTCTCCCCTCGCGGCATTGGTCCTTGCCAAAGTAGCGCAGTGTCCTTGCCACAGGACCAGTCCGGCTCTGCATGGCGCCGCTCCTCCCCGGATCCCACCACGTTTTCCACTTGGTCTGGGCGCAGCTCGCTCCTCGTGGCACCAGTGCAGCGTCCGGGACCGCCAGCCCACCACCAGGATGGGAGACAGCTCAAACAAACAAAGAGAAACAGAAATAACAACAACAAAAGAAACGAAAACCCACCCTCAACAAAAACTAAACTAAACTAACTTAAAGCTAAAAAAAAAAAAAAAAAAAAAAAAAAAAAGGAAAAAATCCTCATCTGAGGAAGCAAACATCCACCCCGGCGTCTCTGCGTTCTCCCTCTCACCTGCCTCCTTATCCCTGCAAGCTTGTTAGGACAAACACGAAACAGCTGCGCCACACCCCCAACTCCCGCGACCGGCAAATCGGCTTACGCCCCGATCTGCATGTGCACCCAGACTCCAATAATCAATCCCCCAGTGAATCTGGCACAGCTGTCAGGCTACCTCCTGACCCTTACTCTCCTCAAAGGTTACTTTGTTCACAAGATGCTGGTTATGTGAAAATTCCATGTGTATCTAAAATTGCAATTGGCAGTAGAGCCTGCTCTCATAGAGCTCCTGTTTTATGGAACAATTTCCCTACGTATGTGTGGGCTACAGACACACTCTCTGACTTTAAGTGTAGCTTAAAACTTACCTCTTCAGTCAGTCCTATAGTTAGCCATTTCTATAGTCCTATAATCCTGTCAAATGGTCATGTATAATCATGTAGTCTATGAAATTAAGCACTGATGCCTGGGCTCGGTAGAGACCTTAGCATTAAGTGTCAAGCTGGCCCTATGGAGTTGATACACTAGGTAGCTTAGCATCAAGTGTCTAGCAGACCATAACCCTGTCTTCTCTGTTTCTCCTTCTTTTCCATGGGGCTCCCATCCCCTACCTCGCCCTGAGTCCAAAGGCCGCTCCAGCCTGTTTCCTCGGTCTAAATCGGGCTTCACCCCCTCTATAGCCAGGTTTCTCTCGAGATTTATTCTCATTGGGGAGTTTTTTCTCGCCACCGTTTGACAGTTTTTTACCTTATGTACCTGCTATTTGGGGGTTCAGGCCTGGTGTTTGCTCTGTCACTTCCCTTGCCACTCTGTAAAGTGTCTTTGTGACAGTTCTCTGTAAAAAAAAAAAAAAAAAAAGCGCTATACAAATAAAATTGAATTGAATTGAATTTACCTCAGTTAAGACTGACTCACTTCCCGTAAAATCTAGCTTGTCCTCCTACACAAATATTTTTCTCAGTGGTTTAGTAAATCCTGGACCGATTACACTACATTACTTACAGGCAACTTACACACCTTTCTATATATCATTCATACTGCATTAATGTATACAGCTGGATATATACTGAAGCAATGCAGCTTAAGTACCTTGCTCAAGGGTACAACGGCAGTGCTCTACCAGCAAATCGAACCTGTGACCTTTAGGTTGCAAGATCAGCTCCTTACCCATTAAACTACACTGCTGCCTGCTGACCCAAATTGGCATGTTTCCAGGGTGTGTAAAAGCCAGAGCACTCAGGTTTTCATTCCTGAAAAAATTGGCAAATGGCAGGAATAACAGTTCCTGCACAGCTATAAGAAAGCTGTTAATTAGATGAGATGTCATTTTAAGAAATGCATTTTACAGTTGGCGCAAAATCTCTTTCAGGTCACATAGAACCTCCCCTTCAAGCTTGAGGGGGACTTGAACCTTTGCCACTTGCTCACCAAACATCCCACAGGCAAACCGCTACCCAGTAAGCCACTACATAAATGGCGATCAGGGCTGAAAATTTGAAAAGTTAAAAACTTCTGCACTTCAATATGTGTAAATTTTGCGTTTCTATGTAGCTCAGGACCCCAGTTTTACGTCTGAAATTTTTCGTGACCTAAGCAATTTAAAATATTGACATTTCTTTGCTATTGGATACTTTTTTAATATTAAAAACGTTTTAAGGAGATATTTGCCATGAATACAAGTGCGGAGAAAGAAGTGCAGAATGTATCCGCAAATAATGTTGACTAATTGTTGACTGCTGGGACTAAACATTGAATAAATATACAATCTTACCATTGGTTTTACGCATAGAGATTTCCCTTTTGCGACTGAGTGGTCATATATTGTCTTGGACAATCCGTTTGTGAAATATACGCGCATTTGTGACGCCTGGGTCGGCTACCTTCAAAAATAGCTGTGCGTAATACCACACCTGTTGCTTACGGCGTTGTCGCCCTTTTTAGTACAATTTGGCAGTAGGTGAGAGTATGAGCTTTCTAACAATGTATAACATGTCTGATTTTGCTTTTGGAATAGCGTTTTATCGGTCAGCGTAACCGAAAATTTTCTTATATGCCAGTGCCTGAATAAATAATACGGTAGGCTACTCTGCGAGCAGCACGCAGGTCGCGAGTTGATATTTCGTCTTGTTTCGTTTTTTCTCAATGTCCTATCTATTATTTGAGATGTGTATTATTATTCTATCTGTCTCTGAGGCGCTCTGAAATGTGCATTCTCTGCTAACCTGAGCAATGGATTGGAATATGTGTCTGACAGTGTTGCACGGTATACTGAAACTTCAGCTTCACTTCACTTTTTCGGTACTTAAAAAAATAAACTGTTCGGTATTAGAATTTTCCGACATTCGGCAGTTTTGTGTCAAATGTAAAAGCCAGGGAAATGTGTCTCCCGCATTACTGATTGAGAGGATGAAAGTTGTAATTTGTCACAATCTTCGCTAGATGGCAGTAGCAACTAAGGTTGTCAAGTGAGGTGACTTGTGCACTCACTCGTTGATACAGTGCAAGCTTTGACTCAGTTCACTTCTGTAGCAATAGGTGTTCTAATTTGGAAATATTTTATTATAGGAAGATGCTGTATTATAAAAATATGCTGTTTTCAGATCTATTTAAAAGTGAAAGACCTGTTTAAATATTATTTAGTTTACAATTGTTTAATTATTGAAATATATTTAATATATTTTTCTATTGTTTAGTGTTGTAACACTATAGGCCTCTGCTTATTAATATGTTGAACAGGCTTCAACTTAAAGGTTGTTAATAAACCAGGTTTTTAATAAACTGAATTCGACAATGAGGTCCAACCCTTTTGGACATTAGGTTTCTGATCTATGAAGGTATTTTCAGTATTGTTAGGTACCGAGTATTGAATCAATATTGTTTCAGTATCGAGTATCGTGATACTAAACCTGGTATCGGTATGAAAGTCAAAATTTTGGTATCGTGACAACACTAGTGTGACGCCTTTTTTAGTTACAGCATGGAAGCACTGCAGCTGTACATACACGCTGGGCCATATATGTGTTACGACATCCCATCTAAGTGTTACGACAAAGTAAAGGCTTTTATGGGAAGCGGCCAGAACACATCCATAGCGACGCAACTAAGTCATCCGACAGCGTCTCTTAGCACAAAATTGGCCATAAGTCATCAATATTTTATACAATCATCATGATATTCAGTAGATATGTTGGGTGGAGGCATATGATCATGAGGAAAAAGCCATTTTAAAATCAGTCCATAGGGGGCACGATGGTGCCAATGTTTGGACCCCTCCCAACGCCACTTGCGGCTTTAATTGTTATTATAATTATTATTATGATTATTATTATTATTATTATTATTATTATTATTATTAACAGCATTATTATTATATTGTCATAGCCACACAGTGAAGGAGCTCAGATTCAATGCGGCTCAATCTTTTCTCAACTGCTTCAAAAAGAGTTTATTTATTTATTTGACAGGGACAATACACATTCATCAACAAATTCTGTGATATAAATGTGCCAGATTTAACCAGATCACTAATTTCCATATTGATGGCTTCAAACCATGATGTTTTTTATGAGATATCATTTCTTTTTGCAAAGTGTTTGTTATGAGAAAGCGAGAACCGGTCATATAAATATAGACTATGAGAAGTACGTGTACACATACATACATGCAAACACGCATACAGCGTAGGCAGTCCCGGATGTAGACTGGTTTGATTGGGAGGCAGAGTGAGATTTTGGGGGTAGCAAGTTGAGGGCATGATTTGTGATGAGCAGCAGAGCAGACCCAGGTGTAAAAATGCCAAGTAACCCTTTAAGAAACGGTTGTGGATTGTGGCTATCCTTGTGTGAATTTGTACAGTCTGATCAACGTGTACCGTTTAGCACTTTCACTTTGCTATATATGTAAAACAATGGCTGTGACAAAGGGTGCGGTGGCATAAGTATAAAAGAGACTTGCACCATCAAAAAAGCAACAGAGATGTGCCCAGTGTATGTACTCACTGACTTGACGGTAATCCAACAAGCCTTCAGTGACAAAATTGTCAGTAAGCTCATAGAATTTCAGCTCCCTAGGTCGCAACTTGTGTACCTTTCTGTCCTGCTCCGTTTTCTGTTAATTTGTCAAGATGCACTTATAGAGTTTCTAAAGTTTATAAGCATTTTGATCCACTTAACTGTAGGTAGGACTCCTCTTCACTGTTTTGCTTAGCTAGATCACTGACCTTACGTGAGAATTGGAGAAGCAGAACAGAACAGTGGAGAATAGCAGCACAGGACATATGTCCCAGCAATCTTTGCATACCAGAAAATAACAGTAGTACGAGAGAAATGACGACAAATGATGAAATTGAGTAGTTGGAACAATATGTTTTTACAGAATGGGCATGTAGGTGAAGTTTGAGATGATCACTGACTATAGTGCAAAGAA
The DNA here is from genome assembly GCA_025169545.1 of Anguilla japonica. NCBI lineage: Eukaryota > Metazoa > Chordata > Actinopteri > Anguilliformes > Anguillidae > Anguilla > Anguilla japonica. The sequence goes on from CM045888.1 coordinate 38,667,094, forward strand.
AATAAAGTAACCATGAGCGAGATGAGTTTTCTTATTGAACGGTATATAAAACAGACGAAATTGCCAGTTACTTGCTCAAACAGTTGTTGAAGTAATGTGTGAAATTGTATAGGAAAACTGTTGTACAAACAGTGGCAGCTGGTGATAAAAAATTTGGGTGGGGCGCAGTTTTGGGGGGGACAAACAAACTGAAGCAGCACTTCATAGCTCGGCAAAAAAAATTCAAAAATTAAATAAATCTAAAAACAACACAACACACTGTAATGTTGCCTAAACACTGGCCAGTAGCACTACTTGAACATATTTTGCCCTCCTTAATAATATTAAATAATATGTAGAGATGACTAAATGCCCATTTCACCTACATCACCTAAAGTTACCAACAGGTAACAGCTCAATTTTAAAATATGGAACTACTAGTCATTTTTACTGCCACTGTTACATTCTATGAAGTCATAAAAAGAGTAGGAAAATATTAGCTAACTCCAAGGTCATTTATAGAGCCTTCTGCTGCCATCTGCTGGACAAAATGTGAATATGTGAATGCTGAAGTTTAAAGGAGGAAACAAAATTCACCAACCCACGGAATATCCCAGGATTATCGGAGTTCTCACTATCATCATGGCCATGCAAAACCAACTCAAATGCTCCACAAAATTTCACAGTCTATTATTCTGGACAGGATGTGTCGATTTTGTCACCCTTCTAATGCCAATCCTGTAGCCTTCATCTAGCTGTTCAGCAATGCTAAGCCTGCCAAGAAAAATTTAGTCTCATACTACTGTCTAGATGGCTGGCTGCGGCTACTTTCGTGCCATTTGCATTTTTCAGAAAGATGTTATAGGTCCTTTACCCGTGTCGTTGTCCACAACGCTTCAGTGCTGACACTTTGAAATAGCAAACAGTGAAAGCAATAAAAGGCAAGACTTACACCATATCCAGCTAGCCAACTCCGTTTGTCATAACAAGAGCAGGAGAAGCCCCGGGTGTAGGCTCATCCTCCATCACTTGCCTGCTGCTGAATTTGTAAATCGGGTCGGTCCGGTCCAAGCTCCTTCATCCTCTTTTTTTCTTCCAGCGAACGCCTTGTGAAAGGGCATTTTTGTGAGGAAATAACCGAATTTTCTTTGATTTCCACGGTTCCACTTGAAGTTGCCATCTCCTGAAAGTACCGGTCAGCTAGCTAAGGAGCAAGAGTGACAGTCGTGCATCTGCAGTTATATTAATGGCGGGTGTGAACATGAAAGATAGCGCTGAGAATTGTCCAATCACATTAGATCAAAAAACATAAAAACAATACCAATTCGCTGCCAATAAAAGTAGGAGTGTCTGGGGCGCAGAGAGCTGCGCCCCGTGGAAAATCTGAAGCAACCATTTAGAGAGCAGCCTCAGGTCATCTGCTTGCCAAAAGTTGAAGGAGTTACATACACACTCATTTGGCCAGCGCCCTTCACCCAGGAAGTACATGTAGTCACACAGAAATTAATCAAATACAATTTGATTTTGGAACCAATTTTTAATGAATGCTGACAGGCGCTGACAGACTACCAGGCGCATTGTACGAGTAAACAATATTTATTTTATATCTATTTCGCATTTAGGGGGGCGGCGCCCCAGCGCCCCGCACTAAAGAACCGCCACTGTGTACAAATGTACTTTTCTTCACTACTAGTAGTTACAGTTGAGGCCAAAAGTTTACATACACCTATACTAAAAATATTCAAACTCAGTTTTTCACAACTCCGCACATTTCATGTTACCATACATTTATTTTGGCAAGCCAATTAGGGCATCTACTTTGTTCACATCAGAGGTACTTTTAAAACCATTGATTAGACACTGATTGATTTCAGCTTGAATTCACTATATCAGAATTACAGTGGGTCAAAAGTTACATACACCAAGTTGACTGTCTCTTTAAACAGTATGGAAGATTTCAAAAATTGATGTAATGACTTTTTAGAAGCTTCTGATTGGCCAATTGACATAATTATGGGAGTTAATTGGCACCTGTGGCTGTATTTAAGGGCCTACCTTTAGAGCCACTGCCTTTTTGCCCTTGATACCAAGATAAAATTCAAGAAACTCAGCCAAGACCTCAGAAAAAAAAATGTGGACCTCCACAAGGTTCAACTGGACTCAAAGACAACAAAGGAACTGCTGAAAGAGTTGGAGGTATCAGGTACCAAAGTACCTACATCCGCTATTAAGAGAATCCTACTTCACAATGAGCACAAAGACCTAGAATTTTGGAGGAGTGTTCTCTGGTCAGATGGAACAAAAATTGAATCATTTGGCCATAATGATAAGCGCTATGTATGAAGGAAAAAGGGTGAAGCTTTTAATCTGAAGAACACCATCCCAACTGTGAAGCATGGGGGTGGCAACATCGTGTTGTGGGGGTGTTTTGCTGGAAAAGGGACTGGTGCACTTCAGAAAATAGATGGCATCATGAGGAAGAAGGATTATCTAGAAATACTGAAGCAACACCTCAAGATATCAGCTAGAAAGTTAAAACTTGGCCGCAACTGACTTAATGACAACAAAGTATTGGAGTGGCCATCACAAAGCCCTGATCTGAATCCCATAGAAAATTTGTGGACTGAACTGAAAAAGCATGTCCGACCAAGGAGGACCACAAACCTGACTGAGTTACACCAGTTCTGTCAAGAGGAATGGGGAAAAACTCTGGAAAAATATTGTGAGAAGCTTGTGGAAGGCTACCCCATTCCCATAATTGCTTAACTTAAACCGGTTGATTCAACTTAAGCAATTAAAAGGCAATGCCACCAAATACTAACAAAGTGTATGTAAACTTTTGACACACTGAAAATCTGATATAGTACATAAATGTGAAATAAATCTGTCTCTTAGCTATTATTTTGAAATTGGAAATGAACCGATAGCAGCCCAATATTTGCTGGGGCTTTATTTTTACCAAGTACAAATGTCCGGACATTATGCGTTACCACGCTCGTGCATGGAGAAAAGCTGGACAGAAAATAAGAAGATAAACTTTTCGTCCTGTGAGTAATTCATATACATGTAGGCTATGAGGCACATGCATACACAGAAATGCATGAAAACACAGTGTATGTCATATTTTTAAATGGGAGTGTTTTTAATGGGCTGTTGTACATGGAAGACCTACCAATTGTTTGTATATGGGTAGACAATCTTTTGGGCTAGCTAACAATAATTTAGAAATGTGGTGTTGCTGATACCATTCTATTTCGATCAGATCTTGGAAAATCAATACCATCCCTCTTAAAGTTGATAAGTCAATTTGGTAGGTTCTCTGGTTTTAAGGTGAACAAAGATAAATCATCTATTAAGTTTCTAAATGAACAAGCGAGAAGAAAACCAACGATACCCCACCCATTTGTAAACGCTATAGAAGGTTTTAACTATCTGGGTATTAAAATAACACCAGAGATAAGCACTCTTAGTTCAACTAATTATGAGCACGTTAGCTAAAGTGTCGGAAGATGTCACAAGATGGACAACACTGCCTCTGTCTATAACGGGAAGAATAAATAGAATTAAGATGAATATAATACCTCAATTTTTATGTTTTCCAATCGATTCCATTGGCTCCTCCACCTTCATGTTTCCCAAAAGTCAGAAAGCTGCTTTCAAATTTTATTTGGAATAACAGGAAGCCAGGACTTAGACTCTCTCTTTTGTATTTACCTTACGATAATGGAGGGTTACAACTGCCAAATTTACAGTGGTCCTACTGGGCTGCCCAGTTGAGGGCAGTAATGTTTTGGTTTTCTAGAGAGGTTGCTCTGCCCTGGTTACAAATTGAATTGTCCTCAAGGGGTTTGACGCTGGATAGCTTTTTATACTCTGCTCCCTTTAAGAAATTAAGAAAAAACACAGTTAATCCCTTTGTGAAAAACACCATTGTTGTCTGGAATGAAGTACATAAATATCTGGGTGACTCCCCAGTGTTGTCTTGTTTTTCACCAATTTGGGGCAAAGAACACTTCAGCTCGGCTAAAAATGACATGGGATTTAAAACATGGTTAAGTACGGGCATAGTTAAACTACTGGGTCTCTATGAAGACAACAATCTAATGTTGTTTGACGAGCTGAAAGCGAAGTATGACGTGCCACAGAAACACTTCTTCAAGTATTTCTAACTTAGAAGTTTTATTCTGCATGCTTAAAGAATTCAGTGCAAACAACCTCCAATGTCCACACTGGAGATATTTTCCACAAAATTGTTTCAGCAAAGGGCAGGTTACTCAGTTATATAATATAATGATGGAAAACCATAAAGACAACTCTGAAAGTAAGAGACAGGAGTGGATAAAAGACTTACAAGAGGGCATCTTAGTGGATGAATGGGCTATAATATGTTCAAAGGCACAAACACAAACCATCAATACTCAACTTTAATACAATATAATTGGATCATGAGAAGGTACATCACCCCTGTGAAGTTAAATAAATTTGATCCTAATATTCCTGACCAATGTTATAAGTGCAATAGTCATACTTTATATCACTGCTTGTGGGAATGTGAGGAGATTCAAATATTTGGTAGTTTGGTGATACGCTATATCTCTCAAATAACCTTCTCCAATACCTCTAAGTCCTAAACTGTGTATACTAAGCATTTATCCAGTCAATTTTTCTCTATCTAATAGAGAATGAAAAAAGGTTGACCTACGTCTACTACAAGCCAGGCACTCGATTGCCCTGTGTTGGAAGAATGTTAGTTGCCCCTCTCTTGAAAGTTTGGCTCTTGAGAAACTCACTTATATAGTTAGGAAGAAAGCTTCTGAGTTTTACAACATCTGGGAGACGTTCTTGGAATTTGTTAAAAATGGTGACATTGAAAAGGCATTGGTAGTGTGAAGTTACGGTGAAAATAACTAATCTATTGTGAGGAATGTGTGCTGTATGCTGTTCGTGATTGTATTCTTATTTTATTTTTTATTCATTTTTTATTTTTATTTTATTTCTTAATTTTTCTTTTCATTGTAAATCCTTGTCCTTTTTAACTTGATTGTTAGCTATTTATTTATTTTCAAGTGATATTTTTAAAAATTTAATATACTGCCATATGTTTGAGTTTGGGGAAGGTTCAGTTATGTATGTACAATGTGTTAAATGTATAAAATTCAATAAATATATGTTTTTAAAAAAAGAAAAAGAAATGTGGTGTTGCTACAGTAGCCCAGTTAAAAAGTAGTTACCAGGACAGGCACGGTGGTGAATGTGACAGTTTTGACTTAAGGAAAATCAATATACCTGCTGTGAAGAAGTCATTATTATGCGTCAGTTTCTATACGACTGGTAACGTTACCTACAGAATCGCAATGCAGTTTTTGGTTCTTAAATTCAAGCCGTCTGTACTAACGTTACACACTATGTCTGTCTTGTAAGGTTCAATTTTCACTGTCCCTGGACTTTCAGCATTCCATTGCCTGCACTCCAGTGGAGTTGTAAAGATTGGACGGCTGTAAACACAGCTGAAGAGACCGTTGTCCCATTGCTTAGAGATTGCTGTGGGGCAGTATCACAACCTTTTTATCCCACCAACACTCCTGGCCTGGAGAAACAAATGGACAGTACATGGTCAGGTTTCATGTCATACAAAGCTCCCACAGGCACCCATTGGACCTGGGATGACCATTACCAACATTATGGACTGAAAGAGAATTATATGTTTGTGCATGCAAATAACTGGGGATATGATAAATGTGGTGGTCTGTGAAAGGACGGAGTGTAGCACAGTGGGTAAGGAACTGGGCTTGTAACCAAAAGGTCGCAGGTTCGGTTCCCGGGTAGGACACTGCCGTTGTACCCTTGAGCAAGGTACTTAACCGAAATTGCTTCAGTATATATCCAGCTGTATAAATGGATACAATGTAAAAATGCTATGTAAAAGTTGTGTAAGTCGCTCTGGATAAGAGCATCTGCTAAATGCCTGTAATGTAATGTAATGTAATGAATAATATCAACTGAAATGCAGGTGATTTATGCAGGTGATATATACTGTACATGCAGGCCCACTGAGATGTTATGTCATGGGATGTTATGATCCAAAGTAAGTATGGAGGGGAACGTACAATATATGTATTGCCTATATAGAGTAAGTGTCTTGATTATAGAAAGACCACCACATTTGGCTTCCATTGAACAGTATCTAAGAGAATGACAGATAAAAAAATGAGATCACGTTCCATCATACAAAGTATGTTATCACTATCACTAGATTTTGAAGTCGGGCTGAAATTGCTTCGCTTATATTTTGTACTACCCTTGGTGGTAAAATAGGCAGTGTCAGCTGTATTATCAAATCATTTACAATTTATAATTTTTTGTTTTGAATTATAGAAATTGGTGTTTTAAAAATCACTGCGCCACCTACTGTGCTTTTTTTCCCCACACTTCTAAAATTGCCGCTTCTTGACATCAGGAAGCGGTCTCATTTGCATGCAGCCTATCACAGCGTGTATTTGCTTATGATTGACATTGAGGGCTAGGCTGCATTTGCCACTGTCAAGTCTGGCAAACATGGCACCTTGCAAGCGTAGAAGACGGTCCGCTCACTAGCTGTCACTCAAAACGCAAGGAGTATGCCCTTGACCCCGCCCACGTAGTATCCGACCTCCATAGTAACATGATAGTAACATTTTTGTGGTATGTCCAAAAGTATAAATTTTTATCATTAAAAAAATAAACATTTTAAAACCATTTAATAAACAATTTTGCAATGGTATAGAATATAAATAATGATACAGTATTTCAAATTTCAGTCCAACTTTAATGGTTCCCCTGTGTCTACAGGGGGACCATGGGCATATAAAGGGAAGTGTGTAAAGTGGAAGGCTTTCTCGAGATTGCATTTAAGAGAAGTCCAAAGAAACATTCAGGGAGAATCTGCTTAACAGTTCTCTTGGTACCATTGTCCTCTCGTACGAGCATTTTGGGCATATGATCAATAATCTGTGTTCTTTTTCTTTGTCTTAGTTTGTTACAGTAGATTGTATGTCTTTTCTCTACTTATAAATTAGCAGTCTTTATTTGTCTTGCTTTGTAAATACATGTACCTTTCAGAATTGTTGGAACTGCCTATCTTTGGTTATCGGCAACTGTCATATTGAGCTATTATAAACCATTTTCCCCTTTCAGTGCATCTAAAGTACGTGGTTTGCATATACAATGACACGGGTGTGCATCGGCCTTATTTGTGGTTCTGGGGTAAACCGTAATCGGGTTACCACCAGGGCATATTGATAGGTTCACTAGCTGGAAGTGCATCTGCTCCAGGACTAGCTGTTCAAGTCAGTGTCCAAATAGATCTAGTGTTAGAATCAGAATAAGTTTTTATTGGCCAAGTATATTTGCACATACAAGGAATTTTTCTTGGTGTTATCGCTCACATAGACACATCTAAGATAAAAGTAAGCATAATACAATAGATATAAATATAATTTAAAAAGTAGGAATAAAATAAGTATAAAATATATCAACAAGTGTATATGCATATGAGTCCGGAGTAGTGCAAAGAATGTAAAATATCAACAAACGTATATGTATATATGAATCCGGAGTAGTGCATGGAATAAATATAATGTCCCTGTGAATGTAACAGTTCAGCTTTTCATGAGAGCCACAGCACGTGGGAAAAAGCTGTTTTTGTGTCTTGTTGTCATGGTTATGATTGAACAAAGCCGCTTCCCGGACGGCAGGGCTTGAAGGATGTGGTGGCCAGGGTGTGATGGGTCGGCGATGATCTTGGCTGTGCGTTTCCTGGACCTTGTGTGATAGAGGTCCTGGATGGATGGCAAGTTGCAGCCAATGATCCTCTCCGCTGACCAGGTGATGCGTTGCAGTCTGGTTCTGTCACGTGCGGTGGACGACCCAAACCAGACTATGATTGCAGAGGTGAGAATGGATTCGATAGTGGCCATGTAGAATTGGACCATCATAGCCTGTGGCAGGTTACATTTTTTCAGTTGTCGCAGGAAGTACATCCTCTGTTGGGCCTGTTTGGCAATCAAGTTGATGTTCACCTCCCACTTGAGATGGTGGTACCCAGGAACTTCAATGACTCAAGAGTGATGACTACTCAGCCACTGATGTCAAGGGGGGGGGCAGAGAGGGTTTTCACTCCTCCTGAAGTCCACAATCATCTCTACAGTCTTTAGAGAATTCAGCTCCAGGTTGTTTTTGCTGCACCAGGCCACCAGCTGCTCCACCTCCTGTCTGTATGCAGACTCATCGCCATTGGAAATGAGACCAATCAGCGTTGTATTGCCGCAAACTTGAGCAGCTTAACAGAGGGGTTCACAGCTTAACAGAGGGAGGTACAGTCGTTTGTGTAGAGAGAGTAGAGCAGGGGAGAGAGCATGCAGCCCTGTGGTGCTCCAATGCTGAGGGTCATGGTATTTGATGTGTGCTTGCCTAGCCTCACTTGCTGTTTCCTGTCCATCAGGAGGTTTGTAATCCACTGACAGATGGGGTCAGGCACAGTCAGCTGGAAAAGCTTAGAATGTAGGAGCCCTGGTACGATGGTATTAAACGCAAAGACAAATAGAGCCCTTGCGTAGGTACCCGGGCTGCATCGTCCACGGACCTGTTGGGCCTGTAGGCGAACTGCAGGGGGTCCAGGAGGGGGTAGGTGATGGCCTTCAGGTGGGCCAGCACTAGCCGCTCAAGGGTCTTCATGACCACAGATGTCAGGGCGACGGGTCTTCATATAAATAATAGAGGGGTCGTAGTCTGGGATATTTAGATAGTTTTACTAACCAGATGGAGAAACCTTAGTTAGGGATAGATGTTAGATTTGGTACCTGGATTTTTCTGGTTAAAGTTGCTAATTCACGGCGCAGAAACTTTATTTGCAAGATTCCAAGATGAGTAGCATCTTTATCTGCTAGAACAGAATGTCTTTGTCAGAGAACAATTAGATGAATGCCTGGCAGCAGTAGGTAGTCTTGCCTTCCAGGTCCAGTCTTGCCACACACTATTCCAGCACACTCCAATCAATTGGGATAGCAGGTATGCCATCCAGCCAAGTTACGCCTTAGCACGGCATGCCCCATACCTATACAGCACTGAGTGTTTGGCACTTTTCAGGGTTCCCCACAGAAATAAACGCAACAGCCACAGACTCTCAGTCCTTAAAAACATGAATTTCTGTACATTCTGACCCCATTTCAACGGACAGAATTCATAAACAACTTCACATGTCCACACAATAAAGGCCCAAACTAAGGGGATTTTGCATTTTCTCATTCTTCTTTTTCCTGGAAAAAATGCTCCTAGCCACAAAGAATATGTCTCCCTATTGGACATTTTACAGACACCAGCCAATACTTCTCCTACACCAGCCAATCAAAATCTCACGTATGCAAAATGGACATATCTTTTACCCAAGAAAAATTTCAGTCTCAACAGCTAGTCCATTTGTGGCTCTGTGGTGAAAGTCATGGTCTATGGATTATTCAGTCCCAGGCTCAAATTTCGCCTGAAGCTAATTTTTCATTTCTTACACATGCTCATTTGCTCACTATATTTTGGTCACTATATTTTCTTTGCACTATAGTCTGTGATCATGTCAAACTTCACCTACATGCACATTCTGCTAAAAACACATTGTTTGAACGAATTTGTCCTCATTTCTCTCATACAAAAATGGAAATGGACTGCATTTATATAGCGCTTTTATCCAAAGCGCTTTACAATTGATGCCTCTCATTCGCCAGAGCAGTTAGGGATTAGGTGTCTTGCTCAAGGACACTTCGACACGCCCAGGGCGGGGTTTGAACCGACAACCCTCCGACTGCCAGATAATCGGTCTTACCTCCTGAGCTATGCCGCCTCATACAACTGTTATTTTCTGAAATGCAAAGATTGCTGGGAAATATGTCTGTGCTGCTGTCAAGTCTTCCTGTTCTCCTTCTCAAATTCTCACATAAGGTCAAATCAGTGAGTACATACACTGGGGACATTTTTTTTGTTGCTTTTCTGATGGTGCAAGCCTCTTTTATACTCATGCCACCGCACCCTTTGTCACAGCCATCAGTCCCAGACATTATTGCAGTCATACTTTAGATCTGATCTTAAAGTGACAATCTCAAAGATTTCAGTTTTGTTCTCTATGGCGGTGCCAATGGCGAGAAGCGGTAATTGCAGGTGTGTTTTTGGACCTCACTTCCCATAGATCCAACTGGATCCAACCAGTGTCGCCTGTGTGATGTCAGTCAGTTGGCATGCCAACTATAACACTTACTATTTACTGAATAAAAAACGGTTGTTATAAAAATAACGTTATGTACATACTCATTCGTTGTCTAACATTAGGCTAACTCAAGATGTCTTTACACTGCCGAGCCGGGTTAAAATGCTGTAGCAAACCTGGGGTAGAATTAGTGATGATCAATTTCTGCAAACATTCTTTATCCACCTTTTGCCCAGTATGAACATCTTTACACTGCAGAGAAGAATTTGCGGGATTCACTGTGGCTCGTGCAATTATGTATCTCGTGCACAATAAGCAGTCTTTTTCGTGAATGATTGTTGTGTGGTATTTTTGAAACAACTGCCTTGCAAAATGTTACCCCTGGTGTTTCTGATTTTGCTAGCTAAACTGTTCGAGAATAAAGCTGAGCTGGGTGTTAAATTAGCAATCAGACCAAGAAGAATAAAACAAAAACAAAGGAGATTTCATCAAAAAGTGCATAAAGGCTGAAGGAACATATGAGGAAGCGTAATAAAATAATAACAATGCTAATCCATACTGCCGTATTATTTTATTTAGTTTTCTCCTGCATGACGTCTTCAGAAATCAGACCCGGCTCTGCTCCACATACCCCGGCTTTATTCCGATCATTATAATATATTGATGAACTCGATGGCAATGTAAATAACGGTAACGTTAAGGCCAGTTCAGATCAATGATTCGCAACGAGGCGAAACGGTTTTAGAATATTGCAGAGAAAATTGCAGCGGTGTGAACTGGCTAGTAGCAGAGCCGTTGCCTGCCCTGAGGTTTTAAAAGACCGTTCTTGTCAAATCGCCAAGTGCAGTTTTAGAACGTTTACAATCAGACGTCCTGGAATTTTGCACGTTGCACCCAGTCTCGTTGCGAATCATTGATCTGAACTGGCCTTAAGTTAGCTACACTGCAACGTTGCAACAAGGTAGCACTGTATTCGAGAGACGGTTTTCGAGGTCAGTACCGGTCGGTAGCGTCAGCTAGCGTTTTTTTCTAATTGTTAGCCGACATTAGATGTTAGATGTAATTAACACATTAGATGTGTTAATTACATTAGCTAGCCAGCTAACGCAACCTTACCTGATATGAGAGATGGATACTGTGCGCAACGCTGTCTAAACTAATGTTGTCTTTCTTGACATGGTCCAGTAGCTAGCATTAGCTGTGCAAATAGCTATGTAATTTAGTAAAGTTACATTGTCAGTAAATGTAATACGAAATCTACATCAACAAATAATATGATCTCTCATGTTACACAAAAACTTTTTAGGGTTCCATAACTCCCCCAACCCCCCCTTTCTCTGTTATTGTAATGCATGCAGACACCGGAAAAAAAACAGTATGCCGCTCACACACAAGCGAGTTGAAGAGCGAGCCTGTTGCTTTAGTTCCGCCTACCCTCTCTGGCGGACCAACCACTGATGGGTGATGAAAAACGCGTCACTAACTGTGCGCCGCTTGTGATTTTTTTTCCCGGGAATGTCGCCACAGACACCAAGTTTTTTAATCATGAATTATGATAATAATAATAGTATAAATTAATATAAAAATAGGCTCAATCACAATTGTGTTACCCAATGCAGCGATAGATAGTGACTTAAGAAATTTATTTTAATGAAAATCTTTGAGATTATTACTTTAAGTTTTGGTGTTGATGTCAGTGATGTTGTAATCTACCCACATAATCATATTTTGCCTGACCATTTTCTTATAACACTACACCTACAGTTGGCTCACCCCATAACATCTGAACTTAAAATGTTCCTCCTTGTCTATTGATGATCTAGCAGAGGGATTGGGCAGTATACCAAGGTGCAAGTCACTTCTCAATAACTTTTTTACTTTTCAAAGTGACTTGCACCTTGGTATACTCCCCATACACAGGCTCTTAAACAGAAGTCTCACCAACTGGAATGCAAGTGGCGTTCCACTGAACTGCAGGTATATCACCTAGCATGGAAAGAGAGTCTTGGTGCCTATAAGCATTCTCTCTCCAATGCAAGGTCTACTTACTTTTCAAAGCTTATGCAATAAAATCAGAATAATCCCCAGTTCCTCTTCAAAACAGTTGCTGATCTAACTAAAAATCATGTGGCAACTAAACCTCAAATTCCAGCTTCTTGTAGCAGTAATGATTTTTTGACTTTCTTTTGCCGCAAAATAATAGGAATTAGAGAAAATATCTGCTTCCACACTAGTCAACAACTTTTTTAATATCACAGATATGCTTCCTAGATATATAGAATGACTGCAATCCTTTAATCCCATAGTTCTGACTGAACTAGTTAAACAAGTTTCTTCTTCCAAATCAACCACCTGCACCCGCAATCTCCACAAAGCTAATGAAGGAGCTATTGCCTGTTCTTAGCAAACCAATTCTTAATATAATTAACTCTTCACTGCTATCTGGCTATGTTCCCATATATTTTAAGAAGGCAGAAATCAAGCCTCTGTTCAAGAGATTAAATTTGGATCAGACAAACCTGGCTAATTATAGACCTATTTCAAATCTCCCATTTCTATCAAAGGTTCTGCAGAAATGTGTAGCACAACAACTCTCTTCTTTCCTACAGGATAACAATGTGTATGAGAGGTTTCAGTCTGGTTTTAGGAAGCATCATAATACTGAGACAGCCTTTGCCCAAGTACTGAACAATCTGTTTCTCTCCCTTGATTATGGATGTATCTCTGTTCTTGTCGTGCTTGATCTGAGTGCTGCCTTTGATACCACAGACCACCATATCCTCCTCTATAGATTAGAAAAATCAGTTGGTGTCACTGGGCAAGCCAATGTGGTTTAAATCCTATCTCACTGACAGATTTGAAGCTGGTAGGGTAAATAATAATTCCTTTGAGTATTCCAGGGTAAACTTTGGAGTACCCCAAGGATCTGTGTTGGGTCCCTTGCTTTTTTCCTTGTACATGCTCCCTCCTGGGGTCATCATACGTAATCATGGTGTTAACTACCACTGCTTTGCAGATGACACACAACTTTATAAATCTTTTAAACCAGGCGAAGCTGATCCGCGAGCTAAGTTAGAGAAGTTAGAGAAAGATCTTAAAGATGTAAAAGCTTGGATAAACCGGAATATCCTCATGTTGAATTGTGATAAAACTGAGATGCTCATAGTAGCTCCCAGATCTCTTAGAGATAAGTTCCTCCATTTTTCCTTAAATATAAATGGTTTCTCTGTCTCCTCCAAAGCAGCTGTTAAAAACCTTGGCTTATCTTTTGATTCAGATCTCTCCTTTCGGGCCCACATTAATAATGTCATACAAGTGGCCTTCATCCACCTAAAGAACATATCTAAATTAAGGAAGATGTTGTCCCCCCAGGATGCTGAAAAAATGGTTCATGCGTTTGTATCCTCTCGGCTTGATTATTGTAACGTTGTACTGTCAGGTTGCACCAACTCAGCATTGAAACGTCTGCAACTTGGACAGAATACAGCTGCTAGGTTCCTTACTAGAATTAAGAAATGGGAACATATTAGTCCAGTCCAGTACAAATCTCTTCACTGGTTACCTGTCAAATCCCGAATCGGCTATAAGATCTTGCTGTTAATGTATAAAGCTCTAAACAGAGTAGCCCCTGAGTATCTTAGTGAGTTGCTTATTCCTTACTCTCCTCCAAAGTTACTTCGTTCACAAGATGCTGGTTATGCATAGCCGCGGGAAGTAGGGGTGCTGGGGGTGCTGCAGCACCCCCGCCCCCAGGTTCACCACCCCCCCGCCCCCAGGTGCCAGGGTGGGATGTGGGTGTAAAAAAAAACACATTGCATATTGCATATTTAAGATAAATATATTTATTTTAAACTGTACAACTGACAAATCTTTTTTTATTTTATTTTTATTATTATCACGAGCGGCGAGCGTGACTTTTTCTTGTCAGGTTTCTGTTCCTGTTTTCTGTTTTCCTTTTTTTGGCCGTCAGATGGCGGTAGTTCTGTGCCTTTTCCCTGTTTAATTGTATTATCGTTTTCAATTATTCAATTATTGTTTTTTGGTTATGTCTCGTTTTCTCTTCGCTCTCTGTTGTAAATAAACGCATGACAGAAGGATTCAGCCAGTATTGGACCCAGCGAAGTTTTTTTTTTTTTCCCTCCCTCTTCCCATTTCCTGAGGTTTTTTGGTTTTTTGTTTTATCATGCCACCAGTGTAGTGGAGTTATCCTGAGGACTCGCCACCCAGCGACTGGGAGCTCGAGCCAGTTTTCGCCCTTGAGCCTCCCAGAGCCCGGGGCAGGCGGTCATGGAGGCGTCGTGGTCGGGCTGCCTCCTGGTCGGCCAGACCTCCAGCTGCTCAGCCAACAGACCCCTGTCAGGCTTTTTGAGGGGTCTCAGCTGGCCATTTTTCGAGGGCCTTGTTCGCGGGGGGCCCGCCGGTCCCATCCGGCGGCCCAGCCGGATTCCCTACGGCTGGGGTCCATGTTCCTGTCCCAAGCCCAGCCTCCTGCTTCGCCCCATGCCCAGGAGAAGCCTCCTGCTTCGCCCCACGCCCAGGAGAAGCCTCCTGCTTCGCCCCGCGCCCAGGAGAAGCCTCCTGCTTTGCCCCGCGCCCAGGAGAAGCCTCCTGCCTCTCCCCGTGCCCAGGAGAGGCTGCCTGCTCCGCCCTGAGTCCAGGAGAGGCCGCCTCCTCCACCCGTTGTTCCGCAGGGGCCGCCGGCTCTGCCTGGTCTCCTGCAGGGGCCGCCTGCTCTGCCCGGTCTCCCTCAGGGGCTACCGCCGCGGCCTGCTCTGCCTGCTGTCCCCCAGGAGAAGCTGCCTGATCTGCCCAGTGCTCCCGAGTCCCCCAGTGCTCCCGAGTCCCCCAGTGTTCCCGTGTCCCCTAACTGTGCATCTGTCGATTTACCTGCCCCCTTGTCTATTTGTCTGCCCGCCTGCCTGTCTGCCCGCGTGTTTGTCGGCCAGTATGTTGGCCTGTCTGTCTGTCCCCCAAGTCGTCGGCCTGTCGGCCAATCCGTTTACCCGTCTGTCTGCCTGCCCGTCTGTAAGTCAGTCAGCTTGTTTTTTGTCCTTTCTGCCCGTCTGTCGGTCCTTGTGCCTGTTTTTGGGTTCGCCCCTTTCCTTCCCTGTCTGTCTGTCCCTTAGTGTGTCTGTCAGCCTTGCTGTGTGTCTCCCTGTGTGCTTGTCTCTCTGTCTGCCCTGATGTTAGTCCTCCCTGCCTGTCTCAGCCCGTTCCCTGCCTGCGTCTATCAGTTCCATGTCGTTGGTGAGTCCGCTCCAGTGTTGTGTCCATGTCCGTTTCCTGTTGTGTCTGAGTCCACTTCGGGTTGTCTCTGAGTCCAGTTCCTTATGTGTCAGAGTTTAGTCCAGTCCCTTTCCGTGTTTGAGTCCAGTCCAGTCCAGTGTCTGTGTTGGGTTCAGTCTCTGTGTTCAGTTCGGTGTGGTGTTTTTGAGTCCAGTCCAGTGTTGTGTTTGAGTCCGAGTCCTGTTCCACGTCCAAGTCATGTTCCACGTCCGAGTCCTGTCCTGTATGCTCCAGTCCCGAGTCCAGTCTTGTCTTGCTCCAGCCCAGAGTCTTCTGTCTGTCTGCTCCTGTCCCGAATCCAGTCCCTGTGCCTGTCGCCGTCCAGTGTTTTTGAGTCCCGAGTCTTGTTTCGTTCCAGTCCTGTTTTGTTTGTCACCCCCTCCCAGGGTCAGTCTCCTGGGACGTCAGGCGACGTCCCTTGGGGGGGTGTGGTTATTGTCAGGTTTCTGTTCCTGTTTTCTGTTTTCCTTTTTTGGCCGCCAGATGGCGGTAGTTCTGTTCCTTTTCCGTTTAATTGTATTATTGTTTTCAATTATTCAATTATTGTTTTTTGGTTATGTCTCGTTTTCCCTTCCCTCTCTGTGGTAAATAAACGCGTGACAGTTTCTGGTCATTGGCTATGGCTCGCATCAAGTAGAAGGCACTCTCGCAAGCTTGCTGCTGTTACAGTGAACCTGTGCTTAGCTTCTGTAATTCATCCATGGTGCTACCTTCAATAATACATCCATGGGTGCTACGCACGCAGTTTAGCTAACATTAGTTACTCTTATACATGATGGCAAAATGTCCAAAATCCACGGAACATTTATTTATAAAAAATAAAACAAAAAGGTGAAACCGGGAACCCCTGCTGGTGATGCAGTAGCAGCTGTTGTGAGTAACGTTACATTTACTTCAGTCCTAAGAATTAGTAACAATACAATGCCATCGTCGATGCTACTTCAAGCACAGAGGATAGCAGCACAGCCAACGTTAGCTGCACTGATTCTGCAGACTACAATGACAGACACACGTCTCAAACCTGGCAATCCTTCAGACTGAAAAGGCCCATATACGATCAACATCAAAAGTCATTCAAAAGTATGCAGCAACCAAGAAGGAAGCTCCGGTTTACCATCTAAAGGTAGGGCTAAGGTTGATTATTATTTTGCTTGCTTGGATGTTTTGTTCCTTGGCTTTGAGTTCTATTTAGTCATATTTTAGACCTGCAATAATATTGTACATGGTTGACATAGTAGCTAAGCTGACAGTGACATGCACTGGTATTGCTGTTATTATGTGGTCTACAGCGACGTTGTGTGTGCCAGGGCCAGTCGCTGGCATTTAACACTCTATGCGGTTGTTTAGGGCCACAACCGCTAGGGGGGGCACATGATCCAATCTTTTTTTTCTTCTTTTTAGCTAAATAATGTTATTTGTTTATATATTTTAATTATGTTATTTATTCCCTATCCCAAAACTAGCGGTATTAATTTAATTTGGAATGAAAAGAAATTATTTCATAACATGTAAGAAGGATTTTTTAATAAGCATCATGCAGTTGAATGCAATCCACCCCGCGTCCCCACCCTCCGCCAGCACCTGCCTTCTCTCCCAATTGCAACTTATTCCGATTAACCGAGTAATGTTATCATTAAATTTTTCCCAACCGTGAAGAATGCCTTACTTGTTTACTTTTTATACAGATGTGGCTCCTGGGTAAATCTATTGGTTTCCGTCGCAGCACTTTCGACACAAGCAATATCAGAAGCGCTATCCTAAAATTTCTTCTTACCGTGAAAAGTGCCTGACCTGCAAGCGTAGACGTGTGTTAACTCGGCGACACAATTACATCGAGAAATACTATCTTTGAGGGAAAAAAGCGCTATATTCTGTAACTGAATTTAGATCAAACCTACCATGTACAAAAATATAAAAACGCTTGTCAATCTGTTTATAATGCCATCATAGCACGGAGTGTTTAAAACCATAAAACCTTTCCATGGTACTGTACCGACTCTCCCTGGGGCTGAACTTGCAGCTCTTGTAGAGCACCGGTCGCTCCTCCCCATCCACCTCCTGGGACAACACCGCCTCCAGTCCTCTATCTGAGGCATCAGTCTGCAGGAGGACAAATTTATCAAAGTCAGGGCTAATTTACAGAGGACCGCTGCATAAGCACGCTTTTATTTTCAAAAACTCCGCCTGCCACTGCTCTGTCCACTGGACCAGATCAGGAGCTTTTTTTTGAGTGAGGATGGTCAAGGGACCCGCGAGGCTCGAAAAGTCCAGAATAAATCGATGGTAATAATTAGCTAATCCCAAGAACGACCTCACTTGTTCTTTAGACTTGGGGACAAGCAGCTATAGCAGCAGTTTTATCCACCAATGGGCTAGCCTGTCCCCGCCCCAAGAGGAACCCCAAATACCGTAACTCCCTCTACCCAAATGCACACTTCCCGGGGTTTGCCGTGAGTCCCGCCCTCCGCAATGTCTTTAGGACAGCTCGCAAATACTGCATCTACCTCGGCCAATTGTTATTATGAATGATGATGTCATCCATCAGCCGCTGGAAGGTAGCGGGTGCCCCCTGCAAACTAAACAGGAGGGTGACAAATTGGTGTAATCCAAACGGAGTGGAGAAAGCCGATTTTTCTTTTGCTCCTGGAGATAAGGCAATCTGCCAGTAGCCCTTGGTTAAATCCAGTGTCGAAAAAAAACGAGCAGTGCCCAACCGATCCAGCAGCTCGTCCACCCGAGGCATTGGATAGGCATGAAATTTTGAAACTGCGTTTACCTTTCGGTAATCCACGTAGAAACTAACCGACCCATCTGGCCTTGGAACAAGCACAATGGGGCTACACCAATCACTGTGGGATTCCTCAATTACTCCTATGCAAGGCTCCAGAGTGCGGCCATTTCGGTCGCACAATGTGACCAAAAATCTGTCAAGTGTGACTAAACATTTTCATTGGTCGCACCGGTGCACCTGACATTTAGCAGGTCTGTCTCTTTGTGTGTATGTGTGTAGCGTTATTTTTTTCCCCCACCCGCATTCTGCGAAGACCTGCTACCTACTATGCCTCTGATTGGCTCTGACCCTGATATTCTTCTTTGCTGAATGCGGCTGGGGAAACAAAATAAGGCATGTGTGTATTAGTATGGAAGCCAAAAGTGCCTTGTATGCGTATTTATGTTTTATCCCGTTTTCTCGAGATCACTAATTATTGCGTTATCACGAGATAAAGTTGGTTTTCTCGAGATCACGACGTAATTGTGTCATTTCGACTTGAGACTGGCTTTAGGCAACAGTAACCCAAGGCTATGTCAGAGGAATGAAGTTGGGTAAAGTTGGAAATATATTCACAGATTTGAATTTCCTGGATCAATAACTCATAAGCGAAACGTTATAAAAAATACAAACGACGCCTCGTTAGTACCGTAGTAAGGTAGGCAATGAGCTACAACCTAATTTTAGCCAAAACGAGCCATCTTCCGAGCTGGACAAATAACATTGGTCTCTATGTACAGCCAGCTGTGAAACGAGTGCGCAGGGACCGTCTAAAAAGTGCAACACTGAAAAGAGATACTACAAAAATATTCAATAACTTCACTCTTATACAGTGTAGTGTCCCCAAAATCACTTCACACATCAATGGTCTCCTGTTGGTTATACTACAACACTTAGTTTGGAAAAATGTGCTTTTGCATAATTTTGGGGAATTTTTATTGGGAAAACTATTTGATAATTTCACTCTTATGACAGTGTAGTACCATCAAATTCAGTTCAACCTCTGGGCGCACACTTTTGTTTTAGTTATTTGAGTTTGTCAAGCACTTTAAACATCAGCACTTTTTAAATTTATTTTTTAAACAATTGAGGTTATTGCGATTTCTTGTTTGTGCTCTGATTTAAATGAAGAAAAAACATTTATCTGCACCTTTATTCCTGTTTACAATCATTTACATAATCTGTTAAGAAATTACCAATGTGTATGGGAACTGACAAAAAAGGTAACGCTTAAAATGTATTATTGCGGCACCGAAAGGCGCGGTGAAAAGTTTTGGGTGCACCTAAATGAAAAAGTTAGGCGCACCAGTGCAACCAATGTAAAAAGTTAGTCTGGAGCCCTGCTATGTCCAGCATTTTGCCCAATTCCTTCTCTTTTTATGTTCAGGCAGTCAATACAGGCGACTTCTAACCACAGTGCCTGGGGGGGTATGTAGGTGGTGTTCTATAAGGTCAGTTCTTCCTGGTAGGGGCAAAAACACGTAGAAAACTCTTGCTGCAACTGAACTACCTCTGTTTGCTGCTCCAGAGTCAGATGGCTGTCAGTTGGAACTGGACGGGTTTTTCCAAAATTAGGAATTTCCAGTCCCAGCTCATCTGACCTGACTTCCATTGTAGCAAGCAAAGCAGGGTCTACCTCTCTCCTCAGTTTTAACAAATTGAGATGGTTGATCTGACGTGCTCCACCCCAGTCAGAACGAATAACCTCATAGTCTACATCCCCAATTCGCTGTGTGACCTCAAAAGGTCCACTGAGCAAATAATTTCGATGCTGATGATGTGAGTAACACTAGGACTTTGTCTCCCGGTTTAAATATTCGCAATTGAACTCCCCTGTTATATTGCAGTCTCTGCCTTCCTGCGCCTGGAGCAAATGTTTGCCTGCAATTTGTCCTAATGAGTGTAGCTTTGCTCGTAGGTCCAGTACATATTGAATTTCATTTTTACTTTGGCTTGGACCCTCCTCCCAAGTTTCTTTTAACAGGTCCAAAATGCCATGGGGCCTTTGCCTGTACAATACCTCAAATGGGGAAAACCCCATAGAGGTTTGGGGAACCTCTCTCACAGCAAATAAGAGATCAATTAATTTATCCCAATTTCAAATATCAGTGCTGGTGAACTTACAAATTATTGTCTTCAAAGTTCTATTAAACCGCTCCACCAACCCATCAGTTTGAGGGCGGTAAATGCTGGTTCTAATAGACATCTGATTGTTCAAGGTCCCCCCCAGTACTACTGTAGGTAGTCCAGGTCTCTGCACCATATAAAAGTGTTCACAAGATAACTGACCAGCAGCTTAGTCTTTGCAAGCAGGTCAGAGTTTTCAAAGACTCTTCTATGGAGCTTTGCAAAAGCCCCACTGGCACAGCAGATGCGATGTCTGCCCTTGAGGGCAGGTGACTTCCAAGGTAGGGGAATTGGTCCACATTTTCAAGGCTTACATTGTCAATTGTTATTGTTGGCAGGGGTGTGGAGGTGTCCGGTGGGGGTTGATGGAGAACCTTTTTTTATGTTCATGGCCAAACCAAGGAGTGTTTACACCCTGGCAAATGCATCAAGTATGCACTGAAGATCTTTTTCTGTGTGGGCGACGATACGGTTATCATCTGCATATTGCAGCTCCATGATGGATGTGTGAAAGATCTTGGATTTGGCCTTAAAACGGTTTAAGTTGAACAGCTTGCCATCTATTCTATAGATGATCTGGACACCGGGGGGTAAACTGTGACCGATTAAGTGAAGAAATGAAGACTGTGAAAAGTAGGGCTGGGTACCGAAAACCGGTACCTTAATGGCACCGGTTCCTATATGGCCAGCACCGACCGGACCGAATCACTACGCAAATTTTGGTGCCTCATTTCGGTGTCACTTTTTAGTCCCTCCAGGAAATCGCGATCTTGCAATCGCAATAATTAATGAAAATTCAACCAATGAGACAAAGTTTTTAAAAATGATACCATGTCATTCTACAGTCAATATCTGGTGCTAAATATTGAATAAATATACAACCTTACCATTGGTTTTATGCATAGAGATGTCCCTTTTGAGACTGAGTGGTCATATATTGTCTTGGACAATCTGTGAAATAAACGCGCATTTGTGATGCCTGGGTACCTTCCAAAATAGCTGTGCGTAATACCCAACGTGTTGTTTACGGCGGTGTTGCCCTTTTTAATACAGTCTGGCTTGACTGAAAATTCACGTATTCAGTAGGTGAGAGTATAAGCTTTCTAACAATGTATAACGTGTGATTTTGCTTTTGGAATAGCGTTTTATAGGTCAGTGTAATTGAAAAGTTTCTTATTGCATTCACTTACGCATTCACTTGTGGTAGCAGTAAAAGACGCTGCACCTAACAAAACGTTGTCAGCGATTTTTTGCAATTTCTTGGAAAATACTATTATTATTGAGGACTTCTGGGCATAGCTAAGCCATATGTTTGCTATCAACTGTCATTGATTCACTGTCTCTGTCTCTATCTACAGAACACAGATAACATTTCATCACTGCTATGTAAGTATTACTGCTCGAAAAATTTCGGTTATATACGTCATTTTTGAAATTGAGTGTCTTTAAATACAGTCCCCTCCAAAAGTATTGGAACAGCAAGGCCAATTCCTTTGTTTTTGCAATACATTCAATACATTTGGGGTTGAGAAAAAAAGATGAACATGAGACAAAAGTTCAGAATTTCAGCTTTTATTTCCTGGTATTTACACCTAGATGTGTTAAAGTACTTAGAACATAGCACCTTTTGGTATCAGACCACCCAATTTTTAGGTGAGCAAAAGTATTGGAACAGAGAGTATTTAAGCAAATGAAAGTAAATAACACTTAATATTTGGTAGCATATCCCTTGCTTGCAATAACTGCATCAAGCCTGCGACCCATTGACATCACCAAATTGTTGCATTCTTCTTTTGTGATGCTTTTCCAGGCTTTTACTGCAGCCTCTTTCAGTTGATGTTTGTTTTGGGGGGTTCTTCCTTTCAATCTCCTCTTCAGGAGGTGAAATGCATGCTCAATTGGGTTAAGGTCTGGTGATTGACTTGGCCAGTCTAAAACCTTCCACTTTTTCTCACTAATGAAGTCCTTTGTTGTGTTGGCAGTGTGTTTTGGGTCATTGTCTTGCTGCATGATGAAGCTCCTCCCAATTAGTTTGGACGCATTTCACCGTAAGTTGGCAGACAGAATGTTTTTGTAGACTTCTGAATTCATCCTGCTGCTACCATCATGAGTTACATCAATAAAGATTAGTGAGCCCACTCCAGAAGCAGCCATGCAAGCCCAAGCCATGACACTTCCTCCACCGTGCTTCACAGATGAGCTTATATGTTTTGGATCATGAGCAGATCCCTTCTTTCTCCACACTTTGGCCTTTCCATCACTTTGGTAGAGGTTAATCTTGGTCTCATCAGTCCATAAAACTTTGTTCCAGAACTTTTGTGGCTCATCTCTGTACTTCTTTGCAAATTGTAATCTAGCCTTCCGATTCTTACTACTGATGAGTGGTTTGCATCTTGTGGTATAGCCTCTATATTGCTGCTCTCCAAGTCTTCTTCGAACGGTTGATTGAGATACCTTCACCCCTGCCCTGTGGAGATTGTTTGTGATGTCACTGACTGATGTTTTGCGGTTTTTCTTCACAGCTCTCACAATGTTTCTGTCATCAACTGCTGTTGTTTTCCTTGGTCGACCTGTTCGATGTCTATTGCTCAGTACGCCAGTGGTTTCTTTCTTTTTCAGGACATTCCAAGTTGTTGTACAAGCTATCCCCAATGCTTGTGCAACGATTTCCCCTCTTTTCTAAGCTTCAAAATTGCTTGCTTTTCTCCCAAAGACAGTTCTCTGGTCTTCATGTTAATTTATCTTTTATAACACAAATGCAGTCTTCAGAGGCAAAACCCAAGGCTAAAACCAAGAGTAGACATTCAGAACTATTTATTGTTTAACCAGTCAATCTAACAGGACACATCTGGGCAACAAGAAACACCTGTCAGTCACATGTTCCAATAATTTTGCTCACCTAACAATTGGGTTGTCTGATACAAAAGGTGATATGTTCTAAGTTTTTTAATAAATCTAGATAAAAATGCCAGGAAATAAAAGCTGAAATTCGGATCTGTCATCTCATGTACATCTTTTGACCTCAAACTCAATTGTCTTCGGTGTATAGCAAAAACAAAGGAATTGACCTTGCTGTTCCAATGCTTTTGGAGGAGACTGTAGGTTAGTGGTATTATATAATGTGGATATTTCACACGGTAAATGTAAGTGTTAGTTAGTAGTGTAATAGTTATAATTGTATAATTGTGACCCACACAACAGTGATGGGGAGAGTGTTGGAACAAAACGTAGTGGACAGTTGAAAATTGTTTTCATATCGTCCCATCCCCATACAAGAAAACATACGAGAGTACAGAGTATAGAAATACATACAAGAGATAATTATCACACATTTAGGTACTGTGCAGCATTGTGACAACATTTAGCATTATGTTTAAATCTGATATCAATGTTTCATCTTAAACCTTCATAAGGGGCTCATTTATGTGCTTTACAATGGAGAAAAAGCATTATATTCCTTTTTGGAGAGATTTTGGATTTGTTTCTGGACCCCTAGCTATTTTAGACCACTGTACTGACAGAAAGCTTGTAATTACCACTTGAAAATGATGCACAGTGAGTTTCTTGAGTAAAAACTGTGGATTTGTAGTGAAATATGTGAATTTGTTGTGATTTACAGCAATGCATAATTTAGACATTTTGGGTAGATTTGGAGACGCTGGGCACACTGCTTAGTTTTTGCTTCATAGATCTTTAATAGTTCTACATATCCACCCTCAGATCTTATGAATTTGTGGTCAAGAAGTTTTTTATCCAGGACATGTATACTTTAACCTGCTGTATATATGCAATCTCCCAGTACTTCATTGCAAACTAAACAAGACCAAGTCGAAACCTAGTATATGGCTGGAACACATGTCATCCGGCCGACCAATGGTGTAACTTCATCACTCAGTCACAGACATTCGCGTTTGTAGGGCAGGCCCCGCTGTTGCGGTCCAGCCAAAAAGGCATCAGACACATATTCCAATCCATTGCTGAGCTTAGCAGAGAATGCACATTTCAGAGCGCCTCAGAGACAGATAGAATAATAATACATATTTCAAATTATAAATACGACATTGAGGAAAAAACGAAACAAAAATGAAATATCAACTCGCCATCCCTACTACCTGTGTGCTGCGCGCAGAGTACCATATTATTTATTTAGACAATGGCAGACTACAGCATAAATTGCGTCTTTTGTTTATATTCAATATTAGTAATTTCAGCGAGAAACTGCAGCTGCAGACACAAGAAAGTTTGGTATATTATGGTAGCAACGGAACGAAGCGGACTACATACTACTATATATATATATATATATATATATATATATATATATATATATATATATATATATATACACACACATATATATACTGTCATTGTTTTATTATACCAGCATGTTTTTGCACGTTTGCAGAGAATCTCAAATACTATCAATAAAAATGGTTTAGCTATAAACTTAGAGTAGCATGCACTCTGGCACTGTCTTCCATTGCTTCCCCGACCCTCCCCTAAAACCTAATATATGGAGATGAAAATTAGCTCTTGAGCTAACTCTGGCACTGTACCATTTGACGCAACTGCGGAAATGCTGATTACTGTGTGTTGTCCCTTTTAAATAAATAAATAAATGGCTGGACTACCGGTCGACGTCACAGACATGCGCGGTGTCTGTCACTCACTCACTCACATTCGTGTTTGGAGGGCTGGCCTCACAGCCAAAAAGAGCAAATTCTTTTTAGACTTTTTGCCTAGACAATTGAATTTGGCACTATTTCTTCCAAAATTATGAATATAAAGTAATCTAAGCTAGTATTGTAAATGGTACAAATGTTTTGTTTCATTTAAGCGATTTTTCAAGTCTCTGTGGTGTTCACATCTGGAGTTATAAAGCTTTAAATAGGGTACCCCCTAAATGGGCAAGGATTGGCCAGATTCAGCATGTGCGCGAAGTGGTTAAAGTAGTTGTTTGCTCTTCATTTTAAAGAAGGTATCAGTTCAGGCACCGTTTAGGAATTGGTTTTGACACTGGTATCGGAAAAATCCAAACGATATCCAACCCTAGTGAAAAGGGTGGGGGAATGATGCATCCTTGTTTTATGCCAGTTTCCACCTTGAAAGGTTCAGTCTCACTGCCATTCCAGAGGACTGTTGCTGCAGCTTTGTTGTTCCGCATCTTTGAGATGGCATCCTGAACCTCTAACTAGCTCGCTGGGTCACTTATGCCTTCCTTCACGGGACACTGTGGAATTCTGTCAAGGACCTCCTCATCAACCGTTGTTCTCTGGTTTAACAGTTCCTCAAAATATTCTTTCCAGCAGGCGTTGATCTCATCATCCATTTTCAGGATCTTTTGTCTGTCCTTAGACCAGAGGGGGTTAGATCCGTGGTAGCTGGGTGCATATACAGCTTCAGTGGCACTGAAGAAACCCCTTGTGTCACCTGCTTCTGCAAGATTTTGAATTTCATAGGCTTTCTCTGTCCACCATTTGTTTTTAAGCTCCCTTACCCGGCATTGGACAAAGGCCTTGGCTCTGGAGTGAGCTTCCCTCTTGGTTTGGCAAGTGATGTCCTTCTGCCAGGCACAAAAGGCCTGCCGTTTTTTGGAAATAAAATGTTCAATTTCGTCATCGAACCAGTCCTGGTTTCTCTTTATGTTTAAACCAAGGACATCTCGGCCAGTGTTCAGGATGGTGGTCTTCAGTGAACTCCAGTGTGTCTCTACATTGTCAGGGTACTTTGGTGGCAGGCTGCCACATAGTGCAGCTTGGAGGAGCTCCCGTGTCTCAGGCATTTCCAGGTTCCTGATGTTTAGGCTGGGGTGGCATTGCTTTTTCTTCCCTCTTCTGTTGGGCATTAGTCCAATGGCCATAGTTGAGCGGATGAGACGATGGTCTGTCCAGCATCCATCTGTACTGGTCATTGCCCTCGTTAGATGTACATCATGCCTGTCTCTGGCTCGGACAACGACATAATCAGATTCCAATGTTTGGAGCGAGGATGTTTTGAATTTGTTTTTCTTTCTGAAGAGGGTGTTGGTGATAATAAGATTGTGTTCTGCACACTTGGTCAGGAGGAGAACCTCATTGGGGATGATGTTTCCTACACTCTCTTTCCCAATAGTGCCGCTCCACGTTCTGTAATCCCAACCAACTCTGACATTGAAGTCCCCCAGAAGGATGATTTTGTCTTCTTTTGGGGTGCCTGACAGGATGTTGTCTAGACTGGCATAGAAGGCTTCCTTGACGTCCAGAGTGGGAGCATATGCACTCACAACAGAGGCCATCTGGTTGCTGTCCAGCTTTAGCTGAACTGCCATGAGGCCTTCGCTGACGCTCTGGGGCAATTCAGTAAGCTGACTGACCGGGTTGTTTCTGATGGCGAAGCCAACTCCATGTATCCTGGGTTCACCAGCAGGCTTTCCTTTCCAGAAGGTGTATCCTCCCTTTTCCTCCCTCAGTTGTCCTTCTTCTGCCAGTCTGGTCTCAGATATGGCTGCAATGTCAATGTTAGACCTCCGTAATTCCCTTGCTACAAAGGCTGTTTGTCTCTCTGGCTGTTCGCAGGAGTCACTGTCTAAAAGAGTGCGCACATTCCAGGCTCCGAAATTCATTTCTGTGTTTTCGACCGCATAGAGGAGATCCCACTGGACGTGGTAATCCAGCCAGGAAGTTGGTGAGGCAGACGATTTTTAGGGCACCTTTTCTAGTTCCCTCCCCTAGTGGGGTGAGCAGTGTGGACCCTAAAAAGGGCTGCTCAGTTATGGGTGATGGTACCGAAGAATTCTCCTGCCTCAATCCGAGAATCCAGCAACTCAAACTTCACCTACCACCTGTGTGCCAGTTTGTGACTAGGAGCTTCCAGTCTTCTCGGTCCTGCTCCTGTCGCCCCTTGCTAATCACCACAGGGCTTGGGATTGGGGTGTGCAGTCTGAGTTATCCCCTACAGGTGAATGTCCGTGCGTGACTTCTTTTAACGTGAAGAGACTGGTGTACGGACAGCCACTATACGATCCTTGACAGAGACAAACCTGCAACCAACGGCATGAACTCCATGACAGTTGTAGGTCCCCCCCTGCTGCAACCTTCCTCCACCTTCACAGCCGTTGTAGCGATGGACACCATCCTCCACCTGCTCCGTTGTTGAGGTCTTTCTTGGGTTGCGCTTTGTCTGGTACCTCCCCCTTAACCTTACTACCAAGGGTGACCCCACCAGGAGCTAAACTCCAGACGGCATTGCTCTTGGGATCTTTGGTACTCACAAACTTCTCCACGGCAAGGTGGCGACCCTCCGGAGAAGGCTTATTGGATGGATTAATTATCGAGCAAGCTAGATTGTAGTACAAAGCATGACCACACCAAAAACAACGCATGGTATTACGCACAGCTTTTTTGGAAGGTACCCAGATGTCACAAATGAGCGTATATTTCACAAAGGGATTGTCCAAGACAATATTTTGATCACTCAGTTTCGAAAGGGACATTTCTACACGTAAAACCAATGGTAAGGTTGCATATTTATTCCATATTTATTCGCAGATATTGACAGTAGAATGACATTATATATATATATTTTAAATTCCTCTTGTTCATTTCAGTGAGCAGCGTTTTTCACAGCTGTACTGGCATACCTTCGGCTGTTGTTGGCTTTTTTTGTTGCTACAACGGAATACAAATTTTTAGTGGTAAAAGAATGTTATGTATGCCCAGATAGACACTATTGTCCAGTGTGTCATGCGTCAGGAGTGTAGTTACAGATGAGACTGCAGGGCAGGGGTGCTTGGTAAATAGGCGACCAGCACAACAATGGTTGTGCTCTGAAACTCCATATTCGGCATAGTTGTCCTGAATCATCTCCTAATAAAGCTAGAACACAGAGTTTGTGTTTTCAACTCATAATTTGGTTGCAGGAGCGCAGAATGTCTGATTTGAGCAATCTCAGGACACAGGCGTGTTTACGTTGACAAGTTTCACTTTTTTAGACAAAAAACACCCATTAAATGCATTCTATGCATAATTTTTAACTTAGAAACATTATAACATAGCCATGCTAAGGCATGTCTATGATTTACTGGCAATTTCAGTCTTCACGCATTTTCACCAAATTTGTGCACCTTTACCTGTATTTGTTACTATAAAACGTGTTAGGAACATTTTTGTGCATGGTATGGGGCGGGTGGGTTTGTTGTTTGGGATCAGATTTCAATGGAGTTTGTGTTGTTATAGCTAGCTAGCCACTGTAATGGCCCAGATACAGTGAACCAAAAAGACAGGGCTCCATCAAGAAATAGTTACTGTAACCTAGGAAATGCTTTTCCTTGGTGCCGTCAGCAAAGGTTTGCCAAGGGGATGAAATGGACACGAAGACATGGAGCTGGCTTGTCTTCTGTTGGACCTGGAAGTAACATTACCTCTAGCTATGCAGCTAGGGTTGCCAGCCATTTGGTTTTTGACCAGAATTCCCAGTTTTCAAATTATTTTTACGTGCCCGGTTTGTGGTTCTGACCGCACAATGTAGTCTAATGTCCTGTCCCAGTAATTGATGGGAGAAATTTACCAGTAGTTTCTAATGAATTTGCGTCTCTGTGGCTTGGTCGGGTACTCAGGGGTGAGTGGGCGGGGGGTTGAAGACGGAGGAGGAGACTTCTTGATTGTAAATACAGGATGAAAAGTCCAGCAACGTATGCCTTTAACAGCTCAACCATGAATTTCAAAGTAGTTACGTGCTTCAAAAAAGTAAGTTGCAAACAAGCTTCTATATTGAACCTATAACTGTCACACAATACAAGGCAGACACATACAGTAAAAATAGAAACTACTGTTTAAATAGTGCGTAAATGTGAATACGTCACACACACACACACACAATAAACGCATCACTGTTCTAAACTGGTACCCTACATAAAGTTTCTCCATTATGCATGAATTGACAATGTATGTAATAGTCTCTCAGTTTGACTTCCCCCTTTCATTACAGGTGGGTGTCCACCTCACCCTCAAAAAAAGGATTAATTGAATATCACTATAAGGCAGACAATAATGGTAAATGTTGTGTATCATCTTGGTCTCAAGATTATGAATGACTCTGGTTTTGGAGTTTAATGAAATCAACTTTGAGACAGGAAACCAAGTTTGTCATGATATGGTTGCAATTTCATTTGATGTGTGAGCACAACCAAAAGCTAACTGTTCTCTGTCCATCTCTCACCATGGCATTTTCTTGTAAGACCCCTCTTGTAGAAACACACTGCTCATAAATGCTTCATTCCAAATGTATATTTTATTTTTAAAAAGGACATAACCATCATGTGTGGGATACTATTTGCTGAAGTTACTAGAGTTCAGAGTTTTACCCTGAGGGGAAAATTGTATTTCAACAGGGGTCTTGGTGGGGATGGCATCTGCTGCAAGATAGTACAAACTATAGCAAAAACCAAAAACAAATCTGTAATAAGATGGGGGCAGACATCCCAATGGGGACAAAACCCTGTGAAAGCCTATCACAGAGCTGCTGTAACCTGCCTGCTCCTAAACCACAGCATATTGCTGATAGAGCAGGTCACGGATCTTGTAGTAGTCATCACACAGACAGCCTTCTAAGCCAATTCGCCCAGCTTCTGTCTGAAAAACAAAAGGGCAAAATATTTTGAATAAAAATAAATTACATTCATAAGCATTATGAGACCACTATCAATCAAAAGATAAATTAAACAATGGTGGTAATTTGAGATATATATATATATATACACATTTTTTTTAAATTTAGGTTACACTCACTTCACATGTATTTGCAAGGCTGTAATATGTAAAGATCAGGTACCCAAGTGTCACATGCAAAGAGTATTGCCCTACCCATAACTGCCATCAGCAGTCACCATCAATAGACGATTAAATAGTTAACTACACAATTACTGTATACTGTACAACTAGGCAATGTAATTTCAAGCATCACATTCGAAAAGCAATATCCCGACTGAGATATGTAACGTGATGTTGATTATAAAAATTGATTCAAAGCTGAATTTAATCAAGTTATGAATGTTGAATTTTAATCAAGCTCATGAAGTTAAAATATCTCCATGCTAGATAATCTCTAACTGAAACCTGTTGACTACACATTTTAGCTATTTGAATTTACTGTAACGTTCATTCATCATCAAGATTTTACGTAGATGTTCTCTCTAAATCTGACATAGCATGCTGTGCCAAATTGTTTACTGCAATATCAGAGAGTGATACCAAACACTTCAAACAAACCAGTGCAACACGTGATAGCTTTTACTTAATATCTTTGATGGCTCAAGCATCTTAAAAGGTGATACAATGATGTAGCCTCTTAATATTTCTCTCACAGTGCACCAGATGCATTTAACTGTTAAATATTCTCCAGGGTGCAGGAATTACAAACTGTCCTATGTTTTAGATGCTAGGCACTACTCTTTTAAGTGTAATTGTACTACAGTTGTGGCCAAAAGTTTACATACACCAAGGCTAAAGGCATTCAAACTCAGTTTTTCACAACTCCGTCATTTCATGTTACCATACATTTCTTTTGGCAAGTCAATTAGGGCATCTACTTTGTTCACATCAGAGGTCATTTTAAAACAATCGATTAGAGACGGATTTATTTCAGCTTTAAGTCACTATATCAGAATTCCAGTGGGAATTCAAAAGTTTACATACACCAAGTTGACTGTCTCTTTAAACAGTCTGGAAGATTCCAGGAATTGATCTATTTGACTTTTTAGAAGCTTCTGATCGGCCAATTGTCATAATTAGTAGTTAATTGGGAGTTAACTGGCACCTGTGGCTGTATTTAAGGGCCTACCTTTAGAGCCACTGCCTTTTTGCCCTTGATACCATGGGAAAATCCAAGCAACTCAGCCAAGACCTCCTTAGGAGCAATTTCCAAACAACTGAAGGTACTACGAGCATCTGTACAAACAACTGTATGCAAATATAAAAATCTTGGGACCACACTGACACTGCATCATTCAGGAAGGAGGCACAAATGAACTCCCAGGGCTGAATGGACTTTGGTCCAAAAGGTTCAACTGAACCCCAAGACAAAAACAAAGGAACTGGTGAAGGAGGAGGCATCAGGTACCAAAATATCTACATCCATCATTAAGAGAATCCTTCATCGCCATGGCCTGAAAGGTTGTCACGCAAGGATGAAGCCCTAACTCCAAGACCGGCATAAAAAAGCCAGAATGAAGTTTGCAGGTGATCACCAGGACGAAGATCTAGCCTTTGGGAGGAGTGTTTTCTAGTCAGATGAAACAAAAATGTAACTGTTTGGCCATATGTTTGGCTATTGTAAATTAAATTTGAAATAAATCTTTCTCTTAGCTATTAATTTGAAATGACCTCCTATGGAAATAAAGTAGATACCGTAACTGACTTAAAGGAAATGTATGGTAACATGAAATGTGTGGGGTTTTGAAAAATTGAGTTTGAATGTCTTTAGCCTAGTTGTATGCAAACTTTTGGCCTCAACTGTAGCTAGTGAATTTACACCATTAAAATTTCTAAATGTCTGAAGTTTTACATTATATGCTAGTCACTGCTACATTAATATTTTAAAAGCTAGCTAGTCAATTTACATAACCTTTTTAAAACTGTTTTTTGTAAAAAATTATGGAAAAATTGCTCTCACTTTCAAAATATTTATTTCATAATTTCCCTAGCTGAATTATATTTTACATACTAATCAATTTTAGTATTTGAAATAGTGAAAACTGAAGTCACTGAAATAAAACTGCATGCTTTTTTTCAACAGTTATTTGCATTCTACATTTTCTTTTAATTACAAATACATACATTTATGCAACGCCTTGACTAAATACTTGATTCTGATTGGTCCAAGGGTGTGCATTAATTTTTGATAAAGGGACACCTTGGCCTTTTAACAGTTCTAAAATCAATGCGCTACAAAATCCAACATTCAGAAGCAGTTTAACGGCAACATTATTCTTTGATTTTGAATTATTGTTACATCCCCTCCCCTTTTCAATGTCCAATTTCACAAATGATGGCAACGTTGAATCACGGGTGTAGTTAGCCTACTGTAGCTAGCTTAATTTAGAGTTGCCAACTATTCCGCAAAATATGGAATCGTCCCTTATTTGGACAGTAAAATAGGCATTCCATATTTAACTCATGGCTACAGGGACGCATTATCTTTCCATATCTTTGTGAACAATTGTGTTTATAGTAACCGCTGTTTTGAATATAATTCAATAGTTAGCTAGCCGGGATAACAAGCATGCCGTGAGACCATTGACCGAAAACCCAGCTGATTTGTAATATTGGCGAGGTGACAAGTGACAACAAACTTTTCATGAAGCTAGCTGGCATTCTAACCCAGTTTCAGAGGGTCTTAGAAAGACACTGTCTACACTGCGTGACCACAACATTTTAAAAAGCAAGACAGATAGGGAGATGAATGTGAGTGAATTATGGTTTCAAGCTATTTTCTTGAATAATGTAATGGCAAAATGACCAAAATTGGTGCTAACTGTACAGTATAAAACAAAAAGGAACAATTTTTTCCAGATAGAATGATTGTTTTCATAGATCTAACGACCAGAGGTTTTTGCTTAACAACAGTGCAATTAGAACTACCAACCAGAGTTTTGCATAACAATGGTCCAAATAGAACAAGTTTTGCTTGACAATGGTAAAACAATAAGCCCAAAGATCCAAAGACGAAGAATATTTCAATTTCAGCTGATTAAGTCAATAAAAATCAATAAATATAAAAGTAACTAAAGTATCTAATATATAGGATTGTCGGTAACCCGTTTTATAAATGGAATAAACCACTCCCGGCTGTTCCTTTATTGGAAAATAATGTACTTCAGGGTGGTGATGGGGCTGAGCAAAACAGTTTTGGTCGTACATTATTTCCAATAACGAGACAGCCTGTTGTGGTTTATTCCTTACATATACCTCAAATTACGGGAATGGAAATTCACCTTTTACCCCTAAATATGATGCAAATGCTAGAGCTTCCAGGAGGCTCTGCTCCCCTTGTCCCCCCACCATAGCCTGCCCTGGACCCTGATGGGGGCACCAGTGGCCCCCAGAACCCTGGCCTTGCCATGACAGGCAGTTACAAATTCCTGCCTAACAGCCTGATTGCTACAGTATGCACTAAATAGTTTTTTTTTTTTTTTTTAAACAGTACCTGCATTTATATTTTCCAACCTTTATCTCTGATTAAACCACTTCAGCAAATATTGGAATTTAGTTTTTAAAGTTTTCTTTTTATTACATTAGGAGATTTCATGTAACAAATGTGAAATATGTATAGTGCCGGTATTTTAGTCAAATATAAGTACTGCATACCTGTAGGCACCAAATCTGATTTCAATTTTCTGTGAGATTTTCAAAACAAAAGGCAGAGAAACTGATTTAATATGGGATTATCCATAATTATTTATGCTACAGATATTCCACTAGCCTGAAACTCACTCTGCGAACTGCAACCAGGTTGTTACAGACCAGCACTCCTCCGACAAACTCAGCCTGTATGCCTTCCCTCAGCAAAACCTGCTTAAAGTCCGACAGGCGAGGCTCATTGATAAAAACAGACTGATGACCTGGGATCTGTGAGGTGGAAAAAAACACAAACAATAATACGTTCACAACATAGTAAAACTTGCCCATTACCCCAAATCTTACGACCATTTCTACCAAAAACCCTGAAACCCTGACTCCTGTTACCCTAAACCCCACTCCCCTCTCTCTGGTTAATCAACACCCTGTTCCTCTCTTGTTACTGTAAATCCCACTCCCCTCTTACTTGTTACTCTAAACCCTGATGCCCTCTCTGGTTAGCTAACACCCTGCTCCCCTCTCTTCTGTTACCGAAACACTGCACACCCCCTTTCTCTCATCACCCTAAACCCTGCTCCCCTCTCTCTTGTTACCAAACACCTTGGTTCCACTCTTTTGTTACCCTACACCCAGCCCCCCTCCTCCTGTTACCCTGAACCCAGCTCCTTCCTCTCTTGTTACCCTAATTCCCACTGCCTTCTTTCCACTTCCACAAACTGTGCTCCTCTCTCCCGTTACCCTACATCTTGCACCCCTCTCTCCTTAGCCTAAACCTTGCAATCCCTCTCTCCTGTAACCCAAAATCACACTCCCCTCTCTTCTGTTACCCTAAATCCCACTCCACTCTCACCTGTCACCCTAAACCCCCCCACCCCCCACTCCTGTTACCCTAAACCCAGCTCCTCTCTCCCGTTACACTAAATTCCACTTGGCTCTGACCCATTTCCCTACACCCTGCTCACCTCTCCTGTTACGCTAAACCCCATGCCACTTTCTCATGTTACCCTAAAGCCTACTCTGCTCTCACCTGTTTCCTTACACCCTGCTCCCCTCTCTTCCATTACCCTGGACCCTGATCTCGTTTCCCCAAACCCTGCTCCCTTCTGTCCTGTTACCCAAAATAACACTCCCCTCTCATTACCCTACACCCTGATCCCCTCTCTCCTGTTACCCTACACCCTGCTCCCCTCCCTTCTGTTACCCTAAACCTGGCTCCCCTCTCTCCTGTTACCCTACACCCTGCTCCCCTCTCTGCAGTTACCATGAACCCCGCTTCCCTCGCTCCTGTTACCGTACATCTTATCTCGCCATCTCCTGTCACCCTAAACCTTAATCCCCTGTCTCCTGTTACATTAAACCCTTATTCCCTCTCCCTTTACCCTAAACTCTTATCCATTCTCTCCTGTTACCCTCTCTCCTATTTCCCTAAACCTTGTTCCTCTCGTATTACCCTATATTCCTCTCCCTTTACTCTTGTTATTTTAAATGCTTATCCTATCTCCCAGGTTGTCCTATATCCTTTCTTGTTTTTTCTGTATAACCAACCATCTTCTGTTCACACCTCTTGTGATGTTAGTGGCTCAAGGGTGGGTATGACATCACTCTCCTCAGACACTTCCTTATCATCCTCTCCAAACAGGCTCTTCATGGCACGCTGCTGGGCCACGGCACTGTGGTCTGCTGTCAGACTGGAAGTCACCTCCATGGGCAGCTCGCCCTCCTCTGCCTCCTCATTCATCTCACCCTCCTCCACCACCACACCGGTGTCCACCTTTATCACGCGCATATCCAGCACCCCGTCAATCCAGGCAAGCTCTGTGTCCTTAGCCTTGTAGAATTGCAGTGAACTCACAAGAGAGTCCTTCAGTCGTACCTGCAAGACCAACACATGCCTTCAGATACATACACACATGGACAAAAATGATTATTGGACTTCAATCATTATCAATTAAAATTACAGCAAATTGCTCTGTTATTTTGCAGCAAAATCACAGGTGCCAAAATTGAGCACGGGCCACTACAGGCTTCATTCTAGGCTTCAAGAGATTTTCAAAGAAACATACATGAATGGCAACTGAAAATCAGGCATGGCAAGCAGCAAGTATGTATAAAAATGATCGTACATTTTTTTTTAAAAATCCTTAACCCCTTAAACCCCACTTAAAATCCAGGTTTTTTTGTAAGAATCCCCTGTCTTAAATAAACCCCATTACCTCAAAATTATATACAATACTGACATGGTTTAAAGCTTGAAATAAAGACAACATTTGTCCCAAAGTGACCAAATCCCCTGATCCTATGGTAGTCCCCCTCTGTAAACATACAGGACACATTTATTCTGAAAAACAAAGAAATCCAAAAATCATTTTGTATTTTCTTTATTCTGAAGCAATTATATGTACTTCTGATATGGGAAACCAGACCTTTTTCAAATCGTACCCCAGAATGTAAACAACACCAGGAAAAAGTTTGGAGAGGACTGAACAAAGCAGTAAAATTTAACATGCGTTCTCCCAAAGTCGGGCCCAAATCTCCAGAAAACCTCTTCAAATGGCACCAAACCTCTCCAAATTAGAATATTGTGTATATCTTTTTTCCCAGCAATATTCCACTTCTAATTTCTAATTTCCCCACCAACAAATATTCTTTATTTAGCCATACTCTATTTTTTACTAATCCCTGTATTTCAGTGAAAAGCTGTTCTTTTAAAGAGCTTCTATGTACAAAATGTGTTCATAATAGTCATCACACAAACTAAATTAACTTAAAAACAATCACCACTTGGTTTTACCTTGCTGTGTGCTCAGACCTGTATTCAGCTCCCTGACAGCTTGTCAGCAGTAAACATCCTGATCGCAACAGAGTGAGAGTGCACAAGGAGGAAAATGACAAAAATATAAAATCGAATCTATAAAATCGATTTACAATAATATAGTGCCTTTTAGCACTACTGCAGTGTAAGGCTGTCAAAGGTGCCATGAAATTGAGTTCGAATATTAGCTTTTGCAATTAGTTAGCGTTCAAATATATTCGAATATCATTTGCCTATAATTAACAAAAATTAGCTGCTTATTGTCGGGCGCAATGCACATGACACTCCCTCTAAACTGGCCTGTGTGTTATTTTCCACAAGCGGACAGTAGAATAGAGGATACTGGTGAACTTTCATACTAGGTTACTACATCTGGGGCCTCATTTATAAAACGTATTTTAGATCAACTGTGTAGCGCATACGTAGAAAATCACGTCAAAGTAGTGATTTATAAAATTTCAACATGACTCGATTTGACCGTGGAAACAGTTTTGGCTCTACGCCAGGTCTTCACTTGACATATGCACGCAAGTTCATTTTATAAATGAGCCCCCTGCAGTTTCTTTCGCCTAATGCGCAAATAAATAAAGCACTTTCTCGTGGATGTAATTTGCCACAACTCAGCATTTATTAATCACAATAATAGGGAAATGATTGTTTATAGGAAATCCCTGTTTATTTCTTAACACAAAAACTATTCAAACGGCTAATACCTGTAGCCTAAAACAACACAAATTACTTACTTGGTTTTGTTTGTTTAACTTCTTTCATCATCCAATTTTATCTTTAGAACAGAAAGAAAAAGTAGCCTGCCATGGGAATATTATTTAGCCTAAATTGTTAGCTGACCAGTAACATTAGCACAGGAAATGAACTTTGTGTGCATGAACATGATTCATCGCATGAAATTAAAGCCTGTATATTTATGTTAAGTACAAAACGCAGAATCAAAAACGCGGGATCCAAAACTAATATTCGAATGCTCAAATTTAGGTTTGAACTTAAAAAAAGAAAAAGTTTTTAATAGTTTTCGAACTTCAAATATTTTTTGATAGCCCCACTGCAGTGTCTTTAATGCAAAGCATTTGCCGATAAACAAAGCTCCAAGACAGCCTACGTTATGCAAAACTTTCACTTTGCATCGAGTCAGTACGCAGTAGAATAGCTAAGCCGTAGTTTAAGGAAGAAGGAAGCCATAAAAACTATGTTTGACAGCAATGCAAATGAGCTTTAAGAACTCGACTATATGATTACTGTAACGTATATGGGGTTAATAAGCAGGGGCAAAAGTCACGATGGGTAGATCTTAGAGAGGGTAGTAGTAGCTTGCTCTTAGGTCATTTACTCAGGTCTAATTGAGATAATCTTTTCAAGTTTTAAATGCTCATGAAAATGCTTCCAGTTCAATGGAAATCACCCATAATGAATAATGACTTTTGCTAGCATGTATACAAAGAGCAGATTGATTGCTTGGGGATCAGAGGGGGATTTTAGCAATATCATTGTCATCACTGTAGTATTAGCAGTTTGACTAGCTGCGGACAGTTATTGGGTTATAAAATACCATAAGTTAACCTGGACTGTCAATTTCCGCCCTCCTTTGGGGAAGGGGACTGCCTTGTTGTTTTTTTTTGTTACCTATAGTGGTTTTACCATTCGAGACTGGGTTTTTTGCATCAAAGTATGAAGAGTCTATGCTTTACAACAGTGTATGTGTTACAGCAGTGCACCTTGAATCAGTGACTGATGAAAGCAATCATTTACGAGAACAATATTTTTAGATGTCTGTGTTTAATTTGGGTTTACGAAAAAAATAACCTACCTAGCTAAACAATACAGACATTAAAGATACTTTTACCGTTGTGCTATTTGACAATTTGGCTATTTTTTCTGCATTATTTAATTCTATGTTCTTCAGTGCTAGTCGATAGGGTTAACTTTATAGCAGACGCTCAACTAGCTAACTTTGAATGCTGTGTATAAGTGAACTAGCTTGAATTCAGGACAAATACATTTCTCTTGCAACTACACCAAGTGTACATATGGAAGTTTAATGAAGTTCTTGTCAATGACTATAATGAACAATAAATGAAAACTAGGGTTTGGGTTTTTGTTTGGGACCTTAATTTGCAAGCTATACTGTAATTGTGCTCACAAAAAGAATTTGATCAGCTGTTACTTGTTTGCCTCACTGACCCAGTACTGTGGTATCCAATATTTTGGGTGCCCCTGGTCCAATTACATGGTCTGTTAAAACAATAAGTTTGGGGGAAAAAAAAGTTAAAGTAGCATGTGCAAAAGACACACAGGCACCCGTCCAACTGATCCAGTAATACTTTAACCCCTTCATGCCCCTAGTGTGCCTAGATACAACCAAATTATGTATTCAAAACACAAACTCTGTGTTCCAGCTTTATTAGTAGACGATTCAGAACAACTATGCCAAAGACAGAGTTTCTAAGCACCACCATTGCCGCGCTGGTCGTCCATTCACCAAGCACCCCACCCTTTAGTCTCATCTGTAACTACACCCCACACACAAGATAGGCACTATTGTCCAGTGTATCTGGGCATACATGAAAACATTCTTTTACCATTAAAAAATTGTATTCGATCATAGCAACAAGATAAAACCAACAATAGCTGAAGGTATGCCAGTACAGCTGTGAAAAACGCTGCTCACTGAACACTGAAATAAACAAGTAATTTTTCTAAAATTATACCATGTCATTCTACTGTCTGCGACTAAATATAGAATAAATATACAACCTTACCATTGGCTTTACGTATAGAGATGTCCCTTTTGAGACTGAGTGGTCATTTACTATCTTGGACAATCCGTTTGTGAAATATACTCTCATTTGTGAT
This sequence comes from Anguilla japonica, assembly GCA_025169545.1. Taxonomy (NCBI): domain Eukaryota; kingdom Metazoa; phylum Chordata; class Actinopteri; order Anguilliformes; family Anguillidae; genus Anguilla; species Anguilla japonica. The sequence goes on from CM045888.1 coordinate 38,706,495, forward strand.
GCCTGGGTACCTTCCAAAATAGCTGTGCGTAATACCACACATGTTGTTTATGGTGTTGTCGTCCTTTCTAGTACAATCTGATTGACAATTAATCTTTCCAATAGGTGACAGAATAAGCCTTCTAACGATGTATGATATGTCTAATTTAACTTTTGGAATAGCGTATTATAGTTTGGCGTAACCAAAAGTTTTGTCTCATTATAGATGCTTTATGCATTCAGTCTACGGCAGTAGTAAAAGACACTGCACATGGTAGAAGACGAGAACAGCATTAATTCTCTGTCTATCTTTTGAACACAGATAAGATTTCATCCTTGATATGTACGTATTACTGCTCAAAATATTTTGCTTATACATGCAATTTTTTAAATTGAGTGTCTTTAAATATGTTAGTGGTATTTTATAATGGGGATATTTCACACTGTAACGTAAGCATTAGTTGGTAGCTCAGTCGTGTTTGTGTTTCATGCACTGGATTTGACATAAAGCTGGAACATCGACAAAATGTTTTGGGGGATGGTTGAATATTGTTTTAATGTCATCCAATCCCCATACAAGGCAACATTACATACTGGAGAATACAGAAAAACATACAAGAGTTAAAGATTACACATTTAGGTATGTAAGGACTGGGCGCCATTTTGGTGCAATGATGTCACGTGATGATCACAAGGTCACAGACACTGATCACATGGACTGGGTACTTCCTGTTGCTGCCTGTAAAAGGTGCCTTTTTTGACAGTCCTCACCCCTTCTGCTCTTCGCTGCCTGACTGAAGAGACGTGCACAAGGCACTCTCTTAGGACACAGGCCTAATGAAAGTTAAGTCCTACCTGTAAAGGAACACACACAGAGAGAGGCTCTCTCTCCAGTTATAGCCACAACTGGCGTTTATCAGGGCCGCCAACACGGGGGGAACACAGAGTCAGTTGTCCCGGGCCCTGGGTCAAGGGGGGGCCCAAAAGGGGCCTCTAACCTTTAAATAATCTGCTGGAATAATCTTGTGAAATCTAAATCCATGGACAACGTCAAAGCATTAAAGTTGGAAATGATAGCATGTCTCAGTTTGTTGCTGAATTTCATCTTTTGCGCATGGGGGGGTGGGGGGGGCTTTTGAGATCATCTTGTCCCGGGCATGAGCAAGACACACGGTGGGCCTGGAGTTTATAACTAAAAGTAAATATTTTAGCTGTACTGCAAGTAGGCTAAGGAAACGGATCCATCAAGGGATCAATTCGTTTACTAAACTTTACCCTTGCTATCGTTCTGCAACATAGTAACGTTAAAGTTAAGTTAAGTAACTTCCAGCTCCAGGACTACAGAGTCATCTGCACTTCCCAGTAAAACTGACAAACATCTTGGCAGCAACTAGCTTAGGAAACTTCTGTTTGTTCTTTGTTTTTAAGGAATTGTCATGGATTGTATGTAATATTTGTGTTTAGATTATATCACGTCTCTTAATTAGCTACAGCCGCCTAGCCTGCACAGCTAACGTATATACTCTATTAGTGAGTGGGTTTATATGATGTTTGAAAAAGTTGATTTATTGTATTAGTCTGGCTAAAACTGGACTTTTAAAAATCATGTAAACATCGTAGTCCGACTGAAATCGTACGAAGACGAATTTTTCAAAGTCGGACTTACATACCTAGATAATGCGGTTCGGGGTCAATTTACTACGGCATGTATACGCTTCAATCGGACTACAATAGGCCTAGGCATTCTGCGCATGTTCCGTAATGTACATAGCAGCTTTATGCTCACGATGGCCAAGCGGAATTGATGACGTTTCAGAAAATATATAACTTTAAAAGATTTAATTCAATCTTCTACTGGGAGTTTTGCCATTTATTGAGGGTGTGACTGAAAAATTCGGTGCCGCTGTCTATAATCGAATGTTTTTCACATTTACCATTTGATTCAGCAAGTAGCCTGCCATTCAAAGTACATTTTTATGGGTTAGTGCTGTCCGATTGTACTTCACATTAACCTTGTACGGCGATCAATAAAGGCTAACAGCACAGTACCACTTAAGTACTGTCACGTCTATCACCACTGTAATGAACTAAAAAACAGTGACAAACGACCTTTTCTGTGAGAAATGCATTGTCGAGCTCATGCGCATACACTGTTGGCGACATTCTAAAGCTCCGTTTTGCCCTCCCTAGTATCATGGCGAAAAAAAACACATTTCTGGACTGACAAGGAGACCAACTTCATGCTATCGCAACTAAAGGAGTTAAATATCCTAAAATACATGGGTGGAAGAAAACCGCGGGATGACAAACTATTCAAAAAAGTTGCGACAAAATTGGAGGAAGCAGGATTTATAAGAAGCCTTAGGCAGACACACCTCAGTCAATAATTCAATTCTTTCCGAGTCATGTATATTGGGACAACGACAATAATCCAATTAAATCTCATTTTAGGCCAAATCGAGCTATTAATCTAGCTCGATTTCAACTGTGCATTTAAACGTACTGACTGACATTAACTTACACTCCGCCGTCCTTTTAACCGAGATCTGAACATGTGATCTCATGCACTACCATACTCATTCAACACATGGTGTTGTACATTTAGAAGTGAAAGGTATGCTGAAATTAGTTAGACGTAGCTAACTTCAGTAGCCTTTATCCACGCCGTTCCCCTGAATTCCAGGCCAGCTTTTAGCAACACATGCTAAAAGCTGATTCATAAGTTCACTCCAACAGAGGAGCTTTTGTTCCCCCCACGTGTGCTGGAGAACACAAATGACTAGACACATGCAAAACAGTCTAGTTCCGCTATTATTTCACTTTCTATTTAGCCTTTAATGATTTTAGTTTGATTGTTTGTTGGTTGTTTAATAAATTATATTTTATTAAACCATTGGTTTGATTATTATTCGGATGAATCCTTGAGCCTACCACCTAAAAGAACTTACGCAAGTTATATCATTGGTTATTATTTTAATATTTAGAGGTTCCAAGCCTGAAGGGCTGAAACCCTATTGTTTTTGCTTTTGTGCTGGATTATTATTAACCTTCTTCAAAAATGTTTGCGCAAATTCCCGAGAGATGGTAAATGGTAGAGACATGAAATTCTGCCCATTGATTGGAAGTTGTGTGCAAGTGCTGCCAAAGAAATATTGTAGGGAAAATTTTTGAGACTCCCCATGATTGTGATGACGTCACATGTTAAAATTAGGGTGTTCCCATCAATGTTGATCAAACTGGATTCCTCCAAAACTCTTGATGCTTCATGATAAAATATATCACAAGTATAATTATATACTAATATAATCAATATATAATCCATTAAACCTATATCAGTAGTTGTAGATAAGCTTATGGAAATGCAAGAAACCACAGTACCCACTGTAGAAAAAGAGCAAGATAACGCAGTAGACTTAGAAGTCATATTTACATATTTACTCACTCAGCAGAAAAACTGCTCACTCAGTAGAAAAGAAAAACTGCTTACTCAGCAGAAAAGAACTAGTAACAGATAAACACTAACTAGAAAACTAATATTTTACAGTGACCCATATGTAACTTGTACACTTAAATGAAAAAATTACAGAAAGCTGAGACTTATATGCATACTGGAAAAATACAGAACAAAAGAACACTGCTTCTTAAAAGAAAGTTGGGGTAACTTCCCTCACTGGCGTTATCACATAAGAGCAAAGTAAGCCATTTTGGTGCCAAGTAGGTCAGGATAGAATAACACCATAGGGTGCCAAGAAGAACAGGTGGCTGGGAATATGTAAATGTATAAGGGGTGAAGGAGTTTATGGAATACATTTTATGTATAAAAGGATTGTAAAAATGACAGTCGAGGTTCAATTCGGCGGAATTGTTCCGGCTTTGTTGGTCACCAGTGCTAATAAAGTCTAACTTTTCTGAAGAGCTTGCTGCCGTGGTGTCTTTTCCCTCGTGAAGTAGTTTTCTACAGATTGGCGATTGGACTCAGAATTATGTCGCTTCCTAGACCACGACAATATGACCCCAATAGGCCTGATGGGGGCGCTATAAAGGTCAAAATTTTGAAGTTTGAAAAGTCATAACTCCTATGCCGTGAGTCTGATTTACATGAAACCTGCTACAGACATCCATCTCTATCCTCACTCTACAAATCTTCCTCAAGAACCATTAATTAACTGACTGAATTACTGACTGAGTGAGTTAGTGACATTGCCGGTATGGGTATGGGTATATCCTGGTTAGGGGTCGACCGATAATCGGCTTCGATATTCGTCATTTTTCATATTATCGGTATCGGCATATTTTTATCGACTAGCCAACGAAAAAAAAGTCCCCTTTTCTGATGCATGCGCTCCGCTAATGCAACATGCGGTCCTCTGACGCAGCCTTCACTCTCTGTAAGGCACAGTCTGACTCAATGGCCCGCCTGCAGCACTCTTCTCTGTGAGCGTGTAAGAGAAGCAGCATGGAGTTATTTACCTTCCCTCAAGCGGCTTAACTTTTCAAGGAGCGGTGACTGGTGAGCTGAAAATTGGTGGGGCGCAAAACTTTCCTTCAACTCTCTGGGGTCTAAGGGTGAAATGAGGCACACTGGTGATTGTGCGATGCTCTGACATTTGTGTAAATTTCATCAACTTTATATACAGTGATTCCAAAGTGTTTCACATCTTTGTTTTCAGCACAAACTCAGCTGCAATAATATGGCATCAGTAAGTAGGTCATAATCATGTGTGGATTGTAAACTGCTCTAAAATCACACAAACTGTAAACAGTAGTTTTGAACATGCACAGGAATGTTGTAATAAAACACACTAAACAATTGTGACTAAGACTTTTGGTCACTGAAATTCATCAAGGTCTTGGGTATCAAAAGATGACTAAATATTTTAGCAAATCCAATGAGAAATAGAAAATAAATTGCTAAAAGTTAGTGTTGTGACTACTATTTTTCAACACCAGGTGAGAATGGGAGGGCAAATGGCCTTTCTGTAATGAATATGCATTGGGTAGGGCGACCTGTCAGCTAAGTAGGCTATTCACACCTGGCCGCATGCCTCCCCACCACTAAGACAAAGACTCAGTGAGCCATTTAGAAGACAGAAACAAAGACATCTTTTGATTTTCAGAACATTTATTGAAGCAAACTATACGCATGGAAGATGAGATGAGACTGGTGTACTCTTGCAACGCTTGCGTGGCCTCTTAGCTAGTGGTGAACTAGGCTGTGTTTCCTGATCAGCATCTCTGTAAATATGATAAAAACAAAATTGTTAGGAAATGTGACATCAAATCAGACTTTATTTATATAGCACATTCCCTTCAACAGGTGAAAATTAAATGTGCTTTACAAAAAAGGGGCAAACCACTAACTAATGAAAACAAAACTTGAAATGTGACATGGTTACATCATATACAAACAAAGAATTATTAGTGAATATTCCTACAAACACACAGAGAATGTAATACAGCACACATTTACAAATAATGCAAGCTATCAACGAAACAACATTATCTAAACTAAATAAACATTGATATTCCAGCTCAACTACACGCAACTCATCAATAACAATGCATCAATCTGAAGTAGACTAGGTCTGTTTAACTAAGTGGTTATTATATTGCTATTTCCCGAATTTACTTACAGTATGCTAATATCGATTGTGCGAGGACATCAGTTTTAGAATCCTAGCCACGCCACGGGCTATTTATTACCAATATGATCGAAAAACATACAGTCTACCTGATACTTCTAACACAACCAGATGCAGAGAGGCTAGCCTATAATTTTGAGATGCAATAGTTCGAATCGTTCGTAGTGTGGGAATTTACAAACGCGCATATTGCTGGATATTCCTACAAACACACAGATACGTTGCAATACAGTACACATATTTACCAATATGATCATAAGAAATATACTTACGCATGAAGTTGATCCTCAGCTGGATCAGTTCGCTGTTCGAAATGACACCGCTCTTCATCAGTGTCGGCTTCCGGACGGACCATTTTCCAAAATTAAACGAAATGTTCACATCAAAAGAAGTGAATTAGGCGACACTTTGACATTCTATCCCGCTTTCGCAGACTTGGCATTTCTCACATGGATCTCGCATCGCCCATCCTTTAGTCTCCTTCTATGGAGAGTAATTATAATGTTGTTAACATGTGAATGCGATTTGGGCGGACTTCCTGCTGAGCGAAATTCACATAGTAATGAGTAAAGTTTAACGAAGCATACATGGTCTAATTAATCAAATTTAAACATTTTAAAACAATTCATATTATTTGCCAATGGGCGCATTGGAAAGTCGCGATTCTAAGGTTTCTGTCAATGTTTTTGTTGCGTCTGTATGATAACAGCGCGTGACGTTAATCATCCAAATAGAAACGAAAGTTAATTTCATCTTGTCGAGCTCCGCTGGCGGAGCTCTCGACCCCAGAGGGTTAAACTAATCATTGATCTCAAACTTTTAATTCATTTTCAGTGATTAACAAGCATGCAAACGATCTGACTAATCAATTGGAAAGTGATGCACAGCTTCATGCATTGTGTTAGGGAGATTAAATGATAAATGCGATTCAGAAAAATCAGTTTTAATCACTAAGCAGTGGTGGAAACTTCCCCTGATTTTCGTTGAGTATCAATACGATTAATCCACAAAATAGGCTACTCAATACTATCACATATAGCCAACTCTCCCCAAATAGGCAGTTTTAGCGAGTAGCCTAGGCCTTATAGCCTACATTTATTTTCATAAATGAACCACCTAGAGAATACAGTCACAATCTAAGATATTCAGCATAGAAAAAAAATGACTTGAAGGGAAAGTAGGAAGGGAAGGGTTTAAAATTTAATTTTATTTTATTTATTTTTACCGGAAGAAAAAACACAAGCATTGTTCTGAGTAAAGTCTCTAATATTGATTTTCAGTGGGTTTCTCTCTTGCCAAGTGAACAGAAAAATGTACAGGAGAAGAAATGTACAAAAATAAATATAATTAAAGCCGCAAGCGGCGTTGGGAGGGGTCCAAGCATTGCGCCCCCTATGGAGCGATTTTAAAATGGTTTTTTCCTCATGATCATATACCTTCACCCAACATATCTACTGAATATCATGATGATTGTATAAAATATTGATGATTATGGCCAATTTTGTGCTAAGAGACGCTGTCGGATTACTTAGTTGCGTCGCCATAGATGTGTCCTGGCCACTTCCCGTAAAGGCCTTTACTATGTCATAACGCTTAGATGGGATGTCGTACCACATATATGGCCCGGCGTGTATGTACAGCTGCAGCGCTTCCATGCTGTAACTAAAAAAGGCGTCATAGTAGTGTTGTCAAGATTCCAAAATTTTGACTTTCATACCGATACCAGGTTTAGTATCACGATACTCAATACTGAAACAATATTGATTCAATATTCGGTACCTAACAATACTGAAAATACCTTCATAGACAGAAACCTAATGTCCAAAAGGGTTAACCTCATTTTCGAATTCACAGTTTATTAAAAACCTGGTTCATTAACAACCTTTAAGTTGAAGCCTCTTCAACATATTAATATGCATAGGCCTATAATGTTACAACACTAAGCAATAAAAAAATATATTAAATATATTTCAAGAATTAAACAATAGTAAACTAAATAATATTTAAACAGGTCTTTCAGTTTTAAATAGATCTAAAAAAACAGCATATTTTAATAACAATACAGCATCTTCCTATCATAAAATATTTCCAAATTAGAACACCTATTGCTACTGAAGTGAACTGAGTCGAAGCTTGCGCTGTATCAATGAGTGCACAAGCGCAAGTCACCTCACTTGACAACCTTAGTTGCTACTGCCATCTAGCGAAGATTCTGACAAATTACACCTTTCATCCTCTCAATCAGTAATGCGGGAGACACATTTCCCTGGCTTTTACATTTGACACAAAACTACCGAATGTCGAAAAATTCTAATACCGAACCGTTTCTCTTTTTTTAAGTACCGAAAAAGTGCTGAAATTTCGGTATACGGTGCAACACTACGTCAGACACATATTCCAATCCATTGCTCAGCTTAGCAGAGAATGCACATTTCAGAGCGCCTCAGAGACAAATAGAATAATAATACACATTTCAAATAATAGATAGGACATTGAGAAAAAACGAAACAAAAGACGAAATATCAACTCGCGACCTGCGTGCTGCTCGCAGAATAGCCTACCGTATTATTTATTTAGACACTGGCATATAAGAAAATGTTCGGTTACGCTGACCGATAAAACGCTATTCCAAAAGCAAAATCAGACATGTTATACATCGTTAGAAAGCTTATACTCTCACCTACTGAATAAATTAATTGTCAATCAAGCCAAATTGTACTAAAAAGGGCGACAACGCCGTAAGAAACAGGTGTGGTATTACGCACAGCTATTTTTGAAGGTAGCCGACCCAGGCGTCACAAATGCGCGTATATTTCACAAACGGATTGTCCAAGACAATATATGACCACTCATTAGCAAAAGGGACATCTACACGTAAAACCAATGATAAGATTGTATATTTATTCAATGTTTAGTCCCAGATATTGACTGTATAATGGCATGGTATAATTTTAAAAAAAGTCTCGTTTATTTCGTTATTCAGTGAGCAGCGTTTTCACTGCTGTATTGGCATATTTTAGAGCTAATGTCGGGTTTATCTTGTTGCTACGGAATATTACATTACAGGCATTTGGCAGACTCTTATCCAGAGCGACGTATAACAAAGTGTATAATCATAATCAGGAACAAGTGTGTTGAAAACCCTAGAGAGAAGTACCGTTCCAAGCGCAGGGAACAACCGCATAGTTCAACTTGGACCCTGTAGGTTAAACTGATTAACACTAACACAAACAAGAACAGCAACAATGCAGTCTATGCAAAAATACAAGCAACAGTTAAGACGAGTGCATTAACTAAGTCACCTACGAAACAGCTACCTAGTTACAACCCTAAGCTTACAGTCAATTTAGAGATTAAATTGAGAATACGATTTCTCTCAGCGTAATGATGGATTTAAAGACTAAACGAACTCACCTGATATTGTCTTCAAATGGATCCATGCCAAAGAAAAGTAATGATTCATCCTCTCAAAGCTTTTACTAACAAACCTTTAGTAGCAAAAAAAAAAATCAACTCGCCATGCATGCTACCTGCTTCCTACGCTCAGAGTACCGTATTATTTATTTAGACATTGGCAGAGTAGCCTACAGCATAAATTGCGTCTTTTGTTTATATTCAATATTAGTAATTGCAGCAAGAAACTGCAGCTGTAGACACAAGATAGTGTGTTATGTTATGGTAGGAACGGAACGAAGCGGACTACATACGTATTACCATCATTGTTTTATTATACCAGCGTGTTTTCGCGCGTTTGCACAGAAACTCAAATACTATCAATAAAACGTTTTAGCTATTTCTCAGCATAATGACAGATTCAAAGACTAAACAAACTCACCCGATACTGTCTTCAAATGGAAAAGAATCAAGAATGGCTCAAGAAAAGTAATTATTCATCCGCTCCAAAAGCTTTTACTTTTTGGTAGCCTAGCATGCACTCTGGCTGGCACTGTCTTCCATTGCTTCCCCGACGTTCACACCCTCCCCTCACTGATAAAAACTAGACCCTACGGTGTCGGATTACTTGCGTCACCATGGATGTCGCTTGCCGTAAAGAAGTTTACTAGATGTCGCAACACTTAGATTTGGAGCTCCAGCTCTTCCGCACTCCACCTAATAAAAAAGTCCAAATGGCGGGCAAACAATATGGCGGACATAGGTGGTCCCAATGGCAAAGTTGTAGAGCATGTTCAGGTGCATAGGTCGATGAAGTTTTGTGTTGATGTGACTTACAGGATTCTTTGCAGGTCAGCCAACGTGGATGCGTTGGCCACTTTAGCATGTACAGCACGCCCGAGCTGATCCCACAAGTGTTCAATTGGGTTGAGGTCTGGGCTGTTGGCAGGCCATTTCATTCAACCACGTTGGCTAACCTGCGGCAAATCCTGGTTGAGGAATGGAATGCCATCCCACAGCAACGCGTGACCAGCATGAGGAGGAGGTGCCAGGCTGTTGTAACTGCGTATGGTTCTTCCACCCGCTACTAAGGCTAGGCTTCTGACTGTTTGTTCAATGAATAAAGCGTAAAATTACCAATATGACTTGTTTGTTCCTTGTTACTGATGGAGAGTTCAATCATCCAATCCCCCCAAACAACTCAAAAACAATAGAGTCAATACCAACAGGAGAATACACTGTTTGACATTGGCAGGGAAATTTGGCACATTTCACTTGGGACCCCACCCACATAATCAGCTGCGCTGCTCATCCCACAAATGCATAATCCTTACAAATGGGACATCATTGTAAAGGGAAATGAACAGGCTTTCCAATTATATAATATTCAATGCTAATAATACAGTAACAACAGAGATATGATTGCCCAAACACAAATTTCCAAACTTTTTTTGATTTACTTCTTGTATGAAATGATGATGATGGTCCTATGCTACCGTTAGTTTGTTGTGCAATTAAACCTTTCCATTTATTCATTGAGAATGAACATATTGTGTCAAGTCAAATTCCTTGTATGTATAAATGGACTTGACTATTACAATTACTCTGATTCTGACTAGTTCTTATTGCACTTCGTAGCTTTCACCTTCTAACGGTCCATGTTGGCTTGAACCCCGGAATTGCCACTTGCGTCTAGATTTCTTTTTTGTTTTTCTTTACTTTGCAAGATCACATTATGATCAGTATTCTTAATTGGGCACTAGGCTATATACATGCCCTCTTTGGAATGTGCGGGTAACTCCGAGGAAGACAAAATGTTTCCAGTTTTGCTCATGGATTAAAGCCTGAGCGTAAGAACAAGTTTGTTCTCTGCCTTTATCATAAATGAGAGCCCCGACTCCACCTTTTCCAGGAATCAGTCCACTTTGGAAGTCTTTCCTGGATTCCTTTTAGTCTCAGTATTTCACCACAATTGTTGAGCTCCTTCTCTTATTGTTTGCTGTAATGCGCAGGCACATCTTTTCTGTCAACTATACAAAACTCTTCCAACACAGACAGACAAATCTACCTCACTTTGGGATGGCACAATGACTAATACCAGTTAGTAACAGGCAAACACAGACGCACCTGATAGATATGTGTTTCGCTGGTGGCGTCCACGGTCTCCTGCAGCTTGGGTGTATACACCTTGATGTCCTTCCCGCTGAAAGCTTTGCAAGACTCAGCCAGATCCAGGCTGGCTTCAGGGGGCCCGTGCACAATCACCAATTGCCTTGGCTTCATCTGGTTAATGATCTTCTTGATGGAATCTCCGTCCGAGCGACCCTCATAATCGATGTATGCAATTCTGGCACTGGGACATATGTGCCACATGAAAATTTGCTTTCTCTTTTTTTTTGCCATTTTCTCCCCAATTTTAGTCATACCAATTCCCCGTGTATATCACAGTCCTGGTCGATGCGCTATCCTCTGTTGGTCTGGGGAGGGTGTAGACTACCACATGCTTCCTCCGATACGTCGCCAGCCGCTTCTTTTCACCTGACAGCAAGGAGTTTCACTGGGAGAGCGTAACGCGCGCAGAGGTTCACGCTATCTCTCCCAGATCCCCTTCCTGCTGAACACCCCGACCAACCAGTAGGAGTTACTAATGCCATGATCAGGACTCATACCCTCACCGGCTTCCCACCCGTGAACACTGCCAATTGTGTTCGTAGCAATGTCTGACCAAGCCGGAAGTACCGCTGCTGGGGATTGAACCCGGGTCTCTGCGGTGGTAGGCGGGTGCTTATACCTCTACACTACCTTTTGTGAGCCAAAATTGTAGAAGGCAACCTTCCCATGCGGTGCTAATTTGGCTACCTGAAAAATCTGGAATGGCTCAAAATTATGCACAAAGCAATTTCCATTATTTGATCTAATTTTTCAGATCAGTGAATAAGGGAAAAACTGAACTGCATTAGGAACGCTTACTGGTTTTGTGAAAACCACTCAGTACCACAGCTAAGGAAAATTAGTGTAACTTCAAAAGTAACAAGACCATATGGGGGAGACACTGAAATAAATTTCTTAGATGAGTAATTTAACTCTGTGGTCCACAGGAAAAATGCATACTTTTTACCCTGTTCTGAGTTATTCAGATAGGTTTAAGAAAGCCTGGTGAATTGACACCCTCCATGGCAAGCAGGAACTAGGCAGCTACTAGGTAGTTTACATGGCTAGTTAATGTCTGGTTATGCACCATCAAGTAGACAAACTCTGACCCCTATGGTCTGCATAAAGACACAAACTCCTTATGAACTCTTCCTGGGGCCCTTCATAAAGTGGGTAGACTCACTTGATCTCTATGGTCTCTGTTGTGGATATGCATTTGGTGGGGACATCAGAGAGGTCCTGATCCATGGGTTCATCTCCGTTTGCTATTCCTGATTCTAGTTTGCTCTTCTCCTCTTCAGTGGCCTGGAGTTCTGGAACTAAGAATTCCTCTGGCCTGGAATGGCATCAAGGCAAATGTGAAGGAACCATTAACTTTAGTACCTCCCTGTGGCTATAGGGATAATGGTTAGAGATGGTCATTGAGGTGAATACTAGAGATGAGAGAATGAGGCTGCGTGAATCCCAGTATGGTGGAGCGACCAATATAGGAGTGTTTTCTGTAACAGAACCACTTCCTAACTTTATTAGGGTGTCCCACAGATCAGGAATCTCTTCTGCAATATTTTTGAACCTGGAACAGTTTAAGTAAGGGACGTCCCGAGGTATCTGCCAACGATTTATATTTGTCGATAAATTTGCACAATCGGCCATTGGCTGATAGTTTTTAAAACAACCGATGAACAGCTATGATTATGCCCTGTCAATCAAAGGGAAAAAAGTCTATTGCTTATTTGAAATACAATAATTGGTTTTCATTTGCCTGGCAGTGTAGGAAAATTTTGAGACTCCCCATGATTGTGATGACGTCACATGTTAAAGTTAGGGTGTTCCCATCAATGTTGATCAAACTGGTTCCTCCAAACTCTCGATGCTTCATGATAAAAATACATCACATGTATAACTATACACTCATATAATCAATATGTAATCCAATAAACCTATATCAGTAGTTGTAGCTAAGCTTATGGAAACGCAAGAAACCACAGTATCAACTGTAGAAAAAAAAGCAAGAGAACGCAGAAGGCTTAAAAAAAAAACACATTTACTCACTCAGCAGAAAATACTAAAATACTAATCATACACTATTGCCAAAAAGAACAGGTGGCTGGTATCTTTAGAAATGTATTAAGGGGGGTTGTGGGGTACATTTTGTGTATAAAAGGATTGTAAAACTGACAATCGAGGTTCAATTCGGCGGAATTGATCCGGCTTTGTTGTGCACTTGTGCAAATAAAGTCTAACCTTTCTGAAGAGCTTGCTGCTGTGGTGTCTTTCCCTCGTGAAGTAGTTTTCTACAGATTGGCGATTGGACTCTGAATTCTGTCGGTTCCTAGACACGACAGCAGATACAAAATAATTGCACTTTGTTTTCCATGTTTCTAAACATTATATTCAATGTTTCCCCTATAATTGTTGCCAAAATTGTTGGCATTTTAAGTGCTTTTTTAAAATGCCAAAAATAACATTTGGAAATCAATAATCATTTGCGCTTTGGAACCTCTGTGATACACTGTTCCGAAACATAAATCTGTGGAACTATGTTGTTGCCTGGGACACTTGACGTGATGATACTGGAGACTGGTTTTCTTTATCTTTCTTCTCCAAGGCATTGCAAAGTGAAAGTAAGTTTCTGGTTTTCTTGCGGAACCGCAACGCTACTGTATGTCTCTTGTTCGGGTTGTAAATAGTACAACCTAATAGTGCCACATAGTATTGATATAGCTGAACATTTCCTCCATAATCCAACATAATATGATTGCATCAACTCTATTGAAATAATCAACTAAATAGCTACTGCCCTTTCATAGCTAGCTAGCAAACATTAGCTGCCAGTGATTGATCAGTTTGAACAGGTTTGCGCACAAACTACAAGCAAACCAACAAACGCTTACGTTTAGTGTGAAATATCCTCATTCTAAAATACCACTAATCTATTTAAAGACACCCAATTTCAAAAATAACGTACATAACTGAAATATTTTCACCAGTAACACTTACATTTGGATGATAAAATCTTATCTGTGTTCAGTAGATAGAGATAGAGACAGAATTAATCCTGCTGCTCCCCAGTCAGGGTGTAAAATTAACTTTTTTATGCACTAGCCACTGTGTCTGGTAGATTCCCAACTTCTACCAGCCACTCACCTTTTTTACCAGCCACTTTAGAAAAATCAATATTAAAGCAGCGGCGACTGAGCTGAAAATTGGTGGGGCGCAAAACTTTCCTTTAAACTAATCATTGATCTTACCCTGTTTTCATTAATTTCCCTTTATTATCAAGCGTGCCAACGATCGTACTAATCAAATGGCAAGTAGCCTAACACACAGCGTCTTCAGACCGTGCTGGGGGATTAAATCATAAATTCATCTATCCGTTAAAAATCTGTTCTAATCACCAAGTAGTCTACACTTAACAAACAAGATACACCAGTCTGTTATCTACCGTGTTAGCTTACAGAATAACCAGCAAAAACAAAACCTGCACTTCAAGATTGTTTACAATCTACGCATTGCAGATATTTGCCATGAATACGAGTGCGGAGAAAGTACATGTATCCCTATTTTTATACGGTCTATGATATATCCACAAATGATGTTGATTAAAATGTGCATAATTTCGTACTGCAAATGAAAATAAATGTAGGCTATAAGGCCTAGGCTATACTCGCTAAAACCGCCTATTTGGGGAGAGCAAGCTATATATGATAGTATTGAGTAGCCTATTTTGTGGATTAATTGTATTGATATTCTAGGAAAATCAGGGAAGTTTCCGCCACTGCTTAGTGATTAAAACAGATTTTTCTAAATCGCATTTATCATTTAATCTCCCTAACACAATGCGAAGAAGCTGTGTCACTTTCCAATTCATTAGTCAGATTGTTTGCATGCTTGTTAATCACTGAAAATTAATTTAAACAGTTTGAGATCAATGATTGGTTTAAAGGAAAGGTTTGCGCCCCACCAATACTTTTTGCTAGACCGAACACCTGATCATGTCACCACTTCTCATTAAAATATCGTCTCGGGGCCGTGACGCGAAATGGGTTGCCAGGTTACTGCCCATGTAAATAACGCGATAACACAGTACAGACAAAGTTTGGGCATCCGCCACTGTGGCGTGTGAGCCTCACAAATTTACCAGCCACTCCGCAAAATCACCAGCATTTGGCCCAATTTTACACCCTGTCCCCAGTTCTAATTTAGCCCAGAAATTAGTACATCAGCTAGGTCTATCAGCAAACATATGCCTTAACGATGTTCAGAATTTCTCAAGAATAATAGTATTTTCCAAGAAATTCGATAAAGTCACTCATAAAATTTAGCCAGGTGCAGTGTCTTTTACTGCTACCACAGACTGAACGCGTAATGCAGCTATAATGAGACAAAACCTCCGGTTACGCTGAGCTATAAAACACTATTCCAAAAGTAAAATTAGACATACATTGTTAGAAAGCTTACTGTGTCACCTATTGGATCGATTAACTGTCAATCAAGCCAGATTGTACTACAAAGGACGACAACACCGAAAACAACGTGTGGTATTCCACACAGCTATTTTGGAAGGTACCCAGGCGTCACAAATGAGAGTATATTTCACAAACGGATTGTCCAAGACAATATGACCACTCCGTCTAGAAAGGGACATCTCTACGCGTAAAACTAATGATATGGCAGTATATTTATTCCATATTTAGTCGCAGATATTGACAGTAGAATGACATGATATAATTTTTGAAAAATTCATCTTGTTTATTTTAGTGTTCAGTGAGCAGCGTTTTTCACAGCTGTACTGGCATACCTTCGGCTATTGTTGGCTTTATCTTGCTCAAGGCTCCAGAGTGCGACCATTTTGGTTGCACATGCAACCAAAAATCTGTCAAGTGCGACTAAACATTTTCATTGGTTGCACCGGTGTGCCTGACATTTAGCAGGTCTGTCTCTGTGTGTTACGACGGAATATTATGGCCACAGAGGAAAATTCAGAGATTTAGAGAATAAGGTCATAATATTACGAAAATAAAGTCGTAATTTTACAAGAAAAATGTCATAATATTATGAGAATAAAGTCTTAATTTTACGAGAAAAAAGTCATAATATTACGAGAATAAAGTCGTAATTTTAGGCTACGTGTTATTTTAGAGGGGAAATATCAGAAGAGCAGCCTGCCGTTTGCGTTAAAATGAGGAAGGTGGAGCATCTTGTGAAGTTCTACTTTAGTATAGGTTTCACAAATAACGAAATACTTAATCTTTTGGCTTATCATAAGAATCAGGACATTGAAATGATTGTGCAAGAAACTGTGTCTATTCCGAAGAAAGAACCACACGGACTTGGAGGAAACTGCAGGCTCAGGCTGCCATTAGACTGTCCTCTCGCCCGTTTTGTGCTGGTAATATATTTTCCTAAAAAATGTTTTTTTCTCGAAAATTAAAGATTTTATTCTCGTACTATTATGATTTTTTTCTCGTAAAATTATGGCTTTATTCTCGTAATATTAGGACTTTTTTCTTGAAATATTATGACTTTATTCTCATTAAATTGCGAATTTATTCTGATAATATTATGACTTTTTTTCTCAATTACGACTTTATTCTTGTAATATTACGACCTTATTCTCGAAATCTCCGAATTTTTTTCCCCTCAATGTGGCCCTAATACTTTGTAGTGTTTTTTGTTTTTTTTTCCACCCGCATTCTGCAAAGACCCACCCCTACTCTGCCTCTGATTGGCTCTGACCCTGATATTCTTCTTTGCTGAATGCGGGTGGGGAAAAAAAATAAGGCATGCATGTGTGAAATTGTGCCCTGTACTCCTCCGGGAGCAGCCCACACTTTTGTTTGAGTTTGATTTATTTATTTGAGTTTGTCAAGCACTTTAAATATCAGTACTTTTTCATTTTATTTTTTAAACAACTGAGGTTATTGTGACTTCTTGTTTGTGCTGTGATTTAAAGAAAAAACATTTATCTGCACCTTTATTCCTGTTTACTATCATTTACATAACGTGTTAAGAAATTACCAATGTGTATTGGAACTGACAAAAAAGGTAACGCTTAAAATGTATTATTGCGGCGCCAAAAGGCATGGTGAAAATATTTTGGGTGCACCTAAATTATGTGCTGGTGCACCTAAATGAAAAAGTTAGGCGCATCAATGCAACCAATGTAAAAAGTTAGTCTGGAGCCCTGTTGCTACAACGGAACATGAATTTTCAGCGGTAAAAAAATGTTTTCATGTATAGTATGCCCAGATCGACACTTTTATCCAGTGTGTCATGCGTCGGGGGTGTAGTTACAGATGAGACTGCAGGGAGCGGGTGCTTGGTAAATGCACGACCAGCACGACAATGGTGACACGCTGCGAAACTCCGTATTCGACACAGTTGTCTTGAATCGTCTACTAATAAAGCTAGAACACCGAGTTTGTGTTTTCAACTCATAATTTGGTTGCAGGAGCACAGAATGTCTGAATTGAGCAATCTAGGCACGCCGGTGTGCCGACTACTAGGGGCTTTGCAATAAGAGGTTAAAGCTCAGTAATTAAAATTGTTTTTTTAGAATGGCAAGTTCAACAGTTTAACAATTAAAATGAAAATAAAAAACTTTAAAGTAAAATCACCAAACTATCGGCATCAGCTGATGTCCCCCCCCAAATAACTGGAAATTAGTATTGGCCAGAAATTTACATATCAGTGCATCCCTATTGGTAACACATAATAGCTTCACCCATCCTGGGGTTCATGAAACCTCACTCTCAATATACAGAAAGGGTATATTTCCCAGTATATGAAACTCTCTGATCATCTGAAGTAACCAACCCCTTACAGGTTTGGTAATGTCATGCTTTAAATGAATGGCAAGAACCAATCATAAGACTTTACTCTATACCAAAACAGTACAATCACCACCTTTGATGGACAGCATGAAGACATACCGGATAATCTCCCCATACTCATCCCACTTGATCCTCTCTTCATGGGTTGGGAACATGGGGTAGGACTTCTTGGCCTGTTTGAAGAAGCTGCCCTTGCGGCCCCCCTCACCCTTCATCATCAGGTCATGGTGCTTGGTCTTTGTCACCGCTGGCTGCTCTAGGTCATCCTCCAGGTCGCTCTCGTCACTGGAGTCCACATCCACCCTGTGAGGACACACAGCAGAATGCTTTTGCACTCTCCCTTCCATATTGCACAGGCTGTGCTCAGACATGTTCATTGGCTCTAATCTGGGATATGAAGACTCCCGCAGGAACTGGAATCCCATGCTGACATGCTGAAATCTCAGCAGACGTCAGCAAATTGGTACAAAAACTATTTTGTCTTACTTTACATTCGTGGCACCAATACATGTGTACAAGTTGAAGAACTCTGTACCAACAGAGGTAGGTACGTTGTACCTGCACCATGCAGTCAACATTTCAGTGTTTGAAGTTCATATCATGATTACCAGAGGGAATCACAAGCATAAGTGGTAGCCAGCCTTCTCAGGCTTATAAATCCTTGGAAATATTAGTCAAAAGTTATTATGAATTTTTATCATACTAAATAGCCAAACATCAAACACAGACACATTTTACGAAGCAGATATTTAAAACAACAGTGTAAAACACACATTGAAATACAGCATGTAGTGAGTGCTTGAGGGGTCAAACTTTATGTAATTTATTAAGTTTGGTCATTCTGGCACAAGCTCACTCTTTAGCTTGTTCAAGCTTTTTAGCAGCCTCTTTTTTCAGCTTTTCCTTTTCAAGGTATTCTTCAAGTTCACGACCTTCAAGCTTCATCCGTTTCCTAATCTGGTTAAGGAAGAACAAAACAACAAATGAAACATTGTGAGTGCTCCTGAATTAATGTTTACATTTAATTTAGTTAATTACCCTATCTAAGTCACATCACTACACAATCGCATTACAATAACTAGAATGTAAAGTATATGAATTACTTTAACCAACTTTAACATGGTTGCTTCAGCAGTTGTTTAGCTATTACCAGATGAGGTACTCATTTTTTCATGCGACTAATGTATGCAATGTTTAAATGAATTTTTATTGTTTTGCGGAGGAATGAAAATAAGAAGAGTAAGAATAAAATTAAAGCCGCAAGCGGCGTTGGGAGGGGTCCAAGCATTGGCACCATCGCGCCCCCTATGGAGCGATTTTAAAATGGCTTTGTCCTTATGATCATATGCCTTCACCCAACATATCTACTGAATATCATGATGATCGTATGAAATATTGATGACTTATGGCCAATTTTGTGCTAAGAGACGCTGTCGGATGACTTAGTTACGTCGCCATGGATATGTCCTGGCCACTTCCCGTCAAGGCCTTTACTATGTCGTAACACTTAGATGGTCCAGCGTGTATGCACAGCTGCAGTGTTTCTGCGCCGCAACTAAAAAAAGCGTCACACTAGTGTTGTCATGATACCAAAATTTTGACTTTGATACTGATACCAGGTTTAGTATTACGATACTCAATACTGAAATGATACTTGAAACTTAAACGATGCTAATTCGATACTCGGTACCTAACGATACTGAAATTACCTTAATAGATGAGAAACGTAATGTCCACAAGGGTTGACCTCATTTTTGAATTCATGGTTTATTAACAACCTGGTTCATTAACAACCTTTAAGTTGAAGCCTCTTCAACATATTAATATGCATAGGCCTATAGTGTTACAACACCGAACAATAGAAAAATATGTTAAATATATTTCAAAAAGTAAACAGTTGTAAAGTAAATAATCTTTTAAACAGGTCTTTCACCTTTAAATAGATTTAAAAACAGCATATTTTAATAACAATACAGCATCTATCTATAATAAAATATTTCCAAATTGGAACACCTATTGCTACTGAAATGAACTGAGTCAAAGCTTGCGCTGTATCAAGGAGCTGAGTGCACAAGCGCAAGTCACTTCACTTGACAACCTTAGTTGCTACTGCCTTCTAGCGAAGATTCTGACAAATTACACTTTTCATCCTCTCAATCAGTAATGCGGGAGACAATTTTCCCTGGCTTTTACATTTGACTCAAAACTACCGAACGTCGGAATATTCTAATACCGAACCGTTTCTTTTTTTTTTTTTTTTTTTTTTTTTTTTTTTACCGAGAAAGTGCTGAAGTTTTGGTATACCGTGCAACACTACGCCAGACACATATTCCAATCCATTGCTCAGCTTAGCAGAGAAAAAACATTTCAGAGCGCCACAGAGACCGATAGAATAATTACACATGAATGCACATTTCAAATAATAAATACGACATTCGCGATCTGCGTGCTGCGCGCAAAGCAGCCTACCGTTTTATTTATTTACACATTGGCAGATAAGAAACATTTTGGTTACGCTGACCTATAAAACGCTATTCCAAAAGCAAAATCAGACATGTTATACATCGTTAGAAAGCTTATACTCTCACCTACGGAATAAATGAATTGTCAATCAAGCCAAATTGTACTAAAAAGGGCGACAACGCCGTAAGCAACAGGTGTGGTATTACGCACAGCTATTATTGAAGATAGCCGACCCAGGCGTGACAGATGCGCGTATATTTCGCAGACAGATTGTCCAAGACAATATATGACCACTCATTCGCAAAGGGACATCTCTACGTGTAAAACCAATGGTAAGATTGTATATTTATTCAATGTTTAGTCCCAGATATTGACTGTAGAATGACATGGTATAATTTAAAAAATAAAAAATTGTCTCGTTTATTTCGTAATTCAGTGAGCAGCGTTTTCACCGCTGTATTGGCATATTTTAGGGCTAATGTCGGGTTTATCTTGTTGCTACGGAATATTGCATTATATTACATTACAGGCATTTGGCAGACGCTTCTACCCAGAGCGACGTACAACAAAGTGTTTAACCATAACCAAGAACAAGTGTGTCGAAAACCCTAGAGGGCAGTAGCCTACCGTTCCAAGTGCAGGGAACAACCGCATAGTTCAACTTGGATCCTGTAGGTTAAACTGATTAACACTAACACAAACAAGAACAGCAACAATGCAGTCTATGCAAAAATACAAGCAATAGTTAAGACGAGTTAAATCACCTACGAAACAACTACTTAGTTACAACCCTAAGCTTACAGTCAATTTAGAGATTAAATTGAGAATACGATGTACAGCATAAATTGCGTCTTTTGTTTATATTCAATAGTAGAAATTGCAGCGAGAAACTGCAGCTGTAGGCACAAGATAGTCTGTTATGTTATGGTAGCAACGGAACGAAGCGGACTATATATGTATTACCGTCATTGTTTCATTATACCAGCGTGTTTTCGCGCGTTTGCACAAACTCAGAACCTATCAATGAAATGGTTTAGCTATTTCTCAGCATAATGACAGATTCAAAGACTAAACGAACTCACCCGATACTGTCTTCAAATGGATCCAGGCTCAAGAAAAGTAATTATTCATCCTCTCAAGAAACTTTTACTAACAACCCTTTAATAGCCTAGCATGCACTCTGGCTGGCACTGTCTTCCAGTGCTTCCCCGACGTTCAGAGCTTCCCCTCACTGATAAAAACTTGACCCTACGGTGTCGGATTACTTGCGTCGCCATGGATGTCGCTTGCCGTAAAGAAGTTTACTCGATGTCGTAACACTTAGAATTTGCAGCAACAGCTCTTCCGCACCCCACCTAATAAAAAAGTCCAAATGGCGGGCAAACCATATGGCGGACATAGGTGGTCCCAAAAGCAAAGTTGTAGAGCACATTCAGATGCATCGGTCGATGAAGTTTTGTGTTGATCTGACTTACGGTGTGGGAGTTATGACCTTTTAAAGTATGACCCTTTGTTATAGCGCCACCATCTGGCCGACATAGATGATGTTTAGTGCCCGAGTAGTGGGGGGCCATAGGAACCGACCTCCAAAATTTGGTTGGTCTACAATTTATGGTTGCTGAGCCTCAGACATTTTAGTGGAGAAAACTGCCACGCCCCAACTAAAAAGTCGAAAGGGCAGGCAAACAATATGGCGGACATAGGTGGTGCCAATGGCAAAGTGATAGAGCACGTTCAGATGCATATGTCGATGAAGTTTTGTGTTGATCTAACTTATGGTGTGAGAGTTATGGCCTTTTACGCCTAACCCTTTGTTATAGCGCCACCATCTGGCCGACATAGGTGATTTTTAGTGCCTGAGTAGTGGGGGGCCATAGGAACCCACCTGCCAAATTTGGTTGCTCTAGGATTTATGGTTGCTGAGCCTCAGACACTTTTAGCGGAGAAAAATAATAATAATAATAAAAAATATAGCTGCGAGCAGCAATGGAGGGGCCAAGCACGACAAGGGCACCAGCAGACAAGCAACCAGAACAACCCCTGAACAAGACACCAGTCCATCGCAGGGCGAACGGTATAACCCTCTACCATTCTGCAAAGTTTTGTAAATAGCGACCAGTCGGTTATAGGGGCCGCCATAGACTTCCATGGCAGACAGCATTTGAAGCATTTATCAAAAATGTCTAATTTTCGGAAGATCCAATGGGCGGGGCTTATGGGTCCTCATTGGAAACTTGTTACCCTTGACGAGTTGCACATACCTGCAAAATTTCATGACTGTAGCTCAAATGGGGTCGGAGATATGCTTGTTCAAAATTATGCAAGAAAAACACCTTTTTGCTCATTATAGCGCCAGCATACAGCCAATCGGCTTCATATTTCCGCCCTGTCCATATAGAGTGCCCCAATACATGTGTGCCGAGTTTCGAAAACATCGGCATAGCGGTTATGCCAAAACAGAAAATGAGCTCTCTAGCGCCACCACTTTGCCTGATCGGGCCGAAAATGGAGGGTTAGCCTCCAATTATGTCTGTTGATACGTCGACGAAGTTTCATGGTGGTAGGTGAAACCGTTCAGAATTTACACACCTTCATGTATTAAGCCACGCCCTCCTCAATATTCATTGGCTGATTGTGGCCATATCATTTGATCAATCAAAATTCTGTGAATAACTTTTTGTCAGCACCGTCTGTAGATCATACGTAGCGAATTTGGTGGTGATCGGATCAACGCCCAAGGACTAGTTCGCAAAAGTAGGTTTTTCGAATAATTCAAAATGGCGGAAAATCTATTATGACGCGTTTTAACGGCAATGGGTGCATTGGAATCGGCATGACCCAAGGATTCAGGAGAAACAATCCGCACAACTCTAGGACAAACGGATCAAAAGTTATAAGCAAAAATGTACTTTGAAGTTTGGCCTGTTGGTGGCGCTACAGAGTTGGATGGATTGACCCCAAAATCCATGCCTGGATACATTGGATTGTCCTTTATCAATGTGCCAAATTTCATAAAAAACCACCAATGGGTTCTATGGGCTGCCATAGACTCGCATTGCAGAAAGTATAATAATAATAATAATACTAACGATTACAATAGGTGCCCTGCACCTTCGGTGCTTGGCCCCTAATAATCCTAACAGATACAATAGGGTTCCACCAGCTTCGCTGCTTGGACCCCTAAATATTATGTATGCAAGAGAACAGGCAGCACTCACAGCTACCTAATTTTGTAAAGATTATGAAATATTAAGTTGCAAAACTATTTTATTTAAATAAAGGACATTATTGTATCAATTTCAACATTTTTATTTCTAATTTATATTGGTTTTCTTACATAAGAGAAAATGTGCCAAACCTTATTACAGGCACAATGAGAAAAGTGCTAAAATATGCAAATAAGCAAAACACAAAATGAAGTAGTTAAAAAAAATACAAAGTGCAATATTTGAAAAAAGTCATTTCTTCAGTCAGAACGAATTCCACTCATATGCCATTTCAGTGAAAAACTGAATGAATGTCAGAGGTGTCATCTCCATTTCTATGATTACAATGCCCATGATCATCGAACCCCATTATGAAGTCAACAATCAAAGTAAATCAGTTTCATCAAACAATTGCAGTGAATTAATTTTGTGTAGTTTTATGTGCAAAATTAGATTTGAAAGTGCTTGACCCAGCAATTTATATCAAAGCATCATTCATTAAGTTGCAAAATAACATGCCGGAGCAGAGAGCAACCCATTCACACTTGAGTATCAGCAACTGTAACCTATTGTCTGGCAGGGGGGTTTTGAGAAGAAAATGGCACAAAATGCCTTTATTTCTTTAATGAGTCGATGAAAAAACGCAGTGGGCAGACAATATTCAGTGCTAAAGCTGTGTGATAACCTGGAATGGCTAATACAGCACCTTTTTTGCATTTTTGCAAAGATTTCTTTGTATTAGTGGCACTTCATTTGTACCTAAATTATGAAACTAAACTAAGTTAGTATTGTAAAACATGTCTTACTTCATTTAGGTTCTTAAACCACCCAGTTAGACGCAGGCGTCAAAAAATAGCATTCTCTTAAATTATTGCTTATATCAGTCACTGATTCAAGGTGCACTGTTGTAACACCTACACAACTGTAAAGAGTAGACTCTGCACTTTGATGCAAAAACCCCCGTCTCGAGTGGTAAAACCACCAGAGATAACAGAAATAACAAGGCAGTCCTCTGAAATTGACACCCCAGGTTAATTATGGTCCAAATTAAACAATAGGAGTGCTGCGTGGGTCGACAATTA
Organism: Anguilla japonica; assembly: GCA_025169545.1. Taxonomy (NCBI): domain Eukaryota; kingdom Metazoa; phylum Chordata; class Actinopteri; order Anguilliformes; family Anguillidae; genus Anguilla; species Anguilla japonica. The sequence continues at coordinate 38,731,246 of CM045888.1, forward strand.
TGCCAAACGAGAATCAGGTGCTCTTTGGAATGGGCTAGTTAAATAGCAATAAATGGGTTTAGGTTCCTTTCTGTTGTAGAAAAACACATGAAGAGCAGGCTACTGTAGGAGAACTTAAAGGACATCCAAGGCACACTGTTCCGTTGGAAAAAAATTATTTTAAAAAGCCTTTATTGTAAATATAAAAGTAAATATATCTTTTTAAAATAAATTTTTTCCAACGGAACAGTATGCCTTGGATATCCTTTAAGTTCTCCTACAGTAGCCTACTCTTCATGTGTTTTTCTACAACGGAAAGGAACTTAGACCCCTTAATTATGGTATTTTATAATCCAGTAACTGTTCGCTAATACAACAATTATGGAATTGATATTTTTTTATTCCCCTCTGACCCCAAATAAATCAATTTACAAGCAAGCAAAATAATTATTCATTATGCCTTATTCCCATTGAACTTTGCATTTGAAAACAAGCATTTCTATGTACATAAATACAATGTCAGTTGCAAAAAGTGTGGTTTATCTTCTTACCTTAAAAAAAAAAAAGATCTCAATTAGACATTCCAGTGCAGAGTAAATGACAGGTCTGAGCTCACAGCAAAGTTAAACCAAATGGATAGCCAACATAGTTTTTGCAAGGGTAGGTCATGCCTAACAAACATTTTTACATTCTTTGAGGAAGCTACCAAGTGTCTGGGTGGGAGCAGGGCTTATGATATTATATACTTAGATTTCCAAAAAGCATTTGATAAGGTACCACATGACAAACTCATTATCAAAATGAGGACAGTAGGAATTACAGGAGGCATTTCAGAGTGGGTTCGGAACTGGTTACGGGATAGAACACAAAGGGTAGCAGGAGGGATCTTATCTGAGCAGGGTATTGTGGGAAGTGGAGTTCCACAGGGATCTGTGCTGAGTCCACTGCTCTTCCCCATTTACATAAATGACCTTGACACAGACATTAAAAGTACACTAGTTAAATTTGCAGATGATACAAAACTGGGAGGTTTAGCCAACAGTTTGGAATCTACTAAAGTAATCCAAGAAGATTTAAACAGAATCCAGAAGTGGGCAGAAACCTGGCAAATGAAATTCAATATAACTAAGTTCTACATGTGGGGAATAAAAACATAGGGGAAGATTACTTTATGGGCGGTACAAAATTAGAATGTGCACATGTAGAAAAAGACTTGGGAGTAATAGTTGATCAAAGCCTATCAGGGTCTGGTCAATGTACTGTAGCAGTAAAAATAAAAAAAAATAAAAAAAAATAAAAAAAAAAGCCAACAGGATGCTGAGATACATAGCCAGGACTATTGAGTACACATCTAAGGAGATCATACTCACCCTATACAATACCCTTGTCAGACCACACTTAGAGTGTGCAGTTCTGGGGACCGTACTACAAGAAAGATAGAGGTGCTGGAAAAGGTCCAAATACGGGCAACCAGATTGATTCCAGGTATAAAAGATAAATGTTATGAGGAAAGGCTTGAGATGCTTGGACTTTTCAAGCTTAGTAAAAGAAGACTTAGGGGAGATTTGATTAAAGCTTTTAAATTTGTGACGGGTGCTGGAGGAAAGGTCCGCAAGTCGCAAAGGAGGCAAAAAAGGTTTTTTAAATTTTTTTTTACTGTTTTCCTTTTTTTCATATTACGAAAGTTAAAGTGTTGTAGAAGTCACTCAATAGAATAAACAACATTTTTAGGGTCACTAAATACTTATAATTTGTCAGCAAAGTCGGCTTGTTTTAGTGATTCTTACAGCCGGGTTTTGGAGGCGTGATGGGGGTGCAGTTTAATTAGCATGTTTGATTTCGTTGGCTATTGTCACTTAGTTTCGGTCAAGCCACCGCCCATAAATAAAGCCGTGTGGTAGTAGCCTATGTTTGTTTACTGTGTGAGGTTGCTACAATGGCGGACACTCAATCAGTAGGTGAGAGTATAAGCTTCCTAACGGTGTATAACATGTCTAATTTTGCTTTTGGAATAGCGTTTTATAGCTTAGCATAACCGAACAGTTTCTTACCATGGCATTCACTCTATATATGGTAGCATTAAAAGACATTGCACCTAACGAAACGTTGTCAACGATTTTTTGTAATTTCTTGGAAAATACTATTATTATTGAGGACTTCTGGGCATAGCTAAGCCATATGTTTGCTGATAGACCTATCTGACATCGTTTTCTGGAGAAAAACAGAAGCGGATAGAACTGTCATTGATTTACTGTTTGTCTCCATCTACTGAACATAGATAAGATTTCATCATTGCTATGTAAGTATTACTGCTCAAAATATTTTGGTTATATACGTTATTATACGTCCCATTCCCATACAAGAAAATATAGGTGTACAGAGTATAGAAATACATACAAGAGTTAATTATTACACATTTAGGTACTGTGCAGCATTGTGTGACTATATTTTTTGCATTATGTTTAAATTATATCTATGTTTCATCTTAAACCTTCATAAGGGGCTCATATGCTTTACAATGGACAAAAAGCATTATATTCCTTTTTGGAGAGATTTTGGATTTGTTTCTGGACCCTTAGCTATTTTAGACCAGTGTTAATAATTTAGACATTTTGGGTATATTTGGATATGCTGGGTACACTGCTTAGTTTTTGCTTCATAGATCTTTAGCAGTTCTACATATCCACCCTTAGATTTTATGAACTTGTGGTCAAGAAGTTTTTGATCCAGGACATGCACACTTTAACCCGCAATCTCTCAGTATTTCATTGCGAACTAAAAAAGGAGCAAATTCATTTTTGATTTTTTGCCTTGACCATTGCATTTGTGGCACTTTATTTCTTACAAAATTATGAATATAAAGTAATCTAAGCTAATATTATAAATGGTACAAATGTATTGCTTCATTTAAGACATTTTTCTAGTCTCTGTGGTGTTCACATCTGGAGTTATAAAGCTTTAAATAGGGTAACCCCTAAATGGGAAAGGATTGACAGGTACTCTAGTGGGGGAGTGGTTGGGGTGGAGTTAACTAGCTATTGTTCCCACCCATTATCTCCCTGTGAGAAGTGTGAAAAGTTCAAGATCTTTCAAGGGGATTTTCTCTGCTACTTGATTTTAGGAGTACCAACATTCAAATAAGCATATCTTCTTCAACTATTTTCAGATTTCAATGTATGACACAACATTTGAAAGTTTATAATTTGCACTTTCATAATCTGTAAAAAACTGAAAAATGACCTTGCCCTACTTGAGGACCAAAACACCAGCACCTGTCACATTTATTAAAGGGATTAACAAAGTGAACAACAGGAAATTATTAAAGTTGAGCTTGGTTAGCAAAACGAGGGGGCATAAATGGAAACTGGCAAAGGGTAAATTTCACACAGACATTAGCAAATATTTTTTCACACAGAGAGTGGTCAACGTGTGAAATAGCTTGCCTGGACATGTTGTGGAGGCAGAAACACTGGGGGTATTCAAGGCCCAGCTTGATACAGTGTTAGATACTATCTAGCTTTTAGGTAAATTAAGCATTAAGTACAGTTTAGTGGTAGGAATGGATAAGCAGTGTTGGGCTGAATAGCCTGTTCTCGTCTTACGTTATGTTATGTTCAATGGTTTTATTGTTCCTAAGTGAATTTAATTTGTGTGATAACTAATCATTATGAACACATTTTGTACATAGAAGCTCTCCAAAAGGACACTACTTTACTGAAATACAGGGCTTAGTCAAAAAAAGAATGAGTAAATAAAGATAATTTGTTTTGTGGGGTTTCAGCGGGTACCACCCTCAATGGAATTAGCATCTGGTTGTTAAATATGGCTGGGAAAAAAAGATATACACAATATTCCAATTTGGAGAGGTTTGGTACCATTTGAAGAGGTTTTCAGGAGATTTGAGCCCACCTTTGGGAAAATGCATGTCAGATGTTACAGCTTTGTTCAATCCCCTCAAAACGTTTCTAGTGTTGAATATATCTTGGAGTATGATTGTGATAGGTTTGAACAATTAAGTTCCTTCCTGTGTCTTAACCTCATCTGAACACACATTCACACACTCACATTCTGTAACTGCTTCCTATTGTTAGAGGCAAATGGCTACAATCAATCACTGTTTGTAAGGATATGCAATTCAATCACTGTTTGTAAGGATATACAATAGCCACAGATCAAAGGGGTGTCACCGGCAGCAGGCCATTTGGGTGTCCCCGGGAGGTCTGTTGGAATGTGTATTCCTTCCTGGGAATGTCTACGCATGGCAATAACCACACCTCTCAAAAGTATACTTGTGACTGTCTCATTGAGATTCCTACGGAACGCTTGTTGTGGCACCGTGGCGAGTCTCCCTTTGCGCATCGTATTAAAAATCTTTTTATTGGAAAGTGGTCCTCAGTGTGTTACTTCACCCTTCTCAACTTGGTTCCACACAGGAAAGGATTCCCAACAATTGGGAAAAGAAATATGGTTTCGTCCAGTATCTGAAGTACATATAATCACTACAGAATAAAGAAAATACAAAATTATTTTTATATTTCTTTGTTGTTTTTCAGAATAAATATGTCCTGTATGTTTACGGCTCCCATAGAATCAGGGGATTTGGTCATTTTGGTACAAATGTCATCTTTATTTCAAGCTTTGAACCATGTCTGTACTGTATAAAATTTTGGAGATAATGGGGGGGGGGGGGGGGGTTCTTACAAAAAACCCAGGATTTTAAGTGGGGTTTAAGGGGTTAAGCCATGTTTTTTCTGTGATGCTCACATCTGGAGATAATAAAAGCTAAATTTTAAGTGGGGTCAAAGGGGTTAATGTAACCATCTCAGTGTTGTCAGCCGCATTCCAGTTTGAACAGTCTTTTATAAAGCGGTCTTAAGCCCAACAGTAATTTGACATTTTTATGTTAACATCCCTATTCTGTAAACCAGTTTTATTGTCAAGAGGCATCTTGATGAAAAGCAGTAGTTATGATCCACTTGCATCTTAGTGCCATGTAAAGTATGAGGCTAGCTCTAGACTACTGATCCACTGAGTATGGACAGTCCTATGTGTTGCATAAATAAAACTTACTGTTAAGGCCAGTTTATAACCCAGTGACAGAGTGTCCCCGCTACTGACGACGTGCGATAGAGGCTGCTGGTCACGGAGTAAATTTGGTTTATACTTTGCGTGACTGTCGCCCTGTGGTTGCAGTGACAGTTGCTCTGGATGTCGCTCAGACATAAAACACATTGAACCCTGACTCCGTTGTTGCCTCTGTTTTTATGGTAATGTTTGTCTCAGTCAGCAGAGTATTCAGTTTGAGCTGTAAACTTGGGCTAGCTAGCACATTAGCTAGCTATTGCAATGGACGCTGACAGACAATTGTGGAAAAACATCTAAGAGCGGTCATGAATTTAAGTACAGTATAGAAATTAATGTTAAGGGCTGAGAGTCTGTGGTTGTTGCCTTTATTTCTGTAGGGAACCCTGAAAAGTGCCAAACTCTCTGTGCTGTATAGGTATGGGGCATGCCCCACAAAGGTGTAACTTGGCTGGATACTAAATAGCAAACATTTATGTAGGCTACTTCTACCCATGCAGGCTATATGCATAGCCTATGAATGAACTGGATGTAAGGATTATTTTAAGAAAAAGAATGTCTGGTAACAGATTGTTGTTGATTATAAACACTTCTTTACAAAGTAATATGTAAGCTATTTTGAATGAACATGTTTGGCGAACAAGTTAGCTGACTATCGTCACCTTACCCCTTGTCGGACACTAGCCCAAACCCGGACATGCTCCCCTGTGGCGTACATCCCATCCTTTTCATTGAAAATTTCAAAAGGACGTGGGGGAAAAAAAAAGTTGGTGTCTGGTATTTAGGGTAATTAAACTACCTTTGTGTGAAATTTCATGCCCATCCAAACATATATGGGTATATTAGGACAAGTTTAATAAGCATTACCCTGACTGAGTGCATAAAATGGGCCAATTTGGCACTGGGTGACGATATCGCTATAGTTGACAGTCTACTCTCACAGGCTTTGAATGGGGGCGTCTATCTATGGGTAGGCTAGCCGTGCGGCTAGGCTAACCGGCGAAGGTCTTCTATTTTTCCCACTAGGACGAAAATAAGGTTAGCTGACCTTACAATTCATACATGTATGTGTTTGTGACAAGTGGTGCTTTGTTTCAAGCTGTTTATTCAGTGGGTTAAACAGACACGGAACAACGCAGCCACACATTATTATCCGAAAATAGCGAAAAAGCGTCCCTCTATGGGTAACCTGACGATATCTGGTTAGATAACTTTCCTACCAAGCAAGCATTACAAACAGCATTACAAATGAGCACAATTTACAATTATTATTATTATTATTATTATTATTATTATTATTATTATTATTATTATTATTATTATTAATAACAAATGAAATTTCATTGACTGAAGCTGAGTTAGACTGTGTTGAAAACGAGATCCAATCCAAAACGGGAAGCAGCTGCAGTTATAAGTTACCAATGTTAAAAGACTGTATTGTGAATCTGATGAAAAACACGTTTTCAACGTACAAAAATGCCAAGATACTCACACATACAAAGCACTGTCTATAAGTCATTCATTCAAATCTTGGCCTGCTATTAAAAGTATTGATATCAAAATTATATATAAATGCAGTCCATTTACCAAAATTGTGCCAAGTTACATGTAACAATATTGTCTATCTTAGCTCAGACAAATTAAACAAGCTGTATTCCAAAGCAATGCTACCCAATTCTTTCAAGTAGCTTGGCCCTGTATTCTCAAAATCTTACCATCTGAAAACAATGCCATCATTCAAAGTTTGTGTCACATCAAAGTGTCTAAAAGTTTTCCTGAGTCCAAGGGGGGGATTTGAACCCTGCGTGTCACTCATCAAAAATTATTTAAGGCAGACATGCTACTCGGTGGGCTACTAACTTTATTTATGAGCCTCAAACCACCGTGCTGCTGCCAGATATGCAGTAGATACTACAAGCATTGTTTCTCCTGAATATTTTTTCCATTGAGTTCAACAGGAAAATTAATCAGGAGAAACAATGCTTGTAGCATCTACTGCATATCTGGCAGCAGCACGGTGGTTTGAGGCTCATTCGATACCTTGGACCCTTCATGACTTAAAGCCATTTAGCCAACAAATGTGTTCAATATAGTATCAGCATAATTTACAGCTGAATCTAGTCCCACCCCCCAATTCCCATAGGCGCGTTTCCACCAAAAGTACCCGGAACTTTTAGTCCCAGGAACTACTTTTCAAGGAACTAAAAGGTTCCTTCAGCCCATTGTTGTCTGCGTTTCCACCGCGGTCTAAAGTCCCGCGAAGATTAGGCAAATTAGCCCACTGACGTATGAAAAAACAATGTTGTCGTCGGTCCATCTGTCCTCTGATTTCTTCTGTAGCCCCATACTACCACTGAAGTAGCCTACATTTCTAATAACCGGGATAGCCCGGAGGGGTTTATTCCACTTATATACAAAGGGTTACCAACAATGACTATATATGGTTACTTTTGTATTTATTGATTTTTATCGATTTAATCACCTGGAATTGAAATATTCTTCTGCAGCCGTCTGGGCATATTTTACCGTTGTCAAGCAAAACTGTCGTTGGTAGTTGAACTTGGACCGTTGTTATGCAACAAATAGGAAATAACAGGCCAATAGTCAGATTGTAACTGTTTTATATATCCTTTCAAACACATTCATTATGTTTTTATGCGAACATTCACTTTCATGTCTTGACATCCGAGGCGGGCGGAATGCATTCACATTTCCAATATAACTGGCAACAACAGCAGAAAACATGCACACGTTGTAAACAATTTGCTGCTTGATTACTTTCTTTATCGTCAATTCCATATAGGCTAATCGCAAAATGACAAGAATAGAACGAAAACTCGGACTTGCGTGAAAATTTAAATTAGCAGTGGTACAGCCACCGTTTGCTTTCCTTCAAAGTTACTGCTAGCCGAGCAGCGAAGTGTGCCCTCCAGATGCGAACCATGCACCATAAATTAGTCCATAGTCTTCCTGGTCTTTTTGTGGAATTGAAGAATGGCAGAGTAAAATTACGGCAGTCTGAAAAAGCTAAAGGGACGATTACTAGAATTAACCTGTTATTTTACCCTGACAAAAAGTGCGGAAGGTGATTTCCAGTTTGCTTTTACTGTATCACCAATGTGAATTACGCAGAACTACCGCATACCTCACATAACTGTATCAAACGTTTTGAGTCAATTACAACGGGCTAACGAAGAAAATCCGGAAGAAAATATTCAGCAACCGAATGAATCCGTAATATGCTGTCCCAGCACGAATGCTTGGCATTTTATAAAACGAATACTAAAGCAAGAAAAGAACAGAAGAGCACACGTTATAATTCTAAGGCGTTGGCAGGCTATAACCAAAACTAGGCTACTGCGCCGCATAACAGAACCAACCTTTATACCTGTCACCACTGGGACACTCCTAATGGCCTTGGCTAAGGGCCCACTGGCAAGAGCAAACAAAAGGGGCGAGGCTGGACACCCCTAGGAAATCATGGAAGTCCTAGGACTGAGGCACATGGAGAAGCACACAGAAGAGATATCCACTAGATTTAATTTGTAAAAAACACATTGTAAACAAGGGCATTCAATCCTGTCGAAAGCCTTCTCCGCATCAAGGGACTACGACCGATTTGAGGTTTAAAGTATAAAAAGTATACTGCTTTTCAGTAAGGTGAAGGGACCTCCACCTGTCTATAAAGTCAATATCAGTACAGCAACTAAGTAAAGACTGACTAAGCCCAACACCAAACCATGTCCGTTTATGTGATTTGTCCAAGCAAGGGTTAAGACAACTATTTAAATCACCTGCTATAACAGAAGACTCCATAATCCACTCTGACAAACTTGAGAACACTTTAGTATGGAAGAGTATTTCATGCGCATTAATGGGGTTAAATCAATAATTGTATTTTACAGTTGATAAATATTACTGAGTACCTCTAAATTGATTCAGATTTTTTAGGTTACTATGCTTTTTTGTTTCCCAGTTATTTTTCAGAAATATGTCAGCTTCTGAAGTGATCATCTTATCAAAGCGTCTTCAGAGGATCACTGCCAACCTGCCTAAAGGAGGTTACACTGAACAGGTGCAGGCACAATGGTTCCACAGGATGGAATTAGTCACTCTACTCTGAGGCAGTAGGTTCAAGAAACAGGACTTTGATGATGCCAGAGCTGGTGACGAGGAACTGCAAAGAATTTCAGGGGCTGCAGGAGTCACCTGGCAAGCTGAGGAGGCAAAACCTCTTCAAATGGCAACAAACCTCTCCGAATTGGAATATTGTGTATATATTTTTTCCCGACCCATATTCCACTTCCAGATGCTAATTCCATGGAGGGTGGTACCCTCTGGAACCCAACAAAACAAATACTCTTTTTTTTTCTCCCCCCATTCTCTTTTCGACTGAGCCTTGTATTTCAGTAAACAGTGACCTTTTGGAGAGCTTCTATGTACAAAATGTGCTCATAATGATTACTTACCACACAAACTAAATTCACTTATAAACAACCAAGCAACATGGTTCACAGAGTAGCAAGGCAAGAGACACAGCAAAAAAAGCAAACACCAAGCCTGAACGCCCAAATAACAAGTACATAAGGTAAAAAACTCCCAGCGGGGAGAAAACCCTCAAACGGTGGTAGGAAAAAACTCCCCAATGGGAAGAAATCTTGAGAAAAACCCGTCTATAGAGGGGGAGCCCATCCTCCACTGACCAGCTGGTGGATGAACTGAGGCACCCACCACCCCTTTTATTAGTTGTCAAAGAAATTTCACAGGGAAGTGTGAAGTGAGGGAACTTCTGTCACTCACCAACAGCCTCAGACGTAGACACACATACAGATCTCACCCTGATCACAACAGGGTGAGCGCTCAAGCAGAAAAATTACAAAAATATTCAATTAAATCATAAATTATTTGCAATAACAGTGCCCTTTATCACTACGGCAGTGATTTTTATTAGAGCCCGACCGATGCCAGATTTTTGGGTCCGATGCCGATCCCGATTTTGGAGAGTCCTAGCCCACCGATTACCGATGTTTTGACCGATATTTTGTCAAAAAGTGCAACACTTTCAAATCAATTTGAAAAACTTATATTTTATTAAATTTTCCATATTTAAGAACATTTAACTTGTAAGCAAACAAATAAAAATAAAAATAAACACACAAAGAACTTTTTAGATAAAAAATGTAAAAGATGATATTAAATTAAATATATATATTCACACCATCTTTAAGTGTGTGAAATCAAAATAACTCCACACCTTGCTTTTACTCCTTTCTTTTCCAGCCATCTATAAAATATTAATTTAAAAAAATCAGTTTTCCAGTTTCAAACATGTATATCAAACATGTATTATTATTATTGTTGTTGTTATTAATGTGTTATTATTATTTCTTAGTATCTATTCTCAATAAATTAATTATATTTTCTTATTGTATTCCTACTACATGATCTCAAAGAGTAAGACTATCTAGCGAGCTTCCCTGTCCATAAGAATTTGGTGGTGAAAATAACTACAATGCGCTCTGGCGCGTGACTAGATGAAACACTCCCTCGCAATAACGCATTAGCTATTGACACAGCCTAATTATTTCTTATTACATATATATTCTCAGTAAGTTAAAAGAATTATATTTTCTTATTTTATTTCTACTACATGATCTCAAAGAGTAAGACATTAACTAGCGGAGCTAATGAGTGAATCAAGTGTAACGTTAGATAAAATTAAATTGACTGGATAAAAACGTGAAAAAAACTACAATGCGCTTTTGTGCAGGTTACCCGCGCTAACTGTTGGTTGATTCACTTCAACAGCAATCCTTCTCTCATGTTATCACGACAAAGCTAGATAACATTGCTTAAAATGATCCACGTTAGAAGTGTTTTATCTGCGTTTTTACTGTCTGGTTAGCTTGCTACGATGACGCGTGACTAGATGACACACTCGCTTGTAATAACGCGTTGGCTACACAGCATCATATAGTAGCTAATATAATTATCTCAGATAAAAAAACAAATGTGTGATGCATTCAATCACCATTTTATTTTGACTGGTTATTTATTTGAGAATACAGCGATGTCCTCTGGAAATGTAGATCCTACGCTGCTTATGTGCTCACTGCCACTTCATAAAGGCTTGCTAGCCAGCTAGCTTGCTGAACCAAATATGTTAGCTAGCTTGCTCGCTTGATAATGAGGATTGATAAACATAGTGGTCGTATAAACGCATTTAATTAAAAAACTTTCACTAAATAACATACCTTTATTGCGGCAATCGAATCTGTGCAGACAAGTCTTGCAGTGGAGAATACTGGATGAGGCACGAGTGACAAACATCTTATTACAGAAGTAGCGCATCAGCTGCTGCAGTTCACACTTGTATTAGAGCTCCCTCTACTGGATAATTCTAGTAAATAGCAATTACAACGTTCGAACAGACAAGTACAGATAAATAATCAATGTTTTTTTTGTTTATTATACTTATTTAAAAATCGGGACACATCGGCTGCATAACTGCCGATCCCGATGTCGTCAAAAAAGTCAAATAATGGCCGATATATCGGCCAAACCGATATATCGGTTGGGCTCTAATTTTTATGCAACCATCTGCCGATGAACAAACAACGATCTGATAAACAATTCATAAAGCATGCGCTAAGCTTCTACTCCTGCACGATGTGAAAGCGTAAGGTGAAAGTAACTGGGTATGCAGCAGGATAGCCAAGACATCATTTCAGGAAGAGAAAAGCTATAAGCTATGTTTGATGTAAATGAGCTTGAAAATGACAACACGTATACAGGTTTTCCGAGAAAAAGTCACGATGGGTAGATCTTAAAGAGGGTCAATTTTTTCAGGTAGCAGCTTGTTTTCTAATTAAGATAATTTTTCCTCTTTTTGTAAGGTAAGAAGTTGCTTCTTTTTTTCTTAAATGGCACTTTTTGAATTTGACATTATATTTACAGACATACAAATGCTTGTTTTCAAATGCAAACGCTTTAAGCTCAATGGAAGCAACGCATAATGAATATGCGTCGTGGTTTTACCAATCAAGACTGGGTTTTTGCATCAAAGTGTGAGGTGTCTAAGCTTTATAATGGTGTATATGTTACAGCAGTGTACCGTGAATCAGTGACCAATAAAAGCAATAATTTAAGAGAATTATATTTTTAGACTCCGGTATCTAATTGGGGTTATAAGATATTAATTATTACACCATTGCCTCACCTCCAGGTCCAGAATCCTCTCCCCTGGATTATCGATGAGGTAGCGGGCCAGGGTGCCAGGCGTGGTCCGGTATGTCAGGATGACTGAGTTCTTCGCATCTCTGCACCACTGTATGAAAAGTTCACGGGAGAAACCTGACTCCAAGTCAGGCTGGCTGCACAACACCACCTTGGGGCTGGCCACCCGCGTCAGGTCAGCCAGGCTGTGACACAGGGACAGGTGGCGAAACTGGAAGGGGTTGTTCCGCTTGTCCTCAAAGCATCTCATCAGCTTGTCACTCATCCACTCCACCTAATTGGTTGATTTTATTTGACAATTAAAATACAACAGAATGAGGGTGAATGACAAGATGGAATATTCTACATGGCTGAGTCTGTCAGTGTGCCAATACCACTGGCTATAGTATTGTATCAATCTAATCACAATTTCATCATCTCACTCTGCCCATACGAGTTGACTATAATACCAGTTTTCCACCTGATGTGAAGCAAAAACATAACAGGTAAGTTTTGCCTGCAACAGATTCCCTTCCATGATAGTGAATGCATTTTTCGCCAACAACACAACATCGAGAAGGAAAGCATCCCAGGAGCAGAGCAGAGCAAAGCAAGGCAGAGATGCACAAAAGCATTCATGTTACTACAGGTATAATAATCAAAGTATACTAAAGAATGTTCATCATTACCTTACATTACATTCACTTAGCATGCACTCTCACACTTATCTTTAGTGAACTACAATGAAAGAGAACATAATACCACCAGAGTTGGGAGGGCAAACAGTACCAGACCTTGGCTAAATATTCCAAGCTATGTCAGTGTAAGTAATCAATAAAGCACTAAATGTAAGTTAAAGAGGAATTGCACTTTATAACACTTCTATGACTGATATTGTCCTTCTAATGAATGTGTCGCCCTTCATTTTTCGATTAGTTATTTCATTTTAAATGTCTAACATTAGAAACAAAGACTTATTTGTTTTTAGCGCAAGTGCACATAGTAGTACGGTTTCCGTTTTTTTGTTTTCGATTTTGTTTCGCGGCAAAATACAGACGAAGCAAAACATTCCATTAACTTAGCGTTGAAATTGAACAAACTAATGTCTGCTAGCTTTTGTTTGATGCGATATCGGTGTAATAATGAGGTGCACTGTACCCAGTTGTTATAATGCCCCCGTTAAATTTGACTTGAAAGCACATTTTCATAGTTTTCCACACGATGCAACTTTGTGCCAGACATGGCTGGATGTAATCAGACACCCCAACATAACAGCTGAAGAAGTTCACAAACGAGGACTAAGAGTATGCAGCGACCACTTTGAAGCCACCGATTACCAAGGCAACCGTCCAAAGCCTGGAGTTGTACCCACCGTTTTCCCAATGTTGGTCGAACCGCTCGAGGTAGGTACTATGCGGGCTGGCTAACGCTATCACGTCTGTCTGTGATACATAGGATGTCTACGGTAACAGTTAGACAGCTTGCTGACTGTTGTTATAGGGTTGCCACCATTGTAAACACCCTAGCAACCGCCTAGAACCCCATAGCAACCACATAGCAACACCATAGAACACCCTAGAAACCACCCAGAACTCCACAGCAACCACTTAGCAACACTGTAGCAACCGCCGAAAACTCCATAGCAACCACCTAGCAACACCCTAGCAACTACCTAGAACTCCATAGCAACCATCTAGCAATGGCCTAGAACTCCAAAGAACCACCTAGCAACACCCTAGCAACCCCCTAAAACTCCATAGCAACCACCTAGCAACACCATAGACACCACCGAAAACACCCTAGCAACCGCGGAGAACAATCTAGCAACTACCTAGCACTGGTCACTCTGCTCAGCACAAAGTTGACTTTGCATTGACGGCAACCACACTTCACAATTTCTGCAAGAATTGACTAGTTATTAGTGTGGTTGCCTTAGGCAATCACACTACTATTACTGCACATATTATTATTAGTGTGGTTGCCTTAGGCAAACACACTCTTATTATCCCACATATTTATTAGTGTGGTTGCCTTAGGCAATCACACTATTATCATCGCACATATTATTTATTAGTGTGGTTGCCTTAGGCAAACACACTATTATTATTGCACATATTTATTATTATGAGTGTGGTTGCCTTAGGCAAACACACTATTATTATTGCACATATTATTAGTGTGGTTGCCTTAGGCAAACACACTATTATTATTGCACATATTATTATTAGTGTGGTTGCCTTAGGCAAACACACTATTATTATTGCACATATTATTAGTGTGGTTGCCTTAGGCAATCACACTATTATTATTGCACATATTATTTATTATTAGTGTGGTTGCCTTAGGCAATCACACTACTATTATCTCACATATTATTATTAGTGTGGTTGCCTTAGGCAAACACACTATTATTATTGCACATATTTATTATTAGTGTGGTTGCCTTAGGCAAACACACTATTATTAATGCACATATTATTTATTATTAGTGTGGTTGCCTTAGGCAATCACACTACTATTATCTCACATATTATTATTATTATTATTATTAGTGTGGTTGCCTTAGGCAATCACACTACTATTATCTCACATATTATTAGTGTGGTTGCCTTAGGCAATCACACTACTATTATCTCACATATTATTATTATTAGTGTGGTTGCCTTAGGCAATCACACTATTATTATCGCACATATTATTATTATTATTATTCCACCCATTTTTTGGACCGCTACTCCTCCCAGAGTTTTTGCACCACATACACGTGCCATATGTCAAATTGACCGGCTTCTTTGGGAATCGTGTGCTATTACTTTGTGGAAAGTTTCGCTGCACGGTTTTTGAGAAATATGACTTTTTATGGCCAATTTTTCCCCATAGGGATGAATGTAAAACGTGACGTCATACATATGTGAGCGGTGAAGTCACAGCATTGGTCGGCTTAGCACACGTGATGCACTTTTAACCTGCTTCATCTCCAGGAAATTTAGAATCCAGATGCGGTGCATATCTCCATTTTCGTCGTAATTACAGAAAACACACATTCGTAAACTTCAAATGATTCATACCACAATGTAGATAAAACCTTGACGAAGACGTACATGCACGGATTGTGTTGTTCAAACGAGGTTTCCTGGCGACTTAGCCACCACAGTGGATATAGCTTAATGCGGAAGTGCACGCGATAAAAACGGTATTCCAAATGCAAAATTACAAATGAAAACGCTGTCAGCTAGGTATATCAACAAACATATGACTTAGGCATACCCAGATTTCCTCAAAAATAATAGTATTTCACAAGATATTACGCAAAATCGTTGACAACGTTTCGTCAAATGCAGCGTCTTTGAATGCTACTAGTGCTAACAAAGAGTGCATGCATTGAATGCGACGATTAAAACACTTTCGGTTGACCTAAAAAACGATATTCCAAAACCAAAACTACACGTGTTATACCTGGTTAGAAAGCTTATGCTCTCACCTACTGAATAAACGAATTCTCAATCAAGCCAGACGGACCTAAAAAGGGCAACAACGCCGTCAACAACATGTGTCCAGCAGCTTCTGGTCCGGTCTTACTCCAGAAGACGGTGTCATCTTGTAATACCACACATGTTGCTTTGGGTGTTGTCGAACTTTGTAGTACAATCTGGCTTGATCTACACATCATCGATCTAATAGGTGACAGAATAAGCTTTCTAACAATGTATAATATGTCAAATTTTACTTTTGTAATACCGTTTTATATTCCAGCGAGTTGGAAACTTTGGTCTCGTTATAACTGTATTACACATCAGTCTGCATTACACGTCAGACTTAGGGTTTTCCCAAGACCCTCTGAACATGCCAGCTAGCTTTGTGATTCGCCGTCACTCGTCACCGCATACCGCAAGTAAAACACTGAGATCTCAAATTTTGATGAAATGAGAATTTAGCTCTGAATATATGTGTCGCAAATCAACTCGTTGTAGTGATGTTATAGCAGGTACACAATGCCCTGTCTCTGCTTATACTACAGAAACTGTTCGCTCTGTTCAGCACAAAGTCAACTTTGTGTTGGCGGCAACCACACTTCACAATTTCTGCAGGAATTGTCTAGTTAGGCAATCACACTACTATTATCTCACATATTATTATTATTATTATTTTTCTTCCACCCATTTTTTGGACCGCTACTCCTCCCAGAGTTTTTGCACCACATACACGTGCAATATGTCAAATCGAGCGGCTTGATCGGGAATGGTGTGCTATTACTTTGTGGAAAGTTTCGGTGCACGGTTTTTGAGATATTCCACTTTTTTTGGGAAATTTTTCCCATAGAGAATGAATGGTGGAATGTTCACCCTTGTGACGTCACAATGCTGTCTTCACACCTTTATGATGTCACAATGCTCTGTTTTCTAGCAGCAGTACTCTGGTCTCTCTCTAGATTTGAACATTCTGCCATTCATCTCTATGGGGAAAAATTGCCCACAAATTGTGCAATGCCTCATTGGACATGGTAGAGAGTCCTTTGTCCATTGGTGTAGATCAGCCTCGCCCCCATTCCTGATTGGCCGATGTTTGATATTTCATAACTTTTGAACCGTTTGTCATAGAGAATTATGGGTCACGTCATTGGACTCAGTAAAGACCTAGCAACCGCCTAGAACTCCATAGCAACCTCCTAGCAACACCCTAGCAACCGCCTATAACTCCAAAGCAACGACCTAGCAACACCCTAGCAACCACCTAGAATAACCTAGCAACCGCCTTGAACTCCATAGCAACCACCTAACAACACACTAGCAACCACCTGGAACACCATAGCAAATGCCTAGCAACACCCTAGCAACCGGCTATAACTCCATAGCAACCACCTAGCAACACCCTAGCAACCACCTGGAACACCATAGCAACCACCTAGCAACACCCTAGCAACCACCTGGAACACCATAGCAAATGCATAGCAACACCCTAGCAACCGGCTATAACTCCATAGCAACCACCTAGCAACACCATAGCAACCAACTTGCAACGCCCTAGCAACCACCTAGAATACCTTAGCAACCACCTAGCAACACCCTAGCAACCACTTGGAACACCATAACAACTGCCTAGCAACACCCTAGCAACCGCCTATAACTCCATAGCAACCACCTAGCAACATCCTAGCAACCACCTAGAAAACCCTACCAACCACATAGCAACACCCTAGCAACCGCCTCTAACTCCATAGCAACCACCTGGCAACACCCTAGCAACCACCTGGAACACCATAGCAACCGCTTATAACTCCATAGCAACCACCTAGCAACACCCTAGCAACCACCTGGAACACCATAACAATTGCCTATCAACACCCTAGCAACCGCCTATAACTCCATAGTCACCACCAGAACATCATAGCAACTACCTAACACTGTTCATTCTGTTCAGCAGAAAGTCAACTTGCATTGGCGGCAACCACACTTCACAATTTCTGCAGGAATTGTCTAGTTATTATTATTATTATTATTCCGCCAGTTTTTTGGACCGCTACTCCTCCCAGAGTTTTCACACCACATACATGTGCAATATGTCAAATCGAGCGGCTTGATCGGGAATGGTGTGCTATTACTTTGTGGAAAGTTTGGGTGCACGGTTTTTGAGAAATTTGACTTTTTTTGGGGAATTTTTCCCATAGAGAATGAATGGCGGAATGTTCACCCTTGTGATGTCACAATGCTGTCTTCTCAGCCTTGTGATGTCACAATGGTCTGTCTTCTAGCAGCAGTGCTCTGGTCTCTCTTTGGCTTTGGACATTCAACATTCATCTCTATGGGGCAAAATTGCCCTCAAGTTGTGCAATGCCTCATTGGACTTGGTAGAGAGTCCTTTGTCCATTGGTGGAGATCAGCAATGCCCCCCTTCCTGATTGGCTGATGTTTGATATTTCTTAACTTTTGAACCGATTGTCACAGAGAACTACGGGTCGCGTCATTGGACTCAGTAAAGACCTAGCAACTGCCTAGAACTCCATAGCAACCACCTAGCAACATCCTAGCAACCACCTGTAACTCCATAGCAATGACCTAGCAACACCCTAGCAACCACCTAGAACATCCTAGCAACCGCCTAGAACGCCGCCATAACCACCTAACAACACACTAGCAACCACCTGTAACACCATAGCAACTGCCTAGAACTCCATAGCAACAACCTAGCAACACCCTAGCAACCACCTAGAACTGCATAGCAACCACCTTGCAACACCCCAGCAACCACCTGGAACACCATAGCAAATGCCTAGCAACACACAAGCAACCGGCTATAACTCCATAGCAACCACCTAGCAACACCATAGCAACCACCTAGAACTCCATAGCAAGCACCTAGCAACACCCTAGCAACCACCTGGAACACCATAAAAACTGCCTAGCAACACCCTAGCAACCGCCTATAACTCCATAGCAACCACCTAGCAACATCCTAGCAACCACATAGAAAACCCTAGAAACTACCTAGCAACACCCTAGCAACCACCTATAACTCCATAGCAACCACCTAGCAACATACTAGCAACCACCTAGCAACACCCTAGCAACCACCTGGAACACCATAGCAAATGCATAGCAACACCTTAGCAACCGGCTATAACTCCATAGCAATCACCTAGCAACACCATAGAAACCACCTTACAACACCCTAGCAACCACCTAGAATACCCTAGCAACCACCTAGCAACACCCTAGCAACCGCCTATAACTCCATAGCAACCTCCTAGCAACCACCTAGAATACCCAGGCAACCACCTAGCAACACCCTAGCAACCTCCTATAACTCCATAGCAACCACCTAGCAACATCCTAGCAACCACTTAGAATACCCTAGCAACCGCCTAAAACTGCATAGCAAATGCCTAGCAACACCCTAGCAACCGGCTATAACTCCATAGCAACCACCTAGAAACACCATAGCAACCACCTAGAACTCCATAGCATCCACCTAGCAACACCCCAGCAACCACCTAGAATACCGAAGCAACCACCTGGAACACCATAACTGCCTAGCAACACCCTAGCAACCACCTATAACTCCATAGCAACCTCCTAGCAACCACCTAAAATACCCTAGCAACCACCAAGCAACACCCTAGCAACCACCTAGCAACATCCTAGCAACCACCTGGAACACCAAAACAACTGCCTAGCAACACCATAGCAACCGCCTATGACGCCATAGCAACCACCTAGCAACATCCTAGCAACCACTTAGAATACCCTAGCAACCACCTAGCAATGCCCTAGCAACTACATGGAGCTCCACAGCAACCACTTGGAACTCCATAGCAACCACCTAGCACCACCCTAGCAACCACCTAGAACACCATATCAACCACCTAGCAACATTCTAGCAACTGCCTAGAACTCCATAGAACCACCTAGCAACACCCTAGCAACCACCTCAAACTCCATAGCAACCACCTAGCAACACCCTAGACACCACCTAAAACACCAGAGTCACCACCAGAACATCATAGCAACTACCTACCACTGTTCACTCTGTTCAGCAGAAAGTCGACTTTGCATTGGTGCCAACCACACTTGACAATTTCTGCAGGAATTGTCTAGTTATTATTTCTTTCTTTCCATCCATTTTTTGGACCGCTACTCCTCCCAGAGTTTTCGCACCACGTACACGTGCAATATGTCAAATCGAGCGGCTTCATCGGGAATGGTGTGCTATTACTTTGTGGAAAGATTCGTTGCACGGTTTTTGAAAAATTTGAATTTTTGTGGGCAGTTTTTCCCCATAGGGAATGAAGGGCGGAATGTTCAGCCTTGTGATGTCACAATGCTGTCTTCTCACCTTTGTGATGTCACAATGCTCTGTCTTCTAGCAGCAGTACTCTGGTCTCTCTCTAAATTTGAACATTCTGCCATTCATCTCTATGGGGCAAAATTGCCCTCAAGATGTGCAATGCCTCATTGGACTTGGTAGAGAGTCCTTTGTCCATTGGTGGAGATCAGCAATGCCCCCCTTCCTGATTGGCTGATGTTTGATATTTCATAACTTTTGAACCGATTGTCACAGAGAACTACGGGTCGCGTCATTGGACTCAGTAAAGACCTAGCAACTGCCTAGAACTCCATAGCAACCACCTAGCAACATCCTAGCAACCGCCTGTAACTCCATAGCAATGACCTAGCAACACCCTAGCAACCACTTAGAATACCCTAGCAACCACCTAGCAATGCCCTAGCAACTACATGGAGCTCCACAGCAACCACTTGGAACTCCATAGCAACCACCTAGCACCACCCTAGCAACCACCTAGAACACCCTAGCAACCACCTAGAACACCCTAGCAACCGCCTAGAACTCCATAGCAACCACCTAACAACACACTAGCAACCACCTGGAACACCATAGCAACCACCTAGCAACACCCTAGCAACCACCTAGAACTCCATAGCAACCACCTAGCAACACCATAGCAACCACCTAGAACTCCATAGCAACCACCTAGCAACACCCTAGCAACCACCTGGAACACCATAGCAACCACCTAGCAACACCCTAGCAACACCATAGCAACCACCTAGAACTCCATAGCAACCACCTAGCAACACCCTAGCAACCACCTGGAACACCATAGCAACCACCTAGCAACACCCTAGCAACCACCTGGAACACCATAACAACTGCCTAGCAACACCCTAGCAACCGCTTATAACTCCATAGCAACCTCCTAGCAACCACCTAGAATACCCTAGCAACCACCTAGCAACACACTAGCAACTGCCTATAACTGCATAGCAAATGCCTAGCAACACCATAGCAACCGGCTATAACTCCATAGCAACCACCTAGCAACACCATAGCAACTACCTGGAACACCTTAGCAACCACCTAGCAACACCCTAGCAACCACCTGGAACACATAACTGCGTAGCAACAAGCAACCGCCTATATCTCCATAGCAACCACCTAGCAACATCCTAGCAACCACCTAGAATACCCTAGCAACACCCTAGCAACCGCCTATAACTACATAGCAAATGCCTAGCAACACCCTAGCAACCGGCTATAACTCCATAGCAACCACCTAGCAACACCATAGTAACCACCTAGAACTCCATAGCATCCACCTAGCAACACCCTAGCAACCACCTAGAATACCCTAGCAACCACCTGGAACAGCATAACAACTGCCTAGCAACACCCTAGCAACCGCCTATAACTCCATAGCAACCTCCTAGCAACCACCTAGAATACCCTAGCAACCACCTAGCAACACACTAGCAACCACCTATAACTCCATAGCAACCACCTAGCAACATCCTAGCAACCACCTGGAACACCATAACTGCCCAGCAACACCCTAGCAACTGCCTATAACTCCATAGCAACCACCTAGCAACATCCTAGCAACCACATAGAAAACCCTAGCAATCACTTAGCAATGCCCCAGTAACCACCTGGAACACCATATCAACCACCTAGCAACATCCTAGCAACTGCCTAGAACTCCATAGCAACCACCTAGAACACCCTAGCAACCACCTAGAATTCCATAGCAACCATCTAGAACTCCATAGAACCAACTAGCAACACCCTAGACACCACCTAAAACACCATAGTCACCACCAGAACATCATAGCAACTACCGACCGCTGTTCACTCTGTTCAGCAGAAAGTCGACTTTGCATTGGCGGCAACCACACTTCAATTTCTGCAGGAATTGTCTAGTGTGGTTGCCTTAGAGTTTTCGCACCACATACACGTGCCATATATCAAATTGACCGGCTTCTTTGGGAATCGTGTGCTATTACTTTGTGGAAAGTTTCGCTGCACGGTTTTTGAAAAATATGACTTTTTATGGCCAATTTTTTCCCATAGAGATGAATGGGGAATGTGACGTCATACATATGTGAGTTATGAAGTTACAGCACTGGTCGGCTTTGCACACGTGATGCAGTAAGTTTCAACCGGCTTCATCTACAGGAAATTTAGAATCCAGATGCAGTGCATATCTCCATTTTCGTCGTAATTACAGAAAACACACATTCGTAAACTTCAAATGATTTATACCACAATGTAGATAAAACCTTGACGAAGACGTACATGTACGGATTGTGTTGTTCAAATGAGGTTTCCTGGCGACTTAGCCACCAGAAAGGATGTAGCTGAATGCGGAAGTGAACGCGATAAAATGGTATTCCAAATGCAAAATCACAAATGAAAACGCTGTCAGCTAGGCATATCAACAAACATATGGCTTAGGCATACCCAGAAGTCCTCAATAATAATAATATTTCACAAGATATTACACAAATTCGTTGACAACGTTTCGTCAGGTGCAGCGTCTTTGAATGCTAGTGCTAACAAAGAGTGAATGCATTTAACGCGATGATGAGAAAACTTTCGGTTGACCTATAAACCGATATTCCAAAACCAAAATTTCTGTTGTAGTAGCACTGAATGCCTGAGTTCAGCAATCTCAGCATGCCGGTGTGCCGAGGTTAACAACCACATTTTCATGTAAAAACCCATAGAAACATGTTAAATGTTCAATTTGCTCAGAGATTTGTAAAAAAGTGAGTGAAACGATCTTCACTAAATTTTACTTGGAGATCTCCATTCACCCTGCACCAAGCAGGTTCCTTTTGTTTTGCAAATTAGTAATTAAAGGTGTAAATCGGACAATCTGTCATCAAAGAAACTGATGAAGAAATTGATGTTACAGCCCATCTATTGCTTGAAAAGATACAAAAAATCAGGTATGTAGTGTAGTGCCCATTATCTAGGCTTCACCAAGATCTTGTCTACAGTGTGGTGTAAAGCATTTTATGTTTAACAAATGGGTGTATTTTTAAAAAGTTAAGGTGAAAAGGAGACACTTCTTTTCAATTCCCAGTTCCCAACCTGCTGCCAGTGTGAGATGATGCATATCCCTAGGGAGGTCAAAGCGATTTTTCAGAAAACAGTTTGACAGTTTATTTTTCATGAAAAATGGCAGACGTGCTACAGTATAATCAAATAAATATATATAAATCACTGAATTTCCAGAAACAACAGTTTCAACATGAACCAATATTTAGTGTTCTTTTTTCAGTAAAATTTATTTACTGTACGCATTTACTCGTATTGTTATGAGATGCAACACTTAATGAAATATGCAGGCTACTCTCAAGAGCCAAAATGTCTTAGTTTTAAACCTAGCGACCCCGAGGCTTCGAAATTCCATTGCAGTTGGGCCCTTTAAACGACCAGGCTCACATCATCTTTTTCAGCGGAATCTTTAAAAAACATCCATTCATAAAACTAAATTTTTTTTTTTATTTTTTTAAAGTGACATTTTGCTTATGAAATTGCTGTAGAATTCTAAGTTCCACAGGACGCTGACAGCTTAACATTTTAGGACACCTAAATATATGTAAGCATGATTACATGATAAGCGAATAACATGCAAAACATTTCACAGCGAGTTTTTCATGACAAAAATGTGTAATAATACCTTCAATGAGGTTACATTTTTTAAAATAATGACCCAATTGATTTCGGTGCAGCATTAGGGACAGGCACAAATGTTCGTAAACAAAGTCAAATGACCTGTTAGTGAGCCCAGATGCCAATTTTGTTTTAATGTTTGTGCGTGGAATGCCCGTGAAAAAGTGTGACCACCCTCTGCACCTAAAATGATTACGCAAGAAGAGGATAATAAATCGTATTAAAGAAAACATTATTTTCTGACAAGTTATGTATTTATATGTTGTTATTTGAGGAGCATTTATGACACTGAGAAAAATAAACCGTCAAAATACATTTTCTGAAAAATCACCAAAATGGGTTTGACATCACTATTAGGGTCTTACATGAGTTTTATGTTGCAAAATGTGAAAATGTGATAAGAAAACCTACCTCTAAACAAAAAACTATTACTACTAACAAAATACTAAAATGCAAAATAGAGCTCAAGAAAGATAAAGAAAACTGGAATGGGAACAAGGAAAGACTAAAAAGGATTTCTAGCTAATCTAAAGAGAAAAAAACCACTGTTCAGTAGGGTTGGGTCGGTTAACGGTTTTGCCGGTCCAGTCTGGTGTACGAGCTTAAACCGGTTTGATTTTATGTGAACCAACTGAACCGGCATGTGTCATTATGAGACGTTCTGGAAAATTAAAAAGTAGCCTACATCAGCAACCTGTGCCGACGGCGCTAAATCCAACTTGTATTGCATTAGTAATAAGCAATGACAATGTGATTAACATAATACAAAAAGGCAAAAGAAATGTTGTGGTCGCGATCGCCGTCATAGACGTCAGAGGAAAATGTCACTTTGTCAGTGACATTTCCCTCTGACGTCTACGACGGCGATCGCGACTACGACATTTATTTTGCCTTTTTGTATAGCCATTTCCGTGGATAAAATCGATTTCTTACATCGATTTCTGGAATCTTGCCAAAAGAAAAGTATGGTAACATGAAATGTATGGAGTTGAGTTTGAGCTCTTTAGCCTAACGCCGGGCACCCACCGCAAGCGTAGCGTAAGCGGCGCGTAAGCAGCACGGCGAAGCAGCACGGCGCAGCGCATAGCGTATCTACACTGGTTCCGTTTGTGTCGCGCAAAGGCTTACTTAAAGCTCTATATTCCTAGTAGCTCTTGCAGTCTGCAGTGGGATTACATCGTGTATTTCACGTTTGTTCACGACTGTTGATTATGGATTAAGTGAATACTTGGTGAGAGACCTTTTTCAGTTTGTTAATTTGGTAATATTTTGTTAACTCATGTAAATACATGAGAAAGTAAACGCTTTCAAGAATTACCATAAGCTTAAATCACAACGTAGCCTGCATAATAATCAATCTCAAACTGTATTAATTTATTTGCTTGGTTAACAAGCGTGCCAATTTTATGAAGAATATGTAATGATCATAATAATAATAAATAATCCGTAATCAACCATTGGGAATTCCCGTGTCATCTTGTCGTTCACGTCAAAACATTTATAGGATCAGATTTAGTAAAAATCAGCTAATCATCAAAAAGACAGCGTAACAGTTTAATCTTGAAGGGATATGAACACCACAACGCCATGAACACCGGAAGCTTTGAAGTAAAAGTGCAATAAAGGCTTGCTTACAACTTCATTTATAAAATAGGTGCATTTTCATCGGCAAGACCACTAAATAATATGATTTTTTAAAGCTCTGTGGATTATCTGATTTTTATTAACAAGCCCTTTTTGAAAGCACGGCGAACAAAGACATCGGAGAAGTCAAATAGGCTGAGCAATGGTTGGTTAAAAACTACCTTCCAACACTCGAGCTAACAAACAGCTGCTCGGTGCATTCACTTCTACATCATTCAATAGGCTACGTCTTTCTGTGGTGTATTTTCAAATTTACCCCACCCCCTCCGCAAAATAAGATAAGTTTGCCTTTTCCCCAGGTTCCAGTTTTTTTTTTCTGCAAGGACAATACAAAAATGAAAAGGCTTGTATTTTTTTGGCTGCTTATAAAATATCTGGGAGGGAACTATGGACACACCCCCAGTAGCCTAATATAAGGATGAAATATAAATCAGAGCATGTATACCTAGCATTTTAGAGCATATTTCTGTGTATAAACAGGTCATCGTGACGCGAAAAAATAGAACAGAAGCGAAAAACTACGCTTCAGTTCGCTTGTGTCGCACAAGCTTCGCGGCCGGTTCGCGACGCGTTCGCATCTGGTGTAGAGGACATCGCCCGCTGCCGTTGTAATAACAGTACTTCAACTATGCTTCAGTTACGCGCGCAGTGCGCTCGCGGTCGCTACACGTGGTTGGGTGTCCGGCTTTAGTGTATGTAAACTTTTGGCCTCAAATGTACATGAACATAAGGGCTGTCCGATTCCAGTATGCTTTGAATTAAGAGGAAGAGTGAGTGAAATAAAGAGCACAGGGAAGAATGGGGAGAACGTGGGAAAGACATGGTCTATAGAAAGAATGGTGCTGCGGACCTGGGACTTCGAAAACTCCACCACATTGTAGCTGACGTTGTTCAGGAGGGCGAGCGAGTAAACCCCAAGTCCAGCATCCTTTGTCCTCCAGATCTGATCCAACAGCTGTGCCAGTTCCAGAACCCGGCCCGCTGTATCCACGGCGATCAGCACATTTCCATCGCCTCGCAAGGTCTCCATCACGTTGGCTGAGGGGGGGTGTTGAGTGGGAGGCGGGTGAAGTGGAAGACACAAAAGTCAGGGTGCTTCATTTCCTCACCATAGCTTCTTTGGACCTTCTCTGGAGGACAAATAAACTGAATTAAGAAGTACTTTATTGGCTGGACTTACTAAGGAGCTGCTCATCACGCTGTTTTCTGCGTGGCTGCACGTAGGTGGCGTTGAAAGAGTCTGTGATGAGCAGGGAAGGCCGATTCACCATCTCCAGAGAGCAGCCGTTCAGGTGTCTATGAGAGAGAGAAAGAAGGAAAAAAGAAAAGAAAAAAAAAACATTTGGAATTTGCATCGCTGTTCAGAGGCCTGAATGCCTATCCAAGGAATCAATTCAACATTATTTGTATCATGTTTTTCAGTCTCACAAAGATGATTTACAGTAAGAATTTGGTAAAAACAATACAATAGTGTTTAGGTAAACAGTGAGCATTAGGTACTTGGGTCTCAACAACAATTTTTTAAATTTTTTTAATTTAACCTTTATTTACCCAGGGTAGGTTTACTGAGCACGGATGCTCTTTTGCAGGAACGCCCTGCTTCACACTCAAACACATTCACCCCACATTCACAATCCTCTATTGTTGGCCACTGAGCAGCTCCACTAGAGGGAGAGAACATTTTTTTTTAGCCAATTAAATCAGGGGATGATTAAGTGGCAAGTTTTTTTTTTTTTTTGCGAGAGCCAGATCTGGGATTTTAGCCAGGATACTGGGGAACCCCCTACTCTTTGCGAATAGTGTCATGGGATCTTTAGTGACCACAGTGAGTCAGGACCTCGGTTTAACGTCTCATCTGAAAGAATGAGCTACTGTTCATCCCCTACAAGTCCTCCCTACTACGCAAGCTCTCAATCATAGGTTGATGGCACCACAGTGACTTCCTCTCACTCAGCAAAGAGCCTGGAGGTGGTCCTGGACAGCCAGCTGGACCTCAAGGACCACATCAAGGCAACATCAGATTCCTCCTGTAAAACACATCAGGAGGATTCGACCATACCTGACTACGCACTACCCAGCTACTTGTCCAGGCTATGGTGACCTCCTGTCTTTACTTATACAATTCCCTCCTTGCAAGCCTGCCAGCATGTGCCATACAGCCTCTACAAATGATTCAAAATGATGGTGCCACACTCATCTTCAACCTTCCCAAGTTATCCCACGTCACTCCTCTGCTGAGGTCACTCCACTGCTACTGGTCGCTGCCAGGATCAGGTTCATAGTCCTGACCCTCGCCTACACTGCAGCAAACAAGATGGCCCCCGCCTACCTACAGAACGATTCAATCCCATACATCTACTCGACCACAGACAGTATGGTAGACTTCAATGAACATGGTTATGAATCCCTGCTTTAAAAACTGCTTTATATTTTATTATTATTATTCCTTTGGTTCTACGATGGTGACCAAGAAAAAAACTTCCCAGCAGGCACTGGAAGCAAGTTTGGAGACCCTAGCCATGAATTTCAGAAGTTTTATGAAATCGCCAGCAATGAAGTTGCTTATCAAGAAGGGCTAAACCCACTATAAGCATATATATTTACTTACTATTTGTGAAATGAAAATGAAAATCTAAGGTCGTTCAGCAAAGCCAACTTTTCTACATTTAGTTTCAGTGATAAAACCTATTGCTCATTCGGAGAAGAGCTGAAGTTCCAAATATTTATAGAAAAAGATGCAAAGCGCACTCTGCATAAAAATTATCAGACAATATTGTCTTGCAAATATGTATATTTACTATAATTACAATCACATAGTGCAAACAGAAAAAGTTCATGTAAGAGGTGAGAAACAATACTAGAACAAACATTACATTACAGGCATTTAGCAGATGCTCTTATCCAGAGTGACGTACAACAAAGTGAATAACCATAACCAGGAACAAGTGTGTTGAAAACCCTAGAGGGAAGTACAGTTCCAAGTGCAGGGAGCGACCGCGTAGTTTAACAAACAATATGCGCTCTTTGTTTTCCAGTGCTCAGAATCTAGGGACGCAATAAAATTTTCAAAACAGCAAAACTCCAAGAGCACCAAAAGATTGAGAAAATAAGCCTAGAACCCAGAGGGTTAACTACACCTCAAAATGACCAAAAAAAATCATTAACAACTGTTACAAAATGTATGTAGTTTAACTACCAACAAACTGCTGCAAACGTAATAAACAACCAGTTTAACTACATGTAGTTAAATTACTCCCCAACACTCTTTATATACACAGGGGCACTACGGCAGGGCCGATGGCTGCACCTTCATGAAACTGATGTGTGCTTTGGGGGGGGATCGTCAATAGAAGCGACTGGGATTGGGGTCGATTGGTTTATTTTCTCTCTCTTATTTCCTATGGTCAAAAGTTCATAATTGAATAATTGGTCAGCGAAGTATGTGCATGTGGTACCCCGCTCTGGGCGTGTTGAAGTGTCCTTGAGCAAGACACCTAACCCCTAACTGCTCTGGCGAATGAGAGGCATCAATTGTAAAGCGCTTTGGATAAAAGCGCTATATAAATGCAGTCCATTTTACCATTTGGTAGCGTGAGGCACCCACTCCTAATCTTGAATAGACACTTTTCAGGGTTAACCGCAGTGACCAGACTCGCAGCCCTTAAAAACATTCATTTCTGTACCTTCTGACCCCATTTCAACAAACAGAATTCACAAACAACTTCACACGTCCACACAAATCCCCACACTAATGGGATTTCGCCTTTTCATTTAAGGTAAATCAGCCAATAAAAACATTGGATGCAAGCACAAAATGACATATATGGAAGTGCACTTGTTTAAAAGAGCAAAACTTTGACATTCATATTTCTCCTTCACTGGTAGCTCACCAGGTAGCTTACCAATAGAGCCCAACCGATATATCGGCCATTATTTAACTTTTTTGACGACATTGGGATCGGCAGTTATGCCGCCGATATGTCCCAATTTTTTAATAAGTATAATAAACAAAAAAACAATGATTATTTATCTGTACTTGTCTGTTCGAACACTGTAATTGCTATTTAGTAGAATTATCCAGTAGAGGGAGCTCTAATACAAGTGTGAACTGCAGCAGCTGACGCGCTACTTCTGTAATAAGACGTTTGTCACTCGTGCCTCATTCAATATTCTCCACTGCAAGACTTGTCTGCACAGATTCGATTGCTGCAATAAAGGTATGTATATTTTGTGAAAGTTTTTCATTAAATGCGTTTATACGACCACTATGTTTATCAATCCTCATTATCAAGCGAGCGAGCGAGCTAGCTAACACATTTGGTTCACTTTAGCAAGCTAGCTGGCTAGCAAGCCTTTACGAAGTGGCAGTGAGCACATAAGCAGCGTAGGATCTACATTTCCAGAGGACATCGCTGTATTCTCAAATAAATAACTAGCCAAAATAAAATGGTCATTGAATGCATCACACATTTGTTTTTTATCTGAGATAATGATTTATGATTTATGATTTATATTAGCTACTATATGATGCTGTGTCAATAACCAACGCGATATTGCAGGCGAATGTGTCATCTAGTCACGCGTCATCGTAGCAAGCTAACCAGACAGTAAAAATGCAGATAAAATACTTCTAACATGGATCATTTTAAGCCATGTTATCTAGCTTTGTCGTGATAACATGAGAGAAGGATTGCTGTTGGAGAAGTGAATCAACCAACAGTTAGCGCGGGTAACCATCACGAAAGCGCATTGTAGTTTTTTAACGTATTTCATCCAGTCAATTTAATTTCATCTAACGTTACACTTGATTAACTCATTAGCTCTGCTAGATAATGTCTTACTCTTTGGGATCATGTAGTAGAAATAAAATAAGAAAATATAATTTATTTAACTTACTGAGAATATATAATAAGAAATAATGAGGCTGTGTCAATAGCTAATGCGTTATTGGGAGCGAGTGTGTCATCTAGTCACACGTCAGAGCGCATTGTAGTTATTTTCACCACCGAATTCTTATGGACAGGGAAGCTCGCTAGATAGTCTTACTCTTTGAGATCATGTACTAGGAATAAAATAGAATATAACTCATGTACTGAGAATATATACTAAGAAATAATAAGAACAAATGAATAACAACAACAATAATAATATTCATAAAAATACATGTTTGAAACTGGAAAACTGATTTTTTAAAATTATTTTTTATAGATGGCTGAAAAAGAAAGGAGTAAAAGCAAGGTGTGGAGTTATTTTGATTTCACACACTTAAAGATGGTGTTAATATATATGCATTTAATTTAATATCTTTTACTTTTTTTATCTAAAAAGTTCTTTGTGTGTTTATTTTATTGGTTTGCTTATAAGTTAAATGTTCTTAAATATAGAAACTTTAATAAAATATAAGTTTTTCAAATTGATTTGAAAATGTTGCACTTTGACAAAATATCGGTCAAAACATCGGTAATCGGTGGGCTAGGACTCTCCAAAATCGGGATCGGCATCGGACCCAAAAATCTGGCATCGGTCGGCTCTACTTACCAACGTTCAAAATGGCTCAAAAAAAAGTTACTCACACATACAAAGCACTGTCTAAAAATCATTAATTCAAACTGGCAAAATTTAGGCCTGTCATTAAAAGTATTGATATCAAAATTACGCCAAGTTACAAGAAACAATATCGGTTTACCTCACACGATTAAACAAGCTGTATGCCAAAGCAAGACTACCCAATGTTTCCAAAACTGTTTCAAGTTACATGGTGTTCTGCCAGATTTACCACTAACAAAAACCAGTTGAACTATTGAGGCCTCCATTTTCTCTCATCGACTAATATCAGTTTGAAAGCCAAGATACACAAATAATTTATCTGGAGGTAGCTAAATGGCAACAAGCGCCAGAGTTGTGGAAAACTTATGACCTGATGTACTACAACTTTCAGAAGCCTACTGAAGAATGCCGGGACATCTGGCCAATTAGCTCACAAAATAAAAAGAACCATATCAAAGCAAATGCGACAGGTCCAATTCTCGTCTTATCACACATTCATTTGGTCGAGTTAGCTAGCAGATAGGAAACCGCTCCAATGAAATTCCACTCTCATATAATGAAGTTACAGGTACTTTCTGGCACAATAATTTATTGTAAAACGGCACAGAATTAACAGAAATGCAACTTTGTTGCAAACTTGTTTTGTTTCTTTTTTTTGTATGCATAGGCTTACAATAATATATCAGAATTAGCATATTTATAAACATACACTAGTATTCATAAAGATTAGGAGCGGTCGGGAGATTGTAGGAAAGATACATCTTAGCTAGGCTATAATTTCGTACTTTGCAGCAATACACATTTAGCAGCGGGTAACAATTTTCATAGACGTAACAATCAACTTATGAATCATATTACTTGCAGCCATATATCTCTCAAGGCTAACAAAGAAAGAAAAGCTAATACATTAACTTCTTAAGGCACAAGCCAAATCTTGCCAATCCTTGCCCATTTAGGGGGTACCCTATTTAAAGCCTTATAACTCCAGATGTGAACACCACAGAGACTTGAAAAATGGCTTAAATGAAGCAAGACATTTGTACAATTTACCATACTAGCAGATTATTTCTTCCAAAATTATGAATATAAACTAAAGTGCCACAAATGCAATTGTTTTGACACAAAATCAAAAATAAATTTGTTCTTTTTATGTTTGCAATGAAATACTGAGAGATTGCATATATACAGGAGGTTAAACTATACATGTGCTAGATCAAAAACTTCTTGACCACAAGTTCATAAAATCTAAGGGTGGATATGTAGAACTACTATAGATGTATGAAGCAAAAACTAAGCAGTGTACCCAGCGTCTCCAAATCTATCCAAAATGTCTAAATTATGCATTGCTGTAAATCACAACATATTCACGTATTTCACTAAAAATCAATTGTTTTGACTCAAGAAAATCACTGTTGCATAATTTTCAAATGGGAATTACAAGCTTTCAGTCAGTACAGCGGTCTAAAATAGCTAGGTGTCCAGAAACATATCCAAAATCTCTCAAAATTGAATAAAATGCTTTTTGTCCATTATAAAGCATATAAATGAGCCCCTTATGAAGGTCTAAGATGAAACATTGCTATCAGATTAAAAAATAATGCAAAAATATTGTCACACAATGCGGTACAGTACCTATATGTGCAATAATGAACTATCGTATGTATTTCTATACTCTGTGCTCTCGTATGTTTTCTTGTATGGGGATGAGACAACATGAAAACAATTTTCAACCATCCACCACGTTTTTGGCAATGTTCCAACTCTGACGTCATCACTGTTGTATGCTTCACAAAAACTAGCCTATTACACTTCCATCTAACGCTTACACTACAGTGTGAAATATCCACATTATATAATACCACGAACCCATTTAAAGACTCTCAATTTCAAAAATAACGTATATAACCGAAGTATTTTGAGAAGTAATACTTACATAGCAATGAATGAAATCTTATCTATGTTCAGTAGATGGAGACAGAGACAGTAAATAAATGATACTGTTCTATTCGCTTGTTTTGCCCCAGAAAACGATGTCAGCTAGGTCTATCAGCAAACATATGGCTTAGCTATGCTCAGAAGTCCTCAATAATAATAGTATTTTCCATGAATTTACGAAAAATAGTTGACAACGTTTTGTTAGCAGCGTCTTTGTTTTACTGCTACCACGGAGAATGCGTAACTGAATGCGATAAGAACATTTTCGGTTACGCTGACCTATAAAACGCTATTCCAAAAGCAGAATTAGACATGTTATACATCGTTAGAAAGCTTATACTCTCACCTACTGAATAAATGAATCGTCAATCACGCCAGACTGTACTAAAAAGGGCGACGACGCCGTAAACAACAGGTGGGGTGTTACGCACAGCTATTTTGGAAGATACCCAGGCGTCACAGATGCGCCTATACTTCCCGAACGGATTGTTCAAGACAATATATGACCACGCAGTCTCAAAAGGGACATATCTACGCGTAAAACCAACGGTAAGGTTGTATATTTATTCAATATTTAGTCCGAGATATTGACTGTAGAATGACATGGTATCATTTTTAAAAACATTTTCTCGTTTATTTCGTTAGTCAGTGAGCAGCGTTTTCACTGCTGTATAGGCATGTCTTAGGGCTATTGTCGGGTTTATCTTTACATTACATTACATTACATTACAGGCATTTAGCAGACGCTCTTATCCAGAGCGACTTACACAACTTTTACATAGCATTTTACATTGTATCCATTTATACAGCTGGATATATACTGAAGCAATTCCGGTTAAGTACCTTGCTCAAGGGTACAACGGCAGTGTCCTTACCCGGGAATCGAACCTGCGACCTTTCGGTTACAAGCCCAGTTCCTTACCCACTGTGCCACACTCCTCCGGATCTTGTTGCTATGACGGAATACGATTTTTTAGTAGTGAAAGAATATTTTTATGAATGCCAAGATAGACAATATTGTCCATTATGTCAAGGGTGGGGGGTGTTTTTTAGATGAGACTGCAGGGAGGGGGTGCGTGTTAAATGAACGACCAGAGCGACAATGGTGGGGCTGCGAAACTCCGTTTTCGGCATAGTTGTTGTGTATCGTCTACTAATGAAACTAAAACAACGCGTTTCTGTTTTTAACTCACACTTTGCAGTAGCACCGAATGTTTGAGTTTAGTAATCTAGGCACGCCGGCGTGCCGACCACTAGGGGCTGTGCCTTAAGAGGTTAACATCAAGCATCTTCACAACAATGAAACCATGTAACCTTCTCAGCAAGTCTTTTTGTAACCTTATTAACAAGGCCACTGCAGAGCGTGGCATATGCCCCCGACCATATGTTGTGAACCACATAATGTTGGTAACCCCCCCCCCCCCCCCCGTATAACATGCCCTCCTCCTCTCTGCTCCCCTTCCCCTAAAATCAAAAAGCCACACAATGATTGAAGTATTAGGTAATGTTTTTATTGTTAATATACTAAAATTTAACAGAAGAATCCGATGAGAGTAGAAGAGAAAACATTAATCACCGACAAAAACCAGCCTTTGTGTAGTCAAATCCAATTCAACACCAAAAAATCTGCCTCATTGACAAAGGCGACAATGAGCGGAAACTAAATTCATGATGGTGGCCGTGGCGGCCATATTGAATGAGCGGTGGTGTCACCGAGCAAAACCAGCCTTCATGTGGTCAAGTCCAGTTCACCACCAAAAAATCAGCCCAATCGACAAAGGCGTTTTCTGTTAAATGAGCAGAAACCGAATTCAAGATGGCGGCCGTGGCAGCCATATTGAATGAGCGGTGGCGTCACCGATAGACACCAGCCTTTGTGTGGTCAAGTCCAATTCAACACCAAAAAATCTGCCCGCTCAACAAAGGCGTTTTCTGTTAAATGAGTGGAAACCAAATTCAAGATGGCGGCCGTGGCGGCCATATTGAATGAGTGGTGGCGTCACTGATCGAAACCAGCCTGTGTGGACAAGTCCAAATAACCACCAAAGGCGACAAAGCGTTTTCTGTTAAATGAGTGGAAACCAAATTGTTGACGGACAACGGACGGATGGACAGGGCCTCGACATAATGTTTTTATCCGGTGAATAATTAACTATAACACATAACGTATAGCATAGCATTTTTGTGGTTAGGGGTGTGATATTTCTAGAGTTTGAAAATATTAATGTAGCGTAGTTATATTGGCTAGATTACAATAACACAGCTGACTGGGTGCACAATACCGGTCGCTAAATTCCAGTTTGCAACCGAAAATCCTCTTTTATAAATGTATGATGCCTGTCTGCGGTGATATGGAATGTGCTCAAATTAAAAAAGACTTGCAAGTAATGGTTTATCAAAGCCTTTCAAGTTCTACGGACTGTGCTGTAGCAGTAAAAAAAAAAAAAAATTTTTAAAAAGGCCAACGGGATGCTGGGATATATAGCCAAAAGTATTGAGTATAAATCCAAGAAAGTTATACTCATATAATACATTTGTTAGACCACACTGTGTAGTGTGTGCAGTTCTGGGGACCATACTACAAGAAAGATATAGTGGTTCTGGAAAAGGTTCAAAGAGCAGCAACCAAATTGGTTCCTGTTATGAAAGATAAAAGCTTGGAAAGACTTAAGATGCTTAACCTCTTCAAGCTTAGTAAAAGGAGACTCAGGGCTTATTTGATTGAGGCTTTAAAATTCATAAAGGGGACCAACAAAGTGAACTACAAGAGATTCTTCAGGTTGAGATCTGTTAGTAGAACGAGAGGACATAAATTGAAATTAATTCTGTACAGACATTAGAAAAAAAATTTTCACAGAGATTAGTCAATGAGCGGAATAGCCTGTAGTAGAGGCAGAAACTGGGGATTTTCAAGACTAGGCTTGATATGGTGTTAGATACCATCTAGAATGTAGGTAATCAGCACAAATTTAGTTAGGAAAATGGCAAGCATTGTTGGACTGTATGGCCTCTTCTCGTCATTTATGTTACGTTATGTAATGTTATCATTTCACTGCCACTATTATAAGCATTTGGTTGTTATGAATACACTTAGTGGCTTGCTTCGCAGGCATAAAAATGGTGTCTTTCCAATTAACTGAAATAGAATCACATGTACTAAAGCTCAACATTTGCCACTGTTGCCATTTTGTTGGAATGGCATGTAAATGGTAAACGGACTGCATTTATATAGCGCTTTTATCCAAAGTGCTTTACAATTGATGCCTCTCATTCACCAGAGCAGTTAGGGGTTAGGTGTCTTGCTCAGGGACACTTTGACACGCCCAGGGCGGGGATCGAACCGACAACCCTCCGACTGCCAGACAATCGCTCTTACCTCCTGAGCTGTCGCCCCGCATGTCTAGCTTAAAAGCTATAAGGAGAAGCAGAGGGCAGAAATTTCGGCAAAAAGAAAATAAGAGTAAGAAAAATAATATGTATGCAAGAGGCACTGGGTTGTTGAATTAAACACACTAGTAAGAATATTTATAGTAAGTATGCAATATAACAAGCAGTCAGTTGCTGAAGCAACCTCACTAACAAAATTAATAAAATCTTTTATATTAGTGAAACCAAATGCATGTAAATAGGCCTACTCAAAAAGCACAATTATAACTCAAAGCACTGAGGACAAAAGCCCAAAATAGGCCTACATGGTTGTGAATATGTTTGGTGTGGAACACTTACAAAACATTCATTTTGGGGAAACAAGCAGGATGTGTACAAAGTTTGGTGGCAGGTCAAAGAACTCCAAGAATCACCAGTCTTTTTTCAGAGCCAAGCTACTGCCCGTCCAATTTACACTCCAATTGCTCATTTGCAAAACAAAGGGAACCTGTGGGGCACAGGTTGAATTGAGATCTCCAAATGAAATTTAGTTAAGATAATTTCACTTGCAATTTTTTTGATGTTTTAGTTGCTCCAAAATTAGGAAACCTTTTTTTGTTTCTATGGGTCACATGAATGCTTAATGTAGGGGAGAGTCGCTATAAATGTAAGTTTTTGGATTTTGCTCATTTACTCAGGAAAATATTTAGCCTAGCACTTCAGATTTTTATTTCAAAAAATTTATTTTTGCAAATTTGCCTTAGCTGGGAAGACCTTTCGGGAAGACAGCACCAAATGAAACTCTAAACCACTGCAAGTCAAACTGTTAAAAGTTATGAATTGGTCTATAGTGCCACCATGCGGTCAATTGCTGCTATGTTCTTGCAATTTCACAGATCCATAACATGCCTCCCAAGTTTCAAGAGTTTTCAACATACCATCTGGGAGCTATAAGCATTTTCCACATAGAAAAAAAAAAGAAAAAAAGAGGGTTCCAGCAGCTTTGCTGCTTGAATTCCTAAATACAGAAAACCCAAGTATTGCGCGATATAATCATGATTATTTCCCAAAATGTCAGCTGACTGAAAACAATACAAAGGGAAGCGGATATTACAAGTCTGTTTTTTCAACCAGGGTTTTATTTTTTCAGTTTTTCATCAATCCTTTAGGTACTTTATGCAACTGCTTCATTGTCAAGGTTTGGCTTTTTAGACGTTTTTTTCCTCTATGCTAGTAGCTTCAGCACGGTGTCTGTGTCTATGGGGTATATTAAGGCTACAGATTCAATGTACATTCCAGCAAGTCCAGTTTATCTAAACCTGTTATTGGGAAGAGAAAATGAATGTGGATGTTTAAATAAATTTGTCAAAATTAAAAATAATTGTCTTAAATATAACTTGCAGGATTGCTACACTATTATGTGCACACACAGATAAAATTGTCTTTGTCTGGGTATTCCAGTTCAAATAAATATAGGCAGCCATAAAAATGAAGCCACTCGACAACATCCTCATAATAGTCTGATGAATAATCAACCAGTGCACATACCTGCCAACCTTAGGAAAATATTTTGAGTACCACAATAGTCAGTGTAACACTTAGTTCACATGCTTTTGCACCACTTCGCTTTGCATGCACACACAAGCCTTTCTTCATAATTCTAGTTTTGACTGTTGAAGTGATCAGGCAAAATCATATAATTTGACCTGATTCTAAAATATCACTTGCACTGCACTGGGCTATATTATGATACACTTGCAAGTAAAAAGTTTGAGTATGCCTGCTTAAAACAATTTTTTCATAATTAATAATTCATTATATGATGTGTGTGCTTATACAAACTGATAACCATCAGCTAAGTGAATTGCATTCAATTATTTAATAAAAATTGAAATAATTTTGTATATTGTAACATATGTTTTAATTTTCAAGTATTTACAGAAACTTATGTTGCGATTTAAAACACTGTCAATTATGAATAAAACCAAGTTTCTGTTCATGATTTCCATTTTTATTTAATAAATAATTGAATCAGCTTATATAGGCACACATCATATAGGCCTAACGGGGAAAAAAAAGTATTCAATTGAAAAATTATCTAGGAATGTAGGCCTTTGTAACTAGAGGTTTAGCTAAATTATTACCTGAAGCTCCTTGGTGGCTAATGTCAAAATCATAATTGCACAATGTGCAAAACGGACGTTTTGAGGGGCGGAGGCACGGCCATTGCTCCTGATATTTTGCGAGGAACTTCTGGGGGGGCATGGACTCGCTTCTTTTTAGTAGGTCTGCTGCTCTCTCTCTCTCCTTGTTAGTATCCTCGTCATCTGACGTCATGATTATTTTCTAACTGCAAGGCTGGTCGGGTGACTGGCTGCAATAATAGGAATTATTTGCTACGTTAGCAGTCTATAGTCAAACACCTTTGCAATGGTTACTTTGCTCCAACAGAGCGTGCGCGATTCAAAGTTTGAACACGGAGTCTCCATAGCGTTTGAGTTACTGCAGCTAAATTACTCCATCAGTTAAGCCGCATTTCCACCAAAATTACCCGAAACTTTTAGTCCCAGGAACTACTTTTCAAGGAACTAAAAGGTTCCTTCAGCTCATTGTTGTCTGCGTTTCCACCGCGGTCTAAAGTTCCGCGAAGATTAGGCAAATTAGCCCACTGACGTATGAAAAAGCGACGCTGTCGTCGGTCCATCTGTCCTATGATTTCTTCTGTAACCCCATACTACCACCGAAGTAGCCTACATTATTTTCTAATAACCGGGACAGCCCGGAGGGGTTTATTCCACTTATATACAACGGGTTACCAACAATGACTATATATGGTTACTTTTGTATTTATTGATTTTTATCGATTTAATCACCTGGAATTGAAATATTCTTCTGCAGCCGTTTGGGCATATTTTACCGTTGTCAAGCAAAACTGTCGTTGGTAGTTGAACTTGGACCGTTGTTATGCAACAAATAGGATATAACAGGCCAATAGTCAGATTGTAACTGTTTTATAGCCTATATACTCTCAATCACATTCATTATGTTTTTATGCGAACATTCACATTCATGTCTTGACATCCGAGGCAACAGAACCATGCACCATAAATTAGTCCATAGTCTTCCTGGTCTTTTTGTGGAATTAAAGAATGGCAGAGTAAAATTACGCCAGTCTGAAAAAGCTAAAGGGACGATTACTAGAATTAACCTGTTATTTTACCCTGACAAAAAGTGCGGAAGGTGATTTCCAGTTTGCTTTTACTGTATCACCAATGGGAATTACGCAGAACTACCGCATACCTCACATAACTGTATCAAACGTTTTGAGTCAATTACAACGGGCTAACAAAGAAAATCCGGAAGAAAATATTCAGCAACCAAATTAAT
Organism: Anguilla japonica; assembly: GCA_025169545.1. NCBI lineage: Eukaryota > Metazoa > Chordata > Actinopteri > Anguilliformes > Anguillidae > Anguilla > Anguilla japonica. The sequence continues at coordinate 38,770,876 of CM045888.1, forward strand.
CTGTTTGAATGTTTTGGTACGTAATATGCTGTCCCAGCACGAATGCTTAGCATTTTATAAAACGAATACTAAAGCAAGAAAAGAACAGAAAAGCACACGTTATAATTCCAAGACGTTGGTAGGCTATAACCAAAACTAGGCTACTGCGCCGCATAACATACAAGTTTGATTTGAAGTTATTATGAAAATAAATTGGTTTGCGGCTGCATATTTTTAAACATGGCAGTTGAAATAAAACACTGCAAGTAGTCAACCAATCAGAAATTTTCAGCGCTTGCGCCCCACCCCAAAAGTTCCGGTACTTTTGGAAAGTACTACCCCCCGAGCAGGAACTTTTCTGGGGGTAAAATAAAGCCCCCAGAACTAAATTTAGACCCTAGTTCCTGCGGTCGAAACGCACTGAGTTCCTAAAAAGGTTCCTAGTTCCGGGGTAAATTTCCTGCGGTGGAAATGCGGCTTTATTCGCGCGTCTCCTAACGAGGCTAAATCGTATGCGAGCTACTGCTACGACTAACTACATACACAAATTTATCTCATTACGATATACCCCTTGAAATGCATCATCTCGTAAAGTTACCGAACATGTTTTAACGTTTTATATGTTAACATTACGGTCACATTTTTGTTCTTGTTGATTATTACTCCCCACTTCCCATTTTACCTCAGCAATGCAGCGTTACGCCTCGGTGGATAATAAAGTACCGCTGCGTATCAGTGGATGTTGAGTGGGTCGGGGAGGGGTTACAGAACCAAAAGCACAAGGTCGTTAGCACCTGGTTCAATTCACGGTTCGAGGGATGTAGTTCAAATACCGAATAAATGTATGGTATTGTTTTGTACTATTTGATTGTTTTTCGTAATTAAATTACAATAATATATTTTTTTTTTTTGTTTGCGTAGTTTCAGCTAGCATTTCGTACCTGGGTATTTTGACCAAGAATTGCGTGGTTGGTACACAAAATGCATGTAGGGTGGCAGGTCTGAGTGCAACATGTCCAATATTTGTATTTTCTACATTATTTTATAAGGGTGATTCAGATTAAATTTAAAACACGTTGACACCTTTTCAGGAGATTACTAGAGAAATCGACTAACACACGACTTCGGTAGATGTCATTCCGCCCACGTTGCACTGAAACGTCTCCTTATGATAAGGCTCTGGGGCAGATAATGGTGTGAAGCCGTCAAAACGCACTCTTCTGGAAGCAGTTGAGAAAAGACATAGCCACATTGAATCAGAGCTCCTTCACTGTGTGGCTACGACAACAATATAACAATGTTTAGGTTTTCTCCGTCACCTGTTGCTTTGAAGAAACAATTTTTTTTTTAAACTTTACAAATCAGCTATCAGAATCGGCTGATTTCATGATCGGTCCACCCCTAGTAGTCACATGTGAAAATTGAATCAATGCATACAAAACAAATAAATAAAAATCAATGGAGGAATTTAATCTGCAGGTCTAAATGCATTTTGCTGCCATTGAGTCAATATGACCAAAGATGTCAAACAAGAATGCACATCGTCTTTGAATCACAAAGGGGCAATTTAGGACATGCTGAAGCCCATGTTAATTTAAGCCAAAGAAGCTACTACAGGCACATTTCTTTTTCTTGCTGGAAAATATGCTGACACGTGTAACCTGCCAGTTGGCACACTTCCATTTGTTACTATATTGTAAAATATAATGGAAGTAAATTCATCTAAGGGTTTATTTTATGTTAGAAAATATATGTTATGTTAGACATTGATGATTATGCATTGTTTTAAAAGTAGTGGTGACACAGTAAGAAAAAAAATGTGTCATGTATAAAAATTAAAAAAAAAGATACTTTGAACATGGTGCTAATTGCATTAATCGAAATCTTAATCAAATTGTGAGGTGCCTAGAGACTACCACCCCTAACTTCCATGGTACACTTACATCTCCCTCTTGTGGTTGAAGTCCACAGCATACACAATCTCCTCTTCCCCATCCTTCACAATCTTCCAAATGGTTCCGCCAATCATGTGACCGGCAGGGAGTGGGGTGATGGACAGGCCATGCCCTTTCCCTGCAAAAGACACTTCTCTGAACAATCTGCCATTGTTTTACAAGAAAGCTAATCCAAACACCATTTCAAAACACAGCCATTAACCTGACAAACAGCTTTTGATGTTTTTCAGCATTCTTACCTTTCAAATTCACTATCTGAGAGTACTTTAGCTGCTGTATCTTGTCAAAGGCAGAATCCACATCGTCCAGGGTGAACAAGGTGAAGTCCTCAGTATTGTGACGAGACTGATGAAACAAGGGACAGAATGGTGCCTTCAGTCATTTACATTCCCATACGAACCCCACACATAATTTTTATTCAGTCCGCCTTTTTTGATGAATATTCTCAATGTTGCATTTAACTTCCAGCCACAAATGTCCAGGTATTATGTGTTTGTTCCCCATTCTGGGTTCTGGGTTCAGTTTGTAAAACTGTCACAGAAAACCCTGTTGTGAAGGACTAGAAATGCTTAAAATTTGTTTGTTTGTTGTCTGTCAATCAACAAGTCCAACACAAACTTAAACATCTAGGAAATGGTTTCTGAAATCGTCAAACATCTCCTTATATTCTTAATCCACTGAAAATGTTTAAGGTGTTCTTTGTGTGTGTAATTTATGATTATCTTACAAACTCAGGCTCAAATACAAAAAGCACTGAGGTTCAACAAAAAGTGAACGGCAAAAAAAAAATTTGTGTTAACGTTACCTTACCAGTTATAGTATTAGCTGAGCTTTCACAAACACATTTCTCTGGAACAATAGAGATGGGAAGAAATTTTAGAAATGGGAACCTGACTTCAGCATCACACACAGCTGCTATCATCTCACCTGATACAAGTCGTACATGAACATCTGTCCCATCTTGTACACAGGAATGGTGGCATAAATGGTGCAGTTAAGGCCTAGTTTCCCTACAGCATACGGCAAAGCTCCAAGGTGCAGGGGATCAGGGTGGGAGAGGAGGACTGCATCCACCTGATGAACATGCCTTGAGAGACCATACCAAGAGACCAGATATCAGCGCTGACAAAGTACAGATTTTCACAGTACTTCAAATGCAAAATGCAACGATTTTCCCCCCAAAGACAACTTCCAATCTTATTACCACCCTCATTACAAATGATCATGTTGTCAAAAGGTTAACGTACTCAGTGAAAATCCTTAGCAGTAAGGATGGAATTTTTTAAGGCGCAAGAATATTCAAGCACTATGGAAAATCCCAGAATGTGTGGGAATCCTACAGATAACACAAGTCCACACAGACCTTCCTCCTCTACAACCAATAAGCCCCATTTTGTATAAGAAAAGAGAAGAATCAAGAGGAGCTTTAAAAAGAATACCTTTTTATAGCATCAATGATGTCTAGAGAGAAGCTCTCATCCCAACCGCAGTCAAGTAAGAAACGAAACTCATCCACCTGTAACAGGTAGCAAAGCGCAGATTCTTCCTGCACACCGGAGAGGGCAGTCAGCTTGATAATGGATGTCATTTTCATCAATTAAGTTGCGGCTGATGCTTCACACTGAAATAACAAGTACAACTGTTCAAAATATTACCATCATGCACTAACATTGTACGCCTTCACACACACTTCATGTTGTTGTACTGGCAGTGCATCTGCTGGAAGTAAACAAGCCTTTTTTCCATGAAATAAGCTTTGTTTTATTTCAATTAAAACTCAAAAACTAATACTCTAGACATACACATTTTCGTTTAGAATGCAGCTAGCTAGTTTAGTGGTTCTCAAACATACTTCTATATGTTTGTTTTTGTTCCAACCACAATTTCAATCCCAAAATTTTAACAGGCTGTTCTTTTTAACTGGACACTTGACACGTTTTATGGGATTATTTGTCATTTTAAGATGCACTATGTCAGAAAGAGCAATGCATGCCATGACGAATAAAAGACCCACATTCACATTGTGCTATATTGTAAACAATCACATAAAAAATAAAAATTGAACTGATCAACATAGACTGAGGTAAATCAATATGCTCTTAATTGTGAAAGTGTAGACATCTGGTCATTTAAATTAACCACTTGATAGAAAATGAAAAATTCAAAGACAAAGCAAATGATAATGAACCAAACCTACACTGCGTTAATTTTAAATTTTATGGAAAAAGTTGAACACATTTGTTCAGCAACCTTAACTGAGTAACAGACTGCTTGAAACAATACCAGCATGCGGTTTCAGAATTACTGAGCTAGATATCTACCCAAAATTAACGTTAAGTATCTATGATTTCTACTAACTACCGTGAGCTAACATGCACGATTTACAGCGTAGAGTAAGAAACTGCAAATTTCTATTTTCGTTGTAAAAAGCGAGTAAAACTAAGCATCACATGGAACAGCATGAACGGCATATTACCTTACCTATATTACCGAACTATGCGACCTTACGATTTAGAAAACCAATTGAATTATCTACAACAAAACGTATCCCCCTTTGTAAGCTCGCTTCTGCGGTACCCAAAGTAACTTTAAGATACGCTTTTTGAACAGATAACGTTAGCTAGCAAGGAAACCAGGAATCTAGCTAGCAGCTAAGGTTAGCTTGGAAACGTAGCCTAGGTGAATTTATCTGCTAGTAGTTAGCACGGTTACTTACCTAACTATATGCACCACAGAATAATAGTAGCATACCATGAACTCATCAGGTCAAGGATACTTTCTTGCCGTCAAAGTATAAAATGAATAACGTTACACCGAGAAGCTACCTGGCGATTATGTTACCTAACTGCTATTTCAAATGTTCTTCTTTTTGTTAATGGCGGGATTTCACCAATGTACAAGGTGCATATCGCCACCTAAAGTACCGGAGTGTGCCGTATCCATGCAACCGACTGGAGTGGTTGGCGTGGACATGCACATAATTTTATAACCACAGCCGTAGATATTGTCTTTTATATATCGATCGGACAAGTAAAAAATAATTGTGATAAATATGTAGCGTTATCTGAAAGTAAACAGTGTTTGTTTGAACCGAAGAGGAACCAGTTCCAGTCGAGCTACGTACGTGCCTACCCTTTTTTATTTATTTATCTAGAGCTGCTGTTATAATGGTAGACAATACATCTGATTAAAATGGTGACTTGGAGAAACCCGTCGGATGTCGCGGCCGCAAATTGTTGGCAAATCGCAAAAACAGCGCGAATTAAAAAAAAATTTTTTAGGGCATTTAAAATGTTTGAGTGATTCAACTACTTCCATTTCCATACTACAACATGGTGATTTTTTTTCCATGAAAACGAAAGGGAAAGTGTTCATTTTTAAGGTTTTGTGAATTTAGTGAGCTAGCAAAACTGAGAGTTAGTCTACAGTCGATACAGCTGACAAAGAGGGCTGCATTCTAATGACGATTATGATTGTATCGAGAGGAGCAGTCCCACAAGCTGCTGCAGTGTCCAGAAATTAATACAGATAACACTAGCTAATAAAAAATACATTCATCAAGCATCTAGGTTAGGAAATTTTTGTATCATGCCTCTCAGTAGAATAAGAATGTGTCAGGATCTGGACTGTAATTCATCCTTTTGTTGACTTTGGGTTTCCTTTTTGTGTCTTTGAGTGTGTCGTGGTAATATGTTCCACCTGTGTCTTAATTGTGCAGTGTATTTAAGTTGCCTGTTTTGTAGCTGTCTTTGCTCAGCCTTTGTCCTGTCTACCTTGAGTAAGTGCTACCTTGTGATCTCTTTTGTTGGACTGTTGCTGTGCTTGAAAACTCTCTTGTGTTTAGTTTCTTTTTTGGATTTAGAAATTTTTTGGCCTTCCTTGCTTACATGTTTTTTGGAATCCAGTTCTTTGTTCTTGGAAAATTAAAAACCTTTTTTCGCTAGACTTCTGGTGCCTGCCTCTGCTTTTGGGTTCATCAGTCTTTGAGTCCTAGCCCAGTGGTAGAGCTCTTGACTCTGACCACAAGGACCGGGGATCGAATCCCGACCCGGTCCTGACAGAAAGACTGAGCCTAAAAATTAACCCAGCAGAGGATAACTATGCCACCGAGGTTCCTGTCCTGCAAAACCTGGTGGCGGCTTTGACCAATCAAGATGTTTCGATGCAACGCCATGAAGATATTCTTGCACGCCAAGAGGCGGCCGTTTCAAGACATGACCAGGTATTTGGTGAAATACTCAAGACCATCCAGCATCTTTCATCACAAATCCATGCAGTTACTGTCCCTCTTCCTCCCTCTCCTACATGCCCAGCCCCAGCCCCAGGTCCCACAGTCGAGCCACACCTTCCAGCCCCAGAGCGTTACAATGGGAATCCAAGTGGCTGTCGAGGCTTTCTCATCCAATGCTCATTGACCTTCCAGCTTCAGCCCTCCTCGTTTCCCACTGAGCGTGCCCAGATTGCCTACATAATCACCCTGCTCACAGGTAAGGCCCTAGCTTGGGCCACAGCTGTTTGGGAAGAGCAGTCCCCGATCTGCGCAAGCAGTTATTCACTGCTGAGTTCAGGCGGGTATTTGATCACCCAGCCTGTGATCGCAAAGCCGCCAACCAGCTCCTTCTCCTACAACAAGGCACCCGCAGTGTGGCTGACTATGCTATCCAGTTCAGGACTCTAGCTGCAGAGAGTCGCTGGAATCAAGAAGCACTGATGGAAGTTTTTCGGCATGGTCTATTGTAGGAAAATTTTGAGACGCCCCATGATTGTGATGACTTCACTATCAAGGTTGGGCCAGATGTGTCCTTCAAACTCTCGATGCGTCATGATAAAATATATCACAAGTATAAACATCTACTCATATAATCAAAACAGTAGCCTTATCAGTAGTTGTAGATAAGCTTTTATGACTGTGACGACTTCACTATGCGTCAAGATAAAATATCACAAGTATAAACATCTACTCATATAATCAAAACAGTAGCCTTATCAGTAGTTGTAGATAAGCTTTTATGACTGTGACGACTTCACTATGCGTCATGATAAAATATCACAAGTATAAACATCTACTCATATAATCAAAACAGTAGCCTTATCAGTAGTTGTAGATAAGCTTTTATGACTGTGACGACTTCACTATGCGTCATGATAAAATATCACAAGTATAAACATCTACTCATATAATCAAAACAGTAGCCTTACAGTAGTTGTAGATAAGCTTTTATGACTGTGACGACTTCACTATGCGTCATGATAAAATATCACAAGTATAAACATCTACTCATATAATCAAAACAGTAGCCTTATCAGTAGTTGTAGATAAGCTTTTATGACTGTGATGACTTCACTATGCGTCATGATAAAATATCACAAGTATAAACATCTACTCATATAATCAAAACAGTAGCCTTAGAAATCTTACTATCAGTAGTTGTAGATAAGCTTTTTGAAACGCAAGAAACCACAGTATCCACTGTAGATAAAGAGCATGAGAACGCAGTAGCCTTAGAAATCCTATTTACACATTTACTTACTCAGCAGAAAAACTGCTCACTACTGAGCAGAAAATATTAATCAAATACTAATCATACCCTATTTTTTAAAAGATTTACAACAGATAAACACTAACAACAAAAAAACTAATCACATACTGCCAAGATAGAGCAGAAAACTATAATCCAAAACTAACAAAAACGCTGATGCTAGATAAAAATGCTAGAAAACTAATATTTTACAGTGACCCATATGTAAACTTGTATGGTTAATGAAAAAATTACAGAAAGCTGAGACTTATATGCACACTGGAAAAGTACAGAACAAAGACCACTGGTTTTAAAAGAAAGTTGGTGTAGCTTTCCACACTGACGTTATCTCCTAAGACCCAAGAAAGTCCGTCTGGTGCCAAACAGGTCAGATAAGAGATGGTTAGAATAACACCATGTAGTGCCAAGAAGAACAGGTGGCTGGGATTTACGTAAATGTATAAGGGGTTATGGAGTTGGTGGAGTACATTTTGTGTATAAAAGGATTGTAAAACTGACAGTCGAGGTTCAATTCGGCGGAATTGTTCCGGCTTTGTTGGTCACCGGTGCTAATAAAGTCTAACTTTTCTGAAGAGCTTGCTGCCGTGATGTCTTTTCCCTCGTGAAGTAGTTTTCTACAGATTGGCGATTGGACTCTGTCGTTTTCCTAGACACGACACTATCCGAACACATCCAGAATAAATTGGCAACCAGAGAGGAGGTGGACAGTCCTGAGGCTCTCATTTGAAATGGCTCTGCGCCTGGACAATCGTTTAAGGGAGAGACCTCTGGCCCAAGGACTGTACAACTGTTGTTTGTCCCCTTTTAGACCCCTGCCTAGCCCAAACACCCAAGAAGTTCCCGAGCCAATGCAGCTGGGAGGCACTCGACTCTCACCTACAGAACAAGAGAGAAGAATGAGGGACTGCTCCACCGGCGTCCACCCACCTTTGGTAAATAAATAAATAATTCTGACCGGCAGTTTTACAAATAACTATGACAATCCAGTCCATTTGTCGCATGCTCCAGTCCATGTGTTCTCTCTAGCCAGTTACTCGCTCAACCAATCAGGAAAAATCCGAAGAAAAAAAAAAAAAACTCAGGAGGAACAGTCGTTTATATAAACAGGCACAGAAAGAAAAATATTGTTGATTGTTTTGATTGTTTGGAAGTGGTAGCTAATTTCATTAACATGTAATTTCATCTATGCAACATTTTAAAGAGAGATGAATAAACAGCCCCCACGAACACCGGCTATTATTAACAGCAACTTTGATTGCTTGAGCAAAATCAGCAGGTTGCTGGTCAGCAACTAAGATAGGATTGAATATTTCCCACATACATAACGTTTCATTTTGTTTCAATTCGACAGTTTAAGAAAGATGGATAAAGGAGGAAGAAAGGGAGGACAAAGGAGGAGGATGACCGATTATTTTTGTGGGTAAAAACAATTCTCAGCATTAATGACACTCAATAAACTTGAAATATTTAATGTAAAAGCTTGCATCAATAGTATACATTCTTTTTAAAACATTGTTTTCCTTAATTACAATTATGTGCACAATACATTAAAGATACATACTTCAGATACATTTTAGAATGTTTAATTTATCCTTTTTTAATTCATGGGGTGCACAGTTTTAATAGACCATCTTACATTTGCTCAATATATTGTAGAGTGGAGGCTAAATCCTCAAAGAGGAGCAGCAGCCCAGCTCGCAGCAGAGCCGGATCTAGAAGTGGGCAGGGGTGGGCAGTGCCCACCCAAATTGGTCAACTTCATTCTGCGCCATTTGAATCTGCCAATCACTTTTATTTAATTCGCCCCGTCAGAATTTCCTGATTTCTGATTTACTGGTTGGACAGAATAAAATGGTAAATGGCAAATGGACTACATTTATATAGTGCTTTTATCCAAAGCGCTTTACAATTTATGCCTCTAATTCACCCATTCACACACCAACGGTGAAAGGTTGCTATGCAAGGTACCAAACAGCTCATTGGGAGCAATTAGGGGTTAGGTGTCTTTACATTACATTACATTATAGGCATTTAGCAGACGCTCTTATCCAGAGTGACGTACAACAAGTGCATTAGTTCCAGGTGCAGAGGTGCAGAAGAACACACAAGAGCGAAGTAGATCGTAGTGCCAGAAGTGACCACATAGATCAGGACTCCAACCCTGTAGAGTAACCTGTTCAGCAACAAACAATCCTGCCAAGTACAAACTAGCGCTGAAATCACATTTTCCTAATCAGAACCAGACAAACAATCCTGCCAAACAAAAAACTAACGTGTTCGTATTAGCCTAACTAGGTACATTGAGCTAAACTATAGGCTAGGGAGGGGGGGAAGAGGTGCAGCCTGAAGAGATGAGTCTTTAGTCTGCGTTTGAAAGTAGTTAGGCTCTCTGCTGTTCTGACCACCACAGGGAGGTCATTCCACCAGCGAGGGGCCAGGACAGACAGCAGACGGGAGCGGGAAGTACAGACACGAATAGGGGGAGGTGCCAAGCGTCCAGAGGTGGCAGAACGGAGAGGTCTGGCTGGTGTGTAGGGTCTGATGATCCTCTGGATGTATCCAGGTGCTGACCCCTTAGCTGCCTGGTATGCAAGCACCAAGGTCTTTGTGGTGTGGGGATGGCTGGTTTAAGCAGCCACACCTGCCCTGGGTCAAGTTAATTAGACCTGGCCAATTGGATAATTGGAGAATTGGCCAGGCTAATTGGGCCCAGGAACAGGAGTGGCTGCACCTGTGCGTAGTGAGGTAATCACTGCGCACAGGTTAAATCTGCCATCCCCACCCACACGAGGAGAGCTCTCTGTCATGACAGTGTTTTACATCTGCTCATTTGGCTGTACCATCTTGCCAAACCCTCGTAAATAAATGTGGACGTTTTTGAACATCTTCTCCCTGTGTCTCTGTGCTGGAGGGCCCCAAGGAAAGCCACTTCGGTGGCCTGTGGCAGGTGTGTTTGCCACAGTGGCGCCCAACGTGGGGCTTCTCCGGCACAGGAAAGAGGCACAGGAGGGCCAGCCAGGAAGCACACTGGAGGAGGGGCAGCTGAGGTGTTCCTGACAGGGCTTCGGGCGGATCCTCCAGGCCGGGGACAGGGAGCAGGAGATGACCGGGGAGGGGAAGGAAGCGATCCTCAGCTGGGACGCTGAGGAGCTGGACCTGGCCGGGAAGGCAGGTCAGCTACGGGCGGTGCACAAGAGGTGGTCGCGCCGTGAGCTGGACTTGGCCGGGAAGGCGGGTCAGCTACGGGCGACGCACAAGAGGTGGCTGCGCCGTTTCGCTTCCTCTTGTCCCTTTTGTTGTTTTAGTTTGTTGTTTTTGGCCTGGTTGGTTTGCCTGGAGCCCATGAGGGGGAAAGCCTGCAGCAGCCTTCCAGCAGAGCCGACTGGCGGCCACCACACCTACGAGGGTCCCTGGTCCCCAGCGCCACAAGGAAGCCAGCCCACCAGCCCACCAGCCCAGCCACCCCACCACAGCCCCTGGAACAGCCCAAGCCGGTGACACCCCCACCAGCCAGCCGAGCAGCCCAGGACTCCTCGCGCTCCGAGAGGGAGGAGGTGGGAGGGCTGCCTCATCATCCGGGGGAGGGTCACGACTGTGTACTGGACTGTTTCGGGGCCACCTGCCCCTGAAGATTTAGTGGAGTGTTTATTTTAATTTAAAAAAAAAAAAATTTTTTTTTTGCTTTGTTGGGAGTGTGTGGGGGGGGGGGGGGGGGGTAGGCTTCGGCCAGGGATTCTCCCTGGCCTCAGTTTGGCGTTGGGGGTATGTGGTGTGGGGATGGCTGGTTTAAGCAGCCACACCTGCCCTGGGTCAAGTTAATTAGACCTGGCCAATTGGATAATTGGAGAATTGGCCAGGCTAATTGGGCCCAGGAACAGGAGTGGCTGCACCTGTGCGTAGTGAGGTAATCACTGCGCACAGGTTAAATCTGCCATCCCCACCCACACGAGGAGAGCTCTCTGTCATGACAGTGTTTTACATCCGCTCATTTGGCTGTACCATCTTGCCAAACCCTCGTAAATAAATGTGGACGTTTTTGAACATCTTCTCCCTGTGTCTCTGTGCTGGAGGGCCCCAAGGAAAGCCACTTCGGTGGCCTGTGGCAGGTGTGTTTGCCACAGTCTTGAATTTGATGCGAGCCATAACAGGCAGCCAGTGGAGGTCAGTGAGCAGGGGGGTGACATGGGAATGTCTGGGGAGGTTGTAGACTAGACGCGCTGCAGCATTCTGGATGAGCTGCAGGGGTCTGATGGCGGATGCTGGCAGACCAGCCAGCAGCGAGTTGCAGTAGTCCAGGCGGGACAGGACCATTGCTTGAACCAGGAGCTGGGTTGCGTAGGTGGTGAGGAAGGGGCGGATTCTCCGGATGTTGTACAGGAAGAACCTGCACGTTCGACTCACCGCCGTGATGTTCTGGGAGAGGGACAGTCTGTTGTCCATCACCACTCCGAGGTTTTTTGCGGTGGGTGATGATGACACCACGGTTTCCCCTAGGGTAATGGAAAAGTCAAGGAGGTTAGAGGATGGAGCAGGGATGTGGATCATCTCTGTCTTACCTGGGTTCAGCTTAAGATGGTGGTTATCCATCCAGCTCTGGATGTCCCTCAGGCAAGCAGAGATGCGAGCAGAGACCTGTGTGTCAGAGGGGGGGAAGGAGAGAAAGAGTTGGGTGTCATCGGCATAACAGTGATAGGACAACCCATGGGCAGAGATTACAGGACCAAGAGATTGGGTGTACAGGGAGAATAGAAGGGGACCAAGGACTGAGCCCTGGGGAACTCCTGTGGCAAGGGGGCGAGGTGCCGATACTGCACCAGCCCAGGAGACTTGGAAGGAGCGACCGGAGAGGTAGGACTCGATCCAGTCTAGTGCTGTGCCACAGATCCCCATAGCTGCCAGGGAGGACAGGAGAATGGGGTGGTTGACTGTGTCGAAGGCAGCAGAAAGGTCTAGGAGGATCAGGACAGATGAATGGGAGGCTGCTTGTGCGGCGTGAAGCGACTCACTGACCGAGAGGAGTGCGGTCTCTGTCGAGTGGCCAGGTCTGAAGCCGGACTGGTGCGGGTCTAGGAGGTTGTTCAGTGAGAGAAAAGAGGAGAGTTAGTTAGAAGCAGCTCGTTCAATTGTTTTGGATAAGAAAGGGAGAAGGGAAACAGGACGATAGTTCTGGATGACAGAGGGATCCAGAGTGGGTTTTTTCAGTAGTGGGGTGATGTGGGCCAGCTTGAAGGAAGAGGGGAAACATCCAGAAGACAAGGAGGAGTTTACAAGGGAGGTGGCAAACGGGAGGATGTCAGGTGTGATAGTCTGGAGGAGAGAGGAAGGGATGGGGTCAAGAGCACAGGTGGTAGGGCGGTGGGAGAGAAGGAGCTGGGAAACATCAGAGTCAGTGAGAGGAGAGAAAGTGGAGAAACGAGGGGAGGTAACAGAGAGGGGGGAATGGGGAAGGGTTGCGGTGGACGTAAAGGAGCTGCGGATGTCTGCAATCTTCTCATCGAACACTTCGACAAGCCCAGGGCGGGGGATCGAACCGGCAACCCTCCGACTGTCAGACAACCGCTCTTTCCGTCCAACGGTATAAACAATAAACAACGGAGATGCCTTAACTCCAGTATCATTCTGCGGAGCATTTGTAGTCGCCTGTGACAGTGGAGGAGGAATATTAGCTTATTAAAGCTTATTCTTGTTAAAATTTAATTTCTAATTTATTGTTGCTGTACTTTGTTGTAGTGTTGTGTTGAATAAGGGTCTTTGCTAGCTAGCAAGCACACTAGAACAGTATTTAACATTTGACAGTTTGCTAACGTTGATATCAGTGCTCAGCATGGCTGAATTATGGACCGGGCCAGTGCCCCGGGGCCTCGGACTGCCAGGGAGCCTCCAAGCCTCAGGCTGCGCCCAAGACTGTGGCCCAAGACTTCCGAAGGAAGTTGAACGCCAGGGCCCTCAGTGCGCACAGCGCAAGCTGACCGCTAGGCCCCTGGGTGCTTATATCATGAGCTAACCACTAGGGCTCCCCAGACCCTTCAGCGCTTACAGTGTGAGGGCACCCAGGCCCCTTGGCGTTTAAAGAGTGAGCTGACCACTAGGGCCTCTAGGCCCCTGGGTCTTAAAGCGTGATCTGACCGCTAGGGTCCCTGGGCCTCTCGGCACCTACAGTGTGAGGGTCCCTGGGCCCCTCCGCGCTTAAAGCATGAGCTGACCACTAGGGCCCCCGGGCCCCCGCACCACTTACAATGTGAGGCCCCTCAGCGCTTAAAGCATGAGCTGACCACTAGGGCCCCCAGGCCCCTGGGTGCTTACAGTGTGAGTTCACCACTAGGGCCCCCAGGCCCATCGGTGCATACATCGAGCGTAACACCTGGGCCTGCTTTGAACAAATAACTGACCTCTCGTCTTCAAAAGAATATTCTGACTATTTATGTAGGCTATTTCCCTTTTAACACAGCCTAAAAAATAACTAATAAATCTAAACGTGAAAGAGCATAAATAGGCTAAATAATCAAATTAAACACAAATTAGGATTAGCCTATAATTATTTAAAATGAAAAGGCAAATGTTTGTATTCAGGCTTTTCCTATAAAACAAAATAAATAATAGGCCTATAAAATGAATGATTTAACGGGGGTGGTCTTACTTTCCCAAGTTATGCAGTGTTCTTCAACCTTGTGGGAGAGGAACACAAGTTTGTCCACGTTACTCTGGAGAAGTGAACTTCGGGTTTTGCCAACAATGAAGCCAGCCTTTGAGAATATTCTCTCCGATGGTGTGGATGTGGATGGGAATACAGAGCACACGTTTGGCAGCTATGGCAGCAGTCCTCATTTTTTCTCCATCAGTTCAGTGGCCCCACGTTGTCCTTCAAAATTCTCGTGAATGATTGTTGTATGACATTTTTTGAAACAACTGCCTTGCAAAATGTTACCCCTGGTGTTTCTGGTTTTGCTAGCTAAACTGTTCGAGAATAAAGCTGAGCTGAGTGTTAAATTAGCAATCAGAACAAGAAGAATAAAACAAAAACAAAGAGATTTCATCAAAAAAGGGCATCAAGGCTGAAGGAACATATGAGGAAGCATAATGAAATAATAACAACGCTAATCCATACTGCCGTATTTTTTTTTTTTTTTTTTTTTTTTTTTTGTTTTCTCCGGCTTGACATCTTTACACAGAAATCAGACCCTGACTCTGCTCCAGAGGGGGGGTTAATGCTCTGTTTAACGACGGCTTTATTCCGATCATTATAATATATTGATAAACTTGATGGTAATGTAAATAATGGTAACATTAAGGCCAGTTCAGATCAATGATTCGCAACGAGACGAAACTGTTTTAGAATGTTGCAGAGAAAATTGCAGCGGTGTGAACTGCTTAGTAGCAGAGCCGTTGCCTGCCCTGTGGTCTCAGAAGACCCACCTTGTCAAATCGCCAAGTGCAGTTTTAGAACGTTAACAATAAGACGTCTTGGAATTTTGCAAGTTGCATCCAGTCTCGTTGCGAATCATTGATCTGAACTGGCCTTTATTTAGCTACGTTGCAACAAGGTAGCGTTGCATTCGAGAGATGGTTTGCGAGGTCGGTACCAGTCGGTAGCGTTAGCTAGCATTTTTTCTAATTGTTAGCTGACATTAGATTATGTTAATTACATTAGCTAGCTAGCTAGCTAACGCAACGTTGTCGTAAAATTTTCCCCGACCGTGAAAACCGTATATATGTCTATGGTGAAAACTGCATGACTTGTTTATTTTTTGGACAGATGTGGCTTGTGGGTAAATCTATCGCTGTTTTCGTCACGGCACTTTCAACACAAACCGTATCGGAAGCGCTGTCCGAAAATTTCACTTTACCGTGAAGAATATCTGACTTGTTCACATTCTTTGACAGAGATTGCCGCTAGCGTAGAGAGAAATACCATATTTAAGGGAAACAAATCTGCGCCGTCACTACATAGCTGTCTAACTACCAGATTCAAATTAGCACTTACATGAAACCGCGTTAAATTTAATCGCCCACTCAGTCTATTTATATTAATAATCCAGTCATAGCGCGGAGCGTTCGAAACCGTAAATGCCTGCACCCCCTTACCAAAAAATAAATAAAACTATAAGTTGCATGTCAAATTTAAATATAGCCCAACTAGTCTGACTTTTAGAATTTTGGAACTAAATTGGCCCACTTTTCAGTTAAGTCTAAAGTAACTGATACATCCACAGAGCAC
Organism: Anguilla japonica; assembly: GCA_025169545.1. Taxonomy (NCBI): domain Eukaryota; kingdom Metazoa; phylum Chordata; class Actinopteri; order Anguilliformes; family Anguillidae; genus Anguilla; species Anguilla japonica. The sequence continues at coordinate 38,786,565 of CM045888.1, forward strand.
TAGTGGTTTACTGCTAGCTGAGTATTTTACGATCATTTTCTGTACTTGAGTATAGCCCGCCTACTTGATGTACAAAAAGCTGCAAAGTTAAATTATAAATCTAACTGGATTATGGTTCAAAATGAACCAAGTACTTTAAGTTGGTTATATTACTGTGCTTATAAACCTTTGTTGGGTCCACCTTGTCAAAGTTTCCTTCAGCCAGTTTCAAGTAGCGTCATTTCATGAAAGACATCCCAGCACAAATACATCAATTCAGGGGGAACCCTGATAACACCTAGGCACTGAAACCACTACAGTCTAAATGCAAAATAAAATTACAACATAATGGGAAGTCAATATATTTATTACCACAAATTCACATTTATAGGTAATAAATAAATAAATAAATAAATAAATAAATAAATAAGTCATCACTGCAAGCAAAACATTCCCCCTCCACCTGAGGCCTCCCCACACAGTCCAAATGGTACCAGCGTCCACAGTCCTCCCTGGTGCACTCAATCTGGAAGAAAATGCTAATTTTTAATATAGCCCTTTGATAGTGTGGATGCAGGTAATGGCAGATGCATAGGACATATAAATTCAAGTGTAGAAAAAAAAAATTACAAACCCATTCATCCAATTTAGCATTTCTTGCATATTTGCTGGTGATATCACCACACGCCACGCACAGGTCTGTCAAGTCATCTAAGAAAAATGGAATGAATGTGTGGCACTGGGAAGAACTGATCTTAGATTAGCCAAAGTTATGCATACTCATACCAGTGCAGCTCAGCAGAGTGGATGCTATGTCTCTGCGGATGGTTCTCATTCCTGCGTCCACTTCAAATACAATCTCACTGCCTGACAAGAGGCACTCTGCAAACTAGAAATATAGTTTCAGGTAGTATTCATTTAGAGTGGTTTACATTTGCAAATGACCTATACATACTTTTCAGACAAACACTCCACATGAGTTGCAATCTTCTTGCTTGGGATGGGGCAGAGTTCCACATGTCCAGCGTGATATTTTTGCCCTTATAAATGCCCTGGAGAAATCCAGTGGTCAGATGAACTCCTAACAACATTTAAGTCAACAGATGTTGTATTACAATTAATCTTACCTGGTCACATTTCTCAATTGCTTCTGGCTGAGCCCCGAATGGGTCTAGATACACTGCCCTTCTCTGCTGTGGATACATTGCCTGCCAAGACAATATAGGTTTTTGACAATCAAAATATTTACTATAATTTCATGGCATGCAGTGTTAAGCCTTACCACTAACGTCCAGTGGTGGTTTTCATTTACTGCACCAATGAGAAGATCAAATTTGTCTGGTTCAAGCTGAAAAATAAAATGTTACCCAATAAATGTCTAGTGCATTAACATCACTAAGTGAAAACTGAGGAAGATTTACATTTTTCAGACACTTTGATTTTCCCTGCCAAATTGCAGTCATGGTAAAGCAGTCAATCAAGAAAGCAGTTTTTGTTTTCTGCTTCATCTTTAGTGATAGGTAAGCATTCAGTACCTGGATATAAGCCAATTATTCTTAACATTGCTAATGAACCAAAGCACTAAATTTTGGTTAGTAGCAGGCAAGAATATACCTCATCAACAAAGTCTTCTCCTGGTGCAGTACTCATTAAATCATGAGTGAAGAGTTTATATGGTCCAACTTTGCTGCAGATGACCTTTTTTCTCCCTGCCCAAATTTCATCTATCACTACAGGAAAAAAAAGGTCAGACGTGGAAGTTTAAATGGACATTTCAACAAGGCAAATATACTTACAGTCACCACACATTGCAAGATTTAGTGGTTCAGGAGAGGCTGGAGGGATTGATGACTGGCAGGGGGTGGCAGAAACACATGGGGAGGGTGGGGTTGATTCTTCAATCAGAGGAACACATGGTGAGGGTGGGGCAGATTTGAACAGGATGAACATGGCGAGGGTGCAGGGGAAATGTCTTCTGTGGTGTTGGATGGGCCAGTATGTAATTTATAAGGAATCATATTATCACATGATATGAATTTGCTGAGATGATCTGTGCTTATCTGCCGGATGATTCTTTGGTCTGCCTGCAGATCAGCACTTTTTCCCTCTAGCCGTAGAATTCTGTAAGGACCCAGTCTGTCATCTGCCATCTTGTCCCCTTTAATTTTTTTACTTTTCATATTTTCCAATAATACAAGGTCACCCTCTTTAAAAACCTCACCCACTTGTTCTGCCCTTCTCTTTTTATCTTTATCATTGGCCCTAGCCACATTTTATGAAACAATTTTTTAAATGTTCTCTTGTAGCTTTAAACCCTGAGAAAGTACTTCCCCTGCCACAATATCCTTTATGTTGTCAGGTACCTTGAATGAAAAGAAAGTCCTGTTAGATACAAGTTAGCAAAAGAAATCTAAAAGGAAATGTAGGAGGGTACTCATCCTAAAGGTCTCTGGGACCTCGCACAGATATCCGGCTTCTCTGCCGAACATCAGGTAGAAAGGAGAATACTTTGTAGTGATCTGTACCTTCGTTCGCAAGCCAAACATAGCTGCACTGAGGTACAGATCCTAGTTCCACGGCTTCTCCTCTACCAATTTGGTGAGGGTTCTGAAATGTAAGCATGGTTATGAGTCAGAATTCTGACTTTAAAGTCAGAACTCAAAAAATAAATTTCACGTGGCCCTAATCCTATTCCGTAGAGAGATGGCTACTGACTGTGCACAAGGTTGTCTAAACTAATGTTGCCTTTCTTGACATGGTCTGGTAGCTAGCGTTAGCTGTGCAAATAACTGTAATTTAGTAATGTTACATTGTCATCAAATGTAATACGAAATCTATATCAACAAATAATATGAACTCTCATGTTACACAAAAACCTTTTAGGGTTCCATAACACTAGCAGACATCGGAAAATAACAGTACGCCGCTCACACTCACAAGAGAGTTGAAGAGCGAGCCTGTTGCGTTATCTCCGCCTACCCTCTCTGGCGGACCAACCACTGATGGGTGATGGAAAACGCGTCACTAACTGTGCGCCGCTTGTGATTCTTTCCCGGAAATGTAGCCATAGACACCCAGTTCTTTAATCATAAATTATTATAATAATAACAATACACATTTATATAATAATAGGCTCAATCACCATTGTGTTACCTAATTCAGCGTTATATAGTGACTTAACAAACATTTATTTTAATGAAAATCTTTGAGATTGCCACTAAGTATTTTACTGTAAATAGAGGGTATGCAATGACGTCACTTTCCCACCGGAATAGGCCCCCTCAGTCAGACTGAGTGGCAAAACATGTTGCGACATGGCTGCCTTTAGTAGAGGAAACTGCAAAACCGGGAGTAAAACAAACGATTATCTGCTTAAATTAAAGGCAGTTGGACTCGACAGTGATCCTTACAACTTACCAAAGAACCAGTGGTCCATGGACATTGAACAAGAAATCGGAGCTATCTTTTTACAGACTGCCAAAAGCTGAAGAAAAGAGAAGCAAATGCATCACTGCAATTCTCAGAAACAACTCGAATCCAGGCACCGAAACGTGGATTTGCGGTTGTTATTTTGTGTTAGGTATGTTGGATTTTTGGGTAAAATCATACCTTAATTTATATGCTCGGCTAGCTAACACTATCTAACCATCCCCCTTTGTTTGTAGAACACAAGGCTCATCATCATGGATGTTTTTTAATTAAATGCTGACAAAAACTTTACAGTTACACAGAATATAAATGAAAGATGCTAAACATTTAATTGATGAGTAGTCAAGACAGTACATAACTTAAGGTATGATTTTACCCAAAAATCCAACATACCTGACACAGAATGACAACCGCAAATCCACGTTTTGGTGCCTGGATTACACTTGTTTCTGGGAATTGCAGCAATCCATTTGCTTCTCTTTTCCTTAGCTTTCAGCAGTCTGTAAAAAGACAGCTCCGATTTCTTGTTGAATCTATTTGTATGGTCAATCGCACAACAGCTCTTTCCCATTTTAGATGTGTTTTTTGTGTTTTCGCAGCAGTCAAGCTGAATGCTAACGCTGCCACTCAGTAGTCTTTCTGCCACTCAGTGGGTGTAACCGCAGTGACATCCGCTTACTGTGAGGTCATGTGCATACCCTCTATTGGCGTATTGCCTTAAGGTAAAAACAGGGAAATCCCCACGTTACCATGGAGATGGCTGGCTGTCCCTTGTTGAGGAGGTTATAAGTTAAACGGATTCACGAGCTACTGCATCTCTAACGGCAATTTTAACAAGTTAAATAGTAAAATAACTAACATAGTCTAACTATTTACCAATTATTATTATTATTATTATTATTATTATTATTATTATTATTAATAATAATAATAATAATAATAATAATAAATCATAATCAACTAGCTAGCGAACCAAATTTTGAAATCGACAGTAAACGAAGAAACGTTATTGATGGCACGCACATCGGGGTGCCTGAATCCTGATGTGCGTGCAGTCAATAATGCCACAGATCCGTGGAAAGCTATGCTGCCTAAAAAAAATCCCTCTTGATGACTTCTTGTTCAGTGCGAGATGGAAATTGCACGGTTCTGTTTAAGTGGCACCGTCATAGATATGGTCAAGTGGGTTGTCCCTGTTTCTAAAAATTCGTCGAGGCACATTTTCCTCCTCCAATGGCTCAAAAATGGCTGCCATTTGTTCAGTTTGCAACACTTAATGGATTTTAAGGGATTACTTAAGGGAAATCGTAAGGGTTTTCATCATTTCACTTAAGGAAACCCTTAAATAACAAAAAACTTTTTATGCAACACCCTTAAGTTTAAGGGACATTTAAGGGAAAACTTATCCACAGATCTTTAAGGTAGCCTAAATTTCCATTAGCTACCTAGTCCAGCTAAATTGCTATCAGAGACGGCAGAATAAAAGTATATAGTCTCTGCTACTATCAAACCCCTGTTGGCTCGGTTTTCCTCTTGACCATTTTACGATTTAATTTCATTTTTTACCTTGAGAAAACCAGTGCCTGCCCGCCGTGGGGCAGATGGGTTCCCCCTCTGAGTCCAGTTCTGCTCAAGGTTTCTTCCTGTTATCAGTCAGGGAGTTTTTCCTTGCCACTGTTGCCCTAGGCTTACTCTTTGGGGGCTGGTTCTCTGTAAAGCTGCTTTGTGACAAAGCTCCTTTGTTAAAAGCGCTATACAAATAAAATTGATTGATTGACTGATTGATTAAATGGTCAACATGCAAAAATGACAAAATCTTGATAAATTTGGTTTATGTATTATTTTACATTCATACAATTGTCATTTATTTACATTACGTTTATCATCACCACCACTTCACCTTAATCAGCACCATAGCATCATTTGAAACATAATTTAAGAGCAAATTAAATATGGCTATTTTCATTTTTTAAATTTATGTTGGCCTATTTATTTCTTATATGTGATTAGTCATCATCAGCACCCATCATCATCATGCAAAGACAGAAATACTACTACTAATAATAACATTTTTAATATTAGGCTATTGGTAGAAACATCAGAAAGAGAATGTAGTCAAAATAATATGCTTATTTTAAGAGCCACATAAACACACTGCCACATATCATTTTGTCCAGTGTTTTGGCTGTGGCCCTGTGTTTATAAATTCACCAGGCACAGCCACAAGCATCGGTTTCCAGGTGAGAAACATTAGGTGAGGAAAAATGCACCCAGTTCCACCTTGTTTGAGCGTCCTGTTACTTTGTTGCAGTAATATTTAGAGTAAATTCTGACTCTTGGAAAACAAACTCCCAAAGAACAGACTAGGATTATGCCTATAGACATTTTGGGTATGTCATTTTCACACTAGTGTTATAAAGAGGTCACAACAGAAGGGGTTAACTTATTTGAATGTACTTGTCTATGGATGCACTTGTCCATGCACTTCAATCTACTTTAAGTCACTAGTTATTTGGTGGCGTCAGATTTTTGCGATTAAGTATATGTGGCCTGAAATGTTGCATATCATTTTTTTTCAGCATAATCGTGCCGTGTGTTATTTTATCATAGAACCATGTTAGGAGACATGTCATTTTTCCATTCCTATGAAGGACGAGTGACAAAACTTTACAGTGAAATATTACAGACCTACAGAAGACCTCTAAGGCCTTCAAATAAACCCTAGACCACACAAAAAATAAAATGACTGAACAGACCAAATTTTTTATTTTCATTTCACAAACCGTAAGTAAATCAATGTACTTACAAATCCACAACTCACCTTGATAACCAAACTATTTTATTGGCAGCGATGTAACTTCTCCAATTTGTGGCTACCATGGCTATCAAAAATAGTGTCCGGTGCTGGCTGGGCAGTCATTTTCCTGGTTGCAATCAAAGAACCAAAGGAATAATAAAATAAAAAATAAAAAATAGTAAAAGATTAAAAAAGAAAAATGTGTGGCTCGTCTCTTCTGCGCAGTTTGTGTCGCCACCTCCTGTTTCCCGAATCCTGGTCCGTCTGTGGTGGTTGTTTGCAACAGAAAACCTAGCAATGTTTGTTTTTTGTGCTATGGCCTTCAACAGATCCAAACAGATCATATAGACTGTGAGAGATGAAAGGACCTGGTCATAGCCTATCTCCTTTATGTACATCATGAGTAGCAAGTTGCTTTCAGAGGTGGAAAGTCCAGGGGAAAAAAAGTCCTGCCACATGTTTCTTCCACCCATGAACTCAGCCACCTGATTTCACCAATTTGTTCTACCTCATAGCTAAAGAATTAAGCTAATTAGCAAATCTAAGTGATTGGAACAAAATACTGGGGACGACTTTTACTTTTTTAACCTGGATTTTCCACCTCTGGTTAGTTTGCGTCAGAGAAAAACATTCCTCCAATTGGCTTGTCAATATAGAAGCCACAGGAGTGGGCTCTTCTTGTAGCTATAGGGCTTGGCTTCACAGTGCAATTTAAAGTTTCTACATGAAACAAAAGCGAAGTAATTAAATATTATTACAGATTTCTTGTTGTTGAGAACATGGTCGACACTTGAGGGTTCAACTGCAGTAAGTCATCAACAAAGGTTTGATGAAAAACAGAAATAAGTATTTGGGAGGAATGAGGAATTTCTAGATCTTAAATAATTTTCATGCAAAATCACTTGTGCATTGTTTGAATTGTACTCTCAATCATTGCTTGGGAGTAAAACCATATTTTATGATTATTAGCACATCACTGCAATAGATATGTTGTATAACTACAAGTCCAAATTATTTTTCTATACAATGCTCGTCAAGATTGATTCAATTATTAAAACTCAGTTTCTACAACTGCAAATTCTGTACACAGCTAAAGAATGCATTATTAGTACGTTGCAATAAAAAAATGATTTACAACATTTAGAGAATGCAGATGCAGGAATGAACCTTTGTTGTTCATGCAAACATTTCACACAAAATGAGGAACAAAAGACTCTCAAGTCACCAAAAGAATTACATTTATTAGATTGACAGTAACTTGTTTTTAGAGACATACAAGGCCATCTATTCTAACAAACATTCTTCGCACAGAATGGTATAATATATCAAAAGGAAAATTAATAAATATCATAGTTCTCCGTCAGAATCCATTACTTCCATGTGACGACTTCTCCTGGCTTCAGCTCCCTACAATGCAAAGTACGTTGATCACAACATGGAATAAGACCTTGTGTATGAAAACAATCAAGACATACATCTGATATTATGGAGATATTAGTCTCAATGTTATTAACAGATGTGCATATGATGATCCATAAATAAGACATAACAATTGTGTTTTACTATCCACAAATACATATCTGTGAATGTTTGTCATGTAAATGAAATTGCTAATGAAATGAATGTTCACTAATTTGTACAAATGCATACATATTGGTGAATACATGTTTTCTCTTTTGCACAAATACCTCGCACTTTGTATAGAAAAATCAAATTATGTTTCAAATATCCACACGCATTATTTGCACGTATTTTTTGTTTTCAAATGTAAAATTTACTTGGTGTTGAATCTGCATTTACGGGTTGTGATGGTCTGCTTGGGCTCCTTCCTGTTCTGTGTCTGCTTCCTTCTGCAGGACAGTTGTGGGCAGGCCGAACAGCTCATCAGGTTAACTGCCTACACCTGGCCGGTTGGCTATAAGAACATGCGCTCCTCATTCCCCCAGAGGCCTCTCTCCATGACACTTCTGTTTAGACTTGTTAACCTTTTGTGGCATTTTGTTTTTGCACCTTACAACATCCCTCATGCATACTATAAATGCATCCCCTCACTCACCCCACTGATTACTGACATACACACTTCATCATTACTTTTTGTAAGTATTATTTACCTTAGTTAATAAATATCTTTTATTATACTTGATTCTAACGTTTTGTCTCCCCTCGTCACTGCCAACAAGCTGGGTTGTGACAAATGGGGGCTCGTCCGGGATTATTGTTAATCTTTAATCCCCTTTATCAGTTTGAAGGCTGTTTGTAGTAGTACTGCTTTTGGGCTTTACTTCTCTTTGTCCTGGTGGATCACGTGACGGTCAGGTGGGTCACGTGAGGTGACATTGGAATTTGGGAAAGACGGAAGTAGCATGTGGGTGCTATTTGTTTGGCTACCCTTTTCAGGATGGTATGTTAGCGCTAAATTTGTGGGGAGATTTATGTCAGAAAATAAAATTTGGTTTCAGTGATATAAGACGCTCACTGTGGTTTGTTTGTGCCCTCTTTTGGTTTGGTAATTTGTATGATGCCTTAGTGGCTTTGTTGTGCTGACCTCTAAGCAGCATTTGGGGGGTAACTTGTTTGGTTTGGGAATTGATTGTCCAGTTTTAAGTGTCGCGCTGGAGAGAGAAAAAAACTGTTTTCAGTCCTCGCTCAGACAGGATGTTCTGCTCTGCTGGCTGCTGGAACATCAAGCCAAGGAGGTAAGCGTTGTTTCCTTGGTGCAGCAGTGAGAGAGTTTGCACTGGTTAGGTGAAGCAACGTGTCCCTTTGTGGGGTTAACTGTTTGTTTTTTTTTGTTTGGTGACTGTGGTCAGAGCCTTTGCCTTGGGAGCACGTCCGTGGTTCGGAGTGTCACCAGCGGCTGGTTGCGTTGACTGAGCCAGCGGTATCCAGTGCATGAGTACCCACCACAAAGCCACTCGAAGACTACGGTTGAGATTAGCATAGTTTGGGGCAGCTTCTTTTCTATCCTGTCTCTCTCCTGGTGTGCTTTGTGGATCAGCGTTTGCATCTAGTTGTACTGGTTTGGTGTGCTCAGTAGAGGGGAGGGCGGGACACCCTTCATTTTGTCTCTGTAGTTTGTATTTGCATAATAAAAAATATGGCATCAAACGTAGAAGAACTTCTGGCTGGTTACGCAAAGGACCAACTATTGAGAATAACGGACCACTATGAAATTGACATGAGTGACAAAAGATTAAAGGACACTGTTAGATCTATTTTAAGAGCTAGTTTGATTGAGTCAGGGATACTGGCAGCCTCTGCGGAGGACTCGCCTTCCTCTAGCCCAGCTCCAGTCTTGATTCCGCCTGCTGTGCCTTGCCTAACTTTTGAACAGCAAAAAGAATTGCAAAAAGAATTGCTAATGTTACAGTTAGAGCATGATCGGATCATGCACTTAAAAGAATTAAAGCCGCAAGCGGCGTTGGGAGGGGTCCAAGCATTGGCACCATCGCGCCCCCTATGGAGCGATTTTAAAATGGCTTTTTCCTCATGATCACATGCCTTCACCCAACATATCTACTGAATATCATGATGATTGTATAAAATATTGATGACGTATGGCCAATTTTGTGCTAAGAGACGCTGTCGGATGACTTAGTTGCGTCGCCATGGATGCGTCCTGGCCGCTTCCCGTGAAGGCCTTTACTATGTCGTAACACTTAGATGGCATGTCGTAACACTTAGATGGCCCGGCGTGTATGTACAGCTGCAGCGCTTCCATGCCGCAACTAAAAAAGGTATCACACTAGTGTTGTCACGATATCAAAATTTTGACTTTGATACCAATACCAGGTTTAGTATCACGATACTCGATACTGAAACAATACTGATTCAATACTTGGTACCTAACAATACTGAAATTACCTTAATAGATCAGAACCGTAATGTCCACAAGGGTTGACCTCATTTTCGAATTCACGGTTTATTAAAAACTTGGTTTATTAACAACCTTTAAGTTGAAGCCTGTTCAACATATCAATAAGCATAGGTCTATAGTGTTACAACACTAAACCATAGAAAACTATATTAAATATATTTCAAAAATGAAACAATTGTAAAGTAAATTATCTTTAAACAGATCTTTCACTTTAAAATAGACCTAAGAACAGCATATTTCAATAACAAAACAGCATCTTCCTATAATAAAATATTTCCAAATTAGAACAGCTATTGCTACTGAAGTGAACTGAGTCTAAGCTTGCGCTGTATCAACTACGCGGAATGCATAAGCGCACGACACCTCACTTGCCAACCTTAGTTGCTACTGCCATCCAGCGAAGATTCTGACAAATTACACTTTTCATCCTCTCAATCGGTATGGGAGACACATTTCCCTGGCTTTTACATTTGACGCAAAGCTACCGAACGTCGGAAAATTCTAATACGGAACCGTTTCTTTTATTTTTTTTAAGTACTGAAAAAGTGTTGAAGTTTCGGTATACCGTGCAACACTACGTCAGAAACATATTCCAATCCATTGCTCAGTTTAGCAGAGAATGCACATTTCAAAGTGCCTCAGAGACAGATAGGATAATAATACATATTTCATATAGCCTAATAAATGACATTAAAAAAAACGAAACAAAAAACGAAATATCAACTCGACATCCCTGCTAGCATGCGTGCTGCGCGAAGAATACCTTATTATTTATTTAGAAATGGGCAGACTACAGTATTTGCGTCTTTTGTTTATATTCAATAGTAATTGCAGCGAGAAACTGCAGCTGTAGACACAAGAAATTTTGTTATATTATGGTAGCAACGAAATGAAGCGGACTACATATATAGGCTATATTTACCGTCATTGTTTTATTATACCAGCGTGTTTTCGCGCGTTTGCAGAGAAACTCAATTACTATCAATAAAAATGGTTTAGCTATTTCTCAGCATAATGACGGATGGAGATGCGACGTAAATAATTTTCAACCGTCCACCACGTTTTAGCAACGTTCCAACACTCTCGTCATCACTGTTCCATGGGTCACAAAAACTATTACACTAACGCTTACATTGCAGTGTGAAACATCCACATTATATAATACCACTAACCTATTTAAAGACACTCAATTTCAAAAATAACGTATATAACAGAAATATTTTGAGCAGTAATACTTACATACCAATGACATTTTATCTGTGGTTAGTAGTATAGAGACAGAAAATCAACGACAAAGTCCTATCCGCTTCTGCTCTGCGTCAGAAAAAGATGTCAGATAAGTCTATCAGCAAAGACATGGCTTAGCTATGCCCCGAAGTCCTCAATAATAATAGTACTCTCCAAGAAATTATGAAAATCGTTGACAACGTTTCGTTAGGTGCATCGTCTTTAATGCTACGCCACAGTGAATGCGCAAGTGAATGCGATAAGAAAATATTCCGTTACGCTGAACAATAAATCGCTATTCCAAATGCAAAATCAGACATGTTGTACATCGTTAGAAAGCTTATACTCTCACCTACTGAATAAATGAATTGTCAATCAAGCCAAATTGAACTAAAAACGGCGACAAAGCCGTAAGCAACAGGTGTGGTATTACGCACAGCTGTTGTTGAAGGTAGCCGACCGAGGCGTCACATATGCGCCTATATTTCACAAACGGATTGTCCAAGACAATATATGACCACTCATTCGCAAAAGGGACATCTCTACGCGTAAAACCGATGGTAAGATTGTATATTTATTAAATGCTTAGTCCCAGATATTTACTGATTAATGACATGGAATAATTTTTAAAAAAACGTTGTCTTGTTTATTTCGTTATTCAGTGAGCAGTGTTTTCACTGCTGTATTGGCATATTTCAGGGCTAATGTCTGGTTTATCTTGTTGCTACGGAATATCACATTACATTACATTACAGGCATTTGGCAGACGCTCTTATCCAGAGCGACGTACAACAAAGTATATAACCATAACCAGGAACAATTGTGTCGAAAACCCTAGAGGGCAGTAGCCTACCGTTCCAAGTGCAGGGAACAACCGCATAGTTCAACTTGGACCCTGTAGGTTAAACTGATTAACACAAACACAAACAAGAACAGCAACAACGCAGTCTACGCAAAAATACAAGCAATAGTTAAGACGAGTGCATTAACTAAGTAACCTACGAAACAGCTAACTAGTTACAACCCAAATCTTAGTCAATGTAGAGATTAAATTGAGAATACGATTTCTCTCAGCATAATGACGGATTTAAAGAGTAAACGAACTCACCCAATATTGTCTTCAAATGGATCCATGCCAAAGAAAAGTAATGATTCATCCTCTCAAAGCTTTTACTAACAAACTTTTAATAGCAAAACATGAAAGACCAACTCGCCATCCATGCTACCTACGCGCAGAGTACCGTATTATTTATTCAGACATTGGCAGAGTACAGCATAAATTGCGTCTTTTGTTAATATTCAATATTAGAAATTGCAACGAGAAACTGCAGATGTAGACACAAGATAGTTTGTTATGTTATGGTAGCAACGGAACGAAGCGGACTATACATGTATTACCATCACTGTTTTATTATACCAGCATGTTTTCGCGCGTTTGCACAGAAACTGAAAACCTACCAATAAAATGGTTTAGCTATTTCTCACCATAATGACAGATTTAAAGACTGAACGAACTCACCCGATACATGGATCCATGCCAAAGAAAAGTAATTATTCATCCTCTCAAAAAGCTTTTACTAACAAACCTGTAATAGCCTAGCATGCACTCTAGCTGGCGCTATCTTCCATTGCTTCCCCGACGTTCAGACCCTCTCCTCACTGATAAAAACTAGACCCTACGGTGTCGGATTACTTGCATCGCCATGGGTGTCGCTTGCCGTAAAGAAGTTTACTAGATGTCGTAACACTTAGATTTGGAGCTCCAGCTCTTCCGCACCCCAACTAATAAAGAAGTCCAAATGGCAGGCAAACAATATGGCGGGCATAGGTGGTGCCAATGGCAAAGTCGTAGAGCACGTTCAGATGCATCGGCCGATGAAGTTTTGTTTTGATCTAACTTATGGTGTGGGAGTTATGGTCTTTTACGCAAAACCCTTTGTTATAGCGCCACCATCTGGCCGACATAGGTGATTTTTAGTGCCTGAGTAGTGGGGGGCCATAGGAACCCACCTGCCAAATTTGGTTGCTCTAGGACTTATGGTTGCTAAGCCTCAGACATTTTAGCAGAGAAAACTTCCACGCCCCAACAAAGAAGTTAAAATGGCGGGCAAACAATATGGCGGACATAGGTGGTGCCAATGGCAAAGTCGTAGAGCACGTTCAGATGCATCGGCCGATGAAGTTTTGTGTTGATCTAACTTATGGTGTGGGAGTTATGGCCTTTTACGCAAAACCCTTAGGAACCCACCTGCCAAATTTGGTTGCTCTAGGACTTATGGTTGCTGAGCCTCAGACACTTTTAGCGGACAAAAATAATAATAATAATAATAATTATTATTATTATTATTATTATAATCCTAACAGATACAATAGGGTTCCACCAGCTTCACTGCTTGGACCCCTAATAATAATAATAATAATAATCCTAACAGATACAATAGGGTTCCACCAGCTTCGCTGCTTGGACCCCTAATTATAGTTAAAACAGGAATTGGAGTATGCTAAACTTAAGTTGCAGCAAGAGCAACTACAGTTGGTCAGAGATGGGAAGCTGTCAAGGGAGAGCCTGTTTGATTGTTATCCTCCTTCGGGTCGCTCCTCTTTTGGTCATGCTCCGGCTTCATTTGATATCATTGTAAATTTGCGATTGTTGCCTAAATTCAACAAGAAAGAACCTGAAACATTCTTTTCATTGTTTGAACGCATTACGGATGCCAGAAGCTGGCCTGACTCTGATCGAGCTTTAATGTTATAGTGTGTGCTGACTGGGAAAGCCCAAGAAGCATATTCTTCGTCTCTCAGTGTAGCTGATAGTGAGAGTTATGCTAAAGTGAAAACGGCTGTTTTACAAGCCTACAAACGGGTTCCTGAAGCTTATCGCCAATGTTTTAGAATGTTGCAAAAAATCTGATAAGTAGACATATGTGGAGTTTGCACGTGAAATATTGTCACACTTTAATCGCTGGTGTTCAGCCTCTCCTGTTATAACCTTCGAGGGGCTCTGTAATTTGATACGGTTAGAACAATTTAAGGATACTATTCCTGATCGCATTGCTGCCTATGTAAATGAACAAAAATTTAAGACTGTATCTGAGGTTGAGGTTGAGGTTTTGGCCGACGAATACGTGTTAACCCACAAGAGTAGTGGAACCCCGTGTACGTGGGGACTTGGGTCGCGCAGAGAGAGTTGCGTTTCACCCGCAAAGGTACTTTGTGGTGCGAGCTGAGTCAACTTCACCTAGACTTGAGCATGGCTCCCGTGGCAAAGCTGACCCTAGTCAAGCGTGTAATTACTGTCAACGGTTTTGGCACTGGAAAAACGAGTGTCCTGTTCTTAGGGCTAAGGGTAAAGTTAGTGCACCTGCTAAGCCCAAGCCTACCGCGCTTGCGGCGCCGGTCCCGCACTCCTCCAGTTCCATCATACCGTCCCAGGTCCAGATACATGGTAAATCACTAACTGACTCAGACTAATCCCCTTTTGTCACTGATGGTTTTCTGTCTTTGGGTGGGACTGATCAGAAGGTTCCAGTGAAGATCCTGAGAAACACTGGTGCTTCTGAATCATATGTGTTAGAGTCAGTGTTACCTTTCTCAACTGTGACAGACACGAGCAATTGTGTTTTGGTTCAGGGAATAGGATTGAATGTTCTGTCGGTTCCCTTGCATAGATTGGAGCTGACGTCATATCTGGTGCAAGGTGAGGTTAAGGTTGGCGTGCACACTTCATTACCAGTTGATGGCGTTGATGTTATTTTAGGAAATAACCTTGCTGGTGGTCACGCCTGGCGTGATGTGTCTCCGCCTCTGGTAGTGTCTTCAATCCCATCATCGGTGCAATCTCCTGATGAGAACGCAGTTTCCCACAGGTGTTTTCTGCATGCACTGTTGCACGCTCTATGAGCAAAGCTACATCTGAGGTTTCCACGTCTGTTAAGGGAACAGTTAGGGAACAACTTGCCTTTCCTGTACCTGAAATGCCATTGTCTGTGCCTCGCCCTGATTTAGTTAAGGAGCGGGGGGGGGCAGGCTCCACTCTTAAAGATTTGTTTGACTTAGTTGTACCTGTTGAGGAGTTAAAAAAACGTTGCTCACGTTGCTCACTTTCTCCACGACAATATGTTGATGAGAAGCTGGATCCCTCACCGCGAATGTTTTGTGGGAGTCTATCTGTCAAGTTGTAGTGCCTACTAAATATCGTAATCTGTGGTTAAAAACCTCTCATGATAACCTTGCTGGACATTTGGGCGTGAAAAAAAAACTTATGACCGCATTTTGAGACATTTCTTTTGGCCTAGATTAAAGCGTGATGTATCCGCTTATATCAAAACATGTCATACCTGGGTCAATGGCGTGACGTGAGTTTTTTGTGTCCAAATCCAATATTTTCATTAATAAACATTAAATGTATGATACCATTATATGAAATACCTCTTCTCTATCTCCTCTATTTAATAACACATCTATTAATGTTGAAAATTTATAATTTTTTTCAGTTTTAGCATTTTTAAGGGTTAAATGTCAGTCGGTGTAACCTGTCCGAACCTAAATTCAAACAACAAAAATGCCATAAAAATATCTAAAACTACAATAAAACTATTAATTAAATATTTTGGCTTAATTTTATATGGGTCTGTTATGATATAAAAAGATGTGTCACTGTAGATATATTTTCAAATGATTCCATTACTTAAAACACTTTTGTCCCAAAAATGGATTTCACCCAATATCAGTTGGTGTAACCTATATCAATACTGATCCAGGAAACTACAGGCCTGTAAGTTTAACTTGCATAATATGTGAAATACTGGAATCTATCATTAGAAGATTGGAAGTATTTCTTGAAAATAGCAACATCCTAAGGGATAGCCAGCATCTCCTGAAGGAATCTCCTGAAGAAGATCATGCCAGACAAAACGTCTGGTATTCTTTGAAGAAGCTACCAAGTGTTTTGATTACAGCAAGGCGTATGATATTATCTACTTAGATTTTCAAAAGTCATTTTATAAGGTACCACCTGAGAGACTTGTTAGTAAAATGAAGACAGTAGGAATTAGAGGATGTATTTCAGACTGGATTCAGAACTGGCTACAGGGTAGAACACAAAGAGTAGTAGTAGGAGGTATATTATCTGAGCAGGGAGCTGTTAGAAGGGGAGTCCCACAAGGATCAGAGCTGGGACCACTGCTCTTCACATTTATATCAATGACCTTGACAGGGACATAGAAAGTACATTAGTCAAATTTACAGATGATACAAAATTGGGAGGCCCAGCAAATAGTTTGGAAGCTACTAAAGTAATCCAAGAAGATTTAAATAAAATCCAGAAGTGGGCAGAAACCTGGCAAATGAAATTTAATATATCCAAATGTAAAGTTCTGCATGTGGGAAATAAAAACATTAGGCTTACTTTATTGGAGGAACAAAACTGGAATGTGCTGTTTGAAAAAGACTTCAGAGTAATGGTTGATCAAAGCCTTTCTGGTTCAATGTACTGTGCTGTTGCAGTAAAAAAGGGCAACAGGATGCTGGGATATATAGCCAAAAGTATTAAGTATAAATCCAAGGAAGTTGTACTTATCTTATACAATACATTTGTTAAACCACACTTTTATTGTGTGCAGGTCTGGGGACCGTACTACAAGAAAGATACAGAGGCTCTGGAAAAAGTTCAAATATCAACTAAATTGATTCCTGGTATGAAAGATAAAAGCTATGAGGAAAGACTTAAGATGCTTAACCTCTTCAAGCTTAGTAAAAGGAGACTCAGGGGTGATTTGATTGATGCTTTTAAATTCAGAAAGGGAATCAACCAAGTGAACTACAAGAGATTCTTCAGGTTGAGTGCTGTTAGTAGAACAACATAAATGGAAATTAAAGCCGCAAGCGGCGTTGGGAGGGGTCCAAGCATTGGCACCGTCGCGCCCCCTATGGAGCGATTTTAAAATGGATTTTTCCTCGTGATTATATGCCTTCACCCAACATATCTACTGAATATCATGATGATTGTATAAAATGTTGATGACTTATGGCCAATTTTGTACGAAGAGACGCTGTCAGATGACTTAGTGGCGTCGCCATAGATGTGTCCTGGCCGCTTCCCGTAAAGGCCTTTACTATGTCGTAATGCTTAGATGGGATGTCATAATACTTAGATGGGATGTCGTAACGCACATATGACCTGGCGTGTTTGAACAGCTGCAGCGCTTCCATGCTGTAACTAAAAAAGGCGTCACACTAGTGTTGTCACGATGCCGAAATTTTGACTTTGATACTGATACCAAGTTTAGTATCACGATAATTAATACTGAAACGATACTGATTCAATACCCGGTACCTAACGATACTGAAATTACCCTAATAGATCAGAAACGTAATGTCCACAAGGGTTGACCTCATTTTCGAATTCACGGATTATTAAAAACCTGGTTTATTAACAACCTTTAAGTTGAAGCCTGTTCAACATATCAATAAGCATAGGCCTATAGTGTTACAACACTAAACCATAGAAAATTATATTAAATATATTTCAAAAATTAAACAGTAGTAAAGTAAATTATCTTTAAACAGGTCTTTCACTTTAAAATAGAGCTAAAAACTGCATGTTTCAATAACAATACAGCATCTTCCTATAATAAAATATTTACAAATTAGAACAGCTGTTGCTACTGAAGTGAACTGAGTCCAAGCTTGCGCTGTACCAACGAGTAGTGCACAAGCGCAAGTCACCTCACTTGACAACCTTAGTTGGTACTGCCATCTAGCGAAGATTCTGACAAATTACACCTTTCATCCTCTCAATCAGTAATGCGGGAGACACAGTTCCCTGGCTTTTACATTTGACGCAAAACTACCGAACGTCGGAAAATTCTAATAGCGAACCGTTTCTTTTTTCTTTTTATTTTAAATACCGAATAAGTGCTGAAGTTTCGGTATACGGTGCAACACTACATCAGACACATATTCCAATCCATTGGTCAGCTTAGCAGAGAATGCACATTTCAGAGCGCCTCAGAGACAGATAGGATAATAATACATATTTCATATAGCCTAATAAATACGACATAAAAAAAACGAAACAAAAAACGAAAAATCAACTCGACATCACTGCTAGCATGCGTGCTGCGCGAAGAATACCTTATTATTTATTTAGACATTGGCAGACTACAGCATTTGCGTCTTTTGTTTAATATTCAATAGTAATTGCAGCCAGAAACTGCAGCTGTAGACACAAGAAATTTTGTTATATTATGGTAGCAACGGAATGAAGCGGACTAAATATATAGGCTATATTTACCGTCATTGTTTTATTATACCAGCGTGTTTTCGCGCGTTTGCAGAGAAACTCAATTACTATCAATAAAAATGGTTTAGCTATTTCTCAGCATAATGACGGATGGAGATGCGACGTAAATAATTTTCAACCGTCCACCACGTTTTAGCAACGTTCCAACACTCTCGTCATCACTGTTCCATGGGTCACAAAAACTATTACACTAACGCTTACATTGCAGTGTGAAATATCCACATTATATAATACCACTAACCTATTTAAAGACACTCAATTTCAAAAATAACATATATAACCGAAATATTTTGAGCAGTAATAGCAACATGACATTTTATCTGTGTTTAGTAGTATAGAGACAGAAAATCAATGACAAAGTCCTATCCGCTTCTGTTTTGCGTCAGAAAACGATGTCAGATAGGTCTATCAGCAAAGAAATGGCTTAGCTATGCCCCGAAGTCCTCAATAATAATAGTACTCTCCAAGAAATTATGAAAATCGTTGACAACGTTTCGTTAGGTGCATCGTCTTTAATGCTACGCCACAGTGAATGCGCAAGTGAATGCGAGAAGAAAATATTCCGTTACGCTGAACAATAAAACGCTATTCCAAATGCAAAATCAGACGTTATACATCGTTAGAAAGTTTATACTCTCATCTACTGAATAAATGAACTGTCAATCAAGCCAAATTGTTCTAAAAACGGCGACAATGGCGTAAGCAACAGGAATCACAAACGGATTGTCCAAGACAATATATGACCACTCAGTCGCAAAAGGGTCATCTCTACGCGTAAAACCAATGGTAAGATTGTATATTTATTCAATGTTTAGTCCCAGATATTGACTGTAGAATGACATGGTATAATTTTTTTTTTAAAAGTTTGTCTCGTTTATTTTGTTATTCAGTGAGCAGCGTTTTCACTGCTGTATAGGCATATTTTAGGGCAAATGTCGGGTTTATCTTGTTGTTACGGAATATTAGCCTACATTACATTACAGGCATTTGGCAGACGCTCATATCCAGAGCGACGTACAACAAAGTGTCTAACCATAACCAGGAACAAGTGTTTCGAAAACCCTAGAGGGCAGTATCCTACCGTTCCAAGTGCCCCAAGACCGTCCCCTCACTGATAAAAAACTAACCTTACGGTGTCAGATTACTTGCGTCGCCATGGATGTCGCTTGCCGTAAAGAAGTTTACTCGATGTCGTAACACTTAGAATTTGGAGCTCCAACTTTTCCGCACCCCACCTAATAAAAAAGTCCAAATGGCGGGCAAACCATATGGCGGACATAGGTGGTCCCAAAAGCAAAGTTGTAGAGCACATTCAGATGCATCGGTCGATGAAGTTTTGTGTTGATCTGACTTACGGTGTGGGAGTTATGGCCTTTTAAAGTATGACCCTTTGTTATAGCGCCACCATCTGGCCGACATAGATGATTTTTAGTGCCCGAGTAGTGGGGGGCCATAGGAACCCACCTCCAAAATTTGGTTGGTCTACAACTTATGGTTGCTGAGCCTCAGACATTTTAGTGGAGAAAACTGCCACGCCCCAACTAAAAAGTCAAAAGGGCAGGCAAACAATATGGCGGCCATAGGTGGTGCCAATGGCAAAGTGATAGAGCACGTTCAGATGCATATGTCGATGAAGTTTTGTGTTGATCTAACTCATGGTGTGAGAGTTATGGCCTTTTACGCCTAACCCTTTGTTATAGCGCCACCATCTGGCCGACATAGGTGATTTTTAGTGCCTAAGTAGTGGGGGGCCATAGGAACCCACCTGCCAAATTTGGTTGCTCTAGGACTTATGGTTGCTGAGCCTCAGACACTTTTAGTGGAGAAAAATAAGAATAATAATAATAATAATAATCCTAACAAAAACAATAGGGTTCCACCAGCTTCGCTGCTTGGACCCCTAATTAACAAAAAGGTAGATTCCATACAGACATTAGGATTATAAGCCTTTTAAGCCAAAACCCAGAATAAAATAATAATAATAATGATAATAATATAAACAAAAACGAGAGTAAAGAGTCTGAATACTTATGTAAATTTGATATTTCAGTTTTTGATTTTTTATAAATCAGTAAATATTTCTAAAAACCTGTTTTTGCTTTGTTATTATGGGATATTGTGTGTAGATTGATGAGAATAAGAATGAATTCAGTCAATTTTAGAATAAGGCTGTAACATAACAAAATGTGGAAAAAGTGAAGGGGTCTGAATATAAGGCACTGTATCAATCTAAAATATTAACTTTGTAGACAACCACTTCATTAAATAGCCTGTCTATAAAGGACACTAATGTTAAAAGTGTTAAACGAGTGTGAACCTTTAAAGGAGTCCATGGGAATCGGAGACATATGTGAAGACAGACCTAGCATGACATTGCCTCTAACAGAGCGTAACACAGCAGCAAACTCGTAGATAAAAATTGGACCAATAATTTTCTCAAAACTAAACTGGATAATATTAATAATAACAACAAATAACATGCTTCTAGTAGGTCATACATGTCACTCATGAGTTGAAAGCAATTTAGAATATCACGCTAAATGCACAGATGTTGGGTAGCTGGCTATACTATGCTTGTAAAGAATTTTTAAAAAGTCTCATCTCTTTTGACTCTTTTTCCTCCCATCATTTTTTTCAGTAAAAACTTACCCATCTCAAGGCCCCACAGTGTGACCATTTTGGACGCATATGCGACCAAAAATCTGTCAAGTGCGACTAAACATTTTCATTGGTCGCTCCGGTGCGCCTGACATTTAGCAGGTCTGTCTCTGTGTGTGTGTGTGTGTAGCGTTTTATTTTTTTTCCCCACCCGCATTCTGTGAAGACCTGCCCCTACTCTGCCTCTGATTGGCTCTGACCCTGATATTCTTCTTCGCTGAATGTGGGTGGGGGAAAAAAATAAGGCATGTGTGTATTAGTGATGCGCGGTTCACAGTTATATCCGTGGGCACCGCGGTTAATCTGCGGATCGGGCGGGCCGAGTCATAAAAATTAACATTCTGGTTAATAGCGGATGGGTTGCGGGTGGGTGAAATAATACATTATTAATGAGGAAAAGATTAATTACTTTCTCTAATATGTGAACATATTTTAAGCTTCATTTTTCATCAGACACGAATTAGCAGACTAGACTCTAATTAGACTGCGCCAACTGCGGCATCCATTTGTCTTAAGCAGCAATGGAGGCAAAAAAGATCCGAGGGAAAATTAAAAAATGAGAATTAAAAACAAAAAAAAAGGACAGAAAAGTTCCATGTGGGAGAGATTTAGTGAAATACTTAACCATGATGAGTCAAGTGCTGGGTATGTCATATGCAACAGCTGCAAAATAATGAGAAATAACAGTAATGTGTGATCGGGTGCGGGTCTCTAAAGTCCCTTTTCCACCGCATGGTACCGGCTCGACTCGACTCTACTCAACTTTTTTGGTTTTCCATCGGGCAAAAGTTGTGGATAAATCGGAGAAAATAATTTGTTTGGGTGGGTGGAGGGGTTATGCATACATGCAGATTCGGATGACGTCAGAGCCGATCCGTGCATCACTAGTGTGTATGTGTGAAACCGTGCCCTGCACTCCTCCGGGAGCAGCGCACACTTTTGTTTGAGTTATTTGAGCTTGATTTATTTATTTGAGTTTGTCAAGCACTTCATTTATATGCACCTTTATTCCTGTTTACAATCATTTACATAATGTGTTAAGAAATTACCAATGTGTGGGAACTGGCAAAAAAGGTAATGTTTAAAATGTATTACTGCGGCGCCAAAAGGCGCGGTGAAAAATTTTGGGTGCACCTAAATTATGTGCTGGTGCACCTAAATGAAAAAGTTAGGTGCACTAGTGCAACCAATGTAAAAAGTTAGTCTGGTGCCCTGCATCTTCCTGTGGTGTTTGAACCCCTAATAAGAATAGGAGTAAAACCAGAAAATACAACAGGGTTTGAGCAGCTTCACTGCTTAGCCCCCTTATAATAGTGAAAAATTCAAACAATTACAAAAGGGGCTGCTGTACTCTTGGTGCTCATAAATAAAGCTGAAAGCAGCAACTTCAGGATCCAAGCTGACCAGCCAACACCATTAATAGTATTTTGTTCAGACCCATGTGCATTTCAACTTGAAGACTGGATTTAAAGGAGGTGTGGTCAAATCTATTTTGCACATTGCACATTTATGAATATTCATATTCATCTTCTTTAAGAATCTTGGACTGAGGGGGCGTGCTTCTTTGGACATAGGCTCCATAAGGCCACAATGTCTTTTCTTTAGACAAACAGAAATTTTCTTTGCAATTTAACACAGGGACTTTATCATGCCAAATTTGGTGAGAATGGGAAAAACATTTTAGGAAAATTTTGTTTTCCAAATAATTGAAAATGGCAGAAAATCCAATATGGCAGACTTCACATATAAATACAAATATGGCAGGCCAAAAGTATCTGGACACCCCTTGGTCTGGGGATACTTTTCATGGTTTGGGCTAGGCTCCTTAGTTCCTGTGAAGGCAAATCTTAATGCTATAGCATTCAATCACATTCTAAATGATTCTGTGCTTCCCCAACAGTTTGGGGACGGCCCTTTCCTGTTTCAGCATGATAATGCCCATGGACTCACAGCAATGTCCATATAGAAATGGTTTTATTGAGAACTGTGTGGAAGAACTTGACTTGGCCTGCACAGACTCCTGACCTTAACCCCATCCAACACCTTTGGGATCAACTGGAAAGCCTTGCTCGACCTCACTAATGCTTTTCTGGCTGAATGGAAGTAAATCCCTGCAGCAATGCTCCAACATCAAATATAAAGCCTTCCCAGAAATGTGGAGGCTGATATAGCAGAAAAGGTTGAAGAAACTCAACACTAATGCCCATAATTTTGGATGAGATGTTGGATGTCAGGTGAGCACATACTTTTGGTCATGTAGTGTAGCTGGCAGGTATTAAACATCACAGACAAGTAGAGACTACTTAGTTTGGCCACCTTTAGTTCCCTTACATTTCTCGAACAACTACAGTAGTTCCTTATCTGTCTTCGCTTCACTTCAGTGTCGCAAGATTAACGGTATTGACCAGTCACCTCTCTTGGATAAAAAAGTTAATCACTGCTTTCATTTAAAGCCAAATATCACTACAGAGCTGCAGCAGAACTAACATTAGCAAGCCACTGCCATAACCGACTAAATCTTGAAACTGACTTCTCTGTTGAAGTAGCTTGGGTAGTGTACAATATGCTTGACTGTCTTGGTGGTTCTCTTAACCTTTTGGTTTTAAAAAGGACATGAAACAGGATTGTCGTTTTAAACCGAACGTCCAGCTTGCAATGTAATTTCAACGGCATTCAACAAACATAAAACAAAATTGGCATCTGGCCTCTCTTTAACAGGTCATTTAACAAAAAACTTAACAAAATTAGAGTAGATAAAGCTTTTAAATTGTTGCACAAGTGCACTGACCATTCAAAAATGTTGACTTTTTCCATTCAGAAAACGTTATGCTAATTTGACTGTTTACGAGCATTTGTGCCTGCAAATAATGCTGCACAGAAATCAATGGGGTTATTATAAAAAATGTAATTGTATTGAAGACATATTACACATTTGATTGTAAGAAAAACTCACTACGAAATGTTTTAAAAAGGTTATTTATTACTTATATTTAAAACCTTGTTTGAAGAACAAAATATTTACATGCAGAACTTTACCAAGATCTTGTCTACAGTGTGGTATAAAGTATTTTAGTTTTACAAATGGGTGTTTTTTTCTCTCAATAACTGTGAAAAGGAGAGGTGCATCCCTCCAACAAGAGTGATTACACAGAGGAGGGAAGCGGCTAACTTTTAAAATCATATTTAAGCAGCAGATGTAATTTTCTGGCAAGTTAGCAATTTATTTGTGTTTTGATTATGCCGATTATACTACAGCATTTATGATAGCCTACATGAAAAACTGTCAAAATATTTTTTCCGAAAAAAATCGCCAAAACGAGTTTGACCTCCCTATTATAGGCTAAAACCTAGCTAGTGAGACAAAGTGAAAAGTAAAATTATACATTGAATAAACTATATACACATTGTAGGGGTTTTTGCATGAATGTATAAAGTAGGGGAGAGCCGCTATAAATGTTACAGATTTTGGATTTTGCTCATTTACTCAGAAAATGTTTAGCCTAGCACTATGAAATGTTATTTCAAACAGCTCCGACATGTCAGTAGAGATAAGCAATTTCAATTACATTTTTAACTTGACTGAGTCGTTAATCAAGGAAACATGTAACATTACGTAAGACGAGAACAGGCCATTCCTACCACTAAACTGTACTTTATACTTAGTTCACCTAATAGCTAAATAGTATCTAACACTTTATCAAGCCAGGCCTTGAATACCCTCAGTGTTTCTGCCTCCACTACATGACCAGGCAAGCTATTCCACACATTGACCACTCTCTGTGTGAAAAAATATTTCCTAATGTCTGTGAAATTTACCATTTCCAGTTTCCATTTATGCCCCCTCATTCAGCGAACCGAACTCATCTTGAATAATTTCCTGTAGTTCACTTTGTTAATCCCTTTAATAAATTTAAAAACCTAAATCAAATCTCCCCTAAGTCTCCTTTTACTAAGCTTGAAAAGTCCAAGCATCCCAAGCCTTTCCTCATAGCACTTATCTTTTATACCCGGAATCAATCTGGTTGCCCGTCTTTGGACCTTTTCCAGTGCCTCTATATCTTTCTTGTAGTACAGTCCCCAGAACTGCACACCATACTCTAAGTGTGGTCTGACAAGGGTATTGTATAGGTTGAGTATGATCTCCTTAGATTTATACTCAATACTCCTGGCTATGTATCCCAGCATCCTGTTGGCTTTTAAATTTTTTTTTACTGCTACAGCACATTGTCCAGATCCTGATAGGCTTTGATCAACTATTACTCCCAAGTCTTTTTCTACATGTGCACATTCTAATTTTGTACCACCCATAAAGTAATCCTGCCCTATGTTTTTATTCCCTACATATAGAACTTTACATGTAGTATACTGGTCTCATTAGACATCCCGTGCCTACCTATGCAGCAAGGTAAACAGTGACTCAAATGACTCCACAGGAAGCACTCGCGCTGTTTATGGATTTTATCTGAATCAACTATAAAACTGCATCAACAATCACAAAGCATAGAGTTACAAGATATGGAAGCTGTAGCCTAGCTTACACAGTGCTATTTAGACAGTTACTAACAAAATCTATGTATAAACAATGATTCTGGTCTCACAATGTGCACAAACTCTTGTGATAACACAATAGGTTTGTAAAAGGTAAGTATACACTAGCCACAATGAAATTATGCTATGGAACCACAAAGAATTAGCTGAGATCTACAAATTTTTTGATATTGATTGGATCATAAAAATAATTCTCTAATATCTTAGATATAGTGATTATGATCTTAAGTACTCACAGACATCGCCCCTAACAAACTTAGAAAGAAGGATGAATGGAGATAGAAGAGCTACCACATGGTGCACTGTAGCAGTAACAGAATAACACTTCCTGCTTCCTGTTCCATAGGAAGTAAACAGCCACACTTTCAATAACTGGAACCCCCACTAGAGGGTGCTCAAGTATAGGCAAACCAATAAACAACAAAGTTAAATAGAGTCCAGAACATGTAGTTATACTGAATTTCATTTGCCAGGTTTCTGCCCACTTCTGGATTCTGTTTAAATCATCTTGGGTTACTTTAGTAGATTCCAAACTTGGCTAAACCTCCCAGTTTTGTATCATCTGCAAATTTAAGTAGTGTACTTTCAATCAGTGCATTTACATGCACAGTTGAAATCGATCTATATTAATAGCTTGATTAGGCCAAAGATGAGATTTAATTGGATTATTGTCATCGTCCCAATATACATGACTCGGAAAGAATCGATTTATTGACCAAGGTGTGTCTGACGAAGGCTTCTTATAAATCCTGCTTCCTCCAATTTTGTTGCAACTTTTTTGACTAGTTCACCATTCCGCGTTTTTCTTCCATCCATTTATTTTAGGATATTTAACTCCTTTAGTTGCGATAACATGAGGTTGGTCCTGTCTGTCCAGAAATGTGTTTTTTTCGCCATGATACTAGGGAGGACAAAACAGAGCTTTGGAATGTCGCCAGCAGTGTATGCGCGTGAGCTCGACAATGCATTTCTCACAGAAAAGGTCGTTTGTCGCCTTTTTTAGTTCATTACAGTGGTGATAGAAGTGACAATAATTAAGTGGTACATGCTGTTAGCCTTTATTGATCGCTGTACAAGGTTAATGTGAAGTAGCTAGCACAATCGGACAACACTAACCCATAAAAATGTACTTTGAATGGTACTTGCTCAATCGAACGGTAAATGTGAAAAACATTTGATTATAGTCAGCGGCACCAAAATTTTCTGTCACATCCTCAATAAAAGGCAAAAGTCCCAGTAGAAGATTGAATTAAATCTTTAAAACTTATATATTTTCTGAATCTTTAGCAATTCCGCTTGGCCACAGTGAGCGTATAGTTGCTATGTAAATTACGGAACATGCGCAGAACGCCTAGGCTCATTTTTGGCCTATTGAAGCGTATACATGCCGTAGTAAATCGACCCCCAACCGCATTATCTAGGTATGTTAGTACAACTCTGAAAAAATCGACTTTGTACGATTTCAGTTATACTACAATGTTTACATGATTTTTAAAAGTCTAGTTTTAGCCGGACTAAAATAAATCGACTTTTTCAAACATTATGTAAACCCACTGCTGCGAAAACACAAAAAACACATCTAAAATGGGAAAGAGCTGTTGTGCGATTGACTGTACAAATAGATTCAACAAGAAATCGGAGCTATCTTTTTACAGACTGCCGAAAGCTAAAGAAAATAGAAGCAAATGGATCGCTGCAATTCGCAGAAACAACTGGAATCCAGGCACGTGTCCTGTCTTGCGTATTTGAGGTTAATATGAGAAAGGGTGGTCGCTATCGGCACGTCCAGGAATCCATACATATTCACAGTTGTAACCCAAGTCGCAGGACGCAAAATAGCCGTACAGAACGCAGTTTGAAATTATGAAGCAACGTCTGCGCCATTGGGTTTAATGGGTCGCGATGAGATAATTCTGAGCGTGTTGCTTGTCTTAAAGTTGATATCGTAAATAAGGTTGGATTAATATAACTAAATGTATATATATGAAGTTGGTTTTTCACATTTAGACAGTTTATTATGTGTATTTTTACATGACTTACATTTTAATAGGTAACAATGTCCAGTTCTCTCTAATAAATTACAAAGTAAATACACTAGTGGTTCAGGTGGTCGATACACGTCCTGCCCCTTGGGTGGTCGATAATGTGCTCTCACTCTAACGTTACTTTCGCTAGAGAGGGGCTCAAGGTTCTTAGTTACGCCCCAAAGTTTTGAAGGGAAAGACATGCCTTCTAGTTATAAAATATGTAATGTTAGTGGGGGCTACTACAATATTTTAATGTTCTTACTGGTTGCGTGATCAAATATTTGTGATGTGAGAGAATTATCTAACGTTACTCATTCTCAAATGTAACCTTATTAGACAAGTACACAGGCAGGACTAGTGGAGGCGAGTGGAGCAGGAGAGCAGAGTGAAGCAGGAGAGAGGTCGGAAAGAGACGAGTGGAGAGGAGAGTGGAGGGGGACAGGACAGAGGAGAGAAAACGAAGACTAAGCACAGGCTATCAGGCTGGGACCCTAAATGGGTAGACAAGACAAGGTTCCATCCATGGCTCTCAGCCAGGCTGCAAACTTTGCCACTGAGGCTAATATACAGTGCCCTCTTTAAGTAGTGGGTCAAAGAGGCATTATGTATGAATAAATAGATGTCAATGAATATGTCCTAATGTTTGTTTTGCAGTCAAGTGTCATTTTATTTCATATTTTTGAATGACCTATTGATATTCACTCCGACTCCAGCTACATGCGCACACCACCCAGGTACAACAAAACCCTTTCCCCCCGCTGCTGAAAAAAATCCTAGAGGAAATGCTGTTAGGTCCAGTCATATACTAGGTTTTAACCTGGTCTTGTTAACCTTAGCATGCATACTACAATATTCAGCCTTATTACTCTCAGTACTGTCATTTTTATATATCTTAAACAGTTTATTCTTTTTCCTCAAACTATTCCGTAAAGCTTTATTCATCCACTGTGGAGACTGCTTTTTCAACTTACTTTTCCGCACCTTTGGAATGAATTTACGCTGTGCATCAAGTATAACCATTTTGAACCTGCTCCACTTTTCATTCACAGTCCTGCAATCAAGAAGTTGCACCCAGTCCACCTTACTTAAGTCCGATCGCACCTTTCTAAAGTTGGCAGGCCAAAAATGTAAAATCCTGGAGTTAGATGGGGCGCTCTTAGTTTGCCAAAATACATCAAACCTAATTGTGGAATGATCACTTGTCCCAAGTGGTTCCATTACCTCTATACTCTATACAAATTCTGTCAGAGTCATTACATAACACCAGATCTAGAATTGATTTCCCTCTTGTAGGCTGTCTGACATACTGTGCTAAAAAAAGGTCATTTATAACTTCTAAAAATTCCTCCTCCCTTTTTTCCTTGTCCTGTCACCAATTCCCAATTAATACTGGGGTAACTGAAGTCGCACAATAGTCTCCCCTCCTCTGCAAGCTTGTTTTATAACATGAGACAAGCCATACATCCTCAGATTAGGAAGCACAGGGCCTTATTCATGAAAAAAGCCTGTGGATAAACAATGACACACAAGCAACCTAGTAACATATCTTGAAGTGAGTTGTGGTAAGGACCAAATCAATGAGGGAAGCCATTTTTGTTTGTTTCTTAACACACAGGTAAGCTTTGATAAGGCAAATAGCCTACTGTAGGTACCATGTACTACAAAAGGCACTAAAACTACAAACCCCACATGTCCACCTCCAAGGGACTCATTTAACCATGCCTCCTACCACAGCTTTCCCGTTACAGTATTGGCTTACTCTAAATTCGAAACACGCAACCTTCAATAAAACGGAGGTTGCCATCGTTTCACCCTCTCTGTTCCATTTTCCTCTCCCTGGACTCACCACTCTTCTGCTGTCTCCCTCTCGTGTGAGTCCACATGCCAGGAAGAGTATGCAAGGTGCGTATTATACGGGGTTAAATTGGGGGTGGATGCGTGTGGACGGCGTCCACCCACCTTTGGTAAATAAATAAATAATTCTGACTGGCAGATTTACAAATAACTATGACAATCCAGTCCATTTTTCGTATGCTCCTGTCCATGTGTTCCCTCTAGCCAGTTACTTTCTCAACCAATCAAAAATCCAAAGAAAAAAAACTCAGGAGGAACAAATCGTTTATATAGACAGGCACAGGAAGAAAAATATCGTTGATTGTCTTGATTGTTTGGAAGCGGACGTGGTAGGTAATCTCACTAACATGTAATTTCATCTATGCAACATTTTAAAGAGAGATGAATAAACAGCCCCCACGAACACCGGCTATTATTAACGGTAACTTTGATTGCTTGAGCAAAATCATCAGGTTGCTGGTCAGCAGCTAAGCTAGGATTGAATAGCTATTTCCCACATAACGTTTTATTCAGCGGTGACTGGTGACTGGTGACTGGTGAGCTGAAAATTGGTGGGTCGCAAAACTTTCCTTTAAAATAATCATTGATCTCAACCAGTTTTCAGTAGTAATTTTCCTTTATTATCAAGCGTGCCAACGATCAGACTAATGGCAAGTAGTCTAACACACAGCATCTTCATACCGTGTTAGGGGGATTAAATCATAAATTCAATTTGTCCGTTTAAAAATCCGTTTTAATCACCAAGTAGTCTACACTTAACAAACAAGATACACCACTTTGTTATCTACCGTGTTAGCTTTCAGAATAACCAGGAAAAACAAAACCTGCAATTCAATTTGGTTTACAATCTACGCATTGCAGATATTTTCCATGAATACGAGTGTGGAGAAAGAAGTGCGGAATGTATCCGCAAATAATGTTGATTAAAATGTGCACTGCAAATTAAAATACATGTAAGCTATAAGTCCTAGGCTATTCAATAAAACTACCTATTTGGGGAGAGCTGGCTATATATGATAGTATTGAGTAGCCTATTTTGTGGATTAAGTGTATTGATACTCACTGCTTAGTGATTAAAATTGATTTTTCTAAATAGCCTTTATCATTTAATCTCCCTAACACAATGCGAAGAAGCTGTGTGTCCCTTTCCAATTGATTAGTCAGATTTGCATGTTTGTTAATCACTGAAAATTAATTAAAACAGTTTGAGATCAATGATTATTTCAAAGGAAAGTTTTGCGCCCCACCAATTTTCAACTCACCAGTCGCTGCTGGTTTTATTTTGTTTCAATTCGCCAGTTTAAGAAAAATGGATAAAGGAGGAAGAAAGGGAGGACAAAAGAGGATGACGACAGATTATTTTCAAGGGTAAAAAAAATTCTCAGCATTAATGACGCTCAATAAACTTGAAATATTTTATGTAAAAGCTTGCATCAATAGTATATTCTTTTTAAAACATTGTTTTCCTTAATTACAATTATGTGCACAATACATTAAAGATACAACTATTTTGAGCTGAGACATTCATTAGTTTGTACCTTATTTCACCCACCTCCCAAATCCCAGTTTAACCCGCTGCACGTATACCCTCGGCTACCGGCTACGGGAGAAGAACCAGGAGAGCCACGCACGTCCAACGGATCCTGCAGAGCTAGTCCCACGAGAAAAGCTACCTGCGACGAGGATCAGGCTGCGTCTTTTTGGAACCAGAAACTCACGGAATTTGCACTGGAAACCAGAAATCATTTCCAACAATCGAACCAAAGGACTCAAGGCTGTAACTCTGGGCATAATTAGCAACGGACTGATTATAGTAATTTATGACTAAATTTAAATGACTATGCTAATGGTTATTGTGTTTTAATGATAAATGTAAATATTCTGTATGTTCGGTTGGCTCTAAGCCATCTACCGCGCTGCTTTAATTTTAATACATGTCACGCAGAGAACATATGTTGCATGTGATCTGTTTTAATTACTAACTGGTCTTAACATGGCATGTTGATCTCGTAAAACATACACCCATAGCCATATAGCCAATATCCTTCATCTGTTTGGTACACTTCATGCACCATTGTTTTTTCACTAGCTTTGTCTAGCTTCAAAAACCCCTCCATTTATACTCCATCTTGTTCCTTTGTTCTCCGTGAACACGTGTCCACGGTACACAATCCCCACGTAGGAGAATATCCAACACTCCTCACTCACATACTCACATGCACACACACACGCACACACAACACCCACACACACGTGCACTCACATAGTTTATTACACATCATTGTAGAGAATTGTGCTTTGCCCTTTTCGGTACAGAAACTCAGGTGGCATAACAGTGACAGCTGTTACATTTACACAGACAGGGACATCATGTTTTTTTTTTGGTTATCTAGCTTTTTCCCTAGAATACACTCCGAACACCATACTAACTTTTCAAGCACAGATAACTTCTTTTAAATAATTCTGATATTATTTATTGTAAAAAAATAATGCCTTAACCACAAAAATTACATCCAGAACAGATTTGTATTTATAGCACGCTCAAAAACAGTTTTTGGAAATATTTCCGGCAAAGTTTCTCATTGCTCTGTGTCTTGGGGAGGTGCTAGAGAACTGAATTTGCTATCCAATTGTATTCGATAAATTAGGAACTAGACGCTGACAGGAGAGACACGACTCATGGGCAATTTATCTGGAATAAATTCCAAATTAAAAAAACTATTTTACTTTATACAGTGCTCAAACTTTACTTAGTAGCACTGGCACTCCCAAACTCAAAATGATGAGCACCAGCAAAGATTTTGGGGCACCCACCAAAACCTAAGGAGCAATTGTGAATGTTAGCACATGGGGCCCTCTTCCAGATACACTTGGATTGGCTTCTGATTATCTACTTTCAGGCCCACAATGTATTGACTATACTGCTGATCAGAAAAACAATCAAAAAGAATTACGGGTTTCACAAATTAGTCAAGTGTTGTCAAAGTGTGAACCTGGGGTCCTCTTTCCGTTATAGTTGGACTAAGATTCATTATGTGTTCTGGTTAAGTGACAACATCACTTCAAGTAGCTAATTCAAGGCCATGACTTGTTATAGAACAAAGTTTATTAGAAAAATAATTATAAATGAATTAAAGGTTTCAGAAATAAGTAAAAGCTTGTGAAAAGCAGTTTCCCTTCCAAATGATTTAGGTCATTATGTCACCATAGTACCCTGGAAGCTGCTATGTAGCCTACTTAACTAGTCTACTTAATTGGGATAGCAGGTATGCCAAGTTACCGCTTGGTAGGACAGCATGCCCCACATAGCACCGAGAGTTTGGCACTTTTAAGGGCTTCCTATAGAAATAACCACAATGACCACAAACTCTCAGGAATTAAAAACATTAAAGGGAACCCTGCCTGTTAAGACACTTAGGCCTTAAAATGGTCTAAATGCCTTCAATTATATAAACATGTCATGAAAACCGTATAAAAGATTTTAGTTATTTAAAATAAAATAAAAATAGACTCGTAGGTCGCCATTGTTATTACCGTCACAATGCACTCTGGGTAGTGACGTCACATGGTTGCATGGGTCTCCTGTCCATTGAGCGGCATTGAAAATGCCTCAAAAAACAAGCACAAGCATCAAGGTCAACGATTGGCTGAAAGTTACACCTCAGACTTGTGTCTCTACCGCTTCCTGGTTAGAAAGTCCAATCAGAGCCAGCCAGAGACATTTTGGCCAATGGGATGCAGCCAAGGAAACATGGGTTCCTTGTGTGGAAACTAGAAACAGAGGGTGCTTGTTATTGAGGCTGGCGTAGCCTAAATGAGACGCTCTTGAACTTGATATTATGCGCAAATTTGAATGGCTTGTATTAGAGTAATACAGTAATTTTAGATAAACAGCGTAGTGATTTTCAAAAGGGTGAATTACCTATACCTAGCAACTGTCAAGTCTCGTAGAGTGTTTTTCCACACCGTTTCAGCATGAATGGCAGTGAATGACATATGTCTGGACAAAGCATAAACAAACACGGTATCTCAAAAATAAAGCAATTTTGGGAAAAATGGTCGAGGTTTATGTAAACTATGTGGCCGATGTTGACAATGGACAATGACATGTAGTAACACTGGTATGGTCCTTTAACTTTTCTCATAATTACAAGATCCTGATCTCAATAACGAGATCATGATCTCGTAATTACGAGATAAAATGTCTATTTTTTTTTTCTTTTGTGAATGCAATGCGCTTCCGTAGTTTCTCTTCATTCCTGATGAAGAGTTTTTTTAACAGCAGCAGAAGTCTGAAAGTCTCCTTATTTCCTTCCACATAATCATTGTTGTTCACCCCTTCCGGTCGAGAGAACGTTGTGCGCATCTGTGTTGCCGCTTCTCGCCGCTGCTTCTTCTCCCTCGCCCTCCAAGCTCTGCGTGTTTCCTGGCTCTGCATTTCATGGCAATCGCTTGCTAATATATCGTTTATATTCCTACTCTACAGCGCATTCTGCATTTGCTTTTTATCTTATTTTATTTTTTATATGTGCAATCGTTCAGCAATTCAAATCAACCTGCTATCCTGCTCCACCCCTCGGCCTTGCTCTACGACCCTGTGTGCGTCGCCTGCTCCTCTCCGGATCCCCTGCTGAGTCTCCTACCCCGGCTCACCTTTCTCCTGCTACTGACCCCGGATCCGGCCATCTGCTGCAGCCACTATTTTCGCCCTTCCGGATGATTGCTTGCCGTGGATTTCTTCCCGTGGATTGCCTATCCTGTCTGCCTCTCCGTCGCCCCGGATTCTGTAGCTGTCAGTTCCCGCACTGGTTGGTATCCGACGCTGCCTGCTTCATCACCCGGCTCCGTTCCAGCGAGTCGGTCTCCACTCTCTTGCCCGGTCCTCGAGCTGCTAGCTGTGCTAGCCTTCACGGTGAGTACGCTTACTGCTCCCTTGCTGTGCTGACTAGCTGGCTGGTCGTGGTGATCGATTTAGCCAGGTTCATTGCGGTCGTCTTACCAGCCGTGTTTGCGCTACCCGATCTGCTCTGGCCCACCTGTCTGGGAAAGTTGGACCTTCGCTAACGTCAGCTAGCCAGCTGCCGCTAGCCCGCTATGCTATGGCTGTTGACACAGTCACTTCTTTCTGGTTTTCTTACTCTACTGTTGCTATTGAACACCCGCAACCACGACCGGATTTATCACCCCCAGGTTTCATTGACAATGTTACAGTACAGCCCTTCGCAACTTCTCACTCTCAATTCTCGCTACACTGTTGACTCACTCCTCTTCCTCCAGTGCAAAAAGTATGGTATTCTTCACACCCAATACCTCCACCAGGGGCGTCGTTGTAACATACACGCTGCCACTATAACATCAGCTCAATCTATCCCATCCATTTGGACTATCGATCGCCCTGCTAGGACACGAGGAATCGGCACCTGCCTCGTGGATTATTCGGTTTTGCGTTCATTCTCCACAGCCCCTCCGGTAGCCAAACAGTCAATTCACCATGCCAGTTTTGCTTTGCTGGACATTCGCTCCATTAAAAACAAATCCCCCCTGCTCCATAAACTTATTATCGACAATAAATTGGACTTTCTTTTTTGGTGTGAGACCTGACAGCAGCCAGGCATCTTTTTCTCGTTAAATCAAGCCACGCCCCCAGGTTTTAGCTACTTCTGAAAACCCCGCCACTCTGGAAGGGGTGGCGGCCTCGCAATCATTTTTCATGTTAATTTCACCCCATCCGAAGTCTCCCTCCCAATTTCTGTTACATCTTTTGAATACATTGCATTTAAATTACACAATGTCATTGCTGTTCTTATCTATCGCCCCCCTAAACCAAATCAAATTTTTCTGTCTGAATTAACTGAACTACTCTCATCTGCCTGTTCCCTGTCTTCCCGTCTACTGCTACTGGGCGACTCCACTCAGTGTACACCTACCTCTGACCTCAATGTAGTCTTGGACTGTTTCAACCTTACTCAACATGTACACTTCCCCACACACTCCAAGGGCCACACACTTGACCTTGACTGTTCTACTGGTCTCAACATCTCAAACCTCACCAGCTCTCTGTTCACTTTGTCTGATCACAGACTGATTAATTTTCTCTTGTCCACCCCTGCCCCTCAGCCCAAACAGTCACGAACCATATCCTTCAGGACCACCAACTCCATAAACCCTGCCCACTTTGCTGCTTCAATCACATCTGCCCTACCACTTGACCGCACTGTACACTCCCCTGAAGAGTTCACAATTCAGCTGTCCACCACACTACCCAGTACCCTTAACTCTTTTGCCCCCCTCAAAACTAAGCTGGTCACTTTTGCCACTCCATCCCCCTGGTTTACCCTCGAACTCCGTGCCATGAAACAGACCGGCCGTCGCCTGGAGCGCCTCCACAAAAAAACTGGTCTCACTGTCCATGCCCAAGCCCACCAACTCCACATTCAGACATATAGAGATGCCCTTATCGCTGCCCGATCCTCTCACTATTCCAACATAATCCAATACTCCAACGGAAACCCCCGCACCCTCTTCTCCACTGTTAACAAACTTCTCAACCCCCCTGTAAATAATACTACATCTGGTTCCCCATCACTCTGCAACTCCTTCCTAGAGTTCTTCCACACCAAAATCACCAACATACACCAAACTCTCACCTCATCCACACCCCCTTGAGATGAACTACTCTGTACTGCTGTTGCCATCACAACTTCTCCCCACCCTGGTTTTACCTTTACCCAGATTGACAGTGCTTCACTCACCAAACTCATTTCCTCTGCCAGATCCACCACCTGCCCATTAGATCCCGCCCCCACTGCCCTGATTAAATCCTGCCTCCCTACTCTCTGCCCTTACTTCACCAAGCTCATTAACCTGTCCCTGACCCACTGTGCTGTCCCCTCCATCTTTAAGACTGCTGCCGTCACCCCAATCCTTAAAAAACCTGGCCTGGACCCAAGCACCCTCTCCAACTACCGCCCCATCTCCAACCTCCCATTCATGTCCAAACTTCTGGAAAAAGTTATTGCTTCCCAACTCCGTTCATACATGTCCGACAATAACCTCTTTGAGCCCCTTCAGTCCGGCTTCCAACCCCATCACAGCACTGAAACAGCCCTCACCAAAGTGGTAAATGACCTCCTCCTATCCTCTGACTCTGGTGCATATAGCATTCTCATCCTCCTGGATCTCACTGCCGCTTTTGACACAGTCAACCACAACATCCTCCTCACCCGTCTGTCTCACCTAGGCATCACTGGCCCATCTCTCAACTGGTTTCACTCATACCTCACAAATAGGTCAGAATTCATATTTATCCATGGTCACACCTCCAATCTTGCTACTGTCACACAGGGTGTCCCACAAGGTTCTGTTCTTGGTCCCCTCCTTTTCACCATCTATATGCTTCCTCTTAGCCCCATCCTCCGCAGCTTTGGTCTCAATTTCCACTTCTATGCAGATGACACCCACATCTATATCAGCTCTACATCCACAAATCAGCCACCCACTGCCATCATTGAAACCTGTCTGACACACGTCAAATCCTGGATGCAACACAATTTTCTTAAACTCAACTGTGAAAAAACTGAAATCATTCTCATCGGACCAAAACCCCAGCTCACAAAACTACACAACTTCTCCCTCACCATTGACAGTACCCGTGTCCCCCTCCCCCCTGGTCCGCAACCTCGGTGTCATACTCAATCCATCCCTCTCCTTTGAAAAGCACCAACAACACTGTCAAGGTTTC
Organism: Anguilla japonica; assembly: GCA_025169545.1. Lineage (NCBI taxonomy): Eukaryota > Metazoa > Chordata > Actinopteri > Anguilliformes > Anguillidae > Anguilla > Anguilla japonica. Next base: position 38,824,005 of record CM045888.1, read on the forward strand.
ATTTTTTGACCTACGTAATATCTCCAGACCCTCTCTCACCCATCCCGATGCAGAAAAACATTCACGCCTTCATTTCCACCAGACTGGACTACTGCAATGCACTCCTCACTGGTCTTCCCTCACGTCTCCTACACAAACTGCAATTGGTTCAGAACTCGGCCGCAAGAATACTGTCCCGCTCATCCTCCCGGTCTCACATCACCCCTATCTTGAAAGATTTACACTGCCTCCCAATCACATCACGCATCACATTCAAACTCCTCCTCCTAGTTTACAAATCCCTAAATGGCCTCGCACCCACTTACCTCTCTGATCTCCTGCTCCCCTACCAGCCACCCAGACAGTTACGTTCATCCACTGCCGGCCTTCTCACCACCATCCCCTCTCAGCGCCGTTCTTTTGGCGACCGCGCCTTCTCAGTTGCCGCCCCCAAACTCTGGAATGCTCTCCCCCCTGACATCCATACCTCTGACTCAGAAAAGTGCAATTGGACTCAGCTGTGCAGGACCCGCAGAAGTTCTCCTAGAGCGGGCTAAGTATCTGTTTTTTGCCAATAGTGTAGCTAGATTAGACTTCTACCTGTTTTGTAGTTTGCCCAGCATTAGTTTTGCTGTTTGTTTGTGTAGTATCTTATTAGTCTCATTTGCTCTAACTGCACTAGGCAGGTATTGTGTGGAGCTAGTTAGCTGCTTGGCTTTTGGGGTAATTGCTCAGTCATCAGCTGCTATTCATTTGGTAATTAGGGCTTGTAGTCTGGCTTGGAGCGACGCTAGCGTCGCTCCCTCCCAGTTTTGGGTTATTGCATCTCTATCCTTCCGTCATCACCCTTCCTCTCACTACTCCCTGTGCTCACTGCTATGCTATGTGTCAACCCCATCCCAACCTGTTCTCTCCCCTACAGAACTCGCTTCCGCAGGCGAGGCCCCCCGCGGCGACGGAACCTCTCCAACCTTCGCTATCCCTCATTGACCCCCTGTGACAACTTCACAGTCGCAGGAGGGCTATGGAACTGCCAGTCTGCTACGCGGAAGGCTGACTTCATTTCAGCCTACGCGTCCCTCCTCTCTTTACATTTCCTTGCCCTCACTGAGACCTGGATCACACCAGGCAACACTGCAACCCCTGCAGCCCTCTCCTCCTCCTTCTCCTTCTCTCACAACCCCCGCCCATCTGGCCGTGGTGGGGGCACAGGTTTGCTGATCTCTCCCTCCTGGAAATTCTCTGTTCTTCCCCTCTCTCACATCTCCATCTCTACCTTTGAATACCACTCTGTCTCAATCACCTATCCTGTTAACTTGTATATTGTGGTTATCTATCGCCCTCCAGGGCCCCTGGGAAGCTTCCTCGATGAGCTCGACACCCTGCTGAGCTCCTTCCCAGAGGATGGCACCCCACTGATCCTCCTGGGAGACTTCAACATCCACCTTGATGCCTCCCACTCCGCAGCCTTCCTGCCCCTACTCCACTCATTCGATCTCTCCCTGATGCACTCCCCACCAACACACAAAGCCGGCAACCTCCTAGATCTGGTCATCCTAAGGAATTGCTCCTCCTCCGATCCCACAGTGACCCCTCTGCACCAGTCCGACCACCACTTCATTTCCTTCTCCCTCCCTCTTGCTCCCCTCCCTCCCTCCCCTCCATCCACTCCTACTGTCATGGTCCGCCGTAACCTCCGCTCCCTCTCTCCCTCCTCTCTCGCTTCTAGTGTCACTGCTTCACTCCCCACTCTTGAATCCTTCTCCAACCTTCCCACTGACTCTGCATCCTCCGCTCTGTCTTCTCTAGTCTCCAGGCCGGCACGCTCGTCTCCTCCCAGTCCGTGGATGTCTGACCCCCTCCAAATCAACCGGGCCAGCCTACGTGCAGCGGAGAGGAAGTGGAGGAAATCCATGGCTCAATCCGACCTGTCTGCCTACCAGCCTATGCTAGCTACATTTTCTACTGCTGTAACCTCGGCTAAAATTATTATCAAACAAAAATTCATAAATCTACCTCTAACCCTCATCAACTGTTCTCCATTTTCTCTTCTCTCCTCAGCACTCCTCCTTCCCCACCTCAGTCCTCCCTCGCTGCAGATGTCTTCACAGTTTTCTTCGATGAGAAGATTGCAGACATCCGCAGCTCCTTCACGTCCACCGCCACCCTTCCCCACTCCCCCCTCTCTGTTCCCTCCCCTCGTTTCTCCACTTTCTCTCCTCTCACTGACTCTGATGTTTCCCAGCTCCTACTCTCCCATCGCCCTACCACCTGTGCTCTTGACTCCATCCCTTACTCTCTCCTCCAGACTATCACACCTGACATCCTCCCATTTGTCACCTCCCTTGTGAACTCCTCCTTGTCTTCTGGATGTTTCCCCTCTTCCTTCAAGCTGGCCCACATCACCCCACTGCTGAAAAAGCCCACTCTGGATCCCTCCGTCATCCAGAACTACCGTCCTGTTTCCCTTCTCCCTTTCTTATCCAAAACATTTGAACGAGCCACTTCTAACCAACTCTCCTCTTTTCTCTTACTGAACAACCTCCTAGACCCCCACCAGTCCGGCTTCAGACCTGGCCACTCGACAGAGACCGCACTCCTCTCGGTCAGTGAGTCGCTTCACGCCAAACAAGCAGCCTCCCATTCATCTGTCCTGATCTTCCTAGACCTTTCTGCTGCCTTCGACACAGTCAACCACCCCATCCTCCTGTCCTCCCTGGCAGCTATGGGGATCTGTGGCACAGCACTAGACTAGATTGAGTCCTACCTCTCCGGTCGCTCCTTCCAAGTCTCCTGGGCTGGTGCAGTATCGGCACCTCGCCCCCTTGCCACAGGAGTTCCCCAGGGCTCAGTCCTTGGTCCCCTCCTATTCTCCCTGTACACCCAATCTCTTGGTCCTGTAATCTCTGCCCATGGGTTGTCCTATCATCGTTATGCCGATGACACCCAACTCTTTCTCTCCTTCCCCCCCTCTGACACACAGGTCTCTGCTCGCATCTCTGCTTGCCTGAGGGACATCCAGAGCTGGATGGATAACCACCATCTTAAGCTGAACCCAGGTAAGACAGAGATGATCTTCATCCCTGCTCCATCCTCTAACCTCCTTGACTTTTCCATTTCCCTAGGGGACACCGTGGTGTCATCATCACCCACACCAAAAAACCTCGGAGTGGTGATGGACAACAGACTGTCCCTCTCCCAGAACATCACGGCGGTGAGTCGAACGTGCAGGTTCTTCCTGTACAACATCCGGAGAATCCGTCCCTTCCTCACCACCTACGCAACCCAGCTCCTGGTTCAAGCGATGGTCCTGTCCCGCCTGGACTACTGCAACTCGCTGCTGGCTGGTCTGCCAGCATCCGCCATCAGACCCCTCCAGCTCATCCAGAATGCTGCAGCGCGTCTGGTCTACAACCTCCCCAGACATTCCCATGTCACCCCCCTGCTCACTGACCTCCACTGGCTGCCTGTTATGGCTCGCATCAAATTTAAGACCTTGGTGCTTACATACCAGGCAGCTAAGGGGTCAGCACCTGGATACATCCAGAGGATCATCAGACCCTACACACCAGCCAGACCTCTCCGTTCTGCCACCTCTGGACGCCTGGCACCTCCCCCTCTTCGTGTCTGTACTTCCCGCTCCCGCCTGCTGTCTGTCCTGGCCCCTCGCTGGTGGAACGACCTCCCCGTGGTGGTCAGAACAGCAGAGAATCTGACTACCTTCAAACGCAGACTAAAGACTCATCTCTTCAGGCTGCACCTCTCCCCACCCCTCCCTAGCCTATAGTTTAGCTCAATGTACCTAGTTAGGCTAATACGATCACGTTAGTTTTTATTTGGCAGGATTGTTTGTCTGATTCTGATTAGGAAAATGTGATTTCAGTGCTAGTTTGTACTTGGCAGGATTGTTTGTTTGCTGAACAGGTTACTCTACAGGGTTGGAGTCCTGATCTATGTGGTCACTTCTGGCACTACGATCTTTACTTCATTCTAGTGTGTTTCTTTTGCACCTCTGCACCTTGAACTAATGCACTTGTTGTACGTCGCTCTGGATAAGAGTGTCTGCTAAATGCCTGTAATGTAATGTAATGTAATGACTCACTCACCTTCTTTAAATCACGTCTTAAAACCCACCTCTTTTCCCTAGCTTTCCCTTGATGTTTGTCTTCCCGCCCCCCTTTTTTTTTTTTTTTGTCTCTGAATTGTATGTTTCATTGTATGTATGTATGTATGTATGTACCACTTATTGTAAAGTGTCTTTGAGTTCATGAAAAGCGCTATATAAAATAAATGTATTATTATTATTATTACTATGATTAATCCCCGGAATCACACATTTTCTGATTGCCACCTCAAATCCTGAGGTGTGTAACATAGCCAACATACTTGTTGAGCGCTAATAATTAAAACGCCGATTTTGCACACTGGTCCAAATAACCTTTAAAAAATAAATAATTTTTTTTAGAGTTAAATCTGAGTTATATTTATGCATTTATAAGCATGATATTGATTTTGTGCTACCAAAGTAAGCCGAATCAAGCAACCTTTTCTTTAGTTTGTGCAGGCCCTCAGTGGAAAGGGCCAGGAACTCTGAATTATTCAAAGTTTAGAGTGATAACCAAAAAAGTATAAAACATCTAGGCAAGCTAGAAAAGCTGTTATCTGCAGCAACAGCGGAAGATCGCGGAAATGCGTGAATAAAACTGTTGTTGTGCAAATGTAATGGCTCATCATTTTCAGCCACCTATAACCACTTCACAGGACAAAGCCCAAGATATTCCCTATATATTGTACATTTTCTCATTCCTTCTTTAAAATTACTCTGACCTCTCCATGTGAGTGTTAGATTTTTTTCCCTGATAAATTACAGTCTCTCTTCCTTCATGTTAGTAAGATCCCACTACAGAACCATCGATGTTCACAAAAATTATGCGATTGTTCATTTCATTTTATTATAACCATGAGGAAAAAACTGCAGTCAGCAAACAGCAGGTTTAGGAAACAAAAACAGCAGAAAGGAAAAGTAAAAAGAAGCTGTTTGGTTGGTTAGAATTGTTATATGGAAAACAGCACAGTCGTTTTTTCAGATTGTGATGGGTTACATTAAAATAAATAAATATATGTGACATATATTTATTTATTTTAATGTAACCCATCACAAATATATCTGGCATATGCCACCAAAATGGTTGCACTTTTGAGCCCTGATATTTATTGCAGACAAATTTCACAAGTGAAACTAACATGGGGTGATATTTCAGACTGTGCTTAAATCTGACTATTGTTATTTTCAAAATATCAAAGTTATGTAAATATAATTTGGCTCAAATACACACAAAAATGTTATTGGTAACAAGAATAGCCAGTCCCCATTTATGGTTCATCACCTTTCCCGTTAAAATAAGAGCAGCAGTCATTTGACTGAAAGCTGCTGTTCTAGATTTGCGAGTCCTGCAGTCGAAGTGTTAATAGGCAGATATATAATGTATAATAAAACATTTGTGATACATCTTAGTTATGGATCATGGTAGACACATTTGTTAATGAGTCTAATATCTCCATGATCAAAACATATTAATCGTATAAAATGCATTGGTGATGACACTTGAAATTCATAAGGCACGAATCAGTGAAACGTACCTGCTGTACAGTACACTCTTGTTCCTGAATGCAGCGAGTTTTCCGTCGTTCACTCTGTCCAGGTAAACCCCAATCACAAAACCAAGGGGTACAAGAACACTGACCCAGTGGGTTTTCAGAATGGATCCAATGTTGACCATGTTACCTAAAACAAAATGTACTTATTAAACCCGTAAAATGACAATAAATGCAAATAAATACCGCCGCCACAGACTGGGTGGCAGCAATTGTCAGCACACGTTATCGTCAGGCTACCCACAGACAAGCCTCGCGAGCCACTTCGTTCAACAGAGCCTGGCCGATGCCTTGACGTTCTAGGCATAAATGAAGGAAGCTACCTTCTCGAGATAGTTGTATTTTCCAAACCAATCAGAGTGCAGAGGGGCGGAGCTCCAAATGTGGTGATGATTTTGGCCAGGCATGCAATCTTGCTTTATGTTGATCCAAAGACATGTGCAGCCATTGATTCTCTCCTATTTAATTTCATATGGAAGAACAAAACTGAGTATGTTAAAAGAAAAACATGTATTAGAAGCTATTCTGAAGGGGGCTTTAATGCTTTAGATTTTCAAACAATCAATCAAATTTTCAAGCTCAATTGGATTAAGCAATGTTTGTCAAAACAATTATAGTCAGTGGCTTTATATTCCTAATTTGTTGTTTGAAAAGTGTGGTGGCCTAAGATTTCTCTTATCTTGTAATTATAAGTGTAACCAGACAATTCCTGTAGAAATTGTGAAGTGTGGTTGCTGCCAATGCAAAGTCGACTTTGTGCTGAACAGAGTGAACAGTGCTAGGTAGTTGCTAGATTGTTTTCAGCGGTTGCTAGGGTGTTCTTGGTGGTGTCTATGGTGTTGCTAGGTGGTTGCTATGGAGTTTTAGGGGGTTGCTAGCGTTTTGCTAGGTGGTTCTATGGAGTTCTAGGTAGTTGCTAGGGTGTTGCTAGGTGGTTGCTAGGGAGTTCTAGGCAGTTGCTATAATGTTGCTAGTGGTTGTTTTGGAGTTCTAGGTGGTTGCTAGGGTGTTGTTAAGTGGTTGCTATGGAGTTGTAGGCGGTTGCAACGGTGTTGCTAAGTGGTTGCTAGGGTGTTGTAATGTGGTTGCAATGAGTTCTATGCAGTTGCTAGGGTGTTGTAAGTGGTTGCTAGGGTGTTGCTAGGTGGCTGCTATGGCATTATAGGTGGTTGCTAGGGTGTTGCTAGGTGGTTTCTATGGAGTTCTAGGCGGTTGCTAGGTGGTTGCTATGGAGTTCTAGGCGGTTGCTAGGGTGTTGTAATGTGGTTGCAATAGAGTTCTATGCAGTTGCTAGGGTGTTGTAAGTGGTTGCTAGGGTGTTGCTAGGTGGTTGCTATGGCGTTACAGGTGGTTGCTAGGGTGTTGCTAGGTGGTTGCTATGGAGTTCTAGGCAGTTGCTCGGGTGTTGCTAGGTGGTTGCTATGCAGTTCTAGGTGGTTTCTTGGGTGTTGCTAGGTGGTTGCTAAGGATTGGTAGACGGGTGCTAGGGTGTTGCTAGGGGGTTGCAATGGAGTTCTAGGCGGTTGCTAGGTCTTTACTGAGTCCAATGAGCTGACCCCTAATTCTCTATGCCAAAGGCAACCACACTAATAAACTAGACAATTCCTGCAGAAATTGTGAAGTGTGGTTTCCGCCAACGCAAAGTCGAATTTGTGCTGAACAGAGTGAACAGTTTCTGTAGTATAAGCAGAGACAGGGTATTGTGTACCTGCTATAACATCACTACAACGAGTTGATTTGCCACACATATATTCAGAGCTAAATTATCCTTTCATCAAAATTTGAGATCTCAGTGTTTTACTTGCGGTATGCGGTGACGAGTGACGGCGAATCACAAAGCTAGCTGGCATGTTCAGAGGGTCTTGGAAAAACCCTACGTCTACACTGCGTGATCGCACCATTTAAAAAAAAAAAAAAAAGCAAGACAGGGCTAGGGATATTAATTTGATTGACGTATGATTTTGCGCGAATTTCAGCTCATTTTAACCAGACAACTAAAAACATTTAATTGGGCTGTAATTCAGAGTGGAATCTGTTATCTCTGAGACCAACTCATTGACAGAGTAGCCTATTACGTGTTAGCCAAGCCGAATTTCCAAGAACGAAAATGACGCGAGAAATACGTGTTAAAATAGTTGCATTTTAACTCATTTTAAATACATCTTCTGTGAATAAGTATCGGCTGGTAGCCAGTACTATTAGCTTCTGTTGCAGCAAGGGGTGCATCAACAACATGCAAGTGGAGTTGTGTACTTTAGCAAACACGTTGGGGTGAGAGCGTTGCTGTCCCTGCTACAACAGACTCAATGTGTAATGCAGCTCTAATGAGACCAAAGTTTCCAATACGCTGGGATATTACACAGTGTTACAAAAGCAAAATTTAACATATTATACATAGTTAGAAAGCTTATTGTGTCACCTACTGAATAAATGAATTCTCAATCAAGCCAGTTTGTTCTACAAAGTTCGAGAACACCCAAAGCAACATGTGTGGTATTACAAGCTGACGTCTTTTTCTGGAGTTAGACCGGACCAGAAGCTGCTGCACACGTTTTGTTGACGGCGTCGTTGCCCTTTTTAGTACCGTCTGGCTTGTTTGAGAATTTGTTTATTCAGTAGGTGAGAGCATAAGCTTTCTAACCAGGTATAACACGTCTAATTTTGGTTTTGTAATATCGTTTTTTAGGTCAACCGAAAGTTTTTTAATCGTCGCATTCAATGCATGCACTCTTTGTTAGCACTAGTAGCATTCAAAGACGCTGAACCTGACGAAACGTTGTCAACGATTTTGCGTAATATCTTGTGAAATACTATTATTTTTGAGGACTTCTGGGTATGCCTAAGCCATATGTTTGTTGATATACCTAGCTGACAGCGTTTTCATTTGTAATTTTGCATTTGGAATACCGTTTTTATCGCGTTCACTTCCGCATTCAGCTATATCCACTCTGGTGGCTAAGTCGCCAGGAAACCTCGTTTGAACAACACAATCCGTGCATGTACGTCTTCGTCAAGGTCTTATCTACATTGTGGTATAAATCATTTGAAGTTTACGAAGTTTCTTGCAGAAATTGTGAAGTGTGGTTGCCGCCAATGCGAAGTCGGCTTTGTGCTGAACGGAGTAAACAGTTTCTTTAGTATAAGCAGAGTCAGAGTATGGTGTACACGCTATAACATCACGGCAACGAGTTGATTTGCGACACACATATTCAGAGCTAAATTAACCCTTCATCAATACTTGAGATCAGTGTTTTACTCACGGTATGCTGTGACGAGTGACGGCGAATCATAAAGCTAGCTGGCCAGTTCAGAGGGTCTTGGAAAAACCCTATGTCTACACTGCGCGACCGCACAATTTTAAAAAGCAAGACAGGGCTACGGAGATTAATTTGATTGACTTATGGTTTTACGTGAAGTTCAGCTCATTTTTACCATTCAACTAAAAACATTTAATTGGGCTGCAATTCAGAGTTTAATCTGTTACCTTAGATACCAACTCATAGACAGAGGATAGCCTATTACGTGTTAGCCGAGCCAAATTTCTAAGAAAGAAAATGTGGCGAGAAATATGTGTTAAAGGAGTAACATGGTGGTTGAACGTGACACTTCCCAGTTGTCTTTAGGCAACAAAAAAAACAAATGTGCATAATTTTTTTATTATTCAGTCATTTCAATGTACTTTAAAACGTATTTTTCTAAGCCTAAATTTCCCACTAAAAAAGTTCACCCGAACCATCTGGGCGTGGTAATGAGAACTGTCAGTTAGCTATGATTGACAGACCGTGCCCCGTTACCATAGCTACCCCCATGATACGCGCTCTTTTTGGGAGACTGAATTTTCACAAGCTAGCTAGCTTAGTAGTATATCAAGTATCTCATAAAAAACACGTTTTCAACGTACAAAAATGCCAAGTTACTCAAAAGTATTGATATCAAAATGACGCCAAGTTACGGTACTACAAACAATATAGGCTATCTTGCCTCACCGAAATGACAAGATGTATTTCAAAGCAATGCTACCCAATATTTCCTCAATTCTTTCAAGTCACTTGGCCCTGTGTGTATAAGCATGCACTACATGGACAGGCCAAACATATGTGTGGATGGCTCTCTCACAGTCAAGATTGATTGAATAGGCGTGTATATGTCCAATTTGTATTGGTATGTATGTATTTCGCTGCCCAGCCTTTCTGTTGCGTGAATGATAGTATGTTTCTTGGTATAAGTGTGTGTTCGTAAATGTGAATGTAACATGCTGCGAGGGAAATGTCCCCATGGGGATAAAGAAGTTCTCTATGTATGTATGTACAATATGCATTTTACATGCAGTATTTATTGTACGTAGCAAATATACAATAACTTGCACATGTACTCAAATTCAGTTCAGAAGCAAGTATAAACATGTTTTCTGGAGAAATATGCTTCCTGTAGTTACTCAGCAGCAGTTTTGTACATTAATTTCAATGTGTTCCATGAGGCAATTCGAAATATTTGACTCTTTGATCTGACACAAAGTTTGCATGACATTGTAAAATGGTAAGATTACAAAACACAGGGCCAAGTGACTTGAAAGAATTGAGGAAATATTGGGTAGCATTGCTTTGAAATACATCTTGTCATTTCGGTGAGGCAAGATAGCCTATATTGTTTGTAGTACCGTAACTTGGCGTCATTTTGATATCAATACTTTTGAGTAACTTGGCATTTTTGTACGTTGAAAACGTGTTTTTTATGAGATATCATTTCTTTTTGCAAAGCGTTTTATTATGAGAGTGAGAAATGCGAAGTGACCCTGTAAGAAACGGTTGTGGATTATGGCTATCGTTGTGTGAATTTGTATACAGTCTGATGAGCGTGTACCGTTCAACAGTTTCGGTTTGCTATATATGTAAAACAGTGGCTGTGACAAAGGGTGCAGTGGCGTATAAGTGTAAACGCATGAGAAACGCAGATGGAATATGGCCAGTGTATGTACTCACGGATTTGACGTCCATCCAACGAGCCTTGACTGACAAAAGAATCAGCAAGCCCGTAGAATTATAACTCCCTAGGTCGCAACTTGTGTAGCCTTCTGTCGTGCTCCGTTTTGTCTGTTATTTCGTGGAGATGCACTTTCAGTGTTTGTAAGGTTTATAAGGCATTTTGATAGGCTTATCTGCAGGTAGGAATCCTCTTCGCTGTTTTGCTAAACTAGAACCGGAAAACATGATAGTGGAGAATAGGAGCAGACGCATATGTCCCAGCAGGCTTTGCTTATGAGAAAATAACAACAGTGTGAGAGAAATTAGGATGAAATTATGAAATAGCGTAGTTGAAACAATGTTTTTAGCATGATGGCCATGTAGGTGAAGGTTGACATGATCACGGAGTATAGTGCGAAGTAAATGGAGTGACCATGAGCGAGCTTATATTCCTTATCGAACGGTATATATAACAGTCGCTTTAAAGCGTTTAAGTAACGTGTGAAATCTATTGCACTGCAGTGTTTTTTTAATGTTCAGTACTAGTAGTTATAATTATGAGTGAATCGTGATTTTAAATGTAATGTTTTAATGGGGAGTTGCAGAACGTACATACGTAGTAATTGTTTGTATGTGGCTAGATAGAGAACAGGGCGAGGTAACATGAATGTAGAAACCTGGCGTTTGCTGATAAGGTTTTGTACGGTAGCCAAGTGAAGAAATGTAGTTAGTAGAAATGGCACAGCGGTGAACTGGTGTAACTTTTTAATAAAAGGAATACATTTGCCGTCATGAAATGCATATGGGTGGCCATGAGTGAGTTTTGGTAAAGCAAATATAAGCGTAAGAGAACGTTAGTGTAAAAGAGGAAATTATCTGCCTGAGCGCGATGCGGGATTCGATCCTTCAACCAGACGTTTACCAGTCTGTCACTTTGTTAGGGCAGCACCATGACATAGCTATGCAATGCGTGAAATATCATTAGCAAACCTGTCCGTGGTTTTAAAGAAGAACACAGGCGAGTAAGCACAGAAGAGCTCCCGTCGAATCCATATGGCTTTGCAATATTGTAGCCGGTTAACAATTGAACGTGCAGACGGTACGTCATAATACAGTGTATACGTTCGGTGAACGGCGGGTAGATATGGTGCAAAAGCAATAATTGAGAAGTAGTAGACAATTATTAGTGAGGGTAAAAGCAGGTTAAAGAAACATGGTCCTAGCTGGGCTTGAACCTCCGACCCTGTGTTCCTAAGACGGTAACCTTACCCACTAGGCCAAAGGCGGACTAGCTGTTTGTACTGAAAATGTTTCAGAGTAAAAAGGTATGGGCATTTTGCGTGTGTATGCGAGTTTTTTATTGGGTCGTGTAGGTGAAGATTTGGCGGGTGTTGGTAAAATGTCCAATGGGGAGACATGTTATTAGTGGGATAGGCGGCAGGAAAAATAAGAATGAGAAGAAGAAGAAGAAAGAGAAGAAGAAGGAGAAAACGCAAAATCCCCTTAGTTTGGGGCTTTATTGTGTGGACATGTGAAGTTGTTTATGAAATCTGTCTGTTGAAATGGGGTCAGAATGTACAGAATTTAATGTTTTTAAGGGCTGAGTGTCTGTGGCTGTTGTGGTTATTTCTGTGGGGAACCCTGAAAAGTGCCAAACTCTCAGTGCTGTATAGGTATGGGGCATGCCCCCGCCAAGGCGTAACTTGGCGGGATGGCATACCTGCCATCCCAATCAATACATAGCTAAGGTAAGGACGTTGACTTATATCCAATTATAATTTTTGCTATCTAGCTAGCCAAGTTAAGATAAAAGCACAATTATAACGTCCTCATAAAAGCAAACTAGCTTGCTAACGTTATCGATAATTGCCTTATGAAAGCAAACTACCTAGCTAGCTAACGTTAGCTAGCTAGCTAAATGAATATAACCAGAAATAATCTAATAGTCCTTAAAACGTACTCCAATTTAAGTGAACCTAACGTTAGTCAAATATTTGCATTGTCTTGCCTGTAAGCCAGGGGCGCAAACTATGGGTCTCGAGTTATCCATGGGTTTACAGTGCGTGGAAAGGGGAGTGGTTACTGTATTCGTGACGCACAAAGTTGACAACTTTCTCAACCGGTTGAAAATAGGACGATAAATTTAAAACGCATATTTCTCCAAAAATACAGAACGGACATATTTAATACTTTACTCATTGTGTTTCTTCAATGCCTCTTGTGCAAATAGCACATAAAACCGAGAAAGTGTGAAAATCACCATGGTACTCCTTTAAAATAGTTGCATACAGCTTCTGTGAATAAGTATCGGCTGGTAGCCAGTACTAGTAACTTCTGTTATAACGAGGGGTGCATCAACAAGCAAGCGGACTTGTGTACTGTAGCAAACGCGTTGGGGTAAGAAAGCGTTGCTTTCACTGACTGAATGCGTAATGCAGTTATAAAGAGACCAACGTTTCCAACTCGCTGGAATATAAAACGGTATTACAAAAGTAAAATTTGACATATTATACATTATTAGAAAGCTTATACTGTTACCTATTAGATCGATGATGTGTAGATCAAGCCAGTTTGTACTACAAAGTTCGAGAACACCCAAAGCAACATGTGTGGTATTACAAGCTGACGTCTTTTTCTGGAGTAAGACCGGACCAGAAGCTGCTGCACACGTTTTGTTGACGGCGTTGTTGCCCTTTTTAGTACCGTCTGGCTTGTTTGAGAATTTGTTTATTCAGTAGGTGAGAGCATAAGCTTTCTAACCAGGTATAACACGTCTAATTTTGGTCTTGGAATATCGGAAAGTTTTCTCGTCATCGCATTGAATGCATTCACTCTGCTAGCACTAGCATTGGAAGTGTTTTTTTTAATATATGAAAAAACGCTTTGACCAGCGGTTTTCATCAGAAAAAGATGTTACGTGTGAACACAGCCTAACTTTGTTTAGCTACCAAGCCACGTTAGATACTAACGTTAGTTCAATCGAGGTATCTTTATGTAACGTCAACTAACTAGCTTCGGTGGCTAACGTTGTCATAAAATGTTTCCCAACCGTGAAAACTGGATTACTTACATTTTTGACAGATGTGGCTAATGGGTAAATCTATCGCTGTTTCCGTCGCAGCACTTTCGACACAAGCAATTCGGAAGCGCTATCCTAAAATTTCTTTTTACCGTGAAGAGTGCCTGACCTGCAACTGTAGTAATGTGTTAACACGGCAGCACAATTATATCGAGAAATACCATCTTTGGGGGAAAAAAATGCTATATTCTGTAAATGCATTTAACCTACCATGCATAAAAACATGAAAACGCTCGTCAATCACCCACTTCTATTTATAATGCCATCATAGCGCGGAGTGTTTAAAACAGAGACTGTAAAAAATATGGACAAAGCTACTGTGACGTCACCCATTGACTCTCCGTGGGTCTCTAAAAACACGTTTTGAAGCTCAATGGCGGGCGCGGCCATTTTCTCGATTTGGAGCCAAAACCATAGAGTTAAGCGGTCTTGTGATTTTTACAATTTGATTGACAGTCCGGTGCGGAAAAGCCCATCAACCTGAACGAACGATTGCAGAACGAACTTGAGGCTAGCTGACTGTCTGCCGTTATGTTTTAAAATATATTATCTGATGTTTACGGAGTTTAATTTCTATCCGTGACTGTACTGTGTCATGTAATCACGTTATATGTATGACATTAAAAATACAATTAGGCTATGTTCAATTATCTTCAATTTATGTTTCTCAGCAAAACGAATATGCTTAGCTAGCATATCAGCTTGCCAGTGTAGCTCGGTAGGCTATCCGTGGTTAGCTCACGCATTAGCAATATGAACCAGGGGAAGAACATCGGCTACACTTATGGTCAATCAATCAGAGATGTGTAGGCTACTGGTGATTTGACTAGGCTAATTTTCGTACTGTCTGGTAGACCTGCTGTTAACCGAGCAAGTTATCGTCGTAGGTTTTCGCCACAGTCAGTTAATGAGCCAGTAACTGCTACTAGCTAGGCTACTCCATCGCTGTTTGTGGTGTTTACTTGCTGGGTGACGCTAGCTGACCGATCGTTCGCAAGTCACTTTCTACCGAATAAAAATTAACACTCAGCGGTGATTAACAAATCTACCAAGTATATTAATAACTGATCTGCAGGCGTGTAAATATGACAACGCACTTTGTACAGCAAGTTTTCCACCTGGTGCATGAAGACAAAAATAATGTAGCCTACATTGAATTTCTAATTATTATTAGGCTATTATTTTTTTCTTGTAAATCATCAAAACCAATGGAGAAAAGCCAATATACGCAAGGAGCCCGAGGACCGATTCTGAGAACCACTGTCTTAAACGCCTAGCTTGTCGGTCTCTTAAATGCTAAAAACATGTTCCTTTCTAAATGCCAAGATGGTTAATTTCGTTAAATTCTGTATGTGTGATTTCATCATGTGTTGTATGTTATTCAGCAAATGAACCTTGAGACTCTTAATTCGCTTCGTGAAACTGAAAAAGTGTTTATCCCAAAATCGGGATTATAGTAGCTTTGTCACATGCGTGAAGCATGGCCCAGGTAGACATTTATGGAATGTACACGACTGACAAGCCGTCAAACACGTTTGAAAAATGGAATATTTGCCGGTTAGGGTTAGCTAGCTAGTCAAATGGCTTGGGAGCCGAAGTTGCGAACTGTTTTAGCATAGGCTACTGGACTACCAAATATAGCAAGCCGATTATGCTTTCTGCCAACTAATTATTTGGTTAAGTAGGCTAAAGGAAATAGCAAAAATGACTCGGCTACCGAAAAACTTCAGAGGAGGATTATTTTATGGTCGTCTAGTGCAGCTGTAAATAGCACACGCCATAATGAAATCACTACGAAATGGGATGCCTGCATTTTCTGACTTCGCACCGGTGGACTGTAGTCGGAGCCGCAATGTCAAGGCCAAGAGGCGCCACCTCCCACCCAGTGACCATAGACTGTAGCCCCTACTGTAGCTTAGTCCTCCGCAGTAATCAGGAAATGACGCAAACTGTACCTCATTGGTCCACAACAAATATTATAACAGTGCCCAAATGACACAATAAATCATGAAATCGACCCATGGACAGTCATAAGACGAATAAAATACACATATTGTGACTATTTGTTCTCATGAGAAAAAATTATTGACTTTGTATTTTGACCGCATTTGTACCGTAGACTTACATGGAAACCAGATATGAAAACACCTATACTGGAGCCAACCGTAGTGGCGCTAGTGAGCAACCAGGAACAACAAGACCAGGAAATGAGCTTCAAAAACGAAGTCTGGTTTTGGCCGCTTGGTTTGAACACGGAGTCTCCGTAGCGTTTGAGTTACTGCAGCTAAATTACTCCATCAGTTATTCGCACGTCTCCTAACGAGGCTAAATCGTATGCGAGCTACTGCTCCGGCTAACTATATACCCAAATTTATCTCATTACGATATACCCCTTGAAATGCATCATCTCGTAAAGTTACCGAACATGTTTTAACGTTTTATGTTAACATTACGGTCACATTTTTGTACTTGTTGATTATTACTCCCTACTGCCCATTTTACCTCAGCAATGCAGCGTTATGCCTCGGTGGATAATAAAGTACCGCTGCGTATCAGTGGATGTTGAGTGGGTCGGGGAGGGGTTACAGAACCACAAGCACAAGGTCGTAGCATCTGGTTCAATCCGAGGGATGTAGTTTAAATACCGAATAAATGTACGGTATTGTTTTGTATTATTTGATTGTTTTCCGTAATTAAATTACAATAATATTTTTTTTTTTTTCTGCGTAGATTCAGCTGGCATTTCGTAACTGCGTATTTTGACCAAGAATTGCGTGGTTGCTACACAAAATGCGTGCAGGTTGGCAGGTCTGTATAGGGATGGCAGGTATGCCATCCCGCCAAGTTACGCCTTGGCGGGGGCATGCCCCATACCTATACAGCACCGAGAGTTTGGCACTTTTCAGGGTACCCCACAGAAATAACCACAACAGCCACAGACACTCAGCCCTTAAAAACATTAAATTCTGTACATTCTGACCCCATTTCAACAGACAGATTTCATAAACAACTTCACATGCCCACACAATAAAGCCCCAAACTAAGGGGATTTTGCGTTTTCTCCTCCTCCTCCTTCTTCTCATTCTTATTTTTCCTGCCGCCTATCCCACTAACAATATGTCTCCCCATTGGACATTTTACCGACACCAGCCAAATCTTCACCTACACGACCCAATCAAAAACTTGCATACACACGCAAAATACCCACACCTTTTTACTCTGTTTAAACAGAAGCCTGTGGCCTCGTGGGCAAGGTTACAGCCTTGGGAACATGAGGTCCTAAGTTCAAGCCCAGCTAGAAACACGTCTCTTTAATCTGCTTTTACCCTCACTAATAATTGTCTACTACTTCTCAATTATTGCTTTTGCACCATATCTACCCGCCCTTCACCGAACGTATAGTATTTCACTGCATTATGACGTACCGTCTGCACATTCAGTTATTAACCGGCTACAATATTGCAAAGCCATATGGATTCAACGGGAGCTCTTCTGTGCTTACTGACCTGTGTTCTTCTTTAAAACCACGGACAGGTTTGCTAATGATATTTCACGCATTGCATAGCTATGTCATGGTGCTGCACTAACAAAGTCACAGACTGGTAAACCTCCGGTTGAAGGATTGAATCCCGCCTCGCCCTCGGGCAGATAATTTCCTCTTTTACACTAATATTTTCTTACGCTTATATTTGCTTTACAAAAACTCACTCACGGCCACCCATATGCATTTCATGAAGGCAAATGTATTCCTTTTATTAAAAAGTTACACCAGTTCACCACTGTGCCATTTCTACTAACTATATTTCTTCACTTGCCTACCGTACAAAACAGTCTTATCAGCAAATGCCTCATTTCTACATTCATGTTACCTCGCCCTGTTCTCTATCTAGCCACATACAAACAATTACTACGTATGTACGTTCTGCAACTCCCCATTAAAACATTACATTTAAAATCATGACTCACTCATAATTATAACTACTACTACTGAACATGAGAAAAGCACATCATTGCAATACATTTCACACGTTACTTAACCCTCCACTTTAACAACTAATGCTTTATACCGACTGTTATATATACCGTTCCATAAGGAAACTAAGCTCGCTCATGGTCACTTCATTTACTTCGCACTATAGTCTGTGATCATGTCATTAGTGGCTTGAAAGAATTGAGGAAATACTGGGTAGCACTGCTTTGGAATACATCTTATTTCATTTCGGTGAGGCAAGATAGCCTATATTGTTTGTAGTACCGTAACTTGGCGTCATTTTGATATCAATACTTTTAATGGCAGGCCTGGATTTTGGCAGTCTGAATGAATGAGTTATAGACGGTGTATGTCTTGTAGGCGTGAGTAACTTAGCATTTTTGTACGTTGAAAACGTTTTTTTTTTAATGAGATAACGTTTACATTTCTCAACCAATTTCAATTAGTCATTTTTATATTCTAGGGTTTATGATCTACGTGGAGTACAAAAAAAAAGTTTTATCTCAAGTTACTTAGAATATTGATAGTTAGGCTATAATCACTGCTAGACATTCAAGAGAGGAGTGTGTATCAACGCTAGGTTTACATGAACTGAATTGCGTGGTGGAAAATAATTAATTTTCATAAGGAATTGCTACCGTTAATCTTAACCAGGCAAGCTGGCTAGAAAGTAATAAATGCATTATGACATTTAGATGCTGATTCTGGAACGTTTTTCATTAGAACATGCTTGTTTTTTCCACTGCTTGCTAGCTAACTTGAGTAGGATTGTAAGCATCAAATAACCTTGATTGTAAGGCTAGCTTTGCTTGCTAGCTACCTAACCAATGTTTTCTTGCAAGTCGTGTTTTGTTTTTGAACGAATTAGCCTAAACTGAACATAACCACAATAATTTTACAATTTAAAATAGCTAGAAAGTAAATGGTTAGCCTGAAATCATTTGGGGCAATTTGGACATTTATGATGTTATATATTAAAATAATTAGTCAAAACATAAATTTAATGTTGCAAGAATACATTGGTGGCTAGTTAACAAGCAAAGCTAGCCTTATAAATGATAAATGATGCTTGCAATCCTACTCATGTTAGCAAGCAAACAGCAAGAAATCAAGCTCTAATGAAAAACGTTTCAGCTAAAATTAATAACACATTCATTACTTTTCCAGCTTGCCAGGTTAAAATTATTGTGGTTATGTTCAGTTTAATTCGTTCAAAATCAAAACACGACTTGCAAGAAAGCATTGGTAGGTAGCTAACAAGCAAAGCTACAATCAAGGTTATTTGATGCTTACAATCCTACTCAAGTTAGCTAGCATTTATTACTCTCTAGCCAGCTTGCCAGGTTAAAATTAATTGTGGCAATTCCTTATGACAATGCATTATTTTCCACCACGTAAGTAATTCAGTTCATGTAAACCTAACGTTGATACACACCCCTCTCTTGAGCGTCTAGCAGTGATTATAGCCTAACTATCCAGATTCTAAGTAACTGGAGATAAAACTTTTTTTGTACTCCACGTGGATCATAAACCCTTGAAGATAAAAACGACTCATTGAAATCTGTTGAGAAATGTAAACGTTATAGAGCTTTTTATCCAGAAAAACCGCAGCTCCCCAGTTTACTTGTATTTGTTTTCAGGCCAGTCTTGCCTGGTCCAATATGGCGGTGACGTTGACGTATCGCAGCAACGGGCCGAAGCAGTGGGAGAACCAGCACACTGAAACAAACAGTTAGATTAACCAATAGGGGGAAGCCGCCGCTGGCTCCCAGTGGCAGGCGACTCCTCCCTTTTGCCCCGGAAAGTACATGCGTTCCTCCAGACGACGGGCGCTTTTTCGCTATTTTCGTAAAAGAATGCGTGTCTCCGCTTTTTCATGTTCGTGTACCCGATAAATAAACAGCTTGAAACAAACACGCATATATGAACTGTAAGGTCAGCTAATCTTATTTTCTTTTTAGTGGGAAAACTAGAAGACCTTCGCCAGTTAGCCTAGCCGCACAGCTAAACCTACTCAGAGACGGACACCAACAATCAAAGCATGCGAGAGTAGACACAACTGTAACGATATCGTCGCCCAGTGCCTAACAGGCCCATTTTATGCACTCGGACATGGTAATGCTTATAAACTCGTACTAATATGCCCATATGTTTGGGTGGACACACATGCTAATTTAATCAGCCTAGGTCTAAATACCAGACAACCACTTTTTTGCCCACGTCCTTTCTAAATTTACAATGTAAAGCCAGGACGGGAGATACGCTACAAGGAAGTGGGCAAGTAAGTATCCGACTCGTCCATGGGTAAGGTGGCGATAGTTAGGCAGGCAACAGAAATCATGCGTAATAACACAGGTTCCACAGACGGCGGCCATCAAAACACAAAACGGAAAAACCCGTAAATTACTACATCAAACAAAGCCAAATGCCTAGTTTGACAAACCGTGCAACAGGCTAGCTAACGTTATCGCAACTTAGCTACAAACAAGCAATGAATACCAGCTATGGCATAGCAATCAATGACAAACTTCCGTAGATCGAGTTGTTCAGATGTTCATCATGGCAACAGCTAGATATGTAGATTACCAAACTACGTGATGTAAAATAGCATCCTAGATACATAGCTGTTGTGGCTGCCTAATGTAACTGGACCCATAGTCTTAGCAAACACGGCATTATTGCTACAAATTTTATTTTATACGTAATTATAATTGTCATGCAAAATACTTGGTTGCTAGTAAATTACATATTGTAACTTCATAAATCATGTTTACCTTAACGTCGAGGTCGTTTGCAGTGTCCTTGGTCAGGCCTTTATCACAGCGGAATCGGTTACCGGAAGTGTTCGTCGAAGCAGTGTATCACCTCTTCCGGTTTTTGCTAGCGGCGTGTTCTTCTTCTTCTTCTTCTTCTTCTTCAGTGTTGTTTACCGGCAGTTTGCATCCTTGAAAGTTGCATTACTGCCATCTTTCGGAGTAAGTTAGCTCCTACATTTTATTGGCTGTCATACTTTCATTAACAGTCCCGTTCCCCGAAGATAGTTAATAAAACATCTCCTCCCCTGCCCACTAGCACCACACTCCAGTACATTCCTCAATCCTGCTCCTGTTAGCCCCAATCTTCCCATCTCCTCCATCATATCCTTCCTTTCCGCCCTATATTTATTGCAGTAACTGATAACGTGTTCTACGGTTTCTGGTACCTGACAGATTTCACACAGACCGGTTGGATGTTTACCTATAAGATGAAGTGTGCTGCGTAAATTGCTGTGTCCTATTCTTAATCTTGATATTACAACCTCCTCTCTTCAGTTTCGTCCCCTATTTCTTACACTGCCTACTCTATTTTGTATCATATGTAAATGTCTCCCCCTTCTCTCCTGATCCCAGTAGTGCTGCCATTCTTTATTGATACTTCCCCACACAATACCCTTTCCCTCTGACTTTGATAACTTGATATTTATTTCAACACTTCCCTTTTTGACTGCTTCTTTTGCCAATGTATCTGCTCTCTCGTTTCCCGGGCTTTCTGAATGTGCTGGGACCCACATGAATGTAACATTTTTCCCTTGCCTAACCACTCTTGAATTGGCAAACAAGATTTCATATAGCAGATTTTGGTGATTTCTGGCTGTACCTGCCTTAATACTTGCAATGGCCGACACAGAATCACTACATATTACTACTTTGTTAACCCTACCCCGTTCAGCCCATTCTAATGCCATCAATATGGCAAACAATTCCACAGCATTCACACTTAAGCAATCCGATGTTCTCTTGCTAATTCCCACTTGGTAACTAGGCACAGCAACTGCAGCCCCTGTCGCATCTGTCTGCGGATCCTTTGATCCATCTGTAAAAATCTGCACACTGCCTTTATACTTACAGATTTCATATAGCAGATCCTGGTGATTTCTGGCTGTACCTGTCTTAATACTTGCAATGGCCAACACAGAATCACTACATATTACTATTTTGCTAAACCTACCCCACTGCCTTTACTTACAGTCCCTATAATTATAGTATTCACTAAGTCAGCATTCTTATTACTGTGCTTAATCTTAAGTAATTCCAAATCTACACCCACACTTTCTAATTCGCAGACAGGTCTAACAGGCTACACCACAGTTTCGCCAAACTCTTTATCATAGACTCCCATATCTCTTGCCACTTGATCTCCTGCCCATCCAAAACTTGATTTTTCCATCCTCTCCTTCTCCCAGCTTGTCTGCAGTACCCTTTTTGTTGGATGACTATCTCCATGCCCCCTTAGATTAACCCAGTAGTTAGCCACCAGCTGTTTCCGATGCAACCACAGTGGCATTTCACCTGCTTCCACTTGGAGTGCACATACTGGGGAAGTTTTAACTGCTCCTAAACACACTCGTAAAGCCCGAGCTAGTATAACATCTAGGTCCGCTAGCACAGATTTTGCTGCTGATCCATATACGATACTTCCATAGTCTAATCTTGATCTAATTAAGGCTACATAAATATATTTCAGAGATGCTATATCAGCTCCCCACGCCAATCCTGCAAGACACCTCATGGCATTTATCACTTTTTTACATCTACTAACAACATATCTAATATGCTCCCTCCATGTTAACCTCATATCAAAATATACTCCCAAAAAACGAAAACTCACAACTTTCTCTAAATTATTTCCATACAATTTCAAATTGCATTCCTTGAGTTTCTTTCTTGTAAACGGAGTGTAGCACAGTGGGTAAGGAACTGGGCTTGTAACCGAAAGGTTGCAGGTTCGATTCCCAGGTAGGACACTGCCGTTGTACCCTTGAGCAAGGTACTTAACTGAAATTGCTTCAGTATATATCCAGCTGTATAAATGGATACAATGTAAAATGCTATGTAAGAGTTGTGTAAGTCGCTCTGGATAAGAGCGTCTGCTAAATGCCTGTAATGTAATGTAAAGAACATAGATTTTGTTTTTTCAACTGAAAATTTAACTCCCCACTTTGTTCCCCACTTTTCAACTTGATTAATTCCATCTTGCACTTTCTTCACTATGTTCAACATTTCTCCCTCTTTTCCACAAAGCCCCATCATCTGCAAATAATGACTTCCCCATTTCCATAGGGATATCCATAAATATGTTGTTTATCATGATGGAAATAAAGTTGTACTTACTACACTTCCCTTAGGTGTCCTGTTTTCCACAACATATTGGGTTGATAACTCTGACCCTATCTTCACCTGAATAGTCCTTCCATCTAAAAAGTCCATAACCCAATTAAACATTTTCCCTCCGACTCCCATTAAGTGCAGTTTGATTAGAAGTCCCTCTTCTCCAAAGTGCCCTTTTTAATTCTCCCATGCTGAAAGGTACATTTTGTCTATCATCATTACTATCTTTTCTGCATAAAGCCTCCATATTTTCAGACTTTGTTTTCTCTTTGCCTCTTCTTCCTTCTACAGATAAATTGTTGGAGCTATGTACCATAACAAACGTATTTGCCAATAACTCTGCCTTTTCCTTATTTGTTACTGCAGTCTCATTTCCATCGGTCAGAGCCGGATAACTCCACTCCCTCCTGTCCCCTCCCATCTTTTTTATCATCCCCCATACTTCTCCCACCTGAGTTGTGTTTCCAATTGTACCACAGTACTTTCTCCAATGTGTCCTTTTTGTCTGTCTTATTATCCTCCTTACTACTGCCTGGGCCTGCTTGTACTGAATCATATGTTGAAAATTATGAGTTATTTTGACTAGTTTAAACGCCTTATTTCTATTTCTCACTGCTTCCTTACACTTATCATCCCACCATGGTACCACTTTCTTCTTCATACTACCTTTACTTTTAGGAATGGATTCGAATGCAGCTGTCATTATGCCTTGTTTTATTTTGCTGTCAAGTGACTCTATGTCCATTCTATCATTAACCTGACTTAAATATCTATCACTTCCTTCCAGAAATTTCTCCCAATCAGCTTTCCCAAGGATCCATTTTCCACCTGTGTTCTCTATGGTGAATGAGACAGCAATATTGATCTTACACCAGACTGGGTAATGATCACTCCCTATAGTACCTTCTTGGTACACTGTCCAATCACACACTGCTGCTATGTTGTTTGACACAAGTGTAAGTGTCACATCCTATAAGCAAGTTTCCATCTCCCAAAACTCTTGCATACTTCACTTCTCCAATCTGTCCTCTAATAGTTTTAGTTAGCTTCTTTCTTTACTCCCCCCTCTCCCTCAAATCTCACCACTATATTTATCACTCGTGCCTTCGGGTCCTCCTCCTCCCTCTCGCTCCCCTCACTATCCATTCCACATGAGCTAGCTCCATCCTCTTTTCTCTCTCTTTTACTTCTACTTTCCTTCATGCCTCTGTTCCCTCTCACCACCTGCCACTCACTCGCCCCCCTCTCACCTTCCTCCATGCTGTCACCATCCGTCTCCTTCCCCGCCATCCTGTCAGGGATTGTAAGGAGGAGCAGTGCAAGAATACCATTCCGGACCTATACAGGCCGTCGGTCGATAATCCTACAAAATGCTCCCCCACAACACCCTACTGCTACCAAGTCCCGATGTCCGCAAACCAAAGTCAATGTCGTTTTATCAATCAAAAATAAAGTCAAACCAAGTCAAAAACCAGCGTAGCACAATGCACGATTTCAAACTTTCCCAACCACAAAATGTCAACAATCATTCAGCGTTGCTGTTTGACGACGTCAGACCTCAGCTCCAAACTCTTGTGGTGAAAGCTGGAATAGACTTTGCCAGTGTGAATTTAACATATTGTAGGCTTGCATTACAGACAAGATATGGCACTTAAACATGAAAACATGTTTCAATTCACAAAATGTGACCACACATTTGTGTGCGTCACGCTAGTGCAGTGCCATGAATGTAAGCTTTTCCGTTTTTTAACAGGTAAATCCAGTGGCAGCTGGTCAATTGAAATACGCAATGTATTCAATGATATCTGAAATATATGACAAAAAAAACTTGAACTTGAACTTACGCAGTTCACTGGTTGTTCCCTCTCACTCATTTCCATGCGTCTGAGGGCGATGGGGCCATCGCCCACAGTAGAGGGTCAGTGCAGCAACTGAGCCAATGGTTGGCTGAAGTTATGCACATGGCAACATAAATTAAACCAATCAGTGTCCTAAAATGGAATGGGACAAGGCCGATATTGCCATCGCCCCAAGCAGAATTACAAGAGGGTAGCATGTAACCGCTAGCTAAGGAACTGTCTTGTAATTTCTTTACCCGTGATCCATTTTGTGCTGCAGGTGTTGTTGTGTACTTGCAGCCCACAGTGGCTGTTAGGTGTTTTAGGTAGCTACCGTGGGTGAAATTGGTAGTGTGGACAATGGTATTAGGCTGTGAACTTGCAGAAGTTTTGTCTTTATCGCAGCTTTGGTTTGAGCCGTGTGATGGAGTGTGCTTGTGTTATTTTATTAAATAATTGCGCAAAAAAGACATCGTTTTCTAGGTATAGTTTATCTCGTGTGTTAATCAATATATTGACGTCGTTATCAGGCTAGCAAAAAACCAAAGACAGATCCAACATGGACAGTAAGGGATACAAAATGCTTCCTATCTCAGAAAGTAAAGAAACATGAGAATACAAGGGCTCACATGGGTTTATGCTAGCCTTTTTAGGCAGACTAAGTAACTGAATTACACTAGACAGACACTGTATAAATTCAGCATAAATTAAATATGAATTGGAATAATTTTGAAACTATACCACCCAAAATGCACACTTTAAACCTTTGCACCATACAACTTCAAACATTTAATAACGAACAATTCAACAGATACAAAATGGAAAAAACGTTTTGTAAAAAGTGTCAAACAATAGTTTTTATTTCAATTAAACATTGTATTGTAAATCTTTGTTCTAAACATTAAGCACAAAAGCTCAAGCAGGTAAACAGCTATCAAATATATAACAATTATAAACATTAAACATCACTAAACATTAAACTGGAAACGTCAAACAGTTCAACAGCTAAAACATTTATATTATATATATATATATATATATATATATACATATATATATATATAACAATTATAAACAACAAACATCACTACATGGAAAAACGTTTTCTGAACAATGTCAAACAATAGTTTGCATATAGTTTCAAATAAGCATTGTGTTATAACTGTACTAAACATTAAACTGGAAACGTCAAACACTTCAACAGCTATAACATCTTAACAACTGTAGAAAATTAAAATGTGTATACTGAAATATATAAAAATAACAAACAATAAACATACTTTTGAAAACTGACCCAAAAAGTGCAATCACACCTACAATCCCAGGGTTTTCCCCAGAAAAGTTGCTGGGCCCGGTGGCAAGTATCTTTTGACGGGGCCCAGCGGCCTGGCGCGGGCCAGCGGCCAAGTGTCTTTTTTGATGGGGGCCCGGCGCGGGCCAGCGACAGACTGATGGCAGCATTAAGGTAGGGCCCCATAGTTTCTGTGATAACAGAATCACGGACGGAATCGCGGAATTGAGAATTTAAAAAAGCTAAAGACAGATTCCATAGGGCTCTACATTAAGTCAGTGCTAAAAGCTGACTTGAGATTTGAAAATATGACTACGTAATGTGAATGTTGTTATAAATAAGTAATTTATTCAACACACATTTTAAAAAATCAACAACTATTTACAGCATAGCAGAGTCTTACAAAGAATCTGACAACAATGTACAGTCTTGGAATGCTGTGGTTTCTTCAACAACAAAAGAAATTAAATTAAATTTAAATAAATAATATCAAAGTTATTGCACTCTACAAAAAACTTGAAAAAAAACCTGGCTACTGATTCTTACAGCCATGGAATGCTGGGCACATTTCAACAACAAAAGAAATTAAATTAAAATAAATAATATCAAGATTTTTGCACTCTACAAAAAACTTGTATTCAAGTCCTGATTGGCTACTGAATCTTACAAGAAGCCTTGGAATGCTGAGCACATTTAAAGAACTGGCTTTTACAGTAGGCTACCTTTCCTCCTTTACATTATCCCTAAATGGCACAAAGTAAGTATCTGTGTTATTGACTGTTTGGCTAACTAGCTAAGTTAGCTACATGACCACGTTGTCATAAAATTTTTCCCAACCGTGAAAACTGGCTGATTGTTTACATTTTGGACAGATGTGGCTCCTCATTAAATCAATCGTTGTTTCCGTTGCAGCACTTTAGACACAAGCGATATCGAAAAAATCCTGCATTCATTGCTAATTACATTCTTCTTATCGTGAAGAGTGCCTGACCCTTAACCGTAGCGTTTTTTCCCCAAAGATGGTATTTCTAGATATAGCCTAATTTTGCCGCTGTGTTAACACATTTTTACAGTTGCCGGTCAGGCACTCTTCACCAAAGGAAGAAATTTTAGGTTTTTGCCGATATTACTTGTGTCGAAAGTGCTGCAATGGAAACAACGATGGATTTACTATGTAGCCACACCTGTCCAAAATGTAAACAAGTCAGGCACTTTTCACGATCGGGAAAAACTTTATGACAACGTTGTCATGCACATCAATGTCATCAAGCTAACGTTATTAATAAACAAGTGAAGTTGTTATTTCGATGGCAATGAATAAGTCATGTAATGTTACAATATATCAAATGTTATATTCATGCTACTATTTTAACGTTACCTACACACTGCTTAAGTTAATATAAAAAGAATGTACTTACCGACGAGATGAAGTGATAACGCAGTTTGTAACGAGGTTAGTTAGACTACTAAATACAAAATGGTGGCTTGCTAGGTAACGTTAGCTTGTGTTAGTTGGAAGCGTTGAGTGTTGAACGTCACTCTGCGCACAATGAGGGTAAAGAACACTGACCTCAGACCTGCTTTCCTACAGTGCGTTCACGTTTTAACCAACAGATGTCGCTGGTGAGCTTTTCAATCGAGCCACCCCACTGTAACTGTAGTTTAAAAACATCTTAAAAATACATAAAAAAATTTTTTTTTTTTAAATTCCCCGATGCTTAGGCCCGGCGGGGGGTCAACTTAGACCTGGTGGGCCACCGGGCTTGCAGGAAACCCTGAATCCATCAACAGCGTTTCCAGGACCACCATCATCCTTCGCAGAAGTGTCCTCTTTCTTTTCAAAACGCTGCTTGATTGTCGTGATATAAGTAAGTGTATAGTTCGTCCAGGTGCGTAGAACTGCCGAAATCCGTCCTGCTAGAGTTGGATAAGTGTCTGCGTTCATTGCTAATTACATACCGCGTTAGATTTAAACTTTTCCCTGCATGGTAACTGTTCTGTTGTTTTTAGGTTGTGTTAGGTTTCTTTGTTTTTAGGTTGTGTTAGGTTTCTATCTACCACTTTAGATTCTTAGAATTGATAGATTGCCTACTTGGGCTTAGCGATTGCAATAATTGCACCATTACAGACTGTGAACCTGTGTAATCAGCGCGTTATTCGACTCAGGTTTTTCAGTTGCTAATTAGGTACACTCGGACGCTAGCGTTGCTCCCTCCTAGTTTATGAGCCCGCTCCCCATTCCAGTCTGTGCTCTCCCCTTCAGAAGGCGCTTCCAGCGACGTGGCCCCCTTCGACAATGGAACTCTAACCTCTGCTACCCCCCGCTGACCCCCTGTGAGAACTTCACGGTCACAGGGGGGCTATGGAACTGCCAGTCTGCTACACGCAAGGCAGACTTCATCTCCGCCTATGCCTCCCTCCTATCCCTGCAGTTCCTTGACCTCACAGAGACCTGGATCACACCAGACAACTCTGCCACTCCTGCTGCCCTCTCGTCCTCCTACTCCTTCTCCCACACCCTCCGGTGATCTGGCCGTGGTGGTGGTACTGGTCTTCTGATCTCCCCCACCTGGAAATTCTCTGTTCTCCCCCTCCCTGACCTGTCTATATCCACTTTTGAATACCATCCTGTCTCTATCACCTACCCTGCTAACCTCTATATTATTGTTATTTATCGTCCCCCGGGGCCCCTGGGAAGCTTCCTGGATGAGCTAGACACCCTGCTCAGCTCCTTCCCTGAGGACGGCACCCCGCTGATCCTCCTGGGAGATTTTAACATCCACCTAGAGGCCTCCCAGTCTGCTGCCTTCCTACCACTACTCCACTCCTTTGACCTCTCCCTACAACACTCTCCCCCAACCCACAAGGCAGGCAACCTCCTAGACCTGATCTTCCTGAGGACCTGCTCCAGCTCCAATCTCACGGTTACCCCCCTGCATACGTCTGACCATCACTTCATCTCCTTCTCCCTCCCCCTCTCTCCACATCCTCCCTCTCCTCCTCCCACCCCCACTGTCACTGTCCACCGTAACCTCCGCTCCCTATCACCCTCTTCTCTTGCT
Source organism: Anguilla japonica (assembly GCA_025169545.1). Taxonomy (NCBI): domain Eukaryota; kingdom Metazoa; phylum Chordata; class Actinopteri; order Anguilliformes; family Anguillidae; genus Anguilla; species Anguilla japonica. Next base: position 38,853,008 of record CM045888.1, read on the forward strand.
CCCGGAGTGACTGCTTCCCTCCCCCCTCTTCAATCATTTTCCAAGCTCCCCACTAACTCTGCATCCTCCACCCTAACTTTATCTCTCTCCTCAGCACTCGACTCCCTATACCCCTTTGTCCCTAGGCCAGCGCGTTCATCCCCTCCCAGTCCATGGATGTCTGACATCCTACGCACCTCCAGGGCCAGCCTCCGCGCTGCTGAGAGGAAGTGGGCCAAATCCAGGGACCCATCTGACCTCTCAGCCTATCAGTCTCTCCTGACAGAGTTTTCTTCTGCTGTCACTGCCGCTAAGGCAAAATTCTACCAAACTAAAATTCATAACTCCATTTCTAACCCTCATCAACTGTTTTCTATTTTCTCCTCTCTCCTCAGCGTGCCACCTCCCCCACCCGGTCTTCCTTCACTGCAGATGACTTTGCAGCATTCTTTGACGAAAAGATTGCAGACATCCGCAGCTCCTTTGCCCCCTCTGCGCCCTCTGCGCCCTCTGCGCCCTGCGCCCTCCATCCCCATTGCCCCCTCCGCCCCCTGTTTCTCCACATTTTCTCTCCTCTCAGACTCTGAAGTTTCCCAGCTCCTGCTCACCCACCGCCCTACCACCTGCGCCCTCGACCCTATCCCCTCATCTCTCCTCCAGGCAATCACACCAGACATCCTCCCTTTTGTCACCTCCCTCGTGAACTCCTCCCTATCTTCTGGATGTTTCCCCTCATCCTTCAAGAGGGCCCACATCACCCCGCTGCTGAAGAAACCCACACTAGATCCTTCAGTCATTAAGAACTACCGCCCGGTATCTCTCCTCCCTTTCCTATCCAAAACACTTGAACGTGCTGCAGCTAACCAACTCTCTGCTTTCTTCTCTCAGAACAACCTGCTTGACCCCCACCAGTCTGGCTTCAGGCCTGGCCACTCGACCGCGACTGCACTCCTCTCGGTCAGTGAGTCACTCCATGCTCCCTCTCCTCTGTCCTGATTCTTCTAGACCTCTCCGCTGCATTTGACACCGTGGAGCACTCTATCCTCCTGTCCTCTTTGGCAGCAACAGGGATCTGCGGCACAGTCCTTGACTGGATTGGGTCTTACCTCTCTGACCGTTCCTTCCAGGTTGCCTGGGCGGGTAAGGTATCACCACCCCGTCCCCTCGCCACCGGAGTTCCCCAGGGCTCAGTCCTCGGTCCCCTTCTCTTCTCCTTATACACCAGATCCCTTGGCCCTGTAATCTCTGCCCATGGCTTGTCCTATCACTCCTATGCCGACGACACGCAACTCTTTCTCTCCTTCTCCCCATCGGACACACAGGTCCCTGCCCGCATCTCCGCTTGCCTGAGGGACATCCAGAGCTGGATGGACAATCACCATCTGAAGCTCAACCCGGGAAAGACGGCGCTAATCTTTATTCCTGCTCTATCCTCTCCCCTCCTCGACTTTTCCATTTCCCTATGGGACACCTTAGTGACATCATCACCCTGTGCCAAGAATCTCGGAGTGGTGATGGACAACAGGCTGTCCCTCTCCAAGAACATCGCAGCAGTAAGCCGGGCATGCAGATTTTTCCTGTATAACATCCGGAGAATCCGCCCCTTACTCACCACCTACTCAACCCAGCTCCTGGTCCAAGCAATGGTTCTATCCCGTCTGGACTACTGCAACTCCCTTCTGGCTGGACTACCAGCATCTGCCATCAGACCCCTGCAACTCATTCAGAATGCTGCAGCTCGTCTGGTCTTCAACCTCCCCAGACACTCCCATGTCACTCCCCTGCTCACTACCCTCCACTGGCTGCCTGTTATAGCTCGCATCAAATTTAAAACATTGGTCCTAGCATACCAGGCAGTCAAGGGATCAGCCCCAGCATACCTCCACAAGATATTCAAACCCTACATGCCAGCCAGATCCCTCCGTTCTGCTACCTCAGGACGCCTGGTACCTCCCCCTCTTCGCACCTGCACCTCCAGAACACGTCTCCTGTCTGTTCTGGCCCCACGATGGTGGAATGACCTCCCCGTGGAGGTCAGAACAGCTGAGACTCTGACCCATTTCAAGCGACGACTGAAGACTCACCTCTTCAGGCTGCACCTCTCCCCATCCCTCCCTACCCCCCTGTAAATGACTGTAAGCTTAGGGTTGTAACTAGGCAGCTGTTTCGTTGGTGACTTAGGTGCATTAACTGTCTTAACTACTCCTTGTATTTTTCCCATAGACTGCGTAGTTGCCGTTCTCGTTGTGTTAGTGTTAATCAGTTTAACCTTCAGGGTCCAAGTTGAACTATGCGGTTGTTCCCTGCACTGGACCGGTACTTCTCTCTAGGGTTTTCGTCATACTTGTTCCTGGTTATGGTTATACACTTTGTTGTACGTCGCTCTGGATAAGAGCGTCTGCCAAATGCCTGTAATGTAATGTAATGTGATCAAGCTCTTTTCATTGACAGAAACATTAAACTCAGCAACATTAATGAAGAGCTCCTCCTTGTCATTCAGTAGATGGCATGTTATACTCAGTGAAGTACGCACTAATTGCGGAATTTGTGACCGTCAGTCCATGATCTGTGCCGTCGATTGTCAGTGACATGGTGCCTCTATATGTTGTGGAGTAGCAGCATGACTTCTGCAGCAGTTTGCAGCATTCACATCTGTGGACCGATGACTTGGCTTTGAACTCATCCTGGGGTGTCTGGCATTTTGGACAGCGACATTTGCAGATCACCTGTATTCCAGTAACATTTCCTGACAATTTGGAAAGCTTCTCGCCCTCACCAAGTTCACTGCAATCAGCCACTTCAATTCCAAGAATTTCTGTGATCGTAGTGGATGGACTCCCCGACAGATATATTCCTCCTTCCCTTTCTCTTGTCGATAGGTTAACTTTTAGGATTTCAAAGCACCCACGTGAATAATCTGTTTGTCCCACAAAGTAAGTTTCACCTGTCCTGATGAATTGCCGATCTGGAATAATTTTAGCTCGCAGTCTGTTCCATTCACAGGGACAACTTTGCTCAGGGTTCCCTGGGCCAGAATTTTCGCTTCCATGACACTGACCTGTTACACACATAAAGGCGCAAAAATTAGGATGCAAAGAAAATATTAATAACCGCTGACTTCAGAATACATGCTATGACATTGCAATTAAATTGAAATTACTGTAGCCTCATTCACATTTAAAGGCACATTAAAAACGGCTTTCTTAAAACGTGTTAACACTAATTGTGCACTACACCAACATGATAACACACGTTAATTAAAATTTAGAGGCATATTAAAAACATCTTTTTCAAAACAGGTTAATATGCTTTCAACAATGGGCTCCATCAAGAAGACAACGCACGACTCCATTTAATTGAAGTCGTGATTACGTTATATTGTACCATGTACTCACAGTTTGCCTAGGTCCAAGCGCTTGCACCTTGGCAATGTACAGTTTTGAACTGCTGGGAGGGACCGTTGGCAAAAATGGCACCTTGACCACCTGGAAGCTGGTAGCTCTGTTGCATAGGATGTCAAACCCGGCAGGATCCGAGAAGCCTAGAAAACATAAGAACAATCAGTAAACATGATTTCAATTTTGGCTAAATGACCACTTGGTGTGAATTACAATCGCCTGTTGTATTTACTTTCATTTAAAAAACATTACAACTTACTAATGCTTCGCTTCACGTTCCTCAGATTCACTGCCGTGATGTTTTTGCAGGCTTGAGCGAAATATGTCTGTTTTTCTGGTGAAAAACATACAACTTTATGATATTCATCTCTACCAGTTTGAAGCACTGCGTTAAAGTATTTTACATTGCGCTTTGGAACTGTGCTCGGCAAGACACAGTGCAAAAAGCCTTCTAATGTTTCGGGCTCTTCTTTTGCTATTTTGGCAGGGCTGGCCATGGTTATAGACTTCTCCTCATAAGCAATGCTCTCCGTGGGACACTGTCTTAGAGGACACACATATATATATACTTTGGATACCATACATCTCTGTGCCCTCTTCACTGTCAGACAAAAATGATACATTGTTGTGGCTTGACCCAGACATTAGGGTTCAGATTCCCTGGACTTTTTAAAAATTCTGTCAGGAAGAACAAACACCTCCACACCTGAATTGTACACTGTACAACAGGTTGTTGGCGTGAGCCTCCTGCATGTGCAACAATACAAGCACTTGGGGACATTACTTGATGACAAATTAATGTTTCATGTAAACACTAATTTTAAATGCATACTTTATTTTAAAGGAAATTAAGGGGATTAATGTACACAAGACATTGATGAAAGTGTTTTATTCTTCTTTAATTGACTCTGTGTGTAGCCACAGGTGGGCCTCGCTAAGCTTTGAACCCCCATAAGAAACACAGGTCCATCCAAGTGTCTTATTTACTAAGACGCCAATGTGGGATCAATATCAATCACCTAACTACATAGATGTCATCATTGATGTCATTTTACTATTGCATCATCACTGACTACCATATTCAGAAAGGTGACCAATAAAAGACAAGGGAAAAACTTGCAAATGTCCTTCTCTGTAACTGTGCTTCTTGGAAGCATTGCTTAGCAAGTGGCAGGTTATGTGTCTCAGTGCTTACAGAATATGATTAGGTATTGGCTACACAATTACCCTAGAATGCACAAGTTACTGGAACCTCTTAGAATGCATAACATGGTTCAAAAATGACACAAGTACATTAAAGTGTGAGTTTTACAAAACGGAGGCACATAATTTGAATAATTTTGTTAATACATTTTTTTTACTTTGATTTGGATCACGCATTCATTTGCTGGTGTTGGTTTGGTGTTTAATATGTTTTTTGTCTCTCTCTATGTGTGTGTGTACGCATCCTTGTTTGATCCATGTTTTGCTCTCTTATCTCAGTGCATACATTGTTGATAAATAACAATATCAATTTTGCTCTCATCTTTACACACTGGTGTGTTGCACTTTGAGCACCAGCTGCGGATGTTGTGAACCTTCACAGCTAGTCAGGTCATTTTGATCAGGGCAATGCATTAAATTCAATAGGGATTCTATCTAGGTCATTTTGACCCACGCTATGTAAACTTGAGGTACTGATTTAACAAAGTGAATTTATTAAAATAGTAAAAAAGGAAAAACGAAAACCATGACTTGTGCCCATCTAAAACAAGTTTTTTGAAGAATACCTGGAACATTAAATGATAACATTGGTTAATTACCAAGATGTAGAAAAGAAACACTTGGCAGGGTAATTTTTGACACGTTATGGGTTACGGTTAATTAAAGGCTGACCCACTCACTGATTTCTGGCTATGCAGCTGTGACAGACTAAGGAATCCAGACACTACATTATAGGACAGTATGCTTCTCGCACCACCAAATTGGTACATTTGGGGTGCTGTCCTTACTACCAGACAAAAATGAAACTATTTTATCTTCACCCAGACATTAGACTTCAATTTTCCAGAACTCTTTTTAAGTTATGCAAGAAAGCAAAAAAAAAAAAAATTCTGCACCCCTGACCTTTAATTCTGGGCAATTGTCTTTAAGAGTTAAAAGGATAGTTTCCAGGTTGAACAATATGGCCGCAGTGTACCCACAAATTCACCCATGAAGGCACCATAAAGGAAGAGTGGCCATATCTCTGCAATGCTTTTGCTCATTGGCATAAAACACGGTACACGTGCTTACCATGAGGCCTGGGTGGCACACACCAAGTTTAGTGAAATTTGGCCACATTGGGGTGCTATACTGAAAAACAGGTTTAGCACCAATGTTGTCCATGTGCTTAGATTTTAATGACATTTTGTTCCAATGGACATCACAAGTCACAGAACACACAAAGAAAAGCAGATATTGCAACCAGTTTTTTTATAGATCATTACATCATTACATGTCAGGTCCTAACTGGGAAATCAACACATAGTTCAATGTCCAAATGGCATGGCTGCTAAGATACAATCAGTTTGCAGCACTTAAAATAGGCACATCTCCTACACTTTCTGACATACTGCCACAACTAATACACTAAATAGTGTTGAAGAAACACTTGGACTTACCATATTGGCCTGAATATAAGACGGCAATCTTTTTTTTCAGAAATTGCATCTGGAAAGTGGGGTTGTCTTACCTGGTAGGACTAGACTTTTTAATGTCATTATACATTAACAACAGCAGATGGCGCCATTTATCTGTGAAATGGTTGCTTTTCACAAGGAGATGGTTCAATGGTATTAGAAATCCCAGTAGACTAGTTTATTTTTATTTCATTTAAATAACTTATTCATTGAAAACGTGATTACATTTTATTTTGTTTACAATGTGACCATTTCATTTAAAACATGTAGAAAATATATCAGCATACCATATTTTATTCCTTGTGTTTTATTAAATTCATGTCAAATGAAATTATTTTCTTTAAAAATTAAGAATTGATCTTCAAAATTCTTTCACCAAGAAAAGGCGTTGAAAAATGGGGGGTCCTTTTCTAATCAGGGACATGTTATTATATTCAGCTAATATGGTATGTTCTCTGCCATTATTCCCACGATTTTAGATTTTTTCAAATACCCAAAAAGTGCACTCCTCCAACAGCGTTGGCACTTCTTATTACAATGTCAAAGTGAAAGTGTTTTTATTTGTCAAGTGCACAGTATAACACAAGGTCATTCTGAGCAACGAAATTCTTATGACATGGCAGGCAGCAACTACGTAGAAGCAAGAGCAAAAATATCAAAAAATATCTAAAATATACATAATATTAAATATAATATTAAATATTAGCAGCAGTACCAGCCTGTACAGATGGGGGATATGGACAGTGAGAATAGGAGTATTAAATATTTAAATATTAAACATAAAGTGCAGGAGTGCTGATGAATATGTGCATAAGATTGTGATAATGTACATTGAACGTACATAGGAGGTCATGTGATCAATGTGATCCCTGAGATTAATGTTGCTGGTTGAGAAGCCTGATGGCCTGGGGGGAAAAACTGTTTGTGAGTCTGGTCGTCCGTGCCCGGATGCTCCGGTAGCGTCTACCAGACGGCAGCAGCGAGAACAGACCATAACCTGGGTGGCTGAAGTCTTTTATGATTTTCTGTGCTTTCCTAAGGCATCGTGTGTGGTAGATGCCTTGCACAGAGGGGAGGTGGCAGCCAATGATGCGCTCCGCTGTCTTCACCACCCTCTGGAGGGCTTTGCGGTCAGCAGCAAAGCAGCTGTCGTACCAGGCAGTAATGCAGCCAGTGAGGATGCTCTCAATGGTGCACCTGTAGAAATTGATGAGGGTTTTGGCAGACATGCCAAACTTCTTGAGTCTCCTCAGGAAGTATAGGCGCTTTTGGGCAGTTTTCACTGCTGCGTCTGATTGCCTGGACCAGGTGAGCTCATCATTTATGACCACACCGAGGAACTTGAAGCAGGAGACTCTCTCCACTTCAGCTCTGTCGATGTGAATGGGGGCATGACCCCCCCCCCCCCGTCGCTTCCTGAAGTCCACGATCATCTCCTTAGTCTTGCAGACGTTGAGAGAGAGGTTATTGTCCTGGCACCATGTTGCCAAGATGCTGACCTCCTCTCTGTAGGCGGTCTCATCGTTGTTGGAGATAAGACCCAGGATGGTGGTGTCGTCTGCAAACTTAAAGATGGCATTGGAGCTGCGTGTGGCCACACAGTCGTGCGTGAACAGGGCGTACAGGAGGGGAATGAGTACGCAGCCCTGAGGGGCTCCGGTGCTCAGGGTCAGTGCAGAAGAGGTGAGGTTACCCATTCAATCAATCAATCAAATTTTATTTGTATAGCGTATTTTACAACAGTTGTCACAATACGCTTCTCACCACCTGGGGTCTGCCCGTCAGGAAGTCCAGGATCCAGTTGCAGAGGGCGGTATTAAGACCCAGGTTCCTGAGCTTGTGAATGAGCTTAGCAGCACAATTGTGTTGAATGCTGAGCTGTAGTTTATAAACAGCATACTCACGTAAGTGTTTCCCTTATCCAGGTGGGAGAGGGCGGTGTGCACTGTCAGGGCGATGGCGTCGTCTGTAGATCTGTTGGGGCGGTATGCGAATTGAAGGGGGTCCAAGGTGTTAGGAAGAAAGGAGCAGATGTGGGTTTTGACTAGCCGCTCAAAGCACTTCATGATGATGGAGGTCAGTGCTACAAGGCAGTAGTCATTCCAGCAGGAGATGGCAGGTTTCTTTGGTACAGGAACAATGATGGTCTGTTTGAAGCAGGTGGGGACTGCAGACTGGTTCAGGGAGAGGTTGAATATAGAGGTGAATGGCTTATGTTTAACCTCTTAGCGCAAAGCCCCTAGTGGTCGGCACGCCGGCATGCCGAGATTACTAAACTCAAACATTCGGTGCTACTGCAGCCAAAGTGTGAGTTAAAAACAGAAACGCGGTTTCATTAGTAGACGATACACGACAACTATGCCGAAAACGGAGTTTCGCAGCCCCACCATTGTCGCTCTGGTGGTTCATTTAACACGCACCCCCTCTCTGCAGTCTCATCTACAAAACACCCCCCACCCTTGACATAATGGACAATATTGTCTATCTTGGCATTCATAAAAATATTCTTTCACCACTAAAAAATCACATTCCGTCATAGCAACAAGATAAACCCGACAATAGCCCTAAGATATGCCTATACAGCAGTGAAAACGCTGCTCACTGAATAACGAAATGAACGAGAAAAAGTTTTTTAAAATGATACCATGTCATTCTACAGTCAATATCTGGGACTAAATATTCAATAAATATACAATCTTACTGTTGGTTTTACGTGCAGAGATGTCCCTTTTGAGACTGCGTGGTCATATATTGTCTTGGACAATCCATTTGAGATTCGTGACGCCTGGGTATCTTCCAAAATAGCTGTGCGTAATACCACACCTGTTGTTTACGGCATCGTTGCCCTTTTTAGTACAGTCTGGCTTGATTGACAATTCACTTATTCAGTAGGTGAGAGTATAAGCTTTCTAACTATGTATAACATGTCTAAATCTGCTTTTGGAATAGCGTTTTATAGGTCAGCGTAACAGAAAATATTCTTAGCATCGCATTCACTTACGTATTCGCTCTATGTTAGCAGAAAAATATGCTGCACCTAACGAAACGTGGTCAACGATATCTCGTAATTTATTGGAAAATACTATTATTATTGAAGACTTCTGGACATAGCTAAGCCATATGTTTGCTGATAGAACTAGCTGACATCGTTTTCTGGAGCAAAACAGAAGCAAATACAACAGTATCATTGATACTGTCTCTGTCTCCATCTACTGAACATAGATGAGATTTCATCATTGCTATGTAAGTATTACTGCTCAAAATATTTCGATTATATACATTATTTTTGAAATTGAGTATCTTTAAATAGGTTATGTTTCACAAAAACTATTACACTACCATCTAACACTTACATTACAGTGTAAAATATCCACATTATATAACAATATAATGTGGATATTTTACACTGTAATGTAAGCGTTAGATGGTAGTGTAATAGTTTTTGTGAAACATGCAACAGTGATGATGTGAGAGTTGGAACATTGCCAAAACGTGGTGGACGGTTGAAAATTGTTTTCATGTCGTCCCATCCCCATACAAGAAAACATACGAGAGTACAGAGTATATAAATACATACAAGAGTTAATTATTACACATTTAGGTACTGTACCACATTGTGTGACAATATTGTTGCATTATCTTTTAAAATCTGATAGCAATGTTTCATCTTAAACCTTCATAAGGGGCTCATGTATATGCTTTATTATGGACAAAAAGCATTTTATTCAATTTTAGAGATATTTTGGATATGTTTCTGGACCCCTAGATATTTTAGACCACTGTACTGACTGAAAACTTGTAATTCCCACTTGAAAATGATGCAACAGTGATTTTCTTGAGTCAAAACAGTTGATTTGTAGCGAAATACGTGAATATGTTGTGATTTACAGCAATGCATAATTTAGACATTTTCTAGATTTTATGAACTTGTGGTCAAATAGTTTTTGATCTAGCACATGTATAGTTTAACCTGCTGTATATATGCAATCTCTCAGTATTTCATTGTAAACTGAAAAAGTGCAAATTCATTTTAGATTTTTTGTCAAAACAATTGCATTTGTGGCACTTTATTTCTTCCAAAATTATGAATATAAACTAATCTGCGTTAGTATTGTAAATTGTACCAATGTCTTGCTTCATTTAAGCCATTTTTCAAGTCTCTGTGGTGTTCACATCTGGAGTTATAAAGCTTTAAATAGGGTACCCTCTAAATGGGCAAGGATTGGCAAGATTTGGCTTGTGCGCTAAGGGTTTAAGCTTGACATATATGTAGTGGGGGGCAGTACGGTGGTGCAAATGGGTAGCACTACTGCCTAACAATATGGAGGTTTCAAGTTCGGAGTGCGTCCGCTTTCAGTTTGTACCTTGTCCCTGTGTTCATGTGGATTTCCTCTGGGTATTCTGGTTTTCTACCATAGTCCAAACACGTTCAGGTAATGTCAATTGGACATGCTATATTGCCCATAGGTGTAAGCGTGAGAGTGTGTGTCAATGTGTCTGTTCACCCTGTGATGGACTGGTGTCTTGTTCAGGGGTTGTTCTGATTACTTGTCGTTTTGTGTAGTTATGACGTTCTTAGAAGTTTGATTGAAATGTACTGCCTACACATGTGGTGGCACACATTAGCCGGATTACTTTTTTTTTGTATTTACTGATTTGGTTATTGCGATCGTCACTCATGTTCTAGCTGATGCTATTGGTTAATGCAATGCCGAGGCAGATATTTGGGGCACTCCAGATTGTACATTGAAACGAGCAGCTGTGTTCAATTATTACTGCGGTCAATTATTCCAGTTTTCGTGGTCTTAGAATTTTCGGGATGTAATTTTTTTGTGTGACTTGAAGTGAAGAAACCGTGTCTTTGCCCACACAAGTACGTTTGTGTTTAGAAGCAAAAATTGTATTGCGAGTGGACCCCTCTGCGGTGCACAACGTAGAGAGTTCCAGAATCTCCGGTGAAAGCGGATTCATTGTGATATCGGTAACGTTATTTTTCTTTTAGTAACCAAGCGTTGGCTACTGTTTTATCTATATTTTCCCAACAAAGCATTGGATGATTATTTTGGTTGTGTAGCTTGCCAGCCGTTGGCTATCGGTGTATATAAGATCTCATAAAAAATACGTTTTCAACGTACAAAAATGCCAAGTTACTCACACATACAAGACCAGTCCAGGCCTGCCATTAAAAGTATTAATATCAAAATGACGCCAAGTTCCGGTACTACAAACAATATAGGCTATCTTGCCTCACCGAAATTAAATAAGATGTATTCCAAAGCAATGCCACCCAATATTTCCTCAATTCTTTGCTGTTGTAGTTAATGTCAGCAGCTAGCGAATGTTATAGCCTGCTAGATAGCTGCTCGCTGTCGCGTGGACTGTTAGGCTATTGTGTCAGCATCGGGAAAAGAAGAGGATAATCTCAGATAGCACGCCAAGCATACCTGGAAACGCTTGGCGGTTCCTCTGAGTAACGAGGGATTTCGCCATCCCAGTTAGCGCCCCAAGCATACCCGGAAACGCTTGGCGGTTCCACCAGCACCGAGGGAGCGACATCCAGCCAACCAATTGCATCGCAGTTATCAACACGTTCTGCTGCGCTGGTGTAAAGAGGTCATCTTGGTCGTGAGTAAATCGGACTTTGCATCAAACAGGCCTGCAACGGGGGTGTTATTTTCTTTTCATTTTGGTTTATCGCCGACTGTTTTGTTTAACTGTTTTTTTAGTTGATTGAATTTAGCATGGGGGCACACCACTGTCAAATTATATATATTGAATGAGTTCTGAGGTATTGAAAGCTTGAATAAGCACATTGTATGCATTGTATTACTATATATATATTGAATGAGTTCTGAGGTATTGAAAGCTTTAATAAGCACGTTGTATGCATAATATTACGATATATGTATTGAATGAGTTCAGGAGGTATTGAGATTTTGAATAAGAGTTTTGAATGCATTGTATAACTATTTAGATACTGAACAAGTTCTGAGGTATCAATTTTGAATAAGCCCTTTGTTTATAAGGGTGTATTGGCAATCCTATGGACCAAACTTGCCTTGAGGCTCCAGGTATCATGTTTGCAGTTAGACACGCTCCGAATTGCAGTCCAAACAAAGATTATGGAGAGCCGACGTATTTTATAAAAATAAACAACATTTATTTGAAAGAAAAGTACGTTTTGTCACAACTGCCCCAATAGCTTGCTATAACTAGAAACAAAGAAACAAAATAAAGGTTCTGTAAAATAAGCTGATAAATTGACAATTAAGTGCGATTAAGTGCGGTCAAAAACTGTATGTTACCGCTCTACCTGGGGCCTGCCTAAGCTCTGACTGCCTGCCATCTTATAGGAGTGGTAAAGGAGAAACATGGGAAAAAAAGGGGAGTAGACCCAGGCAAGGCTCCATATTGCATTTCCATAATGAAATGTATATAATAGGGTAGTTGACAAATAAGCAGTAAAAAATGCTTTTTTTGTAAAATACTATTTTTAAAGAAAAAATACATATATTTCTGTAGTGTGAAATCTGATATTTCAGAAAATATAAGGGTCACTAACTTTGTCCATTTTTTCATTGTTTTTTTTGAACATTTTCACTGAACTGCACTGTAAATGTGTTCTATGGTGTGACATAAAAACAATTAAGAAAAAATATACAAATAGCTTGAGAGAGATTTATCTTCATTGTTAGACACTTATTTTCATATAATGTTATTTCTTTAATATGTAATTATGAATAACACCATTTTTTCCCTATTACTTGTTAACAATGGATCACTTTTTCAATAAATGTGAGTCAAACTTTGAAACTCTGTCATCTTTTCAAAACATTTGAAAATTATAACAATTTAAGATGAGTGTGAAGATTATATCTCCTCTAATGCAATACTCAACTGTTTTTCTTAAAAGATATTTTGAGATAAAAACACATTTTTGGTTCTTTTGTTTGTCACACCATAGGACATTGTCACACCAAAGGACAGAAATGGTAGTTATTGCATTAAAGAGAAAGTGAGATTTATTATATTTAAGTATTTTTATTTAACTTTGAGTATGTCAAAGAAGAAAGAACATTTCATTTTAGTACAAACAGTATTAAACCTGTTTTTTAAACAAACAGAATTTTAAAAGTCCATTTTAGAGGTGGTGGTATTGCCTTTATTGATTGAACTGAAACCAATCAAGAGGTGTGAGTTCAGCAGTGGTTCAGATATGACACCAATTATCTTCTGCCGTGAATAGTAAATGCAGTCAGGTTTCTCTGGCCACACAAATGAATTCTTCTCACCTTTCTGGGTCATGCAATTGACATGTATCTCATCTCCATGAATCACCATCATGTGACCAACATACAGCTTGCCATCATATTGTACAATCACAAATTTGCCGTCTGTGCACTTATCTACTTCCTCACGAGAGTCATATGATTCAAGTTGGCGCAGAGTGGCAGCATTGTCTCCAATCTGTGGAGCATTTCCAAATTCCAGTTTTTTTTGGTTTGTGGCAAGAGCATACTTCGGGATATGTACAGAAACAGCTCACGTCTCTGTACAGGATCACTCCTGGAGATGATGACAACACTTGGTGTGTATTGAAGATTCCTGGGACCGGTCGAACAGATCGGGGAAGCATTTCGTCAAAAGTTTCAATGTCCTACTCTTCAATCCATTTGAATTTCACGCTTGTCTGCGTTTTGGAGGACAGAAACTCATAGACATCTCTGGGAGATTGCAAATCACTGCCACTCGGTGCATGTCGGCCATTCGTTTGGCTGCACCGCCAACACCATCTGGTGCTCCCTTCCCATGTGACCTTTCAGAGTAATTCCAGGTTACATGTTTGAATCCCATTGTGAAGGGAACTGTGCTCAGCAGGTAACAGTTGGCTTAATTTTCGTATTTGTGTTACCAGTCCATCGCTGATGACATGCAGTGTGTCAATGTCTCGGACATGTTTCGCTTTTACATCTTCCAGAGCAGGTTTGATGTGCACCCAGACAGCTCTCTTGTCATGCCTTAAATGATGGTGACAGAGTTGCATAGCTCTGGGATCCTTATGATGTGTATGCAACTGCTGTATGGATAGTAACTTGTTGCCAATTTCCCCCAAAATGAAAGGCCTGGATTTCTGAATTAAGCTTCCATCCATAGTTCTCTGAAAAGTCAATGTGTAGGACCATTTCATTTTCAGCAACCTTTTTTTTAATTTCCCTAAATTTTCTGGCCTGGTGTAGCCAAGTGTGGCTTCCAATTCCTTCCAGCTCATGCCTGAACTTCTCAACCATTTGTTCAACAGTGCCGCACTTTGTTTTCTTGATCCAATTCTTGTAGAATTTATCACCAACAGTCACATCCTCTCTTTGCCACTGTCCCCATCTTGCAGCATCAAGGAGGTTGTGTTGGTCAGCTGAGTCTCATCAAAACAGCAGTTTGTGCATTCCCTGTACTTGCATTTTTTGTTTTCAGCATTGCATGTAATGTCTGAGAGCAGCAACAACAAGCTACGTGTTTGAATTATGCCCCTGTGTGCCATGCTGTCAATGAGGAGCCGCATATTCTCATGCTGATAACAAGCACACATTGCGGTCAGTTGCTTTAGCCTCTGTGATATAAAATGGCTTATATCTCACAAACTGTCTGTATGACATTGACTGTTTTCTACTGGAGTCTTTACAGTAGTCACTGTAGAGGTCTCGTAGAGATTTTGTGAGAACTCGTCGCTGCCTTTTGATCACCTGTCAACAGTGTCTTTCTTTCCAGCCAGAAGTCTACTGTTTTGAAAGAAGGACACAACTTCTTGTTTCTTTTCAGTGGCTGTTTTTTTTTCTGCTGGTACATTAAATTTCTCACTCGCCTTTTTGCCTTATTTTGAGTTAGGCGATGCATTTAATGAGACCAAACTTTCGAATATGCTGGGATATAAAACGGTATTACAAAAGTAAAGTGTGACATATTATACATAGTTAGAAAGCTTATTCTGTCACCTATTGGACCGATGAAGTGTAGATCAAGCCAGATTGTACTACGAGGACGACAACACCGAAAGCAACATGTGTGGTATTACAAGCTGACATCGTTTTCTGGAGTGAGACCGGACCAGAAGCTGCTGCACACGTTTTGTTGACGGCATTGTTGCCCTTTTTAGTACAGTCTGGCTTGTTTGAGAATTCGTTTATTCAGTAGGTAAACTTTCTAACCATGGATAACACGTCCAATTTTGGTTTTGGTATATCGTTTTATAGGTCAACCGAAAGTTTTCTCATCGTCGCATTCAATGCATGCACTCTTTGTTAGCACTAACAAAGACGCTGCACCTGACGAAACGTTGTCTACGATTTTGTGTAATATCTTGTGAAATACTATTATTATTGAGGAAATTTGGGTATGCCTAAGCCATATGTTTGTTGATATACCTAGCTGACAGCGTTTTCATTTGTAATTTTGCATTTGGAATACCGTTTTTATCACGTTAACTTCCGCATTCAGCTATATCCATTCTGGTGGCTAAGTCGCCAGGAAACCTCGTTTGAACAACACAATCCTTGCATGTACGTCTTAGTCAAGGTTTTGTCTACATTGTGGTATAAATCATTTGAAGTTTACGATTGTGTGTTTTCTGTAATTACAACGAAAACAGAGATATGCACCGCATCTGGATTCTGGATTCTGAATTCCCAGTAGATAAAGCAGGTCAAAACCTACTGCATCACGTGTGCAAAGCCGACCAATGCTGTATCTTTATCGCTCACATATGTATGACATCACATTCCCCATTAATTCTCTATGGGATAAAATTGGCCATAAAAAGTCATATTTCTCAAAAACCGTGCAGCGAAACTTTCCACAAAGTAATAGCACACAATTCCCAAAGAAGCCACTCATTTTGACATATTGCACGTGTATGTGGTGTGAAAACTCTGGGAGGAGTAGCGGTCCAAAAAATGGGTGGAAAGAAAGATTAATAATATGTGAGATAATAGTAGTGTGATTGCCTAAGGCAACCACACTAATAAATAATATGTGCAATAATAATAGTGTGTTTGCCTAAGGCAACCACACTAAATATGTGCGATAACAGTAGTGTGATTGCCGAAGGCAACCACACTAACTAGATACAATACCGCATCTTCCTATAATAAAATATTTCCAAATTAGAACACCTATTCCTAATGACGTGAACTGAGTCGAAGCTTGGGATGTAGCAACGAGGCTGAATGCAGAAGTGCACGTCACCTGACTTGGCTACCTTAGTTGCTACTACCCTCTAGTGAAGATTCTGACAAATTACACTTTTCATCCTCTCAATCATCAGTAATGAGGGAGACTTATTTCCCTGGCTTTTACATTTGACCCAAAACTACCGAATGTCAGAAAATTCTAATACCAAACCTTTCTTTTTTTAAAAAAAAAATACCGATAAAGTGCTGAAGTTTCGGTATACCGTGCAACACTACGTCAGACACATATTCCAATCCAGCTTAGCAGAGAATGCACATTTCAGAGCACCTCAGAGACAGATAGAATAATAATACATATTTCAAATAATAAATACGACATTGAATAAAACGAAACAAAAAACGAAATATCAACTCGCCATCCCTGCTACCTGTGTGCTGCCCGTATTATTTATTTCGACATTAGCAGAGTACAGCATTAATTGCATCTTTTGTTTATATTCAATATTAGTAACTGCAGGGAGAAACTGCAGCTGTAGATAGAAGAAAGTTTGTTATATTATGGTAGCAATGGAACGAAGCGGACTATATATATAGGCTATATTTAACGTCATTGTTTTATTATACCAGCGTGTTCTCTTTCATCATCTTGTTTCGAGATCCACCTATGGGGAATGACATCCGGTCATGACTCCTCAGAAGCATCCAATTGCACCAAGTCTGGCTCTGACAGACAGTAGCGTGTCCAATGCTACAGGAGGCACTACTCTCCTGTATGAGCATAGAGGACACTGCAGCGCTACTACTCATCAGTTGACATTCACTTCTCGCCATCATCCGAACTGAGCTCAAAGCCTCGACCTCGCATCTCACAAACACCTTTTCACTTAACTGTCCGCAGGATGACATATCCTGGGATCGGCCTCCGCCGGGCGTGAAAGGTTTGAGAGTTCGGTCAGTGCGCTATAAAGCTCGCTAGCTTGCCGCCCTCACTCGCTAGCTCCCTTCTGTATCGGGCAGCCCACGCCTTAGATATACCTCCCTGCTCGCGCTAACGCCGAACAGGACTCCTAGCTAACCACGCTAGCCTGTTAGTGCTTAACCCTCTGGGGACGGAGGGTAAACTGAGGAACACTGGTGATTGTGCCATGCTCTGACATTTGTGTAAATTTCATCAACTTTATATGCAGTGATTCCAAAGTGTTTCATATCTCTGTTTTCAGCACAAACTCAGCTACAATAATATGGCAGCAGTAAGTAGGTCATAATCATATGTGGATTGCAAATTGCTCTAAAAACACACAAACTGTAAAGAGCAGTTTTGAACATGCACAGGAATGTTGTAATAAAACACACTAAACAATTGTAACTAAGATTTTTGGTCACTGAAATGTGTTCATCAAGGTCTTGGGTATCAAAATATGACAAAATATTTTAGCAAATCCAATGAGAAATATAAAATAAATTGCTAAAAGTTAGTGTTGTGACTACTATTTTTCAACATCAGGTGAGAATGGGAGGGCAAATGGCCTTTCTGTAATGAATATGCATTGCCAAACACACTAACAACCACCTAGAACACCCTAGCAACCGCCTGGAACTCTATAGCAACCACCTAGCAACAGCCTAGCAATCCCCTAGAACACCCGAGCAACCACCTAAAACGCCATAACAACCACCTAACAACACACTAGCAACCACCTGTAATACCATAGCAACTGCCTAGAACTCCATAGCAACCACCTAGCAACACCCTAGCAACCACCTAGAACTGCATAGCAACCCCCTAGCAACATCCTAGCAACCGCCTATAACTCCATAGCAACGACCGAGCAACACCCTAGCAACCGCCTAGAACACCCTAGCAACCACCGAAAACGCCATAACAACCACCTAACAACACACTAGCAACCACATGTAATACCATAGCAACTGCCTAGAACTCCATAGCAACCACCTAGCAACACCCTAGCAACCACCTAGAACTGCATAGCAACCACCTGGCAACACCCTATCAACCACCTGGAACACTATAGCAAATGCATAGCAACACCCTAGTAACCGGCTATAACTCCATAGCAACCACCTAGCAACACCATAGCAACCACCTTGCAACACCCTAGCAACCACCTAGAATACCCTACCAACCAACTAGAACACCATAACAACTGACAAGCAACACCCTAGCAACCGCCGATAACTCCATAGCAACCACCTAGCAACATCCTAGCAACCACTTAGCAACACCCTAGCAACCACCTAGAAAACCCTAGCAACCACCTAGCAACACCCTAGCAACCGCCTATAACTCCATAGCAACCACCTAGCAACATCCTAGCAACCACCTAGCAACACCCTAGCAACCACCTGGAACACCATAGCAAATGCATAGCAACACCCTAGCAACTGGTTATAACTCCATAGCAACCACCTAGCAACACCATAGCAACCACCTAGCAACATCCTAGCAACCACCTAGAATACCCTAGCAACACCCTAGCAACTGCCTATAACTCCTTAGCAAATGCCTAGCAACACCCTAGCAACCAGCTATAACTCCATAGCAACCACCTGGCAACACCATAGCAACCACCTAGAACTCCATAGCATCCACCTAGGAACACCCTAGCAACCACCAAGAATCCCCTACCAACCACCTAGCAACACTCTAGCAAACACCTGGAACACCATAACAACTGCCTAGCAACACCCTAGCAACTGCCTATAACTCCATAGCAACCTCCTAGCAACCACCTAGAATACCCTAGCAACCGCCTATAAATCCATAGCAAATGCCTAGCAACACCCTAGCAACCGTCTATAACTCCATAGCAACCACCTAGCAACACCTTAGCAACCAAATAGAACTCCATAGCATCCACCTAGCAACACCTAGCAACATCCTATCAACCACCTAGCAACACCCTAGCAACCACCGAGAACACCATAACAACTGCCTAGCAACACCCTAGCAACCGCCTATAACTCCATAGCAACCACCTAGCAACATCCTAGCAACCACTTAAAATACCCTAGCAACCACCTATCAATGCCCTAGCAACCACCTGGAGCTCCATAGCAACCACCTGGAACTCCATAGCAACCACCTAGCACCACCCTAGCAACCACCTGGAACACCATATCAACCACCTAGCAACATCTTAGCAACTGCCTAGAACTCCATAGAACCCCCTAGCAACACCCTAGCAACCACCTCAAACTCCATAGCAACCTCCTAGCAACACCCTAGACAACACCTAAAACACCATAGTCACCACCAGAACATCATAGCAACTATCTACCACTGTTCACTCTGTTCAGCAGAAAGTCGATTTTGCATTGGCGGAAACCACACTTCACAATTTCTGCAGGAATTGTCTAGTTAGTGTGGTTGCCTTAGGCAAACACACTATTATTATTGCACATATTTATTATTAGTGTGGTTGCCTTAGGCAATCACACTACTATTATCTCACATATTATTATTAGTGTGGTTGCCTTAGGCAATCACACTACTATTATCTCACATATTATTATTATTATTAGTGTGGTTGCCTTAGGCAATCACACTATTATTATCCCACATATTATTATTATTATTATTATTCCACCCATTTTTTGGACCGCTACTCCTCCCAGAGTTTTTGCACCACATACACGTGCCATATGTCAAATTGACCGGCTTCTTTGGGAATCGTGTGCTATTACTTTGTGGAAAGTTTCGCTGCACGGTTTTTGAGAAATATGACTTTTTATGGCCAATTTTTCCCCATAGGGATGAATGTAAAACGTGACGTCATACATATGTGAGCGGTGAAGTCACAGCATTGGTCGGCTTAGCACACGTGATGCACTTTTAACCTGCTTCATCTACAGGAAATTTAGAATCCAGATGCGGTGCATATCTCCATTTTCGTCGTAATTACAGAAAACACACATTCGTAAACTTCAAATGATTCATACCACAATGTAGATAAAACCTTGACGAACACGTACATGCACGGATTGTGTTGTTCAAAACGAGGTTTCCTGGCGACTTAGCCACCACAGTGGATATAGCTTAATGCGGAAGTGCACGCGATAAAAACGGTATTCCAAATGCAAAATTACAAATGAAAACGCTATCAGCTAGGTATATCAACAAACATATGACTTAGGCATACCCAGATTTCCTCAAAAAAATAATAGTATTTCACAAGATATTACGCAAAATCGTTGACAACGTTTCGTCAAATGCAGCGTCTTTGAATGCTACTAGTGCTAACAAAGAGTGCATGCATTGAATGCGACGATTAAAACACTTTCGGTTGACCTAAAAAACGATATTCCAAAACCAAAACTACACGTGTTATACCTGGTTAGAAAGCTTATGCTCTCACCTACTGAATAAACGAATTCTCAATCAAGCCAGACGGACCTAAAAAGGGCAACAACGCCGTCAACAACATGTGTCCAGCAGCTTCTGGTCCGGTCTTACTCCAGAAGACGGTGTCATCTTGTAATACCACACATGTTGCTTTGGGTGTTGTCGAACTTTGTAGTACAATCTGGCTTGATCTACACATCATCGATCTAATAGGTGACAGAATAAGCTTTCTAACAATGTATAATATGTCAAATTTTACTTTTGTAATACCGTTTTATATTCCAGCGAGTTGGAAACTTTTGGTCTCGTTATAACTGTATTACACATCAGTCTGCATTACACGTCAGACTTAGGGTTTTTTCCCAAGACCCTCTGAACATGCCAGCTAGCTTTGTGATTCGCCGTCACTCGTCACCGCATACCGCAAGTAAAACACTGAGATCTCAAATTTGATGAAATGAGAATTTAGCTCTGAATATATGTGTCGCAAATCAACTCGTTGTAGTGATGTTATAGCAGGTACACAATGCCCTGTCTCTGCTTATACTACAGAAACTGTTCGCTCTGTTCAGCACAAAGTCGACTTTGTGTTGGCGGCAACCACACTTCACAATTTCTGCAGGAATTGTCTAGTTATTATTATTATTATTATTCCACCCATTTTTTGGACCGCTACTCCTCCCAGAGTTTTCGCACCACATACACATGCCATATGTCAAATTGACCGGCTTCTTTGGGAATCGATGGCTATTACTTTGTGGAAATTTTCGCTGCATTGTTTTTGAGAAATATGACTTTTTATGGCCAATTTTTCCCATTGAAAATGAATGGGGCGGTGACGTCATAAAAATGTGAATTATGAAGTTACACCATTGGTCGTATTTGCACACGTGATGCGGTCCGCTGTCCGTCCTCACCAGTCACCAGAAAGGATATAGTTGAACGCGGAAGTGAACGGATAAAACAGTATTCCAAATGCAAAATTACAAATGAAAACGCTGTCAGCTAGGTATATCAACAAAACATATGGCTTAGGCATACCCAGATTTCCTCAATAATAACAGTATTTCACAAGATATTACGCAAATTCTTTGACGACGTTTCGTCAGGTCTTTGAATGCTAATGCTAACAAAGACTACATGCATTGTATGCGACGAATAAAAAACTTTCGGTTGACCTAAAAAAACGATATTCCAAAACCAAAATTAGACGTGCTGTTATACCTGGTTAGAAAGCTTATGCTCTCACCTACTGAATAAACGAATTCTCAAACAAGCCAGACTGTACTAAAGAGTGCAACAACGCCGTCAACAACACCTGTGCAACAGCTTCTGGTCCGGTCTTACTTCAGAAAACCATGTGGGCTTGTAATACCACACGTTGCTTTGGGTGTTGTCGAACTTTCTAGTACAAACTGGCTCGATTGATAATTCATTTATTCAGTAGGTGACAGAATAAGCTTTCTAACTATGTGTAATATGTCAAATTTTGCTTTTGTTACACTGTGTAATATCCCATCGTATTGGAAACTTTGGTCTCATTAGAGCTGCATTACACATTCAGTCCGTCGTAGCAGGGACAGCAACGCGCTCTCACCCCAACGCGTTTGCTAAAGTACAGAACTCCTCTTGCATGCTGTTGATGCACCCCTTGCTGCAACAGAAGCTAGTAGCGCTGGCTACCAGCCGAACCTTATTCACAGAAGCTGTATTTAAAATTAGTTAAAATGCGACTATTTTAACACATATTTCTCGCGTCGTTTTCGTTCTTGGAAATTCGGCTCGCTAACACGTAATAGGCTACTCTGTCTATGAGTTGGTCTCTAAGCTAACAGATTTACAGTTGTATGGTTAAATGAGCTGAAATTCACGCTAAACCATACGTCGATAAAATTAATCTCTCCTGTCTTGCTTTTTAAATGGTGCGATCACGCAGTTTATACGTAGGGTTTTTCCAAGACCCTCTGAACATGCCAGCTAGCTTTATGATTCGCCGTCACTCGTCACAGCATACCGCAAGTAAAACACTGAGATCTCAAATTTTGATGAAAGGATAATTTAGCTCTGAATATGTGTGTTGCAAATCAAGTCGTTGCCGTGATGTTATAGCATATATACCATAATCTGTCTCTGCTTATACTACAGAAACTGTTCACTCGTTCGGCACAAAGTCGACTTTGCGTTGGCGGCAACCACACTTCACAATTTCTGCAGGAATTGTCTAGTTAGTGTGGTTGCCTTAGGCAATCACACTATTATTATCGCACATATTATTATTATTATTATTCCACCCATTTTTTGGACCGCTACTCCTCCCAGAGTTTTTGCACCACATACACGTGCCATATGTCAAATTGACCGGCTTCTTTGGGAATCGTGTGCTATTACTTTGTGGAAAGTTTCGCTGCACGGTTTTTGAGAAATATGACTTTTTATGGCCAATTTTTCCCCATAGGGATGAATGTAAAACGTGACGTCATACATATGTGAGCGGTGAAGTCACAGCATTGGTCGGCTTAGCACACGTGATGCACTTTTAACCTGCTTCATCTACAGGACATTTAGAATCCAGATGCGGTGCATATCTCCATTTTCGTCGTAATTACAGAAAACACACATTCGTAAACTTCAAATGATTCATACCACAATGTAGATAAAACCTTGACGAAGACGTACATGCACGGATTGTGTTGTTCAAACGAGGTTTCCTGGCGACTTAGCCACCACAGTGGATATAGCTTAATGCGGAAGTGCACGCGATAAAAACGGTATTCCAAATGCAAAATTACAAATGAAAACGCTGTCAGCTAGGTATATCAACAAACATATGACTTAGGCATACCCAGATTTCCTCAATAATAACAGTATTTCAGAAGATATTACGCAAATTCTTTGACGACGTTTCGTCAGGTCCAGCGTCTTTGAATGCTAATGCTAACAAAGACTACATGCATTGTATGCGACGATTAAAAAACTTTCGGTTGACCTAAAAAAACGATATTCCAAAACCAAAATTAGACGTACTGTTATACCTGGTTAGAAAGCTTATGCTCTCACCTACTGAATAAACGAATACTCAAACAAGCCAGACTGTACTAAAGAGTGCAACAACTCCGTCAACAACACGTGTGCAGCAGCTTCTGATCCGGTCTTCAGTGGGCTTGTAATACCACACATGTTGCTTTGGGTGTTGTCGAACTTTGTAGTACAATCTGGCTTGATCTACACATCATCGATCTAATAGGTGACAGAATAAGCTTTCTAACCATGTATAATATGTCAAATTTTACTTTTGTAATACCGTTTTATATTCCAGCGAGTTGGAAACTTTTGTCTCGTTATAACTGCATTACACATCAGTCTGCATTACACGTCAGACTTAGGGTTTTTCCAAGACCCTCTGAACATGCCAGCTAGCTTTGTGATTCGCCGTCACTCGGCACCGCATACCGCAAGTAAAAGACTGAGATCTCAAATTTTGATGAAAGGATAATTTAGCTCTGAATATATGTGTCGCAAATCAACTCGTTGTAGTGATATTATAGCAGGTACACAATGCCCTGTCTCTGCTTATACTACAGAAACTGTTCACGCCGTTCAGCACAAAGTCGACTTTGCATTGGCGGCAACCACACTTCACAATTTCTGCAGGAATTGTCTAGTTAGTGTGGTTGCCTTAGGCAATCACACTATTATTATCCCACATATTATTATTATTATTATTATTCCATCCATTTTTTGGACCGCTACTCCTCCCAGAGTTTTTGCACCACATACACGTGCCATATGTCAAATTGACCGGCTTCTTTGGGAATCGTGTGCTATTACTTTGTGGAAAGTTTCGCTGCACGGTTTTTGAGAAATATGACTTTTTATGGCCAATTTTTCCCCATAGAGATGAATGTAAAACGTGACGTCGTACATATGTGAGCGGTGAAGTCACAGCATTGGTCGGCTTAGCACACGTGATGCACTTTTAACCTGCTTCATCTACAGGAAATTTAGAATCCAGATGCGGTGCATATCTCCATTTTCGTCGTAATTACAGAAAACACACATTCGTAAACTTCAAATGATTCATACCACAATGTAGATAAAACCTTGACGAAGACGTACATGCACGGATTGTGTTGTTCAAACGAGGTTTCCTGGCGACTTAGCCACCACAGTGGATATAGCTTAATGCGGAAGTGCACGCGATAAAAACGGTATTCCAAATGCAAAATTACAAATGAAAACGCTGTCAGCTAGGTATATCAACAAACATATGACTTAGGCATACCCAGATTTCCTCAAAAATAATAGTATTTCACAAGATATTACGCAAAATCGTGGACAACGTTTCGTCAAATGCAGCGTCTTTGAATGCTACTAGTGCTAACAAAGAGTGCATGCATTGAATGCGACGATTAAAACACTTTCGGTTGACCTAAAAAACGATATTCCAAAACCAAAACTACACGTGTTATACCTGGTTAGAAAGCTTATGCTCTCACCTACTGAATAAACGAATTCTCAATCAAGCCAGACGGACCTAAAAAGGGCAACAACGCCGTCAACAACATGTGTCCAGCAGCTTCTGGTCCGGTCTTACTCCAGAAGACGGTGTCATCTTGTAATACCACACATGTTGCTTTGGGTGTTGTCGAACTTTGTAGTACAATCTGGCTTGATCTACACATCATCGATCTAATAGGTGACAGAATAAGCTTTCTAACAATGTATAATATGTCAAATTTTACTTTTGTAATACCGTTTTATATTCCAGCGAGTTGGAAACTTTGGTCTCGTTATAACTGTATTACACATCAGTCTGCATTACACGTCAGACTTAGGGTTTTCCCAAGACCCTCTGAACATGCCAGCTAGCTTTGTGATTCGCCGTCACTCGTCACCGCATACCGCAAGTAAAACACTGAGATCTCAAATTTTGATGAAATGAGAATTTAGCTCTGAATATATGTGTCGCAAATCAACTCGTTGTAGTGATGTTATAGCAGGTACACAATGCCCTGTCTCTGCTTATACTACAGAAACTGTTCGCTCTGTTCAGCACAAAGTCGACTTTGCATTGGCGGCAACCACACTTCACAATTTCTGCAGGAATTGTCTAGTTATTATTATTATCTTTATTCTTTCCACCCATTTTTTGGACCGCTACTCCTCCCAGAGTTTTCGCACCACATACATGTGCAATATGTCAAATCGAGCGGCTTGATCGGGAATGGTGTGCTATTACTTTGTGGAAAGTTTGGGTGCACGGTTTTGAGAAATTTGACTTTTTTTGGGGAATTTTTCCCATAGAGAATGAATGGCGGAATGTTCACCCTTGTGATGTCACAATGCTGTCTTCTCAGCCTTGTGATGTCACAATGGTCTGTCTTCTAGCAGCAGTGCTCTGGTCTCTCTCTGGCTTTGGACATTCAGCATTCATCTCTATGGGGCAAAATTGCCCTCAAGTTGTGCAATGCCTCATTGGACTTGGTAGAGAGTCCTTTGTCCATTGGTGGAGATCAGCAATGCCCCCCTTCCTGATTGGCTGATGTTTGATATTTCATAACTTTTGAACCGATTGTCACAGAGAACTACGGGTCGCGTCATTGGACTCAGTAAAGACCTAGCAACTGCCTAGAACTCCATAGCAACCACCTACCTAGCAACATCCTAGCAACCGCCTGTAACTCCATAGCAATGACCTAGCAACACCCTAGCAACCACCTAGAACATCCTAGCAATACCGCCTAGAACGCCATAACAACCACCTAACAACACACTAGCAACCACCTGTAACACCATAGCAACTGCCTAGAACTCCATGGCAACAACCTAGCAACACCCTAGCAACCACCTAGAACTGCATAGCAACCACCTGGAACACCATAGCAAATGCCTAGCAACACACAAGCAACCGGCTATAACTCCATAGCAACCACCTAGCAACACCATAGCAACACCTAGAACTCCATAGCAAGCACCTAGCAAGCACCCTAGCAACCACCTGGAACACCATAAAAACTGCCTAGCAACACCCTAGCAACCGCCTATAACTCCATAGCAACCACCTAGCAACATCCTAGCAACCACCTAGAAAACTTTAGAAACTACCTAGCAACACCCTAGCAACCACCTATAACTCCATAGCAACCACCTAGCAACATCCTAGCAACCACCTAGCAACACCCTAGCAACCACCTAGGAACACCATAGCAAATGCATAGCAACACCTTAGCAACCGGCTATAACTCCATAGCAATCACCTAGCAACACCATAGAAACCACCTTACAACACCCTAGCAACCACCTAGCAACACCCTAGCAACCACCTTACAACACCCTAGCAACCACCTAGAATACCCTAGCAACCACCTAGCAACACCCTAGCAACCACCTGGAAAACCATAACGATTGCCTAGCAACACCCTAGCAACCGCCTGAACTCCATAGCAACCTCCTAGCAACCACCTAGAATACCCAGGCAACCACCTAGCAACACCCTAGCAACCTCCTATAACCCATAGCAACCACCTAGCAACATCCTAGCAACCACTTAGAATACCCTAGCAACCACCTAGCAATGCCCTAGCAACGACAAAGAGCTCCATAGCAAACACCTAGCACCACTTTAGCAACCACCTGGAACACCATATAAACCACCTAGCAACATCCTAGCAACTGCCTAGAACTCCATAGCAACCACCTAGAACACCATAGCAACCGCCTAGAATTCCAAAGCAACCACCTAGAACTCCATAGAACCACCTAGCAACACCCTAGCAACTGCCTCAAACTCCATAGCAACCACCTAGCAACACCCTAGCAACCACCTGGAACACCATAGCAAATGCCTAGCAACACCCTAGCAACCGCCTATAACTCCATAGCAACCACCTAGCAACACCATAGCAACCACCTAGAACTCCATAGCAACCACCTAGCAACACCCTAGCAACCACCTGGAACACCATAGCAAATGCCTAGCAACACCCTAGCAACCGCCTAGAACTCCATAGCAACCACCTAGCAACAGCCTAGCAACCGCATATAACTCCATAGCAACCACCTAGCAACACCCTAGCAACCACCTGGAACACCATAACAACTGCCTAGCAACACCCTAGCAATCACCGATAACTCCATAGCAACCACCTAGCAACATCCTAGTAACTACTTAGATTACCCTAGCAACCACCTAGCAATGCCCTAGCAACCACCTGGAGCTCCATAGCAACCACCTAGCACCACCCTAGCAACCACCTGGAACACCATATCAACCACCTAGCAACATCCTAGCAACTGCCTAAAACTCTATAGAAACCACCTAGCAACACCCTAGCAACCGCCTCAAGCATCATAGCAACTACCTTCCACTGTTCACTCTGTTCAGCAGAAAGTCGAATTTGCTTTGGCGGCAACCACACTTCACAATTTCTGCAGGAATTGTCTAGTTATTATTATTATTATTCCGCCAGTTTTTTGGACCGCTACTCCTCCCAGAGTTTTCGCACTACATACATGTGCAATATGTCAAATCGAGCGGCTTGATCGGGAATGGTGTGCTATTACTTTGTGGAAAGTTTGGGTGCACGGTTTTTGAGAAATTTGACTTTGTTTGGGGAATTTTTCCCATAGAGAATGAATGGCGGAATGTTCACCCTTGTGATGTCACAATGCTGTCTTCTCAGCCTTGTGATGTCACAATGGTCTGTCTTCTAGCAGCAGTGCTCTGGTCTCTCTCTGGCTTTGGACATTCAGCATTCATCTCTATGGGGCAAAATTGCCCTCAAGTTGTGGGATGCCTGGTTGGACTTGGTAGAGCGTCCTTTGTCCATTGGTGGAGATCAGCCATGCCCCCCTTCCTGATTGGCTGATGTTTGATATTTCATAACTTTTGAACCGTTTGTCACAGAGAACTACGGGTCACGTCATTGGACTCAGTAAAAACCTAGCAACCGCCTAGAACTCCATAGCAAGCCCCTAGCAACATCATAGCAACCGCCTATGACTCCATAGCAACGACCTAGCAACACCCTAGCAACCACATAAAACAACCTCGCAAACGCCTAGAACTCCATAGCAACCACCTAACAACACACTAGCAACCACCTGGAACACCATAGCAAATGCCTAGCAACACCCTAGCAACCACCTAGCAACACCATAGCAACCACCTAGAACTCCATAGCAACCATCTAGCAACACCCTAGCA
This sequence comes from Anguilla japonica, assembly GCA_025169545.1. Classification (NCBI taxonomy): domain Eukaryota; kingdom Metazoa; phylum Chordata; class Actinopteri; order Anguilliformes; family Anguillidae; genus Anguilla; species Anguilla japonica. Next base: position 38,881,795 of record CM045888.1, read on the forward strand.
ACCACATGGAACACCATAGCAACCACCTAACAACACCCTAGCAACCACCTGAAACACCATAACAACTGCTAGCAACACCCTAGCAACTGCCTATAACTCCATAGCAACCACCTAGCAACACCATAGTAACCACCTACAACTCCATATCATCCACCTAGCAACACCCTAGCAACCACCTAGAACACCATAATAACTGCTTAGCAACACCCTAGCAACCGCCTATAACTCCATTGCAACCTCCTAGCAACCACCTAGCAACACCCAAGCAACCGCCTTTAACTCCATAGCAACCACCTAGCAACATCCTAGCAACCACCTGGAACACCATAACAACTGCCTAGCAACACCCTAGCAACCGCCTATAACTCCATAGCAACCACCTAGCAACATCCTAGCAACCACTTAGAATACCCTAGCAACCACCTAGCAATGCCCTAGAAAACCACTTGGAGCTGCATAGCAACCACCTAGCACCACCTTAGCAACCACCTGGAACACCATATCAACCACCTATCAACATCCTAGCAACTGCCTAGAACTCCATAGCAGCCACCTAGAACACCCTAACAACCGCATATAACTCCATAGCAACCTCCTAGCAACCACCTAGCAACTGCCTATAACTCCATAGCAACCACCTAGCAACACCCTAGCAACCACCTGGAACACCATAAAAACTGCCTAGCAACACCCTAGCAACCACCTATAACTCCATAGCAACCACCTAGCAACATCCTAGCAACCACTTAGATTACCCTACCAACCACCTAGCAATGCCCTAGCAACCACCAGGAACTCCATAGTAACCACCTGGAACTCCATAGCAACCTCCTAGCAACCACCTAGCAACTGCCTATAACTCCATAGCAACCACCTAGCAACACCCTAGCAACCACCTGGAACACCATAAAAACTGCCTAGCAACACCCTAGCAAACCACCTATAACTCCATAGCAACCACTAGCAACATCCTAGCAACCACTTAGATTACCCTACCAACCACCTAGCAATGCCCTAGCAACCACCTGGAACTCCATAGTAACCACCTGGAACTCCATAGCAAACACCTAGCACCACCCTAGCAACCATGTGGAACACCATATCAACCACCTAGCAACTTCCTAGCAACTGCCTAGAACTCCATAGCAACCACCTAGAACACCCTAGCAACCGCCTAGAATTCCATGGAAGCCGCCTAGAACTCCATAGAACCACCTAGCGACACCATAGCAACCGCCTCAAACATCATAGCAACTACCTATCACTGTTCACTCTGTTCAGCAGAAAGTCGATTTTGCATTGGCGGCAACCACACTTCACAATATCTGCAGGAATTGTCTAGTTATTATTGTTTCTTTCTTTCTACCCATTTTTTGGACCGCTACTCCTCCCAGAGTTTTTGTACCACGTACACGTGCAATATATCAAATCGAGCGGCTTGATCGGGAATGGTGTGCTGTTACTTTGTGGAAAGATTCGTTGCACGGTTTTTGAAAAATTTGAATTTTTGTGGGCAGTTTTTCCCCATAGGGAATGAATGGCAGAATGTTCAGCCTTGTGATGTCACAATGCTCTGTCTTCTCACCATTGTGATGTCACAATGCTCTGTCTTCTAGCAGCAGTACTCTGGTCTCTCTCTAGATTCTGCCATTCATCTCTATGGGGAAAAATTGCCCACAAATTGTGCAATGCCTCATTGGACATGGTAGAGAGTCCTTTGTCCATTGGTGTAGATCAGCCTTGCCCCCCTTCCTGATTGGTCGATGTTTGATATTTCATAACTTTTAAACCGTTTGTCATAGAGAACTATGGGTCGCGTCATTGGACTCAGTAAAGACCTAGCAACCGCCTAGAACTCCATAGCAACCCCCTAGCAACATCCTAGCAACCGCCTATAACTCGATAGCAACGACCTAGCAACACCCTAGCATCCACCTAGAACACCCTAGCAAACGCCTAGAACACCATAGCAAACACCTAACAACACACTAGCAACCACCTGGAACACCATAGCAAATGCCTAGCAACATCTTAGCAACCGGCTTGAACGCCATAGCAACCACCTAGCAACACCATAACAACCAGCTAGAACTCCATAGCAACCACCTAGCAACACCCTAGCAACCACCTGGAACACCATAGCAACCACCTAGCAACACCCTAGCAACCACCTGGAACACCATAACAACTGCCTAGCAACACCCTAGCGACCGCTTATAGCTCCATAGCAACCACCTAGCAACATCCTAGCAACCACCTAGAATACCCTAGCAACACCCTAGCAACCGCCTATAACTCCATAGCAAATGCCTAGCAACACCCTAGCAACAGGCTATAACTCCATAGCAACCACCTAGCAACACCATAGTTACCACCTAAAACTCCCTAGCATCCACCTAGCAACACCCTAGCAACCACCTAGAATACCCTAGCAACCACCTAGAACACCATAATAACTGTCTAGCAACACCCTAGCAACCACCTATAACTCCATAGCAACCACCTAGCAACATCCTAGCAACCACCTAGCAACACCATAGCAACCACCTGGAACACCATAACAACCGCCTAGCAACACCCTAGCAACCGCCTATAACTCCATAGCAACCACCTAGCAACCACTTAGAATACCCTAGCAACCACCAAGCAATGCCCTAGCAACCACCTAGAACTCCATAGCACCCACCTAGCAACACCCTAGCAACCACCTGGAACACCATAACAAACGCCTAGCAACACCCTAGCAACCACCTAGAACTCCATATCATCCACCTAGCAACACCCTAGCAACCACCTAGAACTCCATAGCAACCACCTAGCAACCACCTGGAACACCATAGCAAATACCTAGCAACACCCTAGCAACCACCTAGAACTCCATAGCAACCACCTAACAACATCCTAGCAACTGCCTAGAACCCCATAGCAACCACCTAGCAACATCCTAGCAACTGCCTTGAACTCCATAGCAACTACCTAGAACACACTAGCAACCACATAGAATTCCATAGCAACCACCTAGAACTCTATAGAACCACCCAGCAACACCCTAGCAACCGCCTCAAACTCCATAGCTACCACCTAGCAACATCCTAGACACCACCTAAAACACCATAGTCACCGCCAGAACATCATAGCAACTACCTACCACTGTTCACTCTGTTCAGCAGAAAGTCGACTTTGCATTGGCGGCAACCACACTTCACAATTTCTGCAGGAATTGTCTAGTTAGTGTGGTTGCCTTAAGCAAACACACTATTATTATTGCACATATTATTAGTGTGGTTGCCTTAGGCAAACACACTATTATTATTGCACATATTATTTATTATTATTATTATTATTATTATTATTATTAGTGTGGTTGCCTTAGGCAATCACACTATTATTATCACACATATTATTTATTATTATTATTATTATTATTATTATTATTAGTGTGGTTGCCTTAGGCAAACACACTATTATTATTGCACATATTTATTATTATTATTAGTGTGGTTGCCTTAGGCAATCACACTACTATTATCTCACATATTATTATTATTATTAGTGTGGTTGCCTTAGGCAATCACACTACTATTATCTCACATATTATTATTATTATTATTATTATTAGTGTGGTTGCCTTAGGCAATCACACTATTATTATCGCACATATTATTATTATTATTATTCCACCCATTTTTTTGGACCGCTACTCCTCCCAGAGTTTTTTTTGCACCACATACACGTGCCATATGTCAAATTGACCGGCTTCTTTGGGAATCGCGTGCTATTACTTTGTGGAAAGTTTCGCTGCACGGTTTTTGAGAAATATGACTTTTTATGGCCAATTTTTCCCATTGAAAATGAATGGGGACGGTGACGTCATAAAAATGTGAATTATGAAGTTACAGCATTGGTCGGCTTTGCACACGTGATGCGGTCCGCTCTACGTCCTCACCAGCCACCAGAAAGGATATAGCTAAACGCGGAAGTGAACGGATACAACAGTATTCCAAATGCAAAATTACAAATGAAAACGCTGTCAGCTAGGTATATCAACAAAACATATGGCTTAGGCATACCCAGAAGTCCTCAAATAATAACAGTATTTCACAAGATATTACGCAAATTCTTTGACGACGTTTCGTCAGGTCCAGCGTCTTTGAATGCTAATGCTAACAAAGACTACATGCATTGTAAGCGACGATTAAAAAAAAACTTTCGGTTGACCTAAAAAAAACGATATTCCAAAACCAAAATTAGACGTGCTGTTATACCTGGTTAGAAAGCTTATGCTCTCACCTACTGAATAAACGAATTCTCAAACAAGCCAGACTGTACTAAAGAGTGCAACAACGCCGTCAACAGCACGTGTGCAGCAGCTTCTGGTCCGGTCTTACTTCAGAAAACGATGTGGGCTTGTAATACCACACATGTTGCTTTGGGTGTTGTCGAACTTTGTAGTACAATCTGCCTTCATCTACACATCATCGATCTAATAGGTGACAGAATAAGCTTTCTAACAATGTATAATATGTCAAATTTTACTTTTGTAATACCGTTTTATATTCCAGCGAGTTGGAAACTTTGGTCTCGTTATAACTGCATTACACATCAGTCTGCATTACACGTCAGACTTTTTTTTCCAAGACCCTCTGAACATGCCAGCTAGCTTTGTGATTCGCCGTCACTCGTCACCGCATACCGCAAGTAAAACACTGAGATCTCAAATTTTGATGAAAGGATAATTTAGCTCTGAATATATGTGTCGCAAATCAACTCGTTGTAGTGATGTTATAGCAGGTACACAATGCCCTGTCTCTGCTTATACTACAGAAACTGTTCACTCTGTTCAGCACAAAGTCGACTTTGCGTTGGCGGCAACCACACTTCACAATTTCTGCAGGAATTGTCTAGTTATTATTATCTTTATTCTTTCCACCCATTTTTTGGACCGCTACTCCTCCCAGAGTTTTCGCACCACATACATGTGCAATATGTCAAATCGAGCGGCTTGATCGGGAATGGTGTGCTATTACTTTGTGGAAAGTTTGGGTGCACGGTTTTTGAGAAATTCCACTTTTTTTGGGAAATTTTTCCCATAGAGAATGAATGGTGGAATGTTCACCTTTGTGATGTCACAATGCTGTCTTCTCACCTTTGTGATGTCACAATGCTCTGTCTTCTAGCAGCAGTACTCTGGTCTCTCTCTAGATTTGAACATTCTGCCATTCAACTCTATGGGGAAAAATTGCCCACAAATTGTGCAATACCTCATTGGACATGGTAGAGAGTCCTTTGTCCATTGGTGGAGATCAGCCTTGCCCCCCTTCCTGATTGGTCGATGTTTTATATTTCATAACTTTTGAACCGTTTGTCATAGAGAACTATGGGTTGTGTCATTGAACTCAGTAAAGACCTAGCAACCGCCTAGAACTTCATAGCAACCCACCAGCAACATCCTAGCAACCGCCTATAACCCCATAGCAACGACCTAGAAACACCCCAGCAACTGCCCAGAACTCCATAGCAACTACCTAGCAACACCCTAGCAACCACCTAGAACTGCATAGCAACCACCTAGCAACACCATAGCAAACCACCTAAAACCCATAGCAACCACCTAGCAACACCCTAGCAACCACCTGGAACACCATAGCAACCACCTAGCAACAGCCTAGCAACCACCTGGAACACCATAACAACTGCCTAGCAACACCCTATCAACCGCTTATAACTCCATAGCAACCACCTAGAAACATCCTAGCAACCACCTAGAACAACACCATAGCAACCGCCTATAACTCCATAGCAACCATCTAGCAACACCCTAACAACCGCCTAGAACTGCATAGCAAGCAACCACCTAGCAACACCCTAGCAACTGCCTAGAACTCCATAGCAACTGCCTAGAACTCCACAGCAACCACCTAGCAACACCCTAGCAACCACCTAGAACTGCATAGCAACCACCTAGCAAGACCCTAGCAACCACCTGGAACACCATAGCAAATGCCTAGCAACACCCTAGCAACCGCCTTTAACTCCCTAGCAACCACCTAGCAACACCATAGCAACCACCTAGAATTCCATAGCAACACCCTAGCAACCACCTGGAACACCATAGCAACCACCTATCAACAACCTAGCAACCACCTGGAACAAAAAAACAACTGCCTAGCAACACCCTAGCAACCGCCTATAACTCCATAGCAACCACCTAGCAACATCCTAGCAAAACTGCCTAGAACTCCATAGCAACCACCTAGAACACCCTAGCAACCGCCTAGAATTTCATAGAAACCACCTAGAACTCCATAGAACCACCTAGCAACACCCTAGCAACTGCCTCAAACTCCATAGCAATTTCCTAGCAACACCCTAGACACCACCTAAAACACCATAGTCACCACAAGAACATCATAGCAACTACCTACCACTGTTCACTCTGTTCAGCAGAAAGTCGACTTTGCATTGGCGGCAACCACACTTCACAATTTCTGCAGGAATTGTCTAGTTATTAGTGTGGTTGCCTTAGGCAATCACACTACTATTATCTCACATATTATTATTATTATTGTTATTATTATTTATTATTTATTCCACCCATTTTTTGGACCGCTACTCCTCCCAGAGTTTTCGCACTACATACACGTGCAATATGTCAAATCGAGCGGCTTGATCGGGAATGGTGTGCTATTACTTTGTGGGAAGTTTCGGTACACGGTTTTTGAGAAATTCCACTTTTTTCGGGCAAAAAAAAAAGTTTTTTCCCATAGAGAATGAATGGCGGAATGTTCACCCTTGTGATGTCACAATGCTGGCCTCTCAGCCTTGTGATGTCACAATGCTCTGTCTTCTAGCAGCTGTACCCTGGTCTCTCTCTGGCTTTGAACACTGGGCATTCATCTGTATGGGGCAAAAATTGCCCACAAATTGTGCAATGCCTCATTGGACATGGTAGAGAGTCCTTTGAGTATTTGGTGTAAATTAACCTCGCCCCCTTTCCTGATTGGCCGACGTTTGATATTTCATAACTTTTGAACCGTTTGTCATAGAGATTTATGGGTCGCATCATTGGACTCAGTAAAAACGTAGAAACGGCCTAGAACTCCATAGCAACTCCAGAGCAACACCCTAGCAACAACCTACCAGGCCATAGCAACCACCTAGCAACACCCTAGCAACCAAATAGAACACCATTGCAACAGCCTAGAACTCCACAGCAACTTCCTAGCAACACCCAAACAACCACCTAGAACTGCATAGCAACCACCTCGAACACCATAACAACCACCTAGCAACACCCTAGCAACCACCTGGAACACCATAGCAACCACCTAGCAACAACCTAGCAACCACCTGGATCATAACAACTGCCTAGCAACACCCTAGTAACCGCTTATAACTCCATAGCAACCACCTAGCAACATCCTCGCAACCACTTAGAATACCCTAGCAACACCTTAGCAACCGCCTATCACTCCATAGAAAATGCCTAGCAACACCATAGCAACCGCCTATAACTCCATAGCAACCTCCTAGCAACCACCCAGAATACCCAAGCAACCGCCTATAACTCCATAGCAACCACCTAGCAACATCCTCGCAACCACTTAGAATACTCTAGCAACACCTTAGCAACCGCCTATAACTCCATAGAAAATGCCTAGCAACACCCTAGCAACCGCCTATAACTCCATAGCAACCTCCTAGCAACCACTCAGAATACACTAGCAACCGCCTATAACTCCATAGCAAATGCCTAGCAACACCCTAGCAACCGGCTATAACTCCATAGCAACCACCTAGCAACACCTTAGCAACCACCTAGAACACCATAGCATCCACCTAGCAACACCTAATAACATCCTAGCAACCACCTAGCAAACACCCTAGCAACCACCTGGAACACCATAACAACCACCTAGCAACACCCTAGCAACCACCTGGAACACAATAGCAACCACCTAGCAACAACCTAGCAACCACTGGAACATCATAACAACTGCCTAGCAACACCCTAGTAACCGCTTATAACTCCATAGCAACCACCTAGCAACATCCTAGCAACCAATTAGAATAATCTAGCAACCACCTAGCAATGCCCTAGCATCCACCTGGAGCTTCATAGCAACCACCTGGAACTCCATAGCAACCACCTAGCACCACCCTAGCAACCACCTGGAACACCATATCAACCACCTAGCAACATCCTAGCAACTGTCCAGAACTCCATAGCAACCAACTAGAACACCCTAGCAACCACCTAGAATCCCATAGCAACAACCTCAAACTCTATAGCAACCTCCTAGCAACACCCTAGACACCACCTAAAACACCATAGTCACCACCAGAACATCATAGCAACTACCTACCACTGTTCACTCTGTTCAGCAGGAAGTCGACTTTGCGTTGGCGGCAACCACACTTCACAATTTCTGCAGGAATTGTCTAGTTATTATTATTATTATTCCACCCATTTTTTGGACCGCTACTCCTCCCAGAGTTTTCGCACCACATACACATGCCATATGTCAAATTGACCGGCTTCTTTGGGAATCGATGGCTATTACTTTGTGGAAATTTTCGCTGCATGGTTTTTTGAGAAATATGACTTTTTATGGCCAATTTTTCCCATTGAAAATGAATGGGGGCGGTGACGTCATAAAAATGTGAATTATGAAGTTACACCATTGGTCGTATTTGCACACGTGATGCGGTCCGCTGTCCGTCCTCACCAGTCACCAGAAAGGATATAGTTGAACGCGGAAGTGAACGGATAAAACAGTATTTCAAATGCAAAATTACAAATGAAAACGCTGTCAGCTAGGTATATCAACAAAACATATGGCTTAGGCATACCCAGATTTCCTCAATAATAACAGTATTTCACAAGATATTACGCAAATTCTTTGACGACGTTTCATCAGGTCTTTGAATGCTAATGCTAACAAAGACTACATGCATTGTATGCGACGAATAAAAAACTTTCGGTTGACCTAAAAAAACGATATTCCAAAACCAAAATTAGACGTGCTGTTATACCTGGTTAGAAAGCTTATGCTCTCACCTACTGAATAAACAAATTCTCAAACAAGCCAGACTGTACTAAAGAGTGCAACAACGCCGTCAACAACACCTGTGCAACAGCTTCTGGTCCGGTCTTACTTCAGAAAACCATGTGGGCTTGTAATACCACACGTTGCTTTGGGTGTTGTCGAACTTTCTAGTACAAACTGGCTCGATTGATATTCATTTTTTATTCAGTAGGTGACAGAATAAGCTTTCTAACTATGTGTAATATGTCAAATTTTGCTTTTGTAACACTGTTGTAATATCCCATCGTATTGGAAACTTTGGTCTCATTAGAGCTGCATTACACATTCAGTCCGTCGTAGCAGGGACAGCAACGCGCTCTCACCCCCAACGCGTTTGCTAAAGTACAGAACTCCTCTTGCATGCTGTTGATGCACCCCTTGCTGCAACAGAAGCTAGTAGTGCTGGCTACCAGCCGAACCTTATTCACAGAAGCTGTATTTAAAATTAGTTAAAATGCGACTATTTTAACACATATTTCTCGCGTCATTTTCGTTCTTGGAAATTCGGCTCGGCTAACACGTAATAGGCTACTCTGTCTATGAGTTGGTCTCTAAGCTAACAGATTTACAGTTGTATGGTTAAATGAGCTGAAATTCACGCTAAACCATACGTCGATCAAATTAATCTCTCCTGTCTTGCTTTTTAAATGGTGCGATCACGCAGTTTATACGTAGGGTTTTTCCAAGACCCTCTGAACATGCCAGCTAGCTTTATGATTCGCCGTCACTCGTCACAGCATACCGTGAGTAAAACACTGAGATCTCAAGTTTTGATGAAAGGATAATTTAGCTCTGAATATGTGTGTTGCAAATCAAGTCGTTGCCGTGATGTTATAGCATATATACCATAATCTGTCTCTGCTTATACTACAGAAACTGTTCACTCGTTCGGCACAAAGTCGACTTTGCGTTGGCGGCAACCACACTTCACAATTTCTGCAGGAATTGTCTAGTTATTATTATTATTATTCCACCCATTTTTTGGACCGCTACTCCTCCCAGAGTTTTCGCACCACATACACGTGCAATATGTCAAATCGAGCGGCTTGATCGGGAATGGTGTGCTATTACTTTGTGGGAAGTTTGGGTGGACGGTATTTGAGAAATTTGACGTTTTTTGGGAAATTTTTCCCATAGAGAATGAATGGCGGAATGTTCACCCTTGTGATGTCACAATGCTGTCTTCTCAGCCTTGTGATGTCACAATGGTCTGTCTTCTAGCAGCTGTACTCTGGTCTCTCTCAAGCTTTGACCATTCTGCCATTCATCTCTATGGGGAAAAGTTGCCCACAAATTGTGCAATGCCTCATTGGACATGGTAGACAGTCCTTTGTCCATTGGTGGAGATCAGCCTTGCGCCCCGTCCTGATTGGCCGATGTTTGATATTTCGTAACTATTGACCCGTTTTTTTCATAGAGAACTATGGGTCGCGTCATTGGACTCAGTAAAGACCTAGCAACCACCTAGCAACACCCTAGCAACCACCTAGCACTCGATAGCAACCACCTAGCAGCACCATAGCAACCTCCTAGAACACCCTAGCAACCACCTAGAACTCCATAGCAACTACCTAGAACTCCATAGCAAACCACCTAGCAACACCCTAGCAACCTCCTAGAACACCCTAGCAACCACCTAGCAACACCCTAGCAACCACCTAGAACTCCATAGCAACCACCTAGCAACACCCTAGTAACCACCACTAACACCCTAGCAACTGCCTAAAACAGCATAGCAACCACCTAGCAACACCCTAGCAACCGCCTAGAACTCCTTAGCAACCACCTAGCAGCACCCTAGCAACTACCAAGAACACCATAGCAAACGCCTAGCAACACCCTAGCAACCAGCTATAACTCCATAGCATCTACCTAGCAACACCCTAGCAACCACCTAGAACCCCATAGCAACCACCTAGCAACACCCTAGCAACCACCTAGAACTCCATAGCAACGACTTAGCAAACACCCACGCAACCACCTGGAACACCATAGCAAATGCCTAGCAACACCCTAGCAACCAGCTATAACTCCATAGCAACCACCTAGCAACACCCTAGCAACCACCTAGAACTCCATAGCAACCACCTAACAACACCCTAGCAACCACCTGGAACACTATAGCAAATGCCTAGCAACACCCTAGCAACCAGCTATAACTCCATAGCAACCACCTAGCAACACCCCAGCAACCACCTGGAACACCATAGAAACCACCCAGAATGCCTTAGCAACCACACTGAACTCCATAGCAACCATCTAGCAACACCCTAACAACCACCTAGAACTCCATAGCAACCACCTAACAACACACTAGCAACCACCTAGAGCACCCTAACAACTGCCTAGAATGCCTTAGCAACCACCTAGCAACACCATAGCAACCACCTAGAACTCCATAGCAACCACCTAGCAACACCTGGTACACAGGACATGGTAGACAGTCCTTTGTCCATTGGTGGAGATCAGCCTTGCGCCCCGTCCTGATTGGCCGATGTTTGATATTTCGTAACTATTGACCCGTTTTTCATAGAGAACTATGGGTCGCGTCATTGGACTCAGTAAAGACCTAGCAACCACCTAGCAACACCCTAGCAACAACCTAAAACAGCCTAACAACCACCTGGAAAGCCATAGCAACCACCTAGCAACACCCTAGCAACCACCTAGCACTAACAACACACTAGCAACCACCACCTAGAACTCCATAGCAACCACCTAACAACACACTAGCAACCACCTAGAGCACCCTAACAACTGCCTAGAATGCCTTAGCAACCACCTAGCAACACCATAGCAACCACCTAGAACTCCATAGCAACCACCTAGCAACACCTGGTACACAGGACATGGTAGACAGTCCTTTGTCCATTGGTGGAGATCAGCCTTGCGCCCCGTCCTGATTGGCCGATGTTTGATATTTCGTAACTATTGACCCGTTTTTCATAGAGAACTATGGGTCGCGTCATTGGACTCAGTAAAGACCTAGCAACCACCTAGCAACACCCTAGCAAACAACCTCAAACAGCCTAACAACCACCTGGAAAGCCATAGCAACCACCTAGCAACACCCTAGCAACCACCTAGCACTAACAACACACTAGCAACCACCACCTAGAACTCCATAGCAACCACCTAACAACACACTAGCAACCACCTAGAGCACCCTAACAACTGCCTAGAATGCCTTAGCAACCACCTAGCAACACCATAGCAACCACCTAGAACTCCATAGCAACCACCTAGCAACACCTGGTACACAGGACATGGTAGACAGTCCTTTGTCCATTGGTGGAGATCAGCCTTGCGCCCCGTCCTGATTGGCCGATGTTTGATATTTCGTAACTATTGACCCGTTTTTTCATAGAGAACTATGGGTCGCGTCATTGGACTCAGTAAAGACCTAGCAACCACCTAGCAACACCCTAGCAACAACCTAAAAACAGCCTAACAACCACCTGGAAAGCCATAGCAACCACCTAGCAACACCCTAGCAACCACCTAGCACTCGATAGCAACCACCTAGCAGCACCATAGCAACCTCCTAGAACACCCTAGCAACCACCTAGAACTCCATAGCAACCGCCTAGAACTCCATAGCAACCACCTAGCAACACCCTAGCAACCTCCTAGAACACCCTAGCAACCACCTAGCAACACCCTAGCAACCACCTAGAACTCCATAGCAACCACCTAGCAATACCCTAGCAACCGCCTATAACTCCATAGTAACCACCTAGCAACATCCTAACAACCACCTAGCAACACCCTAGCAACCACCTGGAACACCATAACAACTGCCTAGCAACACCCTAGCAACCGCCTATAACTCCATAGCAACCACCTAGCAACATCCTAGCAACCACTTAGATTACCCTAGCAACCACCTAGCAATGCCCTAGCAGCCACCTGGAGCTCCATAGCAACCACCTAGCACCACCCTAGCAACCACCTGGAACACCATATCAACCACCTAGCAACATCCTAGCAACTGCCTAGAACTCCATAGCAACCACCTAGAACACCCTAGCAACTGCCTAGAATTCCATGGAAACCACCTAGCAACACCCTAGCAACCGCCTCAAACATCATAGCAACTACCTACCACTGTTCACTGTGTTCAGCTGTGTTCAGCAGAAAGTCAACTTTGCGTTGGCGGCAACCACACTTCACAATTTCTGCAGGAATTGTCTAGTTAGTGTGGTTGCAATCACACTACTATTATCTCACATATTATTATTATTATTATTATTTTTATTCTTTCCACCCATTTTTTGGACCGCTACTCCTCCCAGAGTTTTCGCACCACATACACGTGCCATATGTCAAATTGACCGGCTTCTTTGGGAATCGATTGCTATTACTTTGTGGAAAGTTTCGCTGTACGGTTTTTGAGAAATATGACTTTTTATGGCCAATTTTTCCCATTGAAAATGAATGGGGACGGTCGGTGACGTCATAAAAATGTGAATTATGAAGTTACAGCATTGGTCGGCTTTGCACACGTGATGCGGTCCGCTGTTCGTCCTCACCAGCCACCAGAAAGGATATAACTGAATACGGAAGTGAACGGATAAAACAGTATTCCAAATGCAAAATTACAAATGAAAACGCTGTCAGCTAGGTATATCAACAAAACATATGGCTTAGGCATACCCAGAAGTCCTCAATAATAATAGTATTTCACAAGATATTACGCAAATTCTTTGACGACGTTTCGTCAGGTCCAGCGTCTTTGAATGCTAATGCTAACAAAGACTACATGCATTGTATGCGACGATTAAAAAACTTTCGGTTGACCTAAAAAAACGATATTCCAAAACCAAAATTAGACGTGCTGTTATACCTGGTTAGAAAGCTTATGCTCTCACCTACTGAATAAGCGAATTCTCAAACAAGCCAGGCTGTACTAAAAAGTGCAACAACGCCGTCAACAACACGTGTGCAGCAACTTCTGGTCCGGTCTTACTTCAGAAAACGACGTTGGCTTGTAATACCACACATGTTGCTTTGGGTGTTGTCGAACTTTGTAGTACAAACTGGCTTGATTGAGAATTCATTTATTCAGTAGGTGACACAATAAGCTTTCTAACTATGTATAATATGTCAAATTTTGCTTTTGTAACACTGTGTAATATCCCAGCGTATTGGAAACTGGTCTCATTAGAGCTGCATTACACATTCAGTCCGTTGTAGCAGGGACAGCAACGCTCTCTCACCCCAACGCGTTTGCTAAAGTACAGAACTCCTCTTGCATGTTGTTGATGCACCCCTTGCTGCAACAGAAGCTAGTAGTACTGGCTACCAGCCGATACTTATTCACAGAAGCTGTATTTAAAATGAGTTAAAATGCAACTATTTTAACACATATTCCTCGCCTCATTTTTGTTCTTGGAAATTCGGCTCGGCTAACACGTAATAGGCTACTCTGTCAATGAGTTGGTCTCAGAGATAACAGATTCGACTCTGAATTACAGCCTAATTAAATGTATTTAGTTGTCTGGTTAAAATGAGCTGAAATTCGCGCAAAATCATACGTCAATCAAATTAATATCCCTAGCCCTGTCTTGCTTTTTTTTTTTTTATAATGGTGCGATCACACAGTGCAGACTTAGGGTTTTTCCAAGACCCTCTGAACATGCCAGCTAGCTTTATGATTCACCGTCACTCGTCACCGCATACCGCAAGTAAAACACTGAGATCTCAAATTTTGATGACAGGATAATTTAGCTCTGAATATATGTGTCGCAAATCAACTCGTTGTAGTGATGTTATAGCAGGTACACAATGCCCCGTCTCTGCTTATACTACAGAAACTGTTCACTCCGTTCAGCACAAAGTCGACTTTGCATTGGCGGCAACCACACTTCACAATTTCTGCAGGAATTGTCTAGTTAGTGTGGTTGCCTTAGGCAATCACACTACTATTATCTCACATATTATTATTATTATTAGTGTGGTTGCCTTAGGCAATCACACTACTATTATCTCACATATTATTATTATTATTAGTGTGGTTGCCTTAGGCAATCACACTACTATTATCTCACATATTATTATTATTATTATTATTATTATTATTATTATTATTATTATTATTATTAGTGTGGTTGCCTTAGGCAATCACACTATTATTATCGCACATATTATTAGTGTGGTTGCCTTAGGCAATCACACTATTATTATCGCACATATTATTATTATTATTATTCCACCCATTTTTTGGACCGCTACTCCTCCCAGAGTTTTTGCACCACATACACGTGCCATATGTCAAATTGACCGGCTTCTTTGGGAATCGTGTGCTATTACTTTGTGGAAAGTTTCGCTGCACGGTTTTTGAGAAATATGACTTTTTATGGCCAATTTTTCCCCATAGGGATGAATGTAAAACGTGACGTCATACATATGTGAGCGGTGAAGTCACAGCATTGGTCGGCTTAGCACACGTGATGCACTTTTAACCTGCTTCATCTACAGGAAATTTAGAATCCAGATGCGGTGCATATCTCCATTTTCGTCGTAATTACAGAAAACACACATTCGTAAACTTCAAATGATTCATACCACAATGTAGATAAAACCTTGACGAAGACGTACATGCACGGATTGTGTTGTTCAAACGAGGTTTCCTGGCGACTTAGCCACCACAGTGGATATAGCTTAATGCGGAAGTGCACGCGATAAAAACGGTATTCCAAATGCAAAATTACAAATGAAAACGCTGTCAGCTAGGTATATCAACAAACATATGACTTAGGCATACCCAGATTTCCTCAAAATAATAGTATTTCACAAGATATTACGCAAAATCGTTGACAACGTTTCGTCAAATGCAGCGTCTTTGAATGCTACTAGTGCTAACAAAGAGTGCATGCATTGAATGCGACGATTAAAACACTTTCGGTTGACCTAAAAAAACGATATTCCAAAACCAAAACTACACGTGTTATACCTGGTTAGAAAGCTTATGCTCTCAACTACTGAATAAACGAATTCTCAATCAAGCCAGACGGACCTAAAAAGGGCAACAACGCCGTCAACAACATGTGTCCAGCAGCTTCTGGTCCGGTCTTACTCCAGAAGACGGTGTCATCTTGTAATACCACACATGTTGCTTTGGGTGTTGTCGAACTTTGTAGTACAATCTGGCTTGATCTACACATCATCGATCTAATAGGTGACAGAATAAGCTTTCTAACAATGTATAATATGTCAAATTTTACTTTTGTAATACCGTTTTATATTCCAGCGAGTTGGAAACTTTGGTCTCGTTATAACTGTATTACACATCAGTCTGCATTACACGTCAGACTTAGGGTTTTCCCAAGACCCTCTGAACATGCCAGCTAGCTTTGTGATTCGCCGTCACTCGTCACCGCATACCGCAAGTAAAACACTGAGATCTCAAATTTTGATGAAATGAGAATTTAGCTCTGAATATATGTGTCGCAAATCAACTCGTTGTAGTGATGTTATAGCAGGTACACAATGCCCTGTCTCTGCTTATACTACAGAAACTGTTCGCTCCGTTCAGCACAAAGTCGACTTTGCATTGGCGGCAACCACACTTCACAATTTCTGCAGGAATTGTCTAGTTAGTGTGGTTGCCTTAGGCAAACACACTATTATTATTGCACATATTATTATTATTATTATTCCACCCATTTTTTGGACCGCTACTCCTCCCAGAGTTTTCGCACCACACACACGTGCAATATGTCAAATCGAGCGGCTTGATCGGGAATGGTGTGCTATTACTTTGTGGAAAGTTTGGGTGGACGGTTTTTGAGAAATTTGACTTTTTTGGGGGAATTTTTCCCATAGAGAATGAATGGCGGAATGTTCACCTTTGTGATGTCACAATGCTGCCTTCTCAGCCTTGTGATGTCACAATGGTCTGTCTTCTAGCAGCTGTACTCTGGTCTCTCTCTGGCTTTGGACATTTAGCATTCATCTCTATGGGGCAAAATTGCCCACAGATTGTGGGATGCCTCATTGGACTTGTTAGAGAGTCCTTTGCCCATTTGTGTAGATTAACCTCGCCCCCTTTCCTGATTGGTTGATGTTTGATATTTCATAACTTTTCAACTGTTTGTCATACAGAATTATGGATCGCGTCATTGGACTCAGTAAAGACCTAGCAACCACCTAGAACATCATAGCAACCGCCTATGACTCCATAGCAACGACCTAGCAACACCCTAGCAACCACATAGAACAACCTCGCAAACGCCTAGAACTCCATAGCAACCACCTAACAACACACTAGCAACCACCTGGAACACCATAGCAACACCCTAGCAACCACCTAGCAACACCATAGCAACCACCTAGAACTCCATAGCAACCACCTAGCAACACCCTAGCAACCACATGGAACACCATAGCAACCACCTAACAACACCCTAGCAACCACCTGAAACACCATAACAACTGCCTAGCAACACCCTAGCAACCGCCTATAACTCCATAGCAACCACCTAGCAACACCATAGTAACCACCTACAACTCCATATCATCCACCTAGCAACACCCTAGCAACCACCTAGAACACCATAATAACTGCTTAGCAACACCCTAGCAACCACCTATAACTCCATTGCAACCTCCTAGCAACCACCTAGCAACACCCAAGCAACCGCCTTTAACTCCATAGCAACCACCTAGCAACATCCTAGCAACCACCTGGAACACCATAACAACTGCCTAGCAACACCCTAGCAACCGCCTATAACTCCATAGCAACCACCTAGCACCACCTTAGCAACCATGTGGAACACCATATCAACCACCTATCAACATCCTAGCAACTGCCTAGAACTCCATAGCAGCCACCTAGAACACCCTAGCAACCGCCTAGAATTCCATGGAAGCCGCCTAGAACTCCATAGAACCACCTAGCAACACCATAGCAACCGCCTCAAACATCATAGCAACTACCTATCACTGTTCACTCTGTTCAGCAGAAAGTCGATTTTGCATTGGCGGCAACCACACTTCACAATATCTGCAGGAATTGTCTAGTTAGTGTGGTTGCCTTAGGCAATCACACTACTATTATCTCACATATTATTATTATTATATCTTTATTCTTTCCACCCATTTTTTGGACCGCTACTCCTCCCAGAGTTTTTGCACCACATACACGTGCAATATGTCAAATCGAGCAGCTTGATCGGGAATGGTGTGCTATTACTTTGTGGAAAGTTTGGGTGCACGGTTTTTGAGAAATTTGACTTTTTTGGGGGAATTTTTCCCATAGAGAATGAATGGCGGAATGTTCACCCTTGTGATGTCACAATGCTGTCTTCTCAGCCTTGTGATGTCACAATGGTCTGTCTTCTAGCAGCAGTGCTCTGGTCTCTCTCTGGCTTTGGACATTCAGCATTCATCTCTATGGGGCAAAATTGCCCTCAAGTTGTGCAATGCCTCATTGGACTTGGTAGAGAGTCCTTTGTCCATTGGTGGAGATCAGCAATGCCCCCCTTCCTGATTGGCTGATGTTTGATATTTCATAACTTTTGAACCGATTGTCACAGAGAACTACGGGTCGCGTCATTGGACTCAGTAAAGACCTAGCAACTGCCTAGAACTCCATAGCAACCACCTAGCAACATCCTAGCAACCGCCTGTAACTCCATAGCAATGACCTAGCAACACCCTAGCAACCACCTAGAACTGCATAGCAACCACCTTGCAACACCCCAGCAACCACCTGGAACACCATAGCAAATGCCTAGCAACACACAAGCAACCGGCTATAACTCCATAGCAACCACCTAGCAACACCATAGCAACCACCTAGAACTCCATAGCAAGCACCTACCAACACCCTAGCAACCACCTGGAACACCATAAAAACTGCCTAGCAACACCCTAGCAACCGCCTATAACTCCATAGCAACCACCTAGCAACATCCTAGCAACCACCTAGAAAACTTTAGAAACTACCTACCTAGCAACACCCTAGCAACCACCTATAACTCCATAGCAACCACCTAGCAACATCCTAGCAACCACCTAGCAACACCCTAGCAACCACCTGGAACAGCATAGCAAATGCATAGCAACACCTTAGCAACCGGCTATAACTCCATAGCAATCACCTAGCAACACCATAGAAACCACCGTACAACACCCTAGCAACCACCTAGCAACACCCTAGAAACCACCTTACAACACCCTAGCAACCACCTAGAATACCCTAGCAACCACCTGGAAAACCATAACGATTGCCTAGCAACACCCTAGCAACCGCCTATAACTCCATAGCAACCTCCTAGCAACCACCTAGCAATGCACCTAGCAACGACAAAGAGCTCCATAGCAAACACCTAGCACCACCCTAGCAACCATCTGGAACACCATATCAACCACCTAGCAACATCCTCGCAACTGCCTAGAACTCCATAGCAACCACCTAGAACACCATAGCAACCGCCTAGAATTCCATAGCAACCACCTAGAACTCCATAGAACCACCTAGCAACACCCTAGCAACTGCCTCAAACTCCATAGCAACCACCTAGCAACACCCTAGCAACCACCTGGAACACCATAGCAAATGCCTAGCAACACCCTAGCAACCGCCTATAACTCCATAGCAACCACCTAGCAACACCATAGCAACCACCTAGAACTCCATAGCAACCACCTAGCAACACCCTAGCAACCACCTGGAACACCATAGCAAATGCCTAGCAACACCCTAGCAACCGCCTATAACTCCATGGCAACCACCTAGCAACAGCCTAGCAACCGCCTATAACTCCATAGCAACCACCTAGCAACACCCTAGCAACCACCTGGAACACCATAACAACTGCCTAGCAACACCCTAGCAACCACCTATGACGCCATAGCAACCACCTAGCAACATCCTAGTAACTACTTAGATTACCCTAGCAACCACCTAGCAATGCCCTAGCAACCAACTGGAGCTCCATAGCAACCACCTAGCACCACCCTAGCAACCACCTGGAACACCATATCAACCACCTAGCAACATCCTAGCAACTGCCTAAAACTCTATAGAAACCACCTAGCAACACCCTAGCAACCGCCTCAAACATCATAGCAACTACCTACCACTGTTCACTCTGTTCAGCAGAAAGTCGAATTTGCTTTGGCGGAAACCACACTTCACAATTTCTGCAGGAATTGTCTAGTTATTATTTTTTATTTATTTCCACCCATTTTTTGGACCGCTACTCCTCCCAGAGTTTTCGCACCACATACACATGCAATATGTCAAATCGAGCGGCTTGATCGGGAATGGTGTGCTATTACTTTGTGGAAAGTTTGGGTGGACGGTTTTTGAGAAATTTGACGTTTTTTGGGAAATTTTTCCCATAGAGAATGAATGGCGGAATGTTCACCATTGTGATGTCACAATGCTGTCTTCTCACCCTTATGATGTCACAATGGTCTGTCTTCTAGCAGCAGTACTCTGGTCTCTCTCTGGCTTTGGACATTCGGCATTCATCTCTATGGGGCATAATTGCCCACAAATTGTGGGATGCCTCATTGGACGTGTTAGAGAGTCCTTTGTCCGTTGGTGTAAATTAAATTCGCCCCCTTTCCTGATTGGCCGACATTTGATATTTCATAACTTTTGAACCGTTTGTTATAGAGAACTATGTGTCGCGTTATTGGACTCTGTAAAGAAAGAGCAACCGCCTAGAACTCCATAGCAAGCACCTAGCAACATCCTAGCAACCGCCTTTAACTCCATAGCAACGACCTAGCAACACCCTAGCAACCACCTAGAACACCCTAGCAACCGCCTAAAACTCCATCGCAACCACCTAACAAGACACTAGCAACCACCTGTAACACCATATCAAATGCCTAGCAACACCCTAGCAACCGGCTATAACTCCATAGCAACCACCTAGCAACACCATAGAAACCACCTAGAACTCCATAGCAACCACCTAGCAACACCCTAGCAACCACCTGGAACTCCATAGCAACCACCTAGCAACATCCTAGCAACCGCCTATAACTCCATAGTAACGACCTAGCAACACCCTAGCAACCACCTAGAACACCCTAGCAACTGCCTAGAACTCCATAGCAACCACCTAACGACACACTAGCAACCACCTGGAACACCATAGCAAATGCCTAGCAACACCCTAGCAACCAGCAATAACTCCATAGCAACCACCTAGCAACACCATAGCAACCACCTAGAACTCCATAGCAACCACCTAGCAATACCCTAGCAACCACCTGGAACACCATAGCAACCACCTAGCAACACCCTAGCAACCACCTGTAACACCATAACAACTGCCTAGCAACACCCTAGCAACCGCCTATAATTCCATAGCAACCACCTAGCAACATCCTAGCAACCACCTAGAATACCCTAGCAACCACCTTGCAACACCCTAGCAACGGCCTAAAACTCCATAGCAACCTCCTAGCAACCACCTAGCAACACCCAAGCAACCACCGAAACACCATAGCAAATGCATAGCAACACCCTAGCAACCGGCTATAAGTCCATAGCAACCACCTAGCAACACCATAGCAACCACCTTGCAACACCCTAGCAACCACCTAGAATACCTTAGCAATCACCTAGCAACACCCTAGCAACCACCTGGAACACCATAACAACGGCCTAGCAACACACTAGCAACCGCCTATAACTTCATAGCAACCACCTAGCAACATCCTTGCAACCACCTAGAAAACCCTACCAACCACATAGCAACACCCTAGCAACCACCTGGAACACCATAACAACTGCCTAGCAACACCCTAGCAACCGCCTATAACTCCATAGCAACCACCTAGCAACACCCTAGCAACCACCTGGAAAACCAGAGCAACCACTTATAACTCCACACCATAGAAAATGCATAGCAACACCCTAGCAACCGGCTATAAGTCCATAGCAACCACCTAGCAACACCATAACAACTGCCTAGCAACACCCTAGCAACCGCCTATAACTCCATAGCAACCACCTAGCAACCACCTAACAACCACCTGGAACACCATAACTGCCTAGCAACACCCTAGCAACTGCCTATAACTCCATAGCAACCACCTAGCAACACCCTAGCAACCACCTGGAACACCATAACAACTGCCTATCAACACCCTAGCAACCGCCTATAACTCCTTCGTCACCACCAGAACATCATAGCAACTACCTACCACTGATCATTCTGTTCAGCAGAAAGTCAACTTTACATTGGCGGCAACCACACTTCACAATTTCTGCAGGAATTGTCTAGTTATTAGTGTGGTTGCCTTAGGCAATCACACTACTATTATCTCACATATTATTATTATTATTTTTCTTTCCACCCATTTTTTGGACCGCTACTCCTCCCAGAGTTTTTGCACCACATACACGTGCAATATGTCAAATCGAGCGGCTTGATCGGGAATGGTGTGCTATTACTTTGTGGAAAGTTTCGGTGCACGGTTTTTGAGATATTCCACTTTTTTTGGGAAATTTTTCCCATAGAGAATGAATGGTGGAATGTTCACCCTTGTGATGTCACAATGCTGTCTTCACACCTTTATGATGTCACAATGCTCTGTTTTCTAGCAGCAGTACTCTGGTCTCTCTCTAGATTTGAACATTCTGCCATTCATCTCTATGGGGAAAAATTGCCCACAAATTGTGCAATGCCTCATTGGACATGGTAGAGAGTCCTTTGTCCATTGGTGTAGATCAGCCTCGCCCCCATTCCTGATTGGCCGATGTTTGATATTTCATAACTTTTGAACCGTTTGTCATAGAAAATTATGGGTCACGTCATTGGACTCAGTAAAGACCTAGCAACCGCCGAGAACTCCATAGCAACCTCCTAGCAACACCCTAGCAACCACCTATAACTCCAAAGCAACGACCTAGCAACACCCTAGCAACCACCTAGAATAACCTAGCAACCGCCTAGAACTCCATAGCAACCACCTAACAACACACTAGCAACCACCTGGAACACCATAGCAAATGCCTAGCAGCACCCTAGCAACCGGCTATAACTCCATAGCAACCACCTAGCAACACCCTAGCAACCACCTGGAACACCATAGCAACCACCTAGCAACACCCTAGCAACCACCTGGAACACCATAGCAAATGCATAGCAACACCCTAGCAACCGGCTATAACTCCATAGCAACCACCTAGCAACACCATAGCAACCAACTTGCAACGCCCTAGCAACCACCTAGAATACCTTAGCAACCACCTAGCAACACCCTAGCAACCACTTGGAACACCATAACAACTGCCTAGCAACACCCTAGCAAACCGCCTATAACTCCATAGCAACCACCTAGCAACATCCTAGCAACCACCTAGAAAACCCTACCAACCACATAGCAACACCCTAGCAACCGCCTCTAACTCCATAGCAACCACCTAGCAACACCCTAGCAACCACCTGGAACACCATAGCAAGCGCTTATAACTCCATAGCAACCACCTAGCAACACCCTAGCAACCACCTGGAACACCATAGCAAATGCATAGCAACACCTTAGCAACCGGCTAGAACTCCATAGCAATCACCTAGCAACACCATAGAAACCACCTTACAACACCCTAGCAACCACCTTACAACACCCTAGCAACCACCTAGAATACCCTAGCAACCACCTAGCAACCACCTAGCAACACCCTAGCAACCACCTGGAAAACCATAACGATTGCCTAGCAACACCCTAGCAACCGCCTATAACTCCATAGCAACCTCCTAGCAACCACCTAGAATACCCAGGCAACCACCTAGCAACACCCTAGCAACCTCCTATAACTCCATAGCAACCACCTAGCAACACCCTAGCAACCACATGGAACACCATAGCAACCACCTAACAACACCCTAGCAACCACCTGAAACACCATAACAACTACCTAGCAACACCCTAGCAACCGCCTATAACTCCATAGCAACCACCTAGCAACACCATAGTAACCACCTACAACTCCATATCATCCACCTAGCAACACCCTAGCAACCACCTAGAACACCATAATAACTGCTTAGCAACACCCTAGCAACCACCTATAACTCCATTGCAACCTCCTAGCAACCACCTAGCAACACCCAAGCAACCGCCTTTAACTCCATAGCAACCACCTAGCAACATCCTAGCAACCACCTGGAACACCATAACAACTGCCTAGCAACACCCTAGCAACCGCCTATAACTCCATAGCAACCACCTAGCACCACCTTAGCAACCATGTGGAACACCATATCAACCACCTATCAACATCCTAGCAACTGCCTAGAACTCCATAGCAGCCACCTAGAACACCCTAACAACCGCATATAACTCCATAGCAACCTCCTAGCAACCACCTAGCAACTGCCTATAACTCCATAGCAACCACCTAGCAACACCCTAGCAACCACCTGGAACACCATAAAAACTGCCTAGCAACACCCTAGCAACCACCTATAACTCCATAGCAACCACCTAGCAACATCCTAGCAACCACTTAGATTACCCTACCAACCACCTAGCAATGCCCTAGCAACCACCTGGAACTCCATAGTAACCACCTAGCACCACCCTAGCAACCATGTGGAACACCATATCAACCACCTAGCAACTTCCTAGCAACTGCCTAGAACTCCATAGCAACCACCTAGAACACCCTAGCAACCGCCTAGAATTCCATGGAAGCCGCCTAGAACTCCATAGAACCACCTAGCAACACCATAGCAACCGCCTCAAACATCATAGCAACTACCTATCACTGTTCACTCTGTTCAGCAGAAAGTCGATTTTGCATTGGCGGCAACCACACTTCACAATATCTGCAGGAATTGTCTAGTTAGTGTGGTTGCCTTAGGCAATCACACTACTATTATCTCACATATTATTATTATTATTATTATCTTTATTCTTTCCACCCATTTTTTGGACCGCTACTCCTCCCAGAGTTTTCGCACCACATACATGTGCAATATGTCAAATCGAGCGGCTTGATCGGGAATGGTGTGCTATTACTTTGTGGAAAGTTTGGGTGCACGGTTTTTGAGAAATTTGACTTTTTTTGGGGAATTTTTCCCATAGAGAATGAATGGCGGAATGTTCACCCTTGTGATGTCACAATGCTGTCTTCTCAGCCTTGTGATGTCACAATGGTCTGTCTTCTAGCAGCAGTGCTCTGGTCTCTCTCTGGCTTTGGACATTCAGCATTCATCTCTATGGGGCAAAATTGCCCTCAAGTTGTGCAATGCCTCATTGGACTTGGTAGAGAGTCCTTTGTCCATTGGTGGAGATCAGCAATGCCCCCCTTCCTGATTGGCTGATGTTTGATATTTCATAACTTTTGAACCGATTGTCACAGAGAACTACGGGTCGCGTCATTGGACTCAGTAAAGACCTAGCAACTGCCTAGAACTCCATAGCAACCACCTAGCAACATCCTAGCAACCGCCTGTAACTCCATAGCAATGACCTAGCAACACCCTAGCAACCACCTAGAACTGCATAGCAACCACCTTGCAACACCCCAGCAACCACCTGGAACACCATAGCAAATGCCTAGCAACACACAAGCAACCGGCTATAACTCCATAGCAACCACCTAGCAACACCATAGCAACCACCTAGAACTCCATAGCAAGCACCTAGCAACACCCTAGCAACCACCTGGAACACCATAAAAACTGCCTAGCAACACCCTAGCAACCGCCTATAACTCCATAGCAACCACCTAGCAACATCCTAGCAACCACCTAGAAAACTTTAGAAACTACCTAGCAACACCCTAGCAACCACCTATAACTCCATAGCAACCACCTAGCAACATCCTAGCAACCACCTAGCAACACCCTAGCAACCACCTGGAACAGCATAGCAAATGCATAGCAACACCTTAGCAACCGGCTATAACTCCATAGCAATCACCTAGCAACACCATAGAAACCACCGTACAACACCCTAGCAACCACCTAGCAACACCCTAGAAACCACCTTACAACACCCTAGCAACCACCTAGAATACCCTAGCAACCACCTGGAAAACCATAACGATTGCCTAGCAACACCCTAGCAACCGCCTATAACTCCATAGCAACCTCCTAGCAACCACCTAGCAATGCCCTAGCAACGACAAAGAGCTCCATAGCAAACACCTAGCACCACCCTAGCAACCACCTGGAACACCATATCAACCACCTAGCAACATCCTCGCAACTGCCTAGAACTCCATAGCAACCACCTAGAACACCATAGCAACCGCCTAGAATTCCATAGCAACCACCTAGAACTCCATAGAACCACCTAGCAACACCCTAGCAACTGCCTCAAACTCCATAGCAACCACCTAGCAACACCCTAGCAACCACCTGGAACACCATAGCAAATGCCTAGCAACACCCTAGCAACCGCCTATAACTCCATAGCAACCACCTAGCAACACCATAGCAACCACCTAGAACTCCATAGCAACCACCTAGCAACACCCTAGCAACCACCTGGAACACCATAGCAAATGCCTAGCAACACCCTAGCAACCGCCTATAACTCCATGGCAACCACCTAGCAACAGCCTAGCAACCGCCTATAACTCCATAGCAACCACCTAGCAACACCCTAGCAACCACCTGGAACACCATAACAACTGCCTAGCAACACCCTAGCAACCACCTATGACGCCATAGCAACCACCTAGCAACATCCTAGTAACTACTTAGATTACCCTAGCAACCACCTAGCAATGCCCTAGCAACCAACTGGAGCTCCATAGCAACCACCTAGCACCACCCTAGCAACCACCTGGAACACCATATCAACCACCTAGCAACATCCTAGCAACTGCCTAAAACTCTATAGAAACCACCTAGCAACACCCTAGCAACCGCCTCAAACATCATAGCAACTACCTACCACTGTTCACTCTGTTCAGCAGAAAGTCGAATTTGCTTTGGCGGCAACCACACTTCACAATTTCTGCAGGAATTGTCTAGTTATTATTTTTATTTATTTCCACCCATTTTTTGGACCGCTACTCCTCCCAGAGTTTTCGCACCACATACACATGCAATATGTCAAATCGAGCGGCTTGATCGGGAATGGTGTGCTATTACTTTGTGGAAAGTTTGGGTGGACGGTTTTTGAGAAATTTGACGTTTTTTTGGGAAATTTTTCCCCCATAGAGAATGAATGGCGGAATGTTCACCATTGTGATGTCACAATGCTGTCTTCTCACCCTTATGATGTCACAATGGTCTGTCTTCTAGCAGCAGTACTCTGGTCTCTCTCTGGCTTTGGACATTCGGCATTCATCTCTATGGGGCATAATTGCCCACAAATTGTGGGATGCCTCATTGGACGTGTTAGAGAGTCCTTTGTCCGTTGGTGTAAATTAAATTCGCCCCC
Source organism: Anguilla japonica (assembly GCA_025169545.1). Lineage (NCBI taxonomy): Eukaryota > Metazoa > Chordata > Actinopteri > Anguilliformes > Anguillidae > Anguilla > Anguilla japonica. The sequence continues at coordinate 38,909,265 of CM045888.1, forward strand.
TTTCCTGATTGGCCGACATTTGATATTTCATAACTTTTGAACCGTTTGTTATAGAGAACTATGTGTCGCGTTATTGGACTCTGTAAAGAAAGAGCAACCGCCTAGAACTCCATAGCAAGCACCTAGCAACATCCTAGCAACCGCCTTTAACTCCATAGCAACGACCTAGCAACACCCTAGCAACCACCTAGAACACCCTAGCAACCGCCTAAAACTCCATCGCAACCACCTAACAAACACACTAGCAACCACCTGTAACACCATATCAAATGCCTAGCAACACCCTAGCAACCGGCTATAACTCCATAGCAACCACCTAGCAACACCATAGAAACCACCTAGAACTCCATAGCAACCACCTAGCAACACCCTAGCAACCACCTGGAACTCCATAGCAACCACCTAGCAACATCCTAGCAACCGCCTATAACTCCATAGTAACGACCTAGCAACACCCTAGCAACCACCTAGAACACCCTAGCAACTGCCTAGAACTCCATAGCAACCACCTAACGACACACTAGCAACCACCTGGAACACCATAGCAAATGCCTAGCAACACCCTAGCAACCAGCAATAACTCCATAGCAACCACCTAGCAACACCATAGCAACCACCTAGAACTCCATAGCAACCACCTAGCAATACCCTAGCAACCACCTGGAACACCATAGCAACCACCTAGCAACACCCTAGCAACCACCTGTAACACCATAACAACTGCCTAGCAACACCCTAGCAACCGCCTATAATTCCATAGCAACCACCTAGCAACATCCTAGCAACCACCTAGAATACCCTAGCAACCACCTTGCAACACCCTAGCAACGGCCTAAAACTCCATAGCAACCTCCTAGCAACCACCTAGCAACACCCAAGCAACCACCGGAACACCATAGCAAATGCATAGCAACACCCTAGCAACCGGCTATAAGTCCATAGCAACCACCTAGCAACACCATAGCAACCACCTAGAACACCCTAGCAACTGCCTAGAACTCCATAGCAACCACCTAACGACACACTAGCAACCACCTGGAAAACCCTACCAACCACATAGCAACACCCTAGCAACCGCCTCTAACTCCATAGCAACCACCTAGCAACACCCTAGCAACCACCTGGAACACCATAGCAAGCGCTTATAACTCCATAGCAAACCACCTAACGACACACTAGCAACCACCTGGAACACCATAGCAAATGCCTAGCAACACCCTAGCAACCAGCAATAACTCCATAGCAACCACCTAGCAACACCATAGCAACCACCTAGAACACCCTAGCAACTGCCTAGAACTCCATAGCAACCACCTAACGACACACTAGCAACCACCTAGAAAACCCTACCAACCACATAGCAACACCCTAGCAACCGCCTCTAACTCCATAGCAACCACCTAGCAACACCCTAGCAACCACCTGGAACACCATAGCAAGCGCTTATAACTCCATAGCAACCACCTAGCAACACCCTAGCAACCACCTGGAACACCATAGCAAATGCATAGCAACACCTTAGCAACCGGCTAGAACTCCATAGCAATCACCTAGCAACACCATAGCAACCACCTAGCAACACCCTAGCAACCACCTGGAACACCATAGCAAGCGCTTATAACTCCATAGCAACCACCTAGCAACACCCTAGCAACCACCTGGAACACCATAGCAAATGCATAGCAACACCTTAGCAACCGGCTAGAACTCCATAGCAATCACCTAGCAACACCATAGCAACCACCTAGCAACACCCTAGCAACCACCTGGAACACCATAGCAAGCGCTTATAACTCCATAGCAACCACCTAGCAACACCCTAGCAACCACCTGGAACACCATAGCAAATGCATAGCAACACCCTAGCAACCGCCTATAACTCCATAGCAACCACCTAGCAACACCATAGCAACCACCTAGAACTCCATAGCAACCACCTAGCAACACCCTAGCAACCACCTGGAACACCATAGCAAATGCCTAGCAACACCCTAGCAACCGCCTATAACTCCATGGCAACCACCTAGCAACAGCCTAGCAACCGCCTATAACTCCATAGCAACCACCTAGCAACACCCTAGCAACCACCTGGAACACCATAACAACTGCCTAGCAACACCCTAGCAACCACCTATGACGCCATAGCAACCACCTAGCAACATCCTAGTAACTACTTAGATTACCCTAGCAACCACCTAGCAATGCCCTAGCAACCAACTGGAGCTCCATAGCAACCACCTAGCAATACCCTAGCAACCACCTGGAACACCATAGCAACCACCTAGCAACACCCTAGCAACCGCCTGTAACACCATAACAACTGCCTAGCAACACCCTAGCAACCGCCTATAATTCCATAGCAACCACCTAGCAACATCCTAGCAACCACCTAGAATACCCTAGCAACCACCTTGCAACACCCTAGCAACGGCCTAAAACTCCATAGCAACCTCCTAGCAACCACCTAGCAACACCCAAGCAACCACCGGAACACCATAGCAAATGCATAGCAACACCCTAGCAACCGGCTATAAGTCCATAGCAACCACCTAGCAACACCATAGCAACCACCTTGCAACACCCTAGCAACCACCTAGAATACCTTAGCAACCACCTAGCAACACCCGAGCAACCACCTGGAACACCATAACAACGGCCTAGCAACACACTAGCAACCGCCTATAACTTCATAGCAACCACCTAGCAACATCCTTGCAACCACCTAGAAAACCCTACCAACCACATAGCAACACCCTAGCAACCACCTGGAACACCATAACAACTGCCTAGCAACACCCTAGCAACCGCCTATAACTCCATAGCAACCACCTAGCAACACCCTAGCAACCACCTGGAAAACCAGAGCAACCACTTATAACTCCACACCATAGAAAATGCATAGCAACACCCTAGCAACCGGCTATAAGTCCATAGCAACCACCTAGCAACACCATAACAACTGCCTAGCAACACCCTAGCAACCGCCTATAACTCCATAGCAACCACCTAGCAACCACCTAACAACCACCTGGAACACCATAACTGCCTAGCAACACCCTAGCAACTGCCTATAACTCCATAGCAACCACCTAGCAACACCCTAGCAACCACCTGGAACACCATAACAACTGCCTATCAACACCCTAGCAACCGACTATAACTCCTTCGTCACCACCAGAACATCATAGCAACTACCTACCACTGATCATTCTGTTCAGCAGAAAGTCAACTTTACATTGGCGGCAACCACACTTCACAATTTCTGCAGGAATTGTCTAGTTAGTGTGGTTGCCTTAGGCAATCACACTACTATTATCTCACATATTATTATTATTATTATTTTTCTTTCCACCCATTTTTTGGACCGCTACTCCTCCCAGAGTTTTCGCACCACATACACGTGCCATATGTCAAATTGACCGGCTTCTTTGGGAATCGCGTGCTATTACTTTGTGGAAAGTTTCGCTGCACGGTTTTTGAGAAATATGACTTTTTATGGCCAATTTTCCCCATTGAAAATGAATGGGGACGGTGACGTCATAAAAATGTGAATTATGAAGTTACAGCATTGGTCGGCTTTGCACACGTGATGCGGTCCGCTCTACGTCCTCAGCAGCCACCAGAAAGGATATAGCTGAACGCGGAAGTGAACGGATACAACAGTATTCCAAATGCAAAATTACAAATGAAAACGCTGTCAGCTAGGTATATCAACAAAACATATGGCTTAGGCATACCCAGAAGTCCTCAATAATAACAGTATTTCACAAGATATTACGCAAATTCTTTGACGACGTTTCGTCAGGTCCAGCGTCTTTGAATGCTAATGCTAACAAAGACTACATGCATTGTAAGCGACGATTTAAAAACTTTCGGTTGACCTAAAAAAACGATATTCCAAAACCAAAATTAGACGTGCTGTTATACCTGGTTAGAAAGCTTATACATTACACATTCAGTCCGTTGTAGCAGGGACAGCAACGCTCTCTCACCCCAACGTGTTTGCTAAAGTACAGAACTCCTCTTGCATGTTGTTGATGCACCCCTTGCTGCAACAGAAGCTAGTAGTACTGGCTACCAGCCGATACTTATTCACAGAAGCTGTATTTAAAATGAGTTAAAATGCAACTATTTTAACACATATTCCTCGCCTCATTTTCGTTCTTGGAAATTCGGCTCGGCTAACACGTAATAGGCTACTCTGTCAATGAGTTGGTCTCAGAGATAACAGATTCGACTCTGAATTACAGCCCAATTAAATGTTTTTAGTTGAATGGTAAAAATGAGCTGAACTTAACGTAAAACCATAAATCAATCAAATTAATCTCCCTAGCCCTGTCTTGCTTTTTAAAATGGTGCGGTCGCGCAGTGTAGATATAGGGTTTTTCCAAGACCCTCTGAACTGGCCAGCTAGCTTTATGATTCGCCGTCACTCGTCACAGCATACCGTGAGTAAAACACTGAGATCTCAAGTTTTGATGAAATGATAATTTAGCTCTGAATATGTGTGTTGCAAATCAAGTCGTTGCTGTGATGTTATAGCATATATACCATACTCTGTCTCTGCTTATACTACAGAAACTGTTCACTCATTCGGCACAAAGTCGACTTTGCGTTGGCGGCAACCACACTTCACAATTTCTGCAGGAATTGTCTAGTTATTATTAGTGTGGTTGCCTTAGGCAATCACACTATTATTATCGCACATATTATTATTATTATTATTCCACCCATTTTTTGGACCGCTACTCCTCCCAGAGTTTTTGCACCACATACACGTGCCATATGTCAAATTGACCGGCTTCTTTGGGAATCGTGTGCTATTACTTTGTGGAAAGTTTCGCTGCACGGTTTTTGAGAAATATGACTTTTTATGGCCAATTTTTCCCCATAGGGATGAATGTAAAACGTGACGTCATACATATGTGAGCGGTGAAGTCACAGCATTGGTCGGCTTAGCACACGTGATGCACTTTTAACCTGCTTCATCTACAGGAAATTTAGAATCCAGATGCGGTGCATATCTCCATTTTCGTCGTAATTACAGAAAACACACATTCGTAAACTTCAAATGATTCATACCACAATGTAGATAAAACCTTGACGAAGACGTACATGCACGGATTGTGTTGTTCAAACGAGGTTTCCTGGCGACTTAGCCACCACAGTGGATATAGCTTAATGCGGAAGTGCACGCGATAAAAACGGTATTCCAAATGCAAAATTACAAATGAAAACGCTGTCAGCTAGGTATATCAACAAACATATGACTTAGGCATACCCAGATTTCCTCAAAAATAATAGTATTTCACAAGATATTACGCAAAATCGTTGACAACGTTTCGTCAAATGCAGCGTCTTTGAATGCTACTAGTGCTAACAAAGAGTGCATGCATTGAATGCGACGATTAAAACACTTTCGGTTGACCTAAAAAAAACATATTCCAAAACCAAAATTAGACGTGCTGTTATACCTGGTTAGAAAGCTTATGCTCTCACCTACTGAATAAACGAATTCTCAAACAAGCCAGACTGTACTAAAGAGTGCAACAACGCCGTCAACAACACGTGTACAGCAGCTTCTGATCCGGTCTTCAGTGGGCTTGTAATACCACACATGTTGCTTTGGGTGTTGTCGAACTTTGTAGTACAATCTGGCTTGATCTACACATCATCGATCTAATAGGTGACAGAATAAGCTTTCTAACAATGTATAATATGTCAAATTTTACTTTTGTAATACCGTTTTATATTCCAGCGAGTTGGAAACTTTGGTCTCGTTATAACTGCATTACACATCAGTCTGCATTACACGTCAGACTTAGGGTTTTTCCAAGACCCTCTGAACATGCCAGCTAGCTTTGTGATTCGCCGTCACTCGTCACCGCATACCGCAAGTAAAACACTGAGATCTCAAATTTTGATGAAAGGATAATTTAGCTCTGAATATATGTGTCGCAAATCAACTCGTTGTAGTGATGTTATAGCAGGTACACAATGCCCTGTCTCTGCTTATACTACAGAAACTGTTCACTCCGTTCAGCACAAAGTCGACTTTGCATTGGCGGCAACCACACTTCACAATTTCTGCAGGAATTGTCTAGTTATTATTATTTTTCTTTCCACCCATTTTTTGGACCGCTACTCCTCCCAGAGTTTTCGCACCACATACACGTGCCATATGTCAAATTGACCGGCTTCTTTGGGAATCGCGTGCTATTACTTTGTGGAAAGTTTCGCTGCACGGTTTTTTGAGAAATATGACTTTTTATGGCCAATTTTTCCCATTGAAAATGAATGGGGACGGTGACGTCATAAAAATGTGAATTATGAAGTTACAGCATTGGTCGGCTTTGCACACGTGATGCGGTCCGCTCTACGTCCTCACCAGCCACCAGAAAGGATATAGCTGAACGCGGAAGTGAACGGATACAACAGTATTCCAAATGCAAAATTACAAATGAAAACGCTGTCAGCTAGGTATATCAACAAAACATATGGCTTAGGCATACCCAGAAGTCCTCAATAATAACAGTATTTCACAAGATATTACGCAAATTCTTTGACGACGTTTCGTCAGGTCCAGCGTCTTTGAATGCTAATTCTAACAAAGACTACATGCATTGTAAGCGACGATTAAAAAACTTTCGGTTGACCTAAAAAAACGATATTCCAAAACCAAAATTAGACGTGCTGTTATACCTGGTTAGAAAGCTTATGCTCTCACCTACTGAATAAACGAATTCTCAAACAAGCCAGACTGTACTAAAGAGTGCAACAACGCCGTCAACAGCACGTGTGCAGCAGCTTCTGGTCCGGTCTTACTTCAGAAAACGATGTGGGCTTGTAATACCACACATGTTGCTTTGGGTGTTGTCGAACTTTGTAGTACAATCTGCCTTCATCTACACATCATCGATCTAATAGGTGACAGAATAAGCTTTCTAACAATGTATAATATGTCAAATTTTACTTTTGTAATACCGTTTTATATTCCAGCGAGTTGGAAACTTTGGTCTCGTTATAACTGCATTACACATCAGTCTGCATTACACGTCAGACTTTTTTTTCCAAGACCCTCTGAACATGCCAGCTAGCTTTGTGATTCGCCGTCACTCGTCACCGCATACCGCAAGTAAAACACTGAGATCTCAAATTTTGATGAAAGGATAATTTAGCTCTGAATATATGTGTCGCAAATCAACTCGTTGTAGTGATGTTATAGCAGGTACACAATGCCCTGTCTCTGCTTATACTACAGAAACTGTTCACTCCGTTCAGCACAAAGTCGACTTTGCGTTGGCGGCAACCACACTTCACAATTTCTGCAGGAATTGTCTAGTTATTATTATTATTCCACCCATTTTTTGGACCACTACTCCTCCCAGAGTTTTCGCACCGCATACACGTGCAATATGTCAAATCGAGCGGCTTGATCGGGAATGGTGTGCTATTACTTTGTGGAAAGTTTGGGTGGACGGTGTTTGAGAAATTTGACTTTTTTTGGGAAATTTTTCCCATAGAGAATGAATGGCGGAATGTTCACCCTTGTGATGTCACAATGCTGTCTTCTCAGCTTTGTGATGTCACAATGCTCTGTCTTCTAGCAGCAGTACTCTGGTCTCTCTCTAGATTTGAACATTCTGCCATTCATCTCTATGGGGAAAGATTGCCCACAAATTGTGCAATGCTTCATTGGACATGGTAGAGAGTCCTTTGTCCATTGGTGGAGATCAGCCTTGCCCCCCTTCCTGATTGGCCGATGTTTGATATTTCATAACTTTTGACCTGTTTTTCATAGAGAACTATGGGTCGCGTCATTGGACTCAGTAAAGACCTAGCAACCACCTAGCAACACCCTAGCAACAACCTAAAACAGCCTAACAACCACCTGGAAAGCCATAGCAACCACCTAGCAACACCCTAGCAACCACCTAGCACTCAATAGCAACCACCTAGCAGCACCATAGCAACCTCCTAGAACACCCTAGCAACCACCTAGAACTCCATAGCAACTGCCTAAAACTCCATAGTAACCACTCTGCAACACCCTAGCAACCTCCTAGAACACCCTAGCAACCACCTAGCAACACCCTAGCAACCACCTAGAACTCCATAGCAACCACCTAGCAACACCCTAGTAACCACCTCTAACACCCTAGCAACTGCCTAAAAACAGCATAGCAACCACCTAGCAACGCCCTAGCAACCGCCTAGAACTCCCTAGCAACCACCTAGCAGCACCCTAGCAACTACCAAAAACACCCTAGCAACTGCCTAGAACTCCATAGCAACCACCTAGCAACACCTTAGAAACCGCCTATAACTCCATAGCAACCACCTAGGAACAAGCTAGTAACTACATTGAATACCCTAACAACCACCCAGAACTCCATAGCAACCACCTAGCAACACCCTAGCAACCACCTGGATCACCATAGCAACTACCTAGTAACACCCTAGCAACCGCCTATAACTCCATAGCAACCACCTAGCAACACCTTAGAAACTGCCTATAACCCCATAGCAACCACCTAGCAACCACCTAGAACTCCATAGCAACCATCTAGCAACACCCTAGCAACAACCTGAAACACCATAGCAACTGCCTAGAACCCCATAGCAACCACTTAGCAACACCCTGGCAACCAACCACAACTCCATAGCAATCACCTTGCAACTCCCTAGCAACTGCCTGGAACTCCATAGCAACCACCTAGCAACACCCTAGCAACCACCTAGAACTCCATAGCAACCACCTAGCAACACCCTAGCAACCACCTAAAACTCCATAGCAACCACCTAGCAACCACCTAAAACACCCTAGCAACCGGCTAATACTCCATAGTAACATCTAGCAACACCCTAGCAACCATTTAGAACACCCTAGCAACAACCTAGAACTCCATAGCAACCATCTAGCAACCACCTAAAACACCCTAGCAACCGGCTAATACTCCATAGTAACCATCTAGCAACACCCTAGCAACCACTTAGAACACCCTAGCAACAACCTAGAACTCCATAGCAACCATCTAGCAGCACCCTAGCAATGACTGAGAACACCCTAGCAACTGCCTAGACCTCCATAGCAATTACCTAGCAACACCCTAGACACCACCCAAAACACCCTAGCAATTCCCTAGAATAATATACCTACTACTTAGCACGGTTCACTCTGTTCAACACAAAGTCGACTTTGCATTGGCGCAACCAACCACACTTCACAATTTCTGCAGGAATTGTCTAGTTATTAGTGTGGTTGCCTTAGGCAATCACACTACTATTATCTCACATATTATTATTAGTGTGGTTGCCTTAGGCAATCACACTACTATTATCTCACATATTATTAGTGTGGTTGCCTTAGGCAATCACACTACTATTATCTCACATATTATTATTATTATTATTAGTGTGGTTGCCTTAGGCAATCACACTACTATTATCTCACATATTATTATTATTATTATTATTCCACCCATTTTTTGGACCGCTACTCCTCCCAGAGTTTTTGCACCACATACACGTGCCATATGTCAAATTGACCGGCTTCTTTGGGAATCGTGTGCTATTACTTTGTGGAAAGTTTCGCTGCACGGTTTTTGAGAAATATGACTTTTTATGGCCAATTTTTCCCCATAGGGATGAATGTAAAACGTGACGTCATACATATGTGAGCGGTGAAGTCACAGCATTGGTCGGCTTAGCACACGTGATGCACTTTTAACCTGCTTCATCTACAGGAAATTTAGAATCCAGATGCGGTGCATATCTCCATTTTCGTCGTAATTACAGAAAACACACATTCGTAAACTTCAAATGATTCATACCACAATGTAGATAAAACCTTGACGAACACGTACATGCACGGATTGTGTTGTTCAAACGAGGTTTCCTGGCGACTTAGCCACCACAGTGGATATAGCTTAATGCGGAAGTGCACGCGATAAAAACGGTATTCCAAATGCAAAATTACAAATGAAAACGCTGTCAGCTAGGTATATCAACAAACATATGACTTAGGCATACCCAGATTTCCTCAAAAATAATAGTATTTCACAAGATATTACGCAAAATCGTTGACAACGTTTCGTCAAATGCAGCGTCTTTGAATGCTACTAGTGCTAACAAAGAGTGCATGCATTGAATGCGACGATTAAAACACTTTCGGTTGACCTAAAAAACGATATTCCAAAACCAAAACTACACGTGTTATACCTGGTTAGAAAGCTTATGCTCTCACCTACTGAATAAACGAATTCTCAATCAAGCCAGACGGACCTAAAAAGGGCAACAACGCGTCAAACAACATGTGTCCAGCAGCTTCTGGTCCGGTCTTACTCCAGAAGACGGTGTCATCTTGTAATACCACACATGTTGCTTTGGGTGTTGTCGAACTTTGTAGTACAATCTGGCTTGATCTACACATCATCGATCTAATAGGTGACAGAATAAGCTTTCTAACAATGTATAATATGTCAAATTTTACTTTTGTAATACCGTTTTATATTCCAGCGAGTTGGAAACTTTGGTCTCGTTATAACTGTATTACACATCAGTCTGCATTACACGTCAGACTTAGGGTTTTCCCAAGACCCTCTGAACATGCCAGCTAGCTTTGTGATTCGCCGTCACTCGTCACCGCATACCGCAAGTAAAACACTGAGATCTCAAATTTTGATGAAATGAGAATTTAGCTCTGAATATATGTGTCGCAAATCAACTCGTTGTAGTGATGTTATAGCAGGTACACAATGCCCTGTCTCTGCTTATACTACAGAAACTGTTCGCTCTGTTCAGCACAAAGTCGACTTTGTGTTGGCGGCAACCACACTTCACAATTTCTGCAGGAATTGTCTAGTTATTATTATTATTTATTATTTATTCCACCCATTTTTTGGACCGCTACTCCTCCCAGAGTTTTCGCACTACATACACGTGCAATATGTCAAATCGAGCGGCTTCATCGGGAATGGTGTGCTATTACTTTGTGGAAAGTTTCGGTCTACAGTTTTTGAGAAATTCCACTTTTTTTTTTGTGCAAAAAAAAAAAGTTTTTTCCCATAGAGAATGAATGGCGGAATGTTCACCCTTGTGATGTCACAATGCTGGCCTCTCAGCCTTGTGATGTCACAATGCTCTGTCTTCTAGCAGCTGTACCCTGGTCTCTCTCTGGCTTTGAACACTGGGCATTCATCTGTATGGGGCAAAATTGCCCACAAATTGTGCAATGCTTCATTGGACATGGTAGAGAGTCCGTTGAGTATTGGTGTAAATTAACCTCGCCCCCTTTCCTGATTGGCCGACGTTTGATATTTCATAACTTTTGAACCGTTTGTCATAGAGATTTATGGGTCGCATCATTGGACTCAGTAAAGACCTAGCAACCGCCTAGAACTCCATAGCAACCCCATAGCAACACCCTAGCAACCGCCTACCAGGCCTTAGCAACCACCTAGCAACACCCTAGCAACCACATAGAACACCACTGCAACAGCCTAGAACACCATAGCAACTTCCTAGCAACACCCAAGCAACCACCTAGAACTGCATAGCAACCACCTGGAACACCATAACAACCACCTAGCAACACCCTAGCAACCACCTCGAACACCATTGCAAATGCCTAGCAACACCCTAGCAACCAGCTATAACTCCATAGCAACCACCTAACAACACCCTAGCAACCTCCTGGAACACCATAGCAAATGCCTGGCAACACCCTAGCAACCAGCTATAAGTCCATAGCAACCACCAAACAACACACTAGCAACCACCTAGAGCACCCTAATAACTGCCTAGAACGCCTTAGCAACCACCTAGCAACACCATAGCAACCACCTAGAACTCCATAGCAACCACCTGGCAATACCCTAGCAACCACCTGGAACACCATAGCAAATGCCTAGCAACACCCTAGCAACCGGCTATAACTCCATAGCAACCACCTAGCAACACCCTAGCAACCACCTAGAACTCCATAGCAACCACCTAGCAACACCCTAGCTACCACCTGTAACACCATAGCAACTAGCTAGCAACACCCAAGCAACCACCTTGAATGTCTTAGCAACCGCCCTGAACTCCATAGCTACCATCTAGCAACACCCTACCAACTGCCTAGAACTCCATAGCAACCACCTAACAACACACTAGCAACCACCTAGAGCACCCTAGCAACTGCCTAGAACGCCTTAGCAACCACCTAGCAACACCATAGCAACCACCTAGAACTCCATAGCAACCACCTAGCAACATCCTAGCAACCACCTTGAATACCCTAGCAACACCCTAGCAACTGCCTATAACTCCATAGCAAATGTCTAGGAACAACCTAGCAACCGGCTATAAGTACATAGCAACCACCTAGCAACACCATAGTAACCACCTAGAACACCATAGCATCCACCTAGCAACACCCTAGCAACCAACTAGAATACCCTAGTAACCACCTAGCAACACCCTAGCAACCACCTGGAACACCATAACAACGGCCTAGCAACACCCTAGCAACCACCTATAACTCCATAGCAACCCCCTAGCAACACCCTAGCAACCACCTAGAACTCCATAGCAACCACCTAACAACACCCTAGCAACCACCTGGAACACTATAGCAAATGCCTAGCAACACCCTAGCAACCAGCTATAACTCCATAGCAACCACCTAGCAACACCCTAGCAACCACCTAGAACTCCATAGCAACCACTTAGCAACACCCTAGCAACCACCTGGAACACCATAGCAACCACCCAGAATGCCTTAGCAACCGCACTGAACTCCATAGCAACCATCTAGCAACACCCTAACAACCATCTAGAACTCCATAGCAACCACCTGACAACACACTAGCAACCACCTAGAGCACCCTAACAACTGCCTAGAATGCCTTAGCAACCACCTAGCAACACCACAGCAACCACCTAGAACTCCATAGCAACCACCTAGCAACACCCTAGCAACCACCTGGAACACCATAGCAAATGCCTAGCAACCACCTGGAACACCATAACAACGGCCTAGCAACACCCTAGCAACCACCTATAACTCCATAGCAACCACCTAGCAACACCCTAGCAACCACCTAGAACTCCATAGCAACCACCTAACAACACCTTAGCAACCACCTGGAACACTATAGCAAATGCCTAGCAACACCCTAGCAACCAGCTATAACTCCATAGCAACCACCTAGCAACACCCTAGCAACCACCTAGAACTCCATAGCAACCACTTAGCAACACCCTAGCAACCACCTGGAACACCATAGCAACCACCCAGAATGCCTTAGCAACCGCACTGAACTCCATAGCAACCATCTAGCAACACCCTAACAACCATCTAGAACTCCATAGCAACCATCTAACAACACACTAGCAACCACTTGGGCACCCTAACAACTGCCTAGGATGCCTTAGCAACCACCTAGCAACACCATAGCAACCACCTAGAACTCCATAGCAACCACCTAGCAACACCCTAGCAACCACCTGGAACACCATAGCAAATGCCTAGCAACACCCTAGCAACCACCTAAAACTCCATAGCAACCGCCTAGCAACATCCTAGCAACTGCCTAGAACTCCATAGCAACCACCTAGCAACATCCTAACAACTACCTAGAACTCCATAGCAACCACCTAGCAACATCCTAGCAACCACCTAGAACTCCACAGAACCACCTAGCAACACCCTAGCAACCGCCTCAAACTCCATAGCTACCACCTAGCAACATCCTAGACACCACCTAAAACACCATAGTCACCGCAGAACATCATAGCAACTACCTATCACTGTTCACTCTGTTCAGCACAAAGTCGACTTTGCATTGGCGGCAACCACACTTCACAATTTCTGCAGGAATTGTCTAGTTATTATTATTTTTCTTTCCACCCATTTTTTGGACCGCTACTCCTCCCAGAGTTTTTGCACCACATACACGTGCAATATGTCAAATCGAGCGGCTTGATCGGGAATGATGTGCTATTACTTTGTGGAAAGTTTCGGTGCACGGTTTTTGAGATATTCCACTTTTTTTGGGAAATTTTTCCCATAGAGAATGAATGGTGGAATGTTCACCCTTGTGATGTCACAATGCTGTCTTCACACCTTTATGATGTCACAATGCTCTGTTTTCTAGCAGCAGTACTCTGGTCTCTCTCTAGATTTGAACATTCTGCCATTCATCTCTATGGGGAAAAATTGCCCACAAACTGTGCAATGCCTCATTGGACATGGTAGAGAGTCCTTTGTCCATTGGTGTAGATCAGCCTCGCCCCCATTCCTGATTGGCCGATGTTTGATATTTCATAACTTTTGAACCGTTTGTCATAGAGAATTATGGGTCACGTCATTGGACTCAGTAAAGACCTAGCAACCGCCTAGAACTCCATAGCAACCTCCTAGCAACACCCTAGCAACCGCCTATAACTCCAAAGCAACGACCTAGCAACACCCTAGCAACCACCTAGAATAACCTAGCAACCGCCTAGAACTCCATAGCAACCACCTAACAACACACTAGCAACCACCTGGAACACCATAGCAAATGCCTAGCAACACCCTAGCAACCGGCTATAACTCCATAGCAACCACCTAGCAACACCCTAGCAACCACCTGGAACACCATAGCAACCACCTAGCAACACCCTAGCAACCACCTGGAACATCATAGCAAATGCATAGCAACACCCTAGCAACCGGCTATAACTCCATAGCAACCACCTAGCAACACCATAGCAACCAACTTGCAACGCCCTAGCAACCACCTAGAATACCTTAGCAACCACCTAGCAACACCCTAGCAACCACTTGGAACACCATAACAACTGCCTAGCAACACCCTAGCAACCGCCTATAACTCCATAGCAACCACCTAGCAACATCCTAGCAACCACCTAGAAAACCCTACCAACCACATAGCAACACCCTAGCAACCGCCTCTAACTCCATAGCAACCACCTAGCAACACCCTAGCAACCACCTGGAACACCATAGCAACCGCTTATAACTCCATAGCAACCACCTAGCAACACCCTAGCAACCACCTGGAACACCATAACAATTGCCTATCAACACCCTAGCAACCGCCTATAACTCCATAGTCACCACCAGAACATCATAGCAACTACCTAACACTGTTCATTCTGTTCAGCAGAAAGTCAACTTGCATTGGCGGCAACCACAGTTCACAATTTCTGCAGGAATTGTCTAGTTATTATTATTATTATTCCACCCATTTTTTGGACCGCTACTCCTCCCAGAGTTTTCGCACCACATACACATGCCATATGTCAAATTGACCGGCTTCTTTGGGAATCGATGGCTATTACTTTGTGGAAATTTTCGCTGCATGGTTTTTGAGAAATATGACTTTTTATGGCCAATTTTTCCCATTGAAAATGAATGGGGCGGTGACGTCATAAAAATGTGAATTATGAAGTTACACCATTGGTCGTATTTGCACACGTGATGCGGTCCGCTGTCCGTCCTCACCAGTCACCAGAAAGGATATAGTTGAACGCGGAAGTGAACGGATAAAACAGTATTCCAAATGCAAAATTACAAATGAAAACGCTGTCAGCTAGGTATATCAACAAAACATATGGCTTAGGCATACCCAGATTTCCTCAATAATAACAGTATTTCACAAGATATTACGCAAATTCTTTGACGACGTTTCGTCAGGTCTTTGAATGCTAATGCTAACAAAGACTACATGCATTGTATGCGACGAATAAAAAACTTTCGGTTGACCTAAAAAAACGATATTCCAAAACCAAAATTAGACGTGCTGTTATACCTGGTTAGAAAGCTTATGCTCTCACCTACTGAATAAACGAATTCTCAAACAAGCCAGACTGTACTAAAGAGTGCAACAACGCCGTGAACAACACCTGTGCAACAGCTTCTGGTCCGGTCTTACTTCAGAAAACCATGTGGGCTTGTAATACCACATGTTGCTTTGGGTGTTGTCGAACTTTCTAGTACAAACTGGCTCGATTGATAATTCATTTATTCAGTAGGTGACAGAATAAGCTTTCTAACTATGTGTAATATGTCAAATTTTGCTTTTGTAACACTGTGTAATATCCCATCGTATTGGAAACTTTGGTCTCATTAGAGCTGCATTACACATTCAGTCCGTCGTAGCAGGGACAGCAACGCGCTCTCACCCCAACGCGTTTGCTAAAGTACAGAACTCCTCTTGCATGCTGTTGATGCACCCCTTGCTGCAACAGAAGCTAGTAGTGCTGGCTACCAGCCGAACCTTATTCACAGAAGCTGTATTTAAAATTAGTTAAAATGCGACTATTTTAACACATATTTCTCGCGTCATTTTCGTTCTTGGAAATTCGGCTCGGCTAACACGTAATAGGCTACTCTGTCTATGAGTTGGTCTCTAAGCTAACAGATTTACAGTTGTATGGTTAAATGAGCTGAAATTCACGCTAAACCATACGTCGATCAAATTAATCTCTCCTGTCTTGCTTTTTAAATGGTGCGATCACGCAGTTTATACGTAGGGTTTTTCCAAGACCCTCTGAACATGCCAGCTAGCTTTATGATTCGCCGTCACTCGTCACAGCATACCGTGAGTAAAACACTGAGATCTCAAGTTTTGATGAAAGGATAATTTAGCTCTGAATATGTGTGTTGCAAATCAAGTCGTTGCCGTGATGTTATAGCATATATACCATAATCTGTCTCTGCTTATACTACAGAAACTGTTCACTCGTTCGGCACAAAGTCGACTTTGCGTTGGCGGCAACCACACTTCACAATTTCTGCAGGAATTGTCTAGTTATTATTATTATTATTATTTTTCTTTCCACCCATTTTTTGGACCGCTACTCCTCCCAGAGTTTTCGCACCACATACACGTGCCATATGTCAAATTGACCGGCTTCTTTGGGAATCGCGTGCTATTACTTTGTGGAAAGTTTCGCTGCACGGTTTTTGAGAAATATGACTTTTTATGGCCAATTTTTCCCATTGAAAATGAATGGGGACGGTGACGTCATAAAAATGTGAATTATGAAGTTACAGCATTGGTCGGCTTTGCACACGTGATGCGGTCCGCTCTACGTCCTCACCAGCCACCAGAAAGGATATAGCTGAACGCGGAAGTGAACGGATACAACAGTATTCCAAATGCAAAATTACAAATGAAAACGCTGTCAGCTAGGTATATCAACAAAACATATGGCTTAGGCATACCCAGAAGTCCTCAATAATAACAGTATTTCACAAGATATTACGCAAATTCTTTGACGACGTTTCGTCAGGTCCAGCGTCTTTGAATGCTAATGCTAACAAAGACTACATGCATTGTAAGCGACGATTAAAAAACTTTCGGTTGACCTAAAAAAAAACGATATTCCAAAACCAAAATTAGACGTGCTGTTATACCTGGTTAGAAAGCTTATGCTCTCACCTACTGAATAAACGAATTCTCAAACAAGCCAGACTGTACTAAAGAGTGCAACAACGCCGTCAACAGCACGTGTGCAGCAGCTTCTGGTCCGGTCTTACTTCAGAAAACGATGTGGGCTTGTAATACCACACATGTTGCTTTGGGTGTTGTCGAACTTTGTAGTACAATCTGCCTTCATCTACACATCATCGATCTAATAGGTGACAGAATAAGCTTTCTAACAATGTATAATATGTCAAATTTTACTTTTGTAATACCGTTTTATATTCCAGCGAGTTGGAAACTTTGGTCTCGTTATAACTGCATTACACATCAGTCTGCATTACACGTCAGACTTTTTTTTCCAAGACCCTCTAAACATGCCAGCTAGCTTTGTGATTCGCCGTCACTCGTCACCGCATACCGCAAGTAAAACACTGAGATCTCAAATTTTGATGAAAGGATAATTTAGCTCTGAATATATGTGTCGCAAATCAACTCGTTGTAGTGATGTTATAGCAGGTACACAATGCCCTGTCTCTGCTTATACTACAGAAACTGTTCACTCCGTTCAGCACAAAGTCGACTTTGCGTTGGCGGCAACCACACTTCACAATTTTGCTGCAGGAATTGTCTAGTTATTATTATTATTCCACCCATTTTTTTGGACCACTACTCCTCCCAGAGTTTTCGCACCGCATACACGTGCAATATGTCAAATCGAGCGGCTTGATCGGGAATAGTGTGCTATTACTTTGTGGAAAGTTTGGGTGGACGGTGTTTGAGAAATTTGACTTTTTTTGGGAAATTTTTCCCATAGAGAATGAATGGCGGAATGTTCACCCTTGTGATGTCACAATGCTGTCTTCTCAGCTTTGTGATGTCACAATGCTCTGTCTTCTAGCAGCAGTACTCTGGTCTCTCTCTAGATTTGAACATTCTGCCATTCATCTCTATGGGGAAAGATTGCCCACAAATTGTGCAATGCTTCATTGGACATGGTAGAGAGTCCTTTGTCCATTGGTGGAGATCAGCCTTGCCCCCCTTCCTGATTGGCCGATGTTTGATATTTCATAACTTTTGACCTGTTTTTCATAGAGAACTATGGGTCGCGTCATTGGACTCAGTAAAGACCTAGCAACCACCTAGCAACACCCTAGCAACAACCTAAAACAGCCTAACAACCACCTGGAAAGCCATAGCAACCACCTAGCAACACCCTAGCAACCACCTAGCACTCGATAGCAACCACCTAGCAGCACCATAGCAACCTCCTAGAACACCCTAGCAACCACCTAGAACTCCATAGCAACTGCCTAAAACACCATAGTAACCACTCTGCAACACCCTAGCAACCTCCTAGAACACCCTAGCAACCACCTAGCAACACCCTAGCAACCACCTAGAACTCCATAGCAACCACCTAGCAACACCCTAGTAACCACCTCTAACACCCTAGCAACTGCCTAAAACAGCATAGCAACCACCTAGCAACGCCCTAGCAACCGCCTAGAACTCCCTAGCAACCACCTAGCAGCACCCTAGCAACTACCAAAAACACCCTAGCAACTGCCTAGAACTCCATAGCAACCACCTAGCAACACCTTAGAAACCGCCTATAACTCCATAGCAACCACCTAGGAACAAGCTAGTAACTACATTGAATACCCTAACAACCACCCAGAACTCCATAGCAACCACCTAGCAACACCCTAGCAACCACCTGGATCACCATAGCAACTACCTAGTAACACCCTAGCAACCGCCTATAACTCCATAGCAACCACCTAGCAACACCTTAGAAACTGCCTATAACCCCATAGCAACCACCTAGCAACCACCTAGAACTCCATAGCAACCATCTAGCAACACCCTAGCAACAACCTGAAACACCATAGCAACTGCCTAGAACCCCATAGCAACCACTTAGCAACACCCTGGCAACCAACCACAACTCCATAGCAATCACCTTGCAACTCCCTAGCAACTGCCTGGAACTCCATAGCAACCACCTAGCAACACCCTAGCAACCACCTAGAACTCCATAGCAACCACCTAGCAACACCCTAGCAACCACCTAAAACTCCATAGCAACCACCTAGCAACCACCTAAAACACCCTAGCAACCGGCTAATACTCCATAGTAACCATCTAGCAACACCCTAGCAACCATTTAGAACACCCTAGCAACAACCTAGAACTCCATAGCAACCATCTAGCAACCACCTAAAACACCCTAGCAACCGGCTAATACTCCATAGTAACCATCTAGCAACACCCTAGCAACCACTTAGAACACCCTAGCAACAACCTAGAACTCCATAGCAACCATCTAGCAGCACCCTAGCAATGACTGAGAACACCCTAGCAACTGCCTAGACCTCCATAGCAATTACCTAGCAACACCCTAGACACCACCCAAAACACCCTAGCAATTCCCTAGAATAATATACCTACTACTTAGCACGGTTCACTCTGTTCAACACAAAGTCGACTTTGCATTGGCGGCAACCACACTTCACAATTTCTGCAGGAATTGTCTAGTTATTAGTGTGGTTGCCTTAGGCAATCACACTACTATTATCTCACATATTATTATTAGTGTGGTTGCCTTAGGCAATCACACTACTATTATCTCACATATTATTAGTGTGGTTGCCTTAGGCAATCACACTACTATTATCTCACATATTATTATTATTATTATTAGTGTGGTTGCCTTAGGCAATCACACTACTATTATCTCACATATTATTATTATTATTATTATTCCACCCATTTTTTGGACCGCTACTCCTCCCAGAGTTTTTGCACCACATACACGTGCCATATGTCAAATTGACCGGCTTCTTTGGGAATCGTGTGCTATTACTTTGTGGAAAGTTTCGCTGCACGGTTTTTGAGAAATATGACTTTTTATGGCCAATTTTTCCCCATAGGGATGAATGTAAAACGTGACGTCATACATATGTGAGCGGTGAAGTCACAGCATTGGTCGGCTTAGCACACGTGATGCACTTTTAACCTGCTTCATCTACAGGAAATTTAGAATCCAGATGCGGTGCATATCTCCATTTTCGTCGTAATTACAGA
Source organism: Anguilla japonica (assembly GCA_025169545.1). NCBI lineage: Eukaryota > Metazoa > Chordata > Actinopteri > Anguilliformes > Anguillidae > Anguilla > Anguilla japonica. The sequence continues at coordinate 38,929,778 of CM045888.1, forward strand.
AAACACACATTCGTAAACTTCAAATGATTCATACCACAATGTAGATAAAACCTTGACGAACACGTACATGCACGGATTGTGTTGTTCAAACGAGGTTTCCTGGCGACTTAGCCACCACAGTGGATATAGCTTAATGCGGAAGTGCACGCGATAAAAACGGTATTCCAAATGCAAAATTACAAATGAAAACGCTGTCAGCTAGGTATATCAACAAACATATGACTTAGGCATACCCAGATTTCCTCAAAAATAATAGTATTTCACAAGATATTACGCAAAATCGTTGACAACGTTTCGTCAAATGCAGCGTCTTTGAATGCTACTAGTGCTAACAAAGAGTGCATGCATTGAATGCGACGATTAAAACACTTTCGGTTGACCTAAAAAACGATATTCCAAAACCAAAACTACACGTGTTATACCTGGTTAGAAAGCTTATGCTCTCACCTACTGAATAAACGAATTCTCAATCAAGCCAGACGGACCTAAAAAGGGCAACAACGCCGTCAACAACATGTGTCCAGCAGCTTCTGGTCCGGTCTTACTCCAGAAGACGGTGTCATCTTGTAATACCACACATGTTGCTTTGGGTGTTGTCGAACTTTGTAGTACAATCTGGCTTGATCTACACATCATCGATCTAATAGGTGACAGAATAAGCTTTCTAACAATGTATAATATGTCAAATTTTACTTTTGTAATACCGTTTTATATTCCAGCGAGTTGGAAACTTTGGTCTCGTTATAACTGCATTACACATCAGTCTGCATTACACGTCAGACTTAGGGTTTTTCCAAGACCCTCTGAACATGCCAGCTAGCTTTGTGATTCGCCGTCACTCGTCACCGCATACCGCAAGTAAAAGACTGAGATCTCAAATTTTTGATGAAAGGATAATTTAGCTCTGAATATATGTGTCGCAAATCAACTTGTTGTAGTGATGTTATAGCAGGTACACAATGCCCTGTCTCTGCTTATACTACAGAAACTGTTCACTCCGTTCAGCACAAAGTCGACTTTGCATTGGCGGCAACCACACTTCACAATTTCTGCAGGAATTGTCTAGTTAGTGTGGTTGCCTTAGGCAATCACACTACTATTATCTCACATATTATTATTATTAGTGTGGTTGCCTTAGGCAATCACACTACTATTATCTCACATATTATTATTATTATTATTATTTATTATTTATTCCACCCATTTTTTGGACCGCTACTCCTCCCAGAGTTTTCGCACTACATACACGTGCAATATGTCAAATCGAGCGGCTTCATCGGGAATGGTGTGCTATTACTTTGTGGAAAGTTTCGGTCTACAGTTTTTGAGAAATTCCACTTTTTTTGTGCAAAAAAAAAAGTTTTTTCCCATAGAGAATGAATGGCGGAATGTTCACCCTTGTGATGTCACAATGCTGGCCTCTCAGCCTTGTGATGTCACAATGCTCTGTCTTCTAGCAGCTGTACCCTGGTCTCTCTCTGGCTTTGAACACTGGGCATTCATCTGTATGGGGCAAAATTGCCCACAAATTGTGCAATGCTTCATTGGACATGGTAGAGAGTCCGTTGAGTATTGGTGTAAATTAACCTCGCCCCCTTTCCTGATTGGCCGACGTTTGATATTTCATAACTTTTGAACCGTTTGTCATAGAGATTTATGGGTCGCATCATTGGACTCAGTAAAGACCTAGCAACCGCCTAGAACTCCATAGCAACCCCATAGCAACACCCTAGCAACCGCCTACCAGGCCTTAGCAACCACCTAGCAACACCCTAGCAACCACATAGAACACCACTGCAACAGCCTAGAACACCATAGCAACTTCCTAGCAACACCCAAGCAACCACCTAGAACTGCATAGCAACCACCTGGAACACCATAACAACCACCTAGCAACACCCTAGCAACCACCTCGAACACCATTGCAAATGCCTAGCAACACCCTAGCAACCAGCTATAACTCCATAGCAACCACCTAACAACACCCTAGCAACCTCCTGGAACACCATAGCAAATGCCTGGCAACACCCTAGCAACCAGCTATAAGTCCATAGCAACCACCTAACAACACACTAGCAACCACCTAGAGCACCCTAATAACTGCCTAGAACGCCTTAGCAACCACCTAGCAACACCATAGCAACCACCTGACAACACACTAGCAACCACCTAGAGCACCCTAACAACTGCCTAGAATGCCTTAGCAACCACCTAGCAACACCACAGCAACCACCTAGAACTCCATAGCAACCACCTAGCAACACCCTAGCTACCACCTGTAACACCATAGCAACTAGCTAGCAACACCCAAGCAACCACCTAGAATGTCTTAGCAACCGCCCTGAACTCCATAGCTACCATCTAGCAACACCCTACCAACTGCCTAGAACTCCATAGCAACCACCTAACAACACACTAGCAACCACCTAGAGCACCCTAGCAACTGCCTAGAACGCCTTAGCAACCACCTAGCAACACCATAGCAACCACCTAGAACTCCATAGCAACCACCTAGCAACATCCTAGCAACCACCTTGAATACCCTAGCAACACCCTAGCAACTGCCTATAACTCCATAGCAAATGTCTAGGAACAACCTAGCAACCGGCTATAAGTACATAGCAACACCATAGTAACCACCTAGAACACCATAGCATCCACCTAGCAACACCCTAGCAACCAACTAGAATACCCTAGTAACCACCTAGCAACACCCTAGCAACCACCTGGAACACCATAACAACGGCCTAGCAACACCCTAGCAACCACCTATAACTCCATAGCAACCCCCTAGCAACACCCTAGCAACCACCTAGAACTCCATAGCAACCACCTAACAACACCCTCGCAACCACCTGGAACACTATAGCAAATGCCTAGCAACACCCTAGCAACCAGCTATAACTGCATAGCAACCACCTAGCAACACCCTAGCAACCACCTAGAACTCCATAGCAACCACTTAGCAACACCCTAGCAACCACCTGGAACACCATAGCAACCACCCAGAATGCCTTAGCAACCGCACTGAACTCCATAGCAACCATCTAGCAACACCCTAACAACCATCTAGAACTCCATAGCAACCACCTGACAACACACTAGCAACCACCTAGAGCACCCTAACAACTGCCTAGAATGCCTTAGCAACCACCTAGCAACACCACAGCAACCACCTAGAACTCCATAGCAACCACCTAGCAACACCCTAGCAACCACCTGGAACACCATAGCAAATGCCTAGCAACCACCTGGAACACCATAACAATGGCCTAGCAACACCCTAGCAACCACCTATAACTCCATAGCAACCACCTAGCAACACCCTAGCAACCACCTAGAACTCCATAGCAACCACCTAACAACACCCTAGCAACCACCTGGAACACTATAGCAAATGCCTAGCAACACCCTAGCAACCAGCTATAACTCCATAGCAACCACCTAGCAACACCCTAGCAACCACCTAGAACTCCATAGCAACCACTTAGCAACACCTTAGCAACCACCTGGAACACCATAGCAACCACCCAGAATGCCTTAGCAACCGCACTGAACTCCATAGCAACCATCTAGCAACACCCTAACAACCATCTAGAACTCCATAGCAACCACCTAACAACACACTAGCAACCACCTAGAGCACCCTAACAACTGCCTAGAATGCCTTAGCAACCACCTAGCAACACCATAGCAACCACCTAGAACTCCATAGCAACCACCTAGCAACACCCTAGCAACCACCTGGAACACCATAGCAAATGCCTAGCAACACCCTAGCAACCACCTAAAACTCCATAGCAACCGCCTAGCAACATCCTAGCAACTGCCTAGAACTCCATAGCAACCACCTAGCAACATCCTAACAACTACCTAGAACTCCATAGCAACCACCTAGCAACATCCTAGCAACCACCTAGAACTCCACAGACCCACCTAGCAACACCCTAGCAACCGCCACAAACTCCATAGCTACCACCTAGCAACATCCTAGACACCACCTAAAACACCATAGTCACCGCAGAACATCATAGCAACTACCTATCACTGTTCACTCTGTTCAGCACAAAGTCGACTTTGCATTGGCGGCAACCACACTTCACAATTTCTGCAGGAATTGTCTAGTTAGTGTGGTTGCCTTAGGCAATCACACTACTATTATCTCACATATTATTATTAGTGTGGTTGCCTTAGGCAATCACACTATTATTATCCCACATATTATTATTATTATTATTATTCCACCCATTTTTTGGACCGCTACTCCTCCCAGAGTTTTTGCACCACATACACGTGCCATATGTCAAATTGACCGGCTTCTTTGGGAATCGTGTGCTATTACTTTGTGGAAAGTTTCGCTGCACGGTTTTTGAGAAATATGACTTTTTATGGCCAATTTTTCCCCATAGGGATGAATGTAAAACATGACGTCATACATATGTGAGCGGTGAAGTCACAGCATTGGTCGGCTTAGCACACGTGATGCACTTTTAACCTGCTTCATCTACAGGAAATTTAGAATCCAGATGCGGTGCATATCTCCATTTTCGTCGTAATTACAGAAAACACACATTCGTAAACTTCAAATGATTCATACCACAATGTAGATAAAACCTTGACGAAGACGTACATGCACGGATTGTGTTGTTCAAACGAGGTTTCCTGGCGACTTAGCCACCACAGTGGATATAGCTTAATGCGGAAGTGCACGCGATAAAAACGGTATTCCAAATGCAAAATTACAAATGAAAACGCTGTCAGCTAGGTATATCAACAAACATATGACTTAGGCATACCCAGATTTCCTCAAAAATAATAGTATTTCACAAGATATTACGCAAAATCGTTGACAACGTTTCGTCAAATGCAGCGTCTTTGAATGCTACTAGTGCTAACAAAGAGTGCATGCATTGAATGCGACGATTAAAACACTTTCGGTTGACCTAAAAAACGATATTCAAAAACCAAAACTACACGTGTTATACCTGGTTAGAAAGCTTATGCTCTCACCTACTGAATAAACGAATTCTCAATCAAGCCAGACGGACCTAAAAAGGGCAACAACGCCGTCAACAACATGTGTCCAGCAGCTTCTGGTCCGGTCTTACTCCAGAAGACGGTGTCATCTTGTAATACCACACATGTTGCTTTGGGTGTTGTCGAACTTTGTAGTACAATCTGGCTTGATCTACACATCATCGATCTAATAGGTGACAGAATAAGCTTTCTAACAATGTATAATATGTCAAATTTTACTTTTGTAATACCGTTTTATATTCCAGCGAGTTGGAAACTTTGGTCTCGTTATAACTGCATTACACATCAGTCTGCATTACACGTCAGACTTAGGGTTTTTCCAAGACCCTCTGAACATGCCAGCTAGCTTTGTGATTCGCCGTCACTCGTCACCGCATACCGCAAGTAAAAGACTGAGATCTCAAATTTTGATGAAAGGATAATTTAGCTCTGAATATATGTGTCGCAAATCAACTTGTTGTAGTGATGTTATAGCAGGTACACAATGCCCTGTCTCTGCTTATACTACAGAAACTGTTCACTCCTCCGTTCAGCACAAAGTCGACTTTGCGTTGGCGGCAACCACACTTCACAATTTCTGCAGGAATTGTCTAGTTAGTGTGGTTGCCTTAGGCAATCACACTACTATTATCTCACATATTATTATTATTATTAGTGTGGTTGCCTTAGGCAATCACACTACTATTATCTCACATATTATTATTATTATTATCTTTATTCTTTCCACCCATTTTTTGGACCGCTACTCCTCCCAGAGTTTTCGCACCACATACACGTGCCATATGTCAAATTGACCGGCTTCTTTGGGAATCGCGTGCTATTACTTTGTGGAAAGTTTCGCTGCACGGTTTTTGAGAAATATGACTTTTTATGGCCAATTTTTCCCATTGAAAATGAATGGGGACGGTGACGTCATAAAAATGTGAATTATGAAGTTACAGCATTGGTCGGCTTTGCACACGTGATGCGGTTTGCTCTACGTCCTCACCAGTCACCAGAAAGGATATAGTTGAACGCGGAAGTGAACGGATAAAACAGTATTCCAAATGCAAAATTACAAATGAAAACGCTGTCAGCTAGGTATATCAACAAAACATATGGCTTAGGCATACCCAGATTTCCTCAATAATAACAGTATTTCACAAGATATTACGCAAATTCTTTGACGACGTTTCGTCAGGTCCAGCGTCTTTGAATGCTAATGCTAACAAAGACTACATGCATTGTAAGCGACGATTAAAAAACTTTCGGTTGACCTAAAAAAACGATATTCCAAAACCAAAATTAGACGTGCTGTTATACCTGGTTAGAAAGCTTATGCTCTCACCTACTGAATAAACGAATTCTCAAACAAGCCAGACTGTACTAAAGAGTGCAACAACGCCGTCAACAGCACGTGTGCAGCAGCTTCTGGTCCGGTCTTACTTCAGAAAACGATGTGGGCTTGTAATACCACACATGTTGCTTTGGGTGTTGTCGAACTTTGTAGTACAATCTGCCTTCATCTACACATCATCGATCTAATAGGTGACAGAACAAGCTTTCTAACAATGTATAATATGTCAAATTTTACTTTTGTAATAACGTTTTATATTCCAGCGAGTTGGAAACTTTGGTCTCGTTATAACTGCATTACACATCAGTCTGCATTACACGTCAGACTTTTTTTTCCAAGACCCTCTAAACATGCCAGCTAGCTTTGTGATTCGCCGTCACTCGTCACCGCATACCGCAAGTAAAACACTGAGATCTCAAATTTTGATGAAAGGATAATTTAGCTCTGAATATATGTGTCGCAAATCAACTCGTTGTAGTGATGTTATAGCAGGTACACAATGCCCTGTCTCTGCTTATACTACAGAAACTGTTCACTCCGTTCAGCACAAAGTCGACTTTGCGTTGGCGGCAACCACACTTCACAATTTCTGCAGGAATTGTCTAGTTAGTGTGGTTGCCTTAGGCAATCACACTACTATTATCTCACATATTATTATTATTATTATTATTTTTATTTCTTTCCACCCATTTTTTGGACCGCTACTCCTCCCAGAGTTTTCGCACCACATACACATGCAATATGTCAAATCGAGCGGCTTGATCGGGAATGGTGTGCTATTACTTTGTGGAAAGTTTGGGTGGACGGTTTTTGAGAAATTTGACGTTTTTTGGGAAATTTTTCCCATAGAGAATGAATGGCGGAATGTTCACCATTGTGATGTCACAATGCTGTCTTCTCACCCTTATGATGTCACAATGGTCTGTCTTCTAGCAGCAGTACTCTGGTCTCTCTCTGGCTTTGGACATTCGGCATTCATCTCTATGGGGCATAATTGCCCACAAATTGTGGGATGCCTCATTGGACGTGTTAGAGAGTCCTTTGTCCGTTGGTGTAAATTAAATTCGCCCCCTTTCCTGATTGGCCGACATTTGATATTTCATAACTTTTGAACCGTTTGTTATAGAGAACTATGTGTCGCGTTATTGGACTCTGTAAAGAAAGAGCAACCGCCTAGAACTCCATAGCAACCACCTAGCAACATCCTAGCAACCGCCTTTAACTCCATAGCAACGACCTAGCAACACCCTAGCAACCATCTAGAACACCCTAGCAACCGCCTAGAACTCCATCGCAACCACCTGACAAGACACTAGCAACCACCTGTAACACCATATCAAATGCCTAGCAACACCCTAGCAACCGGCTATAACTCCATAGCAACCACCTAGCAACACCATAGAAACCACCTAGAACTCCATAGCAACCACCTAGCAACACCCTAGCAACCACCTGGAACTCCATAGCAACTACCTAGCAACATCCTAGCAACCGCCTATAACTCCATAGTAACGACCTAGCAACACCCTAGCAACCACCTAGAACACCCTAGCAACCGCCTAGAACTCCATAGCAACCACCTAACGACACACTAGCAACCACCTGGAACACCATAGCAAATGCCTAGCAACACCCTGGCAACCAGCAATAACTCCATAGCAACCACCTAGCAACACCATAGCAACAACCTAGAACTCCATAGCAACCACCTAGCAATACCCTAGCAACCACCTGGAACACCATAGCAACCACCTAGCAACACCCTAGCAACCACCTGGAACACCATAACAACTGCCTAGCAACACCCTAGCAACCGCCTATAACTCCATAGCAACCACCTAGCAACACCATAGCAACAACCTAGAACTCCATAGCAACCACCTAGCAATACCCTAGCAACCACCTGGAACACCATAGCAACCACCTAGCAACATCCTAGCAACTACCTAGCAACACCCTAGCAACCAGCTGGAACACCATAGCAAATGCATAGCAACACCCTAGCAACCGGCTGTAACTCCATAGCAACCACCTAGCAACACCCTTGCAACCACCTAGAATACCCTAGCAACCACCTAGCAACACCCTAGCAACCACCTGGAACACAATAACAACTGCCTAGCAACACCCTAGCAACCGCTTATAACTCCATAGCAACCATTTAGCAACAATCTAGCAACCACCTAGAATACCCTAGCAACACCCTAGCAACCGCCTATAACTCCATAGCAAATGCTTAGCAACACCCTAGCAACCGGCTATATCTCCATAGCAACTACCTAGCAACACCATAGCAACCACCTAGAATACCCTAGCTACCACCTGGAACACCATAGTAACTACCTAGCAACAATCTAGCAACCGCCTATAACTCCATAGCAACCTCCTAGCAACCACCTAGAATACCCTAGCAACCACCTAGCAACACCCTAGCAACCACCTAGAACTGCGTAGCAACCACCTTGCAACACCTTAGCAACCACCTGGAACACCATAGCAAATGCCTAGCAACACCCTAGCAACCGCCTATAACTCCATAGCAAATGCTTAGCAACACCCTAGCAACCGGCTATAACGCCATAGCAACCACCGAGCAACACCATAGCAATCACCTAGAACTCCATAGCAACCATCGAGCAACACCCTAGCAACCACGTGGAACACCATAGCAACCACCTAGCAACAACCTAGCAACCACCTGGAACACCATAACAACTGCCTAGCAACACCCTAGCAACTGCCTATAAATCCATCGCAACCACCTAGAAAACCCTAGCAACCACCTAGCAACACCCTAGCAACTGCCTATAACTCCATAGCAACCACCTAGCAACACCCAAGCAACCACTTGGAACACCATAGCAAATGCATAGCAACACCCTAGCAACTGGCTATAACTCCATAGCAACCACCTAGCAACACCATAGCAACCATCTTGCAACACCCTAGCAACCACCTAGAATGCCCTAGCAACCACCTGGAACACCATAACAACTGCCTAGCAACATCCTAGCAACCGCCTATAACTCCATAGCAACCACCTATCAACATCCTAGCAACCACCTAGAATACCTTAGCAACACCCTACCAACCGCCTATAACTCTTTAGCAATTGCCTAACAACACCCTAGCAACCGGCTATAACTCCATAGCAACCACTTGGCAACACCATAGCAACCACCTAGAACTCCATAGCATCCACCTAGGAACACCCTAGCAACCACCTAGAATCCCCTAGCAACCACCTAGCAACACCCTAGCAACCACCTGGAACACCATAACAACTGCCTAGCAACACCCTAGCAACCACCTGGAACACCATAGCAAATTCCTAGCAACACCCTAGCAACCAGCTATAACTCCATAGCAACCACCTAGCAACACTCTAGCAACCACCTGGAACACCATAGCAAATGCCTAGCAACACCCTTGCAACCAGCTATAACTCCATAGCAACCACCTAGCAACCCCCTAGCAACCACCTAGAACTCCATAGCAAACCACTTAGCAACACCCTAGCAACCACCTAGAACACCATAGCAACCACCTAGCAACACCCAGGCAACCACCCAGAATGCCTTAGCAACCGCCCTGAACTCCATAGCAACCATCTAGCAACACCCTAACAACCACCTAGAACTCCATAGCAACCACCTAACAACACACTAGCAACCACTTAGAGCACCCTAACAACTGCCTAGAATGCCTTAGCAACCACCTAGCAACACCATAGCAACCACCTAGAACTCCATAGCAACCACCTAGCAACACCCTAGCAACCACCTGGAACACCATAGCAAATGCCTAGCAACACCCTAGCAACCACCTAGAACTCCATAGTAACCACCTAGCAACATTCTAGCAACTGCCTAGAACTCCATAGCAACCACCTAGCAACATCCTAGCAACTGCCTAGAACTCCATAGCAACTACCTAGAACACCCTAACAACTGCCTAGAATTCCATAGCAACCACCTAGAACTTCATAGAACCACCTAGCAACACCCTAGCAACCGCCTCAAACTCCATAGCAACCACCTAGCAACATCCTAGACACCACCTAAAACACCACTGTCACCGCCAGAACATCATAGCAGCTACCTACCACTGTTCACTCTGTTCAGCACAAAGTCGACTTTGCATTGGCGGCAACCACACTTCTGCAGGAATTGTCTAGTTATTATTATTATTATTATTATTATTATTATTATTATTATTGAACCTTCCAAATATAGCTACATGTTACTTTCTTTTTGTTTTGTAAGTCTTTTTTATTTTTATTATTATTTCACTTTTTTTCATTGTAAATACTGGCCACCTGTTTTCCACCTGTCTAAACGGCAATAAATCTCCTTTTGCATCTTCTTTTTGGTCTTCATCATTGGTTTTCCACTGCCGTAAGGTCTGTCCTCCCACACAAAGCAAGCAGATAAATCAAGTGAATTATATTACCTTGCTGTTCCAGTCTGCAATCACTTTTAACAAGAATTTAAATTTACAGATTTACAAATCTTAGACTCATACAATAAAATCACAGATCTCCTTTCAACAACAGTAGCTAGGATGTAGCTAGCTCCCATAACACAGAATGGCTGAGTGCACACATCTTGACTGTAGTATTTAAACCAGTTAGAAGTTGTGGTTATCCTGCTTGTAACAGTCGACTGCCACTGAATGTTTGTATCATTCGGAAAAGTTAGCCATCTACAAGTGTTCTACTGTCTAGCTAACTGGCTGGAGATAGTCAGGAAGACAGCTCGATAGCAAGCTTGTTAAACCTAATAGTTATTTAGTTATATTGCTAACCACAACTTCTCACTGCATTTCAGTCTTGCTAGCTCGGCGTAGCTTTTCATATGTAGACTACGTATCTAGCAAGCTAGCTAATGTAATGTACAGTCTTGCCGAATGCTTCTATAAAAATATTGACTGCCTTATTTATTACTTTTACATGCAGAAATGTTATAAACCATATCAGAAATGGCCACAATGAGTCCTGTAGCTAGCCAGCAAAGCCACAGTTGCAGTTCCGTGGCCACAGTTTGTCAGACAATTTGAAAGCTTTTTCGGAGCGCACCCCTGTGGGTTAATGTCATTTTTCTGCATTTACCTTCGCCTTTAGGTACCCAGTGCGCACACTCTGGTACCAATGGCCCATGGTCAAACATGGCTGCGTGCATGAATTTGCTTCATGCGCCTTTGAGCAGCTCCCATAGGAATCCATGGAACCGGTAAACGGAAGCTGTCTTCAGTTCTTGTATATCTCGATGGTTGCGGTGCACTGGACGCCATTTTGGTTTCTGCAACTTCGGCAATCGGAGCAAGCGGTGATGTCCGTTCCATACATAGACTGTATACAAATATGGACAAAGCCACTGTGACGTCACCCATTGACTCTCCCTGAGTCTGGAAAAAACATTCTGAAGCCTAGGAAGTAGGGTTTGCGGGCTCCGCCATGTCGTCCATTTGGCAAGACAACCTGCCTGCAGCAAGCTGGGCAACCTCCACCAGATGGACCTCCACGCAGGGGACCAGAAGCACGTAACCTTCATGTGAAGGACCCAATGAACAAGTGGAAGAATCAGAAATTACATAACCTCTACACTAGGAACGGAACACATGTGACCCAAACAAATTGTTCGTATACAGTTCGTTGGAGTGGAGTTTGACGACGGGAAAAGAACGGAACAAACTACAGAACTGTTTAAAGCAAAAGGTGAAAGAAGGCAGGTTTCTTGAACATACGAAGCTAAAGCCGAGATATATCAATGTTTTATCACTTTGGCTGAACTTTTAAAAATTTTTTATTTTATTGTATTTATTTATTCACACAAAGTAAGTGATAAAACAAAAGTATATAAAAACAAACATAGCAGGGATTGTGCAGGAGAGGTAAGAAACCCCAATGGGCTTATAGTAAAACCTCCCCTCTAGGATTTACAATTTATCCTAATACTATGGATTTTTTTTCCCCTTAACATAATGAGATAAAAAAGAAAGAAAAAAAAACACTTATGCTTATGTTCGCTACGTTTGTTAGCCTTGGCTACTCAGTGCCGCTTGCGCAAATGAGTGCAGGCGAATATACGACATGCTGAAGATGATCATAAGGTTAGCTAGATGTTCTGTATATTTGAATTATACAGCCTTTCCCCCGAAAACCATTAATGCCCTCCTTATAAGTGGTCATCCATTCATGATGCCGAAATCATGTTTACTTAAACCGTTTTCTTTGATAACATTGGCTATTTGTTTGTTGCACCACAGTGACATTGTTTGCCGGTACATCAGTTTGAAACATTGGAAGGAATATTCTGACATTTATTCAGCAATAGTTTCCCAATATCTTTGATTATCATATGTAGTCTTTGGGGGTGCATACGCCCCTGGTTGGAATCATTGGTTTTAATCCAAACTTAACAACTAGCAAGCATATTTTTACTGTCTAAACAAATTATTAGCCCCTTGCTGTGAAGTGATGTCATGGCCACTGTCCTTGTAATTACAATTTGGAACACATAAATGTTACTGTAAATAATATTTAAATCTATATCTGTTTTAGATGCATATATCCATATGGAATGCTGGCTCTCCATCAACAATGAAAGAAGGCAACATGTGCTGCAGACACTTATTCCACCGCCTACTATGCCCAACCTTCAAACCAAAGAAGAAGGCAGTTCTATTTCATTTCGGTCAACATGCCACTGTATGGGTCATCCTCGCCAAGAGGGTGAGCTACTAGGAGACTGAATAGCAAATTAACCACCACTACGGGGCGGACACGACATCACGCAATAAGTATTGTTCATTCTCCTTTTGCCTCCTATGAGACAGGTTTGAGCTTGAGAGACTGATTTAAAATCGTCATTTGCATGGTTTATCATGCCTTTTTACATTGCTTGATGATTTGAAACTGACCTTCTGTGTTTCGTTTCAGACGAGCTTTGTTATTTTTGTTTTGATCCACAAATTCGCGGCTCCACTTTGCCCTCTCCCGTCTGCCAAACGGAGCCTCTTCTCCTTGAAAAGGAATACGCTCCCCGAGGCATCTTCACTCCCACGCAGCGTGCTGCTTTGTGTTTGGTACTGCTGATTGCATGTCTGCACATTTCTGGTAAGACTAATGCTTTTTGTTAGTGAGGTTGTTTAAGCAGCTCACTGCTGTTACCTTTGAATTATATTAGTTTTACTACTGATATTTTTCTGGTTATAGTAACCTATATTGAATTTAATTGGTTTTGCATTTTTACACACATTTCTGTTGTATCCATATAAAATATTCATGCACTATTTTGCTACTTATACATTATATAATAGATATATTGTTGTACTTGTGCGCTGAATACAAACATTTCAACGCCGAAGGCTGCCTCTGTGTCCGTGAGGTCGTACGTCACCTTAGGCTCCTCCTCCCCTCGTATCCCTGCAGTCCCTGCAGGTCCGTGGTTTATTGGTAGTGTGTGCACTGCAGCATTCATTATGTTGGAGGGTGCACAGGATTCGGGAGGTGGTTCGCCCGCGGATGGCGTCCCACCTGGGCAACTAGTTTGTATGGAGAGTGATGGGGAGGGATTGCACACGCAGAGGCCTGTGGCCAGGAAGCGTACTGGGAAGCGCCGGCATCAGGAGCCTGAGCTCCTTCAGCTGCAGCTGCAGATGCGGACAATACAGCAGACCTTGCAAGGGTTAGTAGCGTCGCAACAGCGGCCACCTAGGCCCCACGACTCTTGGGAGCCTGTGGCTAGACGCCCCCGCCGTCACCATGATGAGCTGTCCAGTGCAGCATCGGACAGCCTGCACCGTCCGCTTGACCCCCAACAGTCAGAGGCTGAGGAGGGGTCTGTGTCTGACCAGGAGGAGTACTCCCCTTCATCTGGGCCTCCTGCCCTGGATCCCTCTGACCGGGCTGTGATTTTCAGGGCAGCTGAGCGTGCTCACCTTCCCCCTCCAGCCTCTGCTCCTGTTCCTTCAGTTTTTGATTGTGGCCCCCAGCGGGTCAAGCTGGACGGTTTGGCGCTTTTTCCTGACTTACAACTGAGTTACAATTGTCCTGGAAGTCTCCTGGGATGTCTGCACTCCCCAGGACCCAGCTTGCCAATCTGGCTGGTGCTGCGTTCTATGGGGTGGCTGCTGTTCCTCAGGTTCCTACATTTTCGATGCTCACTGGGGCTGCTTGCAAGGCTGGACGTGATTCCCAGCATCCCAATAAGTGCTGCTGGTCTACTGACAGTCAGCTGCGCAAGGTCTACCAGGCCTTTGCCTTGTCAGCTCGCCTGGCCAGCACCAACGCACTACTGTTGGTGTACTTTGAGGGGTTGCTGCAGGACCTGTCCTCCGCTGGCCCCAGTGACTCAGTGGTGGGGATGTTGTGGTTGGTTGACATCATGATGCATGGGGCTAGTGCTCATGCCCAAGCTCTGGGGCATTCCATGGCCTCGGTCGTTCAGGCCTGTCGCCAGGTGTGGCTGTCCCAGTCCAGTCTGGCAGACCAGAACTGCATGGCAGTCCTCGCGGCCCCTGTAGTCCCTGGGGAGGTGTTTGGGCCACCTGCAGAGGCTGCGCTGGACAAGGGAGCTGGTGTGTTCTGTGAGGTAGGCTCCAACACCAAGGCCCCCAATACTCAGTGCGTTTGGAAGGCGTGCTGGTTGCGGAGCACCTCCATCTCTTGGCCCCACCCACTCTGGTGGACGCCAGGTCTTTTTGGGACCTCACCCAGCTCCTCGGGCCCTGGGCCTCAGCCCAGAGAGGCAGCGTGTTTTACGGGAGAGCCTGTCACAGTTTGCTGCGGAGCAGCAGGTGGGAAGGTCTGTGGCATGGTTTTATATTGTATAAGGATGTTTTATTTTGGAAAAACAAAGGTCAATGTTCTCTTGTTTTAGAACAATTGAATTGCTGACTGATTTTGGTTACATGATAAACAATAACAGTGATGTGTAAAGGGGACTAGTGACTTGTGTTTTCTGTTTTAAAGGTCGTCATCAGGATCTTGGAAAAGAATGATGGCTGAATCTGCTATCAGGCAGAATTTGCCATGGCCAGTGGATTTCACAATTTAAGGCTGAAGAAATTTGATTGTCTTGATTGTATTCATTTTGGATGTTTGATTAAAGAAAAATCTATTAGAAAGTGGTTTTTATTAAGCCTATTCAAATTTTGACAACAGACGGATATCGTAAATGCAGACAAGCAGGTGTGAGAGTGCCTCCAGATGACAACTCCCTTTTGAAGTAAACAAATGATATCGTAGATGCGAGGGTAGGATGTTGGGGTTGCAGCATACCAAGACACTTCTAAAACTATTTATAGGCCTACTGTAAGGCTACAGCTACATTTAACTAAACAGTAATTAAAATATGCATTATATATAATTTATACATTAAAACTCATGAAGCCAGCATTACGCCCAGCTTATACGGAGCACTAAGGGTGTTATCTTAATGTAGCTAAGTGCTGCGTTGTAACCAGAGAATTATCGACCGTTAAGCAATCATAAACGACTCAATATGCAAATGGCAACATCTTAAACGAACTTGTTTCCTAAATAAAGGAGGTCAGGTGACTTCCATTCGTGGTGTGGAGTTTACGCAATTTCCGGTACTTCCACTTGTTCATTGGGTCCTTCACATGGAGGTCACGTGCTTCCGGTCCCCTGCGTGAAGATCCTCCTGGTGGAGATTCGCCAGCTTGCTGCAAGCTGCTTCTGATCAGCGCCGGTGGATGCCCGCTAGTGGGCGGTTGGCAATACTGGACTGTGACTGGACGGGAGATGGCAGAGGGAAGTGACGGATCAGGAAGCGAGTTAGGAGAGATGGAAGAAGGTGGCGGGAGTTATGAAGAGTGGAATACAGTTAGTACACATAAACACAAAAAGAGTAAAAAGACTAAATTGGATGATAGTGATTGCGACGGGAGAGCAGTTGTAGTAGAAAGGAGGAGAGGATTACAAGGTCATTGTTAAATTTGCACAAGAGGGAGCTTTATTCGGGGACTGGAATCCAATACAGCTAACTAAATCCATAAATAATGAAGTCGGGGAGGTAAGGAGTGCTAAAATATTGAGAAATGGATCACTGCTGATAATATGTAGGGATGGAGGACAACAAGGGAGAGCAATCACAATGAAGCAAATAAATTGCAGGATAGTGCAATGTACTCTGACTAGAGACAGAAAATTGGTCAGGGGAGTTGTCACAGGGATTCCGGTAAATGTAACAGCAGATGATGTGAAAGGAAATGTAAAAAATGCAAATGTGAGTGAGGTCAAACGTCTAAAATCAAACAGAAATGGGATTAAATGTGATAGTCTCTCGATTCTGATCACCTTTGATGAAGAAAAACTCCCGGAAAAGATTTTCATTGGATATATGTGTTATGATGTGAGGCTGTATATTCCCCCACCACTCAGATGTTTCAAGTGTCAGAGATTTGGACATGTGGCAGCGGTGTGCAAGGGAAAGCAAAGGTGTGGTAGATGTGGTGGAGACCATGAGTATGGCAAATGTGCAGAGGGGGCAAAGGTGAAATGTTGCAATTGTGGAGGGGAACATAGCGCAGCTTATGGTGGGTGCGAGGTTAGTAAGAGAGCGGTAGAGGTGCAGAGAGCAAGGTTGCCCAGGGAATCAGCTATGCAGAGGCAGTAAAGAATGTTTCAGGAGACATGCAGGTGTCAAGACAAAATGACACTAGGAACAAAAATACAGCAAAATGTCACAGATGCGATAAGTTGAAGGAGGAAACTCTGATAGTGAGAAAGAATGATTTTGTACTCTTTATGGCGGAGATAATCAACTGTTCGGCACAGACAAAAAGCCAAAATGAAAGGATCAAAATAATTGTCAAATCAGCTGAGAAGTACCTTGACGTGAAAGAGTTGCACTGGGAAACTGTTCAAGACATTCTTAATGAAGATACACAATCCTCTCAAACATGGGCTGGACCCTCTTAATGGTGTTAATTCTACTTCAGTTTAATGCAAGAAGCTTAATTGCAAATGGCCAAGAGTTTAAGAAGTATATAAATGATTTTGGAGAGAAACCTAATGTAATTTGTATACAGGAGACATGGTTGAAACCACAGTTGGATTTTATTGTAAAGAGATATCCTGCAGTTAGAAGAGATAGGGAATCTGGCAGAGGAGGAGGAGTTGCAACATTCATACAGAATGGAATGAGTTATAAGGTTATGCATCTAAGCACAGATCATGAATCAATTGTGATTAAGGTATGTGACTATTATAATACATGTGGAAAACTAAGTCAGGATATATTAGAGGATGTTGGGGGACCATTGCAAGATAGTGTAATATGGTGTGGGGATTTCAATGCACATAATTCATTATGGGGGAGCAATAGCATAGATGCAAATGGGTTAGTTGTTGAAGAATTTATAGATGATCACTGTTTGGTGTGTATAAATAATGGGGAAGGAACACAATATAATAGCACGCAAAACACAGAAGCAGCACTTGACCTGACATTTGTATCTAGTGCAATAGCAGGTGTAAGCATGGAGTGTGATAAAGCATACTACAGTAGGTAGCGATCACTACCCTGTAGTGACTAAAGTTGGTATAAAGACTTATTATGATAAGGGGAGAAAAATACCCAGATGGAAATTGGGAAATGCTAATTGGGATGTTTTCCAAGAGATCAGCGAAAACAGATGTAAGAAACTTCAAGAGGAGAACCAGATGGATGTAAACATATTCAACGATGAACTAGTTAATGAAATAATTCAATTCGCTAAGGAAACAATCCCTAAGAGTACAGGAGCTAGACATACCAAGAATGTACCCTTGAGGAACAGTAACTGTAACAAAGCCATAAAAGCTAGAAATAAAGCATTTGGACAACTCAGAAAACTCCACACTCAGGATGCTTTAATCCAGTATAAAAGGGCCCAGGCAATAGTAAGGAGAACAATAAGAACAGAAAAACGCACATTCTGGAGGCAATATTGTAGCAGTATTGGAAGAGACGTACAGCTGTAAAATGTCTGGGGCATGATCAGAAGAATGGGGGGGATCAGAAAAAATTATGAATTACCAGTGATGAACAGTGGGGACAAAATGGCTGTCAGCAACTTAGAAAAGGTTTAACTTCTGGCTCAAGCGTTTAGAAAAGTTCACAGTTCAGATAATCTTACAGAGGAGGCCAGGCAGTGGAGGAACAGAATCTTAATGAAGAACCCCAAAATATTAGAGAAAATTGAGATGTCAGGAGATCCATTAGACCTGTTTTTCAGTATGTTTGATCTGAGAAAAGCAATTAGTAGTGCTCGTGAGACCACTCCTGTGAAAGATGTTGTATGTTATAACATGTTGGCACATATGACAGAGAATACACTGGGAATAGTGTTAAGACTGTTTAACAGGGTTTGGGATACTGGTCAACTTCCTTCAGTGTGGAAACAAGCAAAAATAGTGCCCGTTCTAAAACCAGGAAAAGACCCCTCAGATCCTTCTAGTTACAGACCTATTGCCTTAACTTCCCATTTATGTAAAATCATGAAACGAATGGTCACAGAGAGGTTAACATATTTCCTAGAAAGTAAAGCTCTTTTGTCTCCCTATCAAAGTGGGTTCCGAAGGGGTCGGAATACAATGGATTCTGTATTGTGCTTAGAATCAGACATCAGGAAAGCAGAGACCAACAAGGAAGTAGTGATAGCTGTCTTCTTTGATGTGGAAAAGGCATACGACATGCTCTGGAAAGAAGGGCTGCTTATTAAATTAAAGTCGTTGAGAATTGGTGGTAGACCATATAATTGGGTTCTGGACTTCTTACTTGACAGGAAAATACAAGTAAGAGTGGGTGCGGAATACTCCAGTGTATATATGGTGGAGAATGGAACTCCGCAAGGTAGTGTATGTAGTCCGTTGTTATTCAACATAATGATCAATGACATCTTCTCTCAGGTTGAACAGAGCATAGGAAAATTTTTATATGTGAATGACGGGGCTCTGTGGATAAGAGGCGGCAATGTATCTTATGTCAATAAGAAAATGCAAGCAGCAATAGTTAAAGTGGAAAAATGGGCACGTAAATGGGGATTCAAACTATCTGTAGCAAAAACACAAGTAATTTGTTTTTCAAGACATCATAAAATCGCACCCATATCCTTAAAATTGTATGAACAACCTCTTGAGCAAGTAAAGGTTAATAGACTTCTTGGGGTTTGGTTTGACGAAAAGCTCACATGGAATGTTCATTTGGATAAAGTTAAGAACAAATGTAAAAAGGTCATCAAAATACTTTGTTGTTTGTCAGGACAGGAGTGGGGAGCAAGTAGAGCATCTCTGCAAAACATATACTGGGCACTCATGAGATCTGTCTTTGACTATGGGTGTGTAGCTTACATGTCAGCAGCAGAATCAAATCTCAAAAAGTTAGATGTATTACAAGCTCAGGCCCTGAGAATCTGTAGTGGATCATTCAAAACATCTCCAGTATCAGCGATGCAGGTGGAAATTGGAGAAATGCCTTTAAGGATCAGAAGAGTGAAGTTAATGCTGGCATACTGGGTTAATTTCCAGGGACAATGTGATACACATCCTACCAAGAGCGTTTTAACAGACTGCTGGGAACATAATGAGACAAATTTCATGAGTTTTGGGTGGATTGGTGATGCAAAGGCAGAAAACATAGGAATATATCAATTACAGTACAGCCCCATGGTTTCATTTTCTTCCATTCCTCCCTAGTTATTCCCCTTGCCAAGTGTAGACCGCAACATACAGCAGGAATTGAAGGACAAGTCAGAGCAACTTCCAGTATGGCGCATAGTCCAGAACTATTTTGATCAGCATTTTTCAGACTCAGTGTTTATATTTACAGATGGCTCCAAAGATCCTGATACAGAGTGTGCAGGTGCAGCAGTATATATCCCAGTGAATTAGTCATATGTTAAGAAAAGGGTATCAGACCATTTGTCAGTATATACCAGAGCTATTGGAAATATTATTGGCCCTGCAGTGGATAGAGGAAAAGGAAATAAATAACACCGTTATTGCATCTGACAGCTTTTCAGCACTAACAAGCATAAGATCTGGCAGATCGTCATATAGAACAGATATAATCAATGAAATATTTCTTGTAATGTACAGGATGGAAATTAAGGGTATATCTACACGCTACCTTTGGGTTCCTGCTCATGTTGGTGTGGAGGGAAATGAGCAGGTGGATATTGTGGCCAAACAAACACTCAGAATTAAGGATGTAGACCTACAAGTTCCATTAAGCAAAGCTGAAGCTAAGACATTCATTAGGACATATGCACAAACAGTATGGCATGAGTATTGGGACATTAATGAAACTGGAAGACATCTATATAATATACAAAGACATGTTGGTGATGGGAGGAAGGTGGGCTGGAAAAGAAGGGAAGAAAATGTCATCATTTGTCTGAGAATAGGTCATACAGGTCTCAACCATACATTATGTAAAATAGGCAAGCACCCAACCGGAAAATGCACACACTGCAGCCAACCAGAAACAGTCGAACATGTACTACTTAAATGTAGAAAAAACAATATAGAGAGAAATCACCTTTTTCAGTCACTAAGGAAAGCAAAACACAATGACTTTTCATTGTCAGGTCTCTTGGGAAAAAACAGCAGGCAAGATATACTGTGACATTATTAAGTTTTTAAAAGAAGCTGATTTAGGCAAAAGAATCTCGAGTTTTTTTCTGCATAATCGCTTGTTCCACACTCCACTCCAGTTGGTGGCAGTAATGCACTTATAAGCTGGTTTACCAACCGCCAATAAACACCAAAGAAGAAGAAGAAGCTTCTTGCAAGCAGATTCTCTTGCGTTTTTGCCGCTTGGGTGCAGCGTCAAAGAGGCTGCGTCCGAATAGTCAAAAAAATGACGTCCTATTTCTTTTCCTAACCACTTTTCCTTGACCTCGATGGAAAACGTCATGAGGTTAAGGAAAGATGTGAAGGAGAATTCAAAAGGACTTAGGAAAAGACAACCGCGGTGCTAAGAGAATCCGACTGCACTTACACTAGGCTACGTAATTATGCGACGGCGAATGTTATTGACGTGGGTCTGCCGTAGTAAACTACAATGTTCCGAAGATGGACTACTAAAAGCGCATCCTACTTCGCCCTGTGCGTTCTTACCGTGTTGTTTCCTGCAGGCTATAAACGTGGACAACCCGGTGAAAAATATTACTTCATTACCAAGGGTGGAATTGAAATAAAAACGTAATATAGGCTACCAATTACAAAAGTTAAACGAAATGGTTGTCACATTGAGAATGGTTGCTCACGCTCACCCTCCTGTCCACTCATATTTATCGACATGAATCCCAATCAGTATGATTGTATGAAAATAATTCACTAAATTTAATGCAAGATAGGCATAACATGTTAGACCTAAAAATCTACTACTGTACATATCATCATTCTCAAGTTTCAAACATGTTGAATTAAAAACATCCTCTGGCTAAAAACGTCTCATCCATTTTTCTTGAAAGACAGACTTCCGTGTTTGGTTAATATGCTGATTATGATCTGATTTTAAACCTATGCATATAATAGCTTAGGAACCACCACACAACTCAGTCATGTTGATCGTTTGTTTTCGTAAACGGCCGAATGGTGCTTCGCTTTAAATGTTGCTGCCGTAAGGAATTGTGTGACGGCATTATCTCCTTTCCTTTCGTAAAGGACGGTCCAGTGTGCCCTATGCTAAAGGAGATAAGATAGGAAGCATTGAAGCACATTTCCTTAGCATTTAGAGAATTCGAACAGCTCTTATCATGGCTGCCACTTAGATATTTCCGGGTCATTTCACTCAGTTAGGAACCTTCCTAAGCAAAAAAGACTATTCGGACGCAGCCAGATATTTCTGGCAGCGTCCTCTATTCCGTCTGTCGCAATTTGAGGACGTCATCACAAGTGGCGCCACCATGGAGAATACGCATGTCTCAGCCTTCTCTATTTACGAAAGAGTATTGCAACAAACTCCTCAGCCAATTGAGGTATGCGATGTTTTCTCCTTAATTACATATTTTAGTTGCTGCAGTAATCAGTGTCTCATGTTCAGCTGGAACTTGACGTTGTAAAATGTTGACGGTCACTCCTCATGCCCAGTATACGTGCGTGGGGTA
Organism: Anguilla japonica; assembly: GCA_025169545.1. NCBI lineage: Eukaryota > Metazoa > Chordata > Actinopteri > Anguilliformes > Anguillidae > Anguilla > Anguilla japonica. The sequence goes on from CM045888.1 coordinate 38,952,273, forward strand.
TTCGTATTTATTTTCAAGTAGCCGATTACGTTGTCATACATTTTTTTCCCGACCGTGAAGAATGATTTACTTGTTTCCATCACTGAACTCTATAGATGTGGCTACTGAGTAAATCTTTCGTTGTTTTCGTCGCAGCACTTCCTACACAAGCAATATCGGAACCGCTATCCTAAAATTTCTTCTTACCGTGAAGAGTGCCTGACCGGAAACCGGCAACCGGCACAATTACATCGACTAGTGTTGGGGAAAAGGCTATGCGTTGTAAATGCATTTAGATCAGACATACTATGCGTAAAAATAAATAAACATTCATCAATCACACTCAGTCTGTTTGTAGTGTCATCATTGCGAGGAGTGTTTTAAACCATATAGCGCTGCACCGCCTTATAAACAAAGGGAAAATAAAAAATATAGGCTACTTGTGAACTTTAAATATAGACCCTCTAGCCTGACTTTGACAACTCTGGGACTACGTATACTGGCTCACGTTTTAGTTAATAATACTCAAAAGTAACTTTAACATCGAGTCAGAACTAGTGGCTTAATTTAGTACCATTTTCTGGAAACTACATGAGTATACTTCATGCACTAAAAGTTGTAAAGCCGCGTTTCCACCGCAGGAACTTTACCCCGGAACTAGGAACCTTATAGGCGCGTTTCCACCGCAGGAACTTTACCCCGGAACTAGGAACCTTTTGAGGAACTACGTGCGTTTCCACCGCAGGAACTAGGGTCTAAATTTAGTTCCGGGGGCTTTATTTTACCTCCAAAAGGTTCCTGCTCAGGGGGTAGTACTTTCCGAAAGTACAGGAACCTTTTGGGTGGAGCTTGCAGCGCTGAACATTTCTGATTGGTCGAGTACACGCAGCATTTTTTTGTATTTATTTTCAACCGCCATGTTTGAAAATATGCAGCCGCAAAACAATTTATTTTCATAATAACTTCAAATCAAACTTGTATGTTATGCGGCGCAGTAGCCTAGTTTTAGTTATAGCCTGCCAACGTCTTGGAATTATAACGTGTGCTCTTCTGTTCTTTTCTTGCTTTAGTATTCGTTTTATAAAAAGCCGCGTTTCCACCAAATTACCCGGAACTTTTAGTCCCAGGAACTACTTTTCCAGGAACTAAAAGGTTCCTTCAAACAATGGTTGCCTGCGTTTCCACCGGGGTCTAAAGTTCCGCGAAGATTAGGCAAATTAGTTCGCTGACGTGTAAAATAGCGACGTTGTCGTCGGTCCATCTGTCCTATGATTTATTCTGTAACCCCATACTACCACCGAAGTAGCCTACATTATTTTCTAATAACCGGGACAGCCCGGAGGGGTTTATTCCACGTATATACAACGGGTTACCAACAATGACTATATATGGTTACTTTTGTATTTATTGATTTTTTAAAATCAATTTAATCACCTGGAATTGAAATATTCTTCTGCAGCCGTTTGGGCATATTTTACCGTTGTCAAGCAAAACTGTCGTTGGTAGTTGAACTTGGACCGTTGTTATGCAACAAAAAGGATATAACAGGCCAATAGTCAGATTGTAACTGTTTTATATATCCTCTCAAGCACATTCATTATGTTTTTATGCGAACATTCACTTTCATGTCTTGACATCCGAAGCGACAGAATGCATTCACATTTCCAATATAACTGGCAACAACAGCAGAAAACATGCACACGTTGTAAACAATTTGCTGTTTGATTACTTTCTCATTGTCAATTCCATATAGGCTAATCGCAAAATGACAAGAATAGAACGAAAATTCGGACTTGCGTGAAAATTTAAATTAGCAGTGGTACAGCCACCGTTTGCTTTCCTTCGAAGTTACTGCTAGCCGAGCAGCGAAGTGTGCCCTCCAGATGCGAAGCATGCACCATAAATTAGTCCATAGTCTTCCTGGTCTTTTTGTGGAATTGAAGAATGGCAGAGTAAAATTACGGCAGTCAGAAAAAGCTAAAGCGACGATTACTAGAATTAACCTGTTATTTTTCTCTGACAAAAAGTGCGGAAGGTGATTTCCAGTTTGCTTTTACTGTATCAACAATGTGAATTACGCAGAACTACCGCATACCTCACATAACTGTATCAAACGTTTTGAGTCAATTACAACGGACTAACAAAGAAAATCCGGAAGAAAATATTCAGCAACCGAATTAATCCGTTTGAATGTTTTGGTACGTAATATGCTGTCCCAGCACGAATGCTTAGCATTTTATAAAACGAATACTAAAGCAAGAAAAGAACAGAAGAGCACACGTTATAATTCCAAGACGTTGGCAGGCTATAACTAAAACTAGGCTACTGCGCCGCATAACATACAAGTTTGATTTGAAGTTATTATGAAAATAAATTGTTTTGCGGCTGCATATTTTCAAACATGGCGGTTGAAAATAAATACAAAAAAATGCTGCGTGTACTCGACCAATCAGAAATGTTCAGCGCTGCAAGCTCCACCCAAAAGGTTCCTGTACTTTCGGAAAGTACTACCCCCTGAGCAGGAACCTTTTGGAGGTAAAATAAAGCCCCCGGAACTAAATTTAGACCCTAGTTCCTGCGGTGGAAACGCACGTAGTTCCTCAAAAGGTTCCTAGTTCCGGGGTAAAGTTCCTGCGGTGGAAACGCGCCTAAATGCTAAGCATTCGTGCTGGGACAGCATATTACGTACCAAAACATTCAAACGGATTAATTCGGTTGCTGAATATTTTCTTCCGGATTTTCTTTGTTAGTCCGTTGTAATTGACTCAAAACGTTTGATACAGTTATGTGAGGTATGCGGTAGTTCTGCGTAATTCACATTGTTGATACAGTAAAAGCAAACTGGAAATCACCTTCCGCACTTTTTGTCAGAGAAAAATAACAGGTTAATTCTAGTAATCGTCGCTTTAGCTTTTTCTGACTGCCGTAATTTTACTCTGCCATTCTTCAATTCCACAAAAAGACCAGGAAGACTATGGACTAATTTATGGTGCATGGTTCGCATCTGGAGGGCACACTTCGCTGCTCGGCTAGCAGTAACTTCGAAGGAAAGCAAACGGTGGCTGTACCACTGCTAATTTATATTTTCACGCAAGTCCGAGTTTTCGTTCTATTCTTGTCATTTTGCGATTAGCCTATATGGAATTGACAATGAGAAAGTAATCAAACAGCAAATTGTTTACAGCGTGTGCATGTTTTCTGCTGTTGTTGCCAGTTATATTGGAAATGTGAATACATTCTGTCGCTTCGGATGTCAAGACATGAAAGTGAATGTTCGCATAAAAACATAATGAATGTGCTTGAGAGGATATATAAAACAGTTACAATCTGACTATTGGCCTGTTATATCCTTTTTGTTGCATAACAACGGTCCAAGTTCAACTACCAACGACAGTTTTGCTTGACAACGGTAAAATATGCCCAAACGGCTGCAGAAGAATATTTCAATTCCAGGTGATTAAATTGATAAAAAAATCAATAAATACAAAAGTAACCATATATAGTCATTGTTGGTAACCCGTTGTATATAAGTGGAATAAACCCCTCCGGTCTGTCCCGGTTATTAGAAAATAATGTAGGCTACTTCGGTGGTAGTATGGGGTTACAGAATAAATCATAGGACAGATGGACCGACGACAACGTCGCTATTTTACACGTCAGCGAACTAATTTGCCTAATCTTCGCGGAAGTTTATACCCCGGTGGAAACGCAGGCAACCATTGTTTGAAGGAACCTTTTAGTTCCTGGAAAAGTAGTTCCTGGGACTAAAAGTTCCGGGTAATTTGGTGGAAACGCGGCTTAAGTTGTTTCAGCATAATTCAGGGCCGTATCCATTGTTAGTACATAAGAGAAGTGAAGTGAGCCTCAGCCATGTTCTTGGGTTCATGAAACTGTCTGCACAGGCAAACATGTTATTATTGAGAAATCATTGAAAATTCATCGAAATCAGACAGCACCTCATCCATGAACTCCCCCCAGTGCCAGAAAGAACACAAAAATACATCCCAGTTCAAAGCTTCATGTATCCATGTCTCTTTGTACATAAAGTTACCAATATGTCATTGTCCACTACTAAATCTTTAGGAACTGCTCAGGTGTCTGAACATTTGTACTGGTTGGGATGGATCTTGCTGGGAAGCTGACGGCAACTCCAGGAGGCAATATGTACATATGCCTCATGGTTGACCACAAAACAAAGTGGGCCAAGGCCTGTCCACTAGTTTTACCAAGCTGAGGATGAAGCATAATGCATTGTGGAATTTTTCTATAGGATTGGGGCTCTTAAAATAATTCTCACTGACTGAGGAGGGGAATTTGGGAATAAGGTGCTGTCCTATTATCCTACTACTTGAATAAAGGAACTTTGACAAGATTGACCCAATAAAGTTTTATAAGCACACTAATATAGAATTCCTTCTTAAAATAAGAAAGTCTACTTGGTTCACTTTTGAACAAGTATAGGCCTAGACATCAGGAAAACACTTGAACTTTGTTGCAACATTTAGCACACCAAGTATTCTCAAGTAGGCTGCAGAATTTATACTAAAATACTTAACTAGTAGTAAGTCACTAAAGCTCAGTGAATGTTTAAGTTACTTCTGAGTTTAAAAAAACTACAGTCAGCCAGTTTAACCTCTTAGCGCAAAGCCCCTAGTGGTCGACACGCCTGCGTGCCGAGATTACTGAACTCAGACTTTCAGTGCTACTGCAACCAAAGTATGAGTTAAAAACAGAAACGCGTTGTTTTAGTTTCTTTAGTTGACGATACATGACAACTATGCCGAATACACAGTTTCGCAGCGCCGCCATTGTCGCTCTGGTCGTTCATTTAACACGCACCCCCTCCCTGCAGTCTCATCTACAACTACACCCCCCACCCATGACATAAGGCGCTTTTCCACTGTAGGGCCGAATGGTTACCAGGCCCGCTCCGTGCCGTTCCGCGTTGCTCAGGACTCGTGGGAACAGTTACCATTTCTGTTTCCATCTGTCGGGCTGCTAAAACCAGGACTAGGAAGTATCGAAAAACTAGTGACAACAGCAAGTGACACGGTGAATCAGCGACGGCGTCCCGTTGTGTGGGCTACAGTGTGAAATATGGACATTATATAATAGCGCTAACCTAAGTCAATGCCAGTTCCGTCATGGCAACAAGATAAACCCAACAATAGCCCTAAGATATGCCAATGCAGCAGTGAAAACGCTGCTCACTGAATAAGGAAATAAACGAGAAAAAGTTTTAAAAAATGATACCATGTCATTCTACAGCCAATATCTGGGACTAAATATTGAATAAATATACAACCTTACCGTTGGTTTTATGCGTAGAGATGTCCCTTTTGAGACTGAGTGATCATATATTGTCTTGGACAATCCATTTGTGAAATATGTCGCGCATTTGTGATGCCTGGGTACCATCCAAAATAGCTGTGCGTAATACCACACGTGTTGTTCATGGCGTTGTCGCCCTTTTTAGTACAGTCTGGCTTGATTGACAATTCATTTATTCAGTAGGTGAGAATATAAGCTTTCTAACAATGTATAACATGTCTAATTTTGCTTTTGGAATAGTGTTTTATAGGTCAGCGTAACAGAAATTTTTATTATCATCGCATTCACTTACGCATTCACTCTGTGGTAGCAGTGAAAGACGCTGCACCTAACGAAACGTGGTCAACGATTTTTCGTAATTTCTTGGAAAATACTATTATTATTGAGGACTTCTGAGCATAGCTAAGCCATATGTTTGCTGATAGACCTAGCTGACATCGTTTTCTGGTGCAAAACAGAATCAAACAGTATCATGTATTTACTGTCTCTGTCTCCATCTACTGAACATAGACAAGATTTCATCATTGCTATGCATGTATTACTGCTCAAAATCTTTTGGTTATATACGTTATTTTTGAAATTGAGTGTCTTTAAATAGGTTAGTGTTATTATTTAATGTGGATATTTCACACTGTCATGCAAGCGTTAGTTAGTAGTGTTATAGTTTTTGTGAAGCATGCAACGGTGATGACGTGAGAGTTGGAACATTGCCAAAACGTTGTGGCTGGTTGAAAATTGTTTTGATGTCGTCCCATCCCCATACCAGAAAACATACGAGAGTACAGAGTATAGAAATACATACAAGAGTTAATTATTACATTTAGGTACTGTACTGCATTGTGTGACAATATCTTTGCATTATTTTAAAAATCTGATAGCAATGTTTCATCTTAAACCTTCATAAGGGGCTCATTTATATGCTTTATAATGGACAAAAAGCATTTTATTCATTTTTGGAGAGATTTTGGATATGTTTCTGGACCCCTAGATATTTTAGACCACTGTACTGACAGAAAGCTTGTAATTCCCACTTGAAAATGATGCAACAGTGAGTTTCTTGAGTCAAAACAGTTGATTTGTTGTGAAATACGTGAATATGTTGTGATTTACAGCAATGCATAATTTAGACATTTTGGATAGATTTGGAGACGCTGAGTACACTGCTTAGTTTTTGCTTTATACAGTACTGTGCAAAAGTCTTAGGCGCCCTAGATTTTTAAATATAATACATAGTATATATTTAGCCTGGGATTACCTGGAGAACCAGAAGCAAGCGAAACAGCCAAAAGTCTGAGGCAAGTTCTCCAAAATGCTTGGAACAACCTACCAGCCGATTTTCTTATAAAACTACAGGACAGTGTACCTAAGAGAATTGATGTAGTTTTAAAGGCGAAGGGTGGTCACACCAAACATTGATTTTACTTTTTTAACTATTTACTGCTCTTTATATTATTTTTTTGATATTTATAACCTTTAATTTCATTATTTTTGAAAGCATCTTAGCTGTACAGCATTTTTTACATGTGCCTAAGACTTTTGCACAGTTCTGTACATCTATAGTAGTTCTGCATATCCACCCTTAGATTTTATGAACTTATGGTCAAGAAGTTTTTGATCCAGCACATAGTATAGTTTAACCTCCTGTATATATGTAATCTCTCAGTATTTCATTTCAAACTAAAAAAGTGCAAATTCATTTTTTCATTTTTTGTCTAGACAGTTGCATTTGTGGCACTTTATTTCTTCCAAAGTTATGAATATAAACTAATCTGTTTATTAGCCTAAATTGTACAAATGTCTTGCTTCATTTAAGCCATTTTTCAAGTCTCTGTGGTGTTCACATCTGGTGTTATAAAGCTTTAAATAGGGAACCCCCTGAATGGGCAAGGATTGACAAGATTTGGCATGTGTGCCAAGGGGTTAAGGGAGGTGGTTTTAAAGGCTCAGTGCTATGATGACCTTATAAACAGATTGACGAGCGTTTTCATATTTTTGTGCATGGTAGGTTTGATCTAAATGCAGTTACAGAATGCAACATTTTTTTCCAAAGATGGTAGGCTATTTCTCAATGTTATTGTGTCGCAGTGTTAACACATTTCTACACTTGCGGGTCAGGCACTCTTCACAGTAAGAAGAAATTTTAGGATAGCGTTTCCAATATTGCTTGTGTTGAAAGTGCTGTGACGGAAATATGTGATGGATTTACTCAGCAGCCATATCTGTTCAGAATGTAAACAAGTAAGGCATTCTTCACGGTCAGCAAAAATTTTATGACAACGTATTCTGATCTCCTATATCAAATTAAACATGTTCAATGTATCTTGCTAGCTGACAAATTAAATCACGGCAAATATACAAGTACACACGTATACATTCTGTTTAAAATTTCGGATGAAAGTTTGATTCTAGTGCTGTACTGTTTGTCATTTGAAATCACAAAGACGTGCATATGGTGTGGAAAAATATTAGAACACATGAAAATGTTGGCATTTAAAGGTCTTGTTGACTTCATCTGTGTGCACGTTTTCCAGGTTGCCAAGAAGAAGAAACGGAAGACTCATGTTCAGGTCTCTAAATCAAACAATAAGGCTAAAAGAAAGCATACTGGCACACCTGTTCTAACAGATGCACAGAAAATGGTGGGGATTGAGAAGCCAGTAAGGGTATGAATTTTCTTGCAGATTTAAATAATGCTTACATTGGGCTTTGTACTGTCGAGTGAGTCTGAACCCTTGGACTTCATATGTGCCTCAATTAAAAACATTAATCGTTTTTAGCAAGTATATGTAGAGAGAAAATGATCATACATGTACTTTCAATGAAATGCCCCCTATATTTCCATAGAAGTACTGTACATATTTGCAAAGAAATAATAAAAGAATTTGATTAAATGAACTGAACAAAATGCATTGGGCAGCCTGTTGTGCAGCTACATTTTCAAATTAAAGCTGGAAATCAGGAAAATCTGCATTTTACTGCAATTTACATTTAGGCTTACAATGTAGCCTATTTGGAATGTATTTGCGCTCAAGCAAAATGAGCTGGAAATATGGGAACCAAATGCATTTGTTGCATGAAGTGGATGCCTATAGAATTTAGATGGTCTGGGCATGTGAATAGATTCTGTCTTATATGCATTGGGTTTTGTTACTGTGCAGGGTGTCAAGGAGGTCAGTAAGGTAGTCAAAGGGCCATCCCTGGACACTGTGCTGACTGGCCTGGTAAAGATCAATAACAGCAGGGAGAGAGCCAGTAAGCTTTTCGAATGGTTGATCCACCCCATACCTCCCAAGATCTTCTTCAGGTACCCAGCTTTAAAGATCAAATGATTGTTACTTCACCATGTGCCTTCAAGATAGCTCAGCAATTCCAAAACAACTCCTATTATACTTGACCTTTTTATATTGGTTTAGTGTAAATCCTCTTTTTTCTCTCATATTGTAAATACTGTGTCTCATATTGCACGATACATGTACACGTGTTGTTACATTAAGATGCCTAGAAATAAACATTATGATAAGTATGCAGGTGTTGCACTACATCTTAAAGGTCCAGGAAACTGAAATTTGTTTAAAATAACATATCTTTGGTGATGTTATTTTAATATTTTTGCATTCCCAAATGGCCCAGAAATATTTTTTTAATGATTCTTGCAGGAGAATTATTATAATTTCTTTTTTTAATGTTTTTTAAAAATGTATATATTTTTTTTTTTTTAGTAAAATCTAGATTGGCTTTCTTCTCCCCTTGGCTAAACGGCATGTTTTCTGTATAAGGGGTTAGCTAGTTGCAATGTGCATTGCTAAAATTCCAAGACCAGTGAAATCCTTTCTACTTGTAATGTAAATGATGCTCTTGCCATTTTTGTTCAGGTTAGCTGATTTTGAACTGCCTAAGCATTGTGCCTTCTCTGGATGCATAAAATTCAATACTCTTTTTTTCGTCAAAAAAATTGGAACTACGAGAAATGGGTTCCATGTCTGGAGGCCCATGGCCACTGCAGTATTGCAATAACCCCCACAATATTTGTAGGCTGATTTTCACGAGGAGGAATTCACCAACTATGTACAGAACAATGTGGCTTTGCTAAAGAGCTAACACTGGTGCATGGGGCAGTGCCTTACCTCCCTTCCACCTCCCTCCCAACTTTTGCTGCCAGCAACACTCCCAGTTGTCGCAGAACCGATGTGTGATGGTTCGGTTAAGTAGGCCTACCATTGGCTAGATACAATTAAATAGCTTTCAAGCTTAGATATGTGAAATCAAAAGTTATTTTTCTTCAGGTGTAATGTCTGTAGTTTGAGACTATTGTCGATTGTAATGTTAATATACAGTAGCTCGATGTTACAACGTTATTACTGATTGAATAACCGCTGGTTTAACTATATGATGGTAAAGTCAGACTTATGATGCTTTCTTTTGTTTTGTCTGGTAGTCTAATGCACAGAACAACCTGCTGTAACCAAGCGACGAGGAATTATCTGTCCTTATCTGCTTAACAGGTCACAATAATCTAATGGTGTTAATGACAATTTAATGGCTATAACTGGACTAAAAACGAGAAAGAAATATTAAGAAGACAAATCAATTTTCACTTCTGGGGAATAAAACCACAATTTGAATTGAATTTCCTGGACCTTTAAATGTGACCACTATGGTATTGGTCAGTTTTCACCCTTGTCAAAGTCAGTACTCATGGTTATGACTGTATGGTAATATTTGAAAGTGCAACATTAAATTAATGTTAGGGTATTAAATCAGTTTTTGTTTGAGAGGGATGCTTTTTGCTTTCTCCTATACTTAATCTTAAGGATGAACTGTAAAGATGCACTGTAAAGATCAAGCATGCTGTTTTTTATTAGTTTTTGTGCACTTCATACATTAATCCAACACAGGATTGTTAAACTATTTCTGATCCATGGACCACCACCCAGACTCAAAGGCATTCAGGGAACCCCCATCATTAAAAAAAAATGGAATACAAGTCTGGTCAGGGACAGTACCTTCATGGCCCCCCTGTTGAAAACCTAGAATCTAACACATTAGTTCTGCACTGAAATTACTGGCGTGGTGTGTGCTGTGCTGGAAAGCACTACATTGTTAAATCAGTACTGGCTGTGCAGTAAACTAATTGGGTGATTCTGTACATACATACATACATACATACAAAGAAGAACTGATAAATCCTGGTGCTATGGAATGTGTTTTATATTTTCACTTTTTGTCTTTGGGTTACAGAGAAACGTGGGAGAAGAAACCAACTTTAATCAAGCGACAGAATCCAGAATATTACAATGGGCTGTTTTCTACTGCAGAATTTGACAGGATTTTGAGAGATGTAAGTTGTAAATTGACTTCAGACAAATGCATGTCTTTGGACAGACAGAATGCAGAATATTTAACATAAGAGCAATCCTGTGTTTGCAGATTCCATTTAGACTCCATCAGCACATTCCATTGTCTTATTTTAAAAGCAAATGAATAGGATCAGAACTTGATAATACAACAAATCTGACTATTGAGAATGGCGAGTTGCAACAGAGATCACCTAGAAACCAAACCAGGGTTTTACTGGAAAACCAGAGTATGACAAGCTTAAGCTTTTATTCAACTTCTTGTTGCTATGAAGAGTTAAATTTTGATTAGTTATAATTTACATTTTAACAAGTAATAATTAGAATTGGAATTCCTGATATAAACAATTCAATATCAACGAAAATTTAAATTATGAATTTTTGATATCCAGAATTACATTTGAACTAGTTAAACGAGGAATTTATGATATTAAGAATTCAATTTCAACTAGTTTTAATGTTAATGAGCTTCAATTTGATGAGTCAATGGAGGTGGAGTAACATTTGCATGGTGACTTTCTTAAAGTGCTAAGCACCAAAAGGGAAAGCCACTGAATAATTATACCTTTAGGCAAAATAACTAGCGCCACTTGATGGCATAATTTGGCAACTACATCCTCACTTGACCCCAAATGCAGTATTATGAACACTTGATATTTTCTGTACCAGACCCAGAATTGTTGTGTCTCGTTATCATCTTCTCACCAGACAAAGAAAATGACAATGCAGACATGGTGATTCCTGGCCTGGAAGCATGGAATGTCAAGTGTTTTCACTGATATAACTGAAACATAATTATGTGTGTTATGTGTGGTGTGGCGGGCCGTCAAAGTAAAATGCATAGGCTGTTGTAGCTACACCGTTGGACATTGGTCGTTTGGATTCCAGTCTGTAAAAAATAATTACCATTTAATTTACACATTTATATTCCTTATATTGAGAATAGAATTTTATCAAGTTAAAATTGGAATTCTTAATATTAACAATTCAGTTTTAGAACTAAATTTTAGACAGGTTACTAGGAAATTGCAAAAATGGTACTTGGTGGTTACCTGGGTCTTACTAGGTTATTGCTGGGGTTGTATTACCTGGTTGCTAGGTGGTTGCTCCCTACTCATTACAAACAATTAGTTAAAATGTTCATTGGAATATACCTTTAATTGTAAGAATGTTCCAATTACTAATCATGATTGTGGCAAACAAGCCTGTCACAGGCCACTGAAGTGGCTTTCCAAGGGGCCCTCCAGCACAGAGACACAGGGAGTGATGTTCAAACAGTCCACGTTTATTTACGAGGTTGGCAAGATGGTATAGCCAAAGAGCAGATGTTAACCCTGTCATGACGGAGAGGCTCTCCTTTGTGTGGATGGGGATGGCACATTTAACCTGTGCGCACTGATTGCCTCACTACGCACAGCTGCAGCCACCCCTGTTCCCGGGTCCAATTAGCCTGGCCAATTATCTAATTCCTAACCAATTATCTAATTAGCCAGGTCTAATTAGCTTGACCCAGGGCAGGTGTGGCTGCTTAAACCAGCCATCCCCACACCACAATGATTTATTACACAAACATGATTTATCCGCCCAGTTATTCCCTTTGACTTGAGTACAGTTGAAATCCTCAGCAGAATATACCATTAATTGTATTCTGTGACAACAACAACAGACAGGGGACATTGGATGATTTTCACTGTTCATGATGGTTGTTTTATAATGCATCGGGTTCCTGAGGCAATACAAGCCTGGTCCCACCACTTGCTTTGTAAAATAAACATAAAGAAAGGAAACTTATTTTATAGAATTATATCAACAAAGCATGGATTGACAAGCTAACAGTAAACTGCAAAATACAATCAAATATAATATTCTATCGCACAGAATTAATAGATGATAATCATGACAATTGAGTATACTGTCTGGATTTAGGAAATAGTAACTTTGAATGAAATTGTTTTCTCAAATCATGTTATTCTTTCAAGCGCACATTTCAGTAGCACTCACCTGAGGGAATACAAGCCCAAGCTGACCCGTTTCTCACCCAGCAACAATATATATATGAATTGGTAACCTTAGAAACCATAAAATCAGTAAATACAGTGAAAATAAATATAACAAGATCCCATTATATTCATGTAAATTATGAATATTAAACTATTACATTACTATAGATACACAGATTATAGGGTGACTAGATAAATTATGAAATAATAAATCGTTTTCTAAACAATAGTGAATTATTCAGTGTAATGGTACAGAAAGCATCTGGTTGCTAGGGACTTACAAGGCTGTTGCTAGGGTGGACAAAGTGGTTGTCAGGGTGTTTCTAAGTTGTTGCTAGGGTATTTCTAGGTGGGTGCTAAGGTAAACAAAGTGGTTGCTAAGCACACACTATGTGGTTGTTTGGGTCTTACTTAGTTGCTGTGAAGGTATACTGCCTGGTTGCTAGGATCTTACTAGTTGGTTGCTAGGATGAGCAAGGTTGCTGCCAGGGTCTGACTAGGTGGTTGCTCTGATCTTTCTAGTTGGTTGCTAGGGTGTTTGAGATGGTTGCCAGGGTCTTACTGGGTCTATTGATAGCTCAATCCTCAGGACAGCCACAAAGAATTGGCATGATTCAGCCACAGGGTGGTGCTACAGAGCTCAGCAATGTAAAAAAATTAATAACTTCACTAGTTTTTATATAGATATTTCAAACCTACTACCCCAACTAATCTTGTCTGATTGGATATGTTTATGGGTGATTTGGTCAGTGCCATCTAGAATTGTTGGATGGTTGTTCATATGTCACTTTTCTGACTCACCTGATTGATTTGTATACAAATTGGCGCACTGATAGATGGTACTTCCAAACCTCTACTCTTTAAATTTGGTGCTGATTGGCCATATGGTGGTGCTATAACAGTCAACTGAATTTCTGCAAATTAAACAAGGATAAGTCCTGTTTTGGGACCAGTAATTAATGTAACAAGATTGTGCTTTAGGCCCATTAGCCTGGGATTATGGATTTACTGCCATTTTGAATAAATTAAAAAACACTTAAATGACATTTCCTTCTAGTCTGTTTGACTGATATGTACAAAACTTGAACTGTAACATCTACTTGCAAATGCCTTTCATTTAAATAATTTTCAGTTATATAAACAAAATTGCTACGCTCAAAAACGTGCTGTCAGTAATCCATTGGAATTGCATGTATGCGTGGCTTTTTACCAAGAGGCTAATAAATCCCAGACAGTTTGACACAAAGTGATGAACTTGATAACTCTATTTAGAATTTCATCGTAGCTATGTAAAGTTTTTTAAAAATCAAACCAGTTATAGTTAAATTTCCTTCAGCGCTCTGAGTATAGATGGTCTTTTCATCAAGTCGTCAAACACGTGGTGAATTGTTCTTCAGTCCTAAATTTTGGTGAGTTTATTTTAAAAATATTCAGCATTCACGTGATGTTAACGCTAATAAATGATGCTAATAAATACCACTGGAAATGAATGAAGCTTATGCTACAGCTAGTTGCATTTTGTAGCGATTTGTCTGAAGTTAATATAACTAGTTAGGGTACAACTTTTGAGTAAATGCATTTCATGTTTATACATGACCGTAACATTGTTGCTGGTTACTTTAACCATATTTCCACTGTTTACTGATAGAAGCAGCTTTCTGCCCAGAAACTACATTTGTGCATGCTAATATAAGGTGCCATTACACAGTGCAGAGCAATCACATATTAGCAGATATGACGTACAGTTACTGTTCTTCTGTTGCTAGTAGCTTTTTGCTAGCATGAAGCTTAACCTTGGTTAAATGTGATATTTAGATATCTTGCCAGTACATGGTAAATGGAAAATTAGCCAGGGCTCGACGGTTAAGGCTTTTTTCTACTCGCCCGATTTTGAATATTGAGGTGAGACGCTTTACAGATTAAATGAAGACTCTGTCCAATGCAAAATATATGCTGCTAAAATTGCATACCCAACATCGACATCTATGATGTTAACCCAACGAACAACCAAATAGCAGGTTTCCAGGTTGGACACAAAACTAGTTGTAGTTTCTACATTTTTTAACCAATCTACACTTTAAATTTTGCTTTATTCAGACTGATGTGCTGTACAAAGTAAGAAATATTGCAATCCTATAATCCAAGTCCAGAATGAACAAAATTTGCATAATTTATACAGAAAAAGGCCACAACCCAATTAATATCTTTTGGCTTACTGTGGCCAGAATTTTTCACATGGAAACTTTTCTAAATTTTATATGAAACTTTTATAAGATGTGTCCTCTGGCCTTGTCAGTGAAAGTTTCATGCAAATCAGTCGCCTTCAGAGGAGATGTTGTTTGAGTGTTTTTTGAAAATTCAAAATAGCAAAAAATGTAACCAAATGCACTTTAATAGTCCAAGAGACTTTTGTCCTATGTGAGGAGAAGAATCTAAGGAGACTAGTCTCATATTTCTGGGACAGTCAGATCAAACGTTATGACCATTAAAACATTGAATATTTCCTTGAATGCTATAGTGGCAACAAATAGCCAATCGGTCCAATTTTAATACAGGCCATCATCCTTCACAGTTCGGCCATAGGTTTTCGCCTATAAGACTATTCAGTCAAAACCGATAAGAAAAAAATATTAAAATAAGTAAAAATAATAAATATAGCTGCAAGCAGCAATATACAGGGTCTAAGCAGACACAGCCATTATTACGCCACTTAACAAGCGGCCAACCAGTGGCAAAATCATGCAGTGGGCAAAGGGAGGTGCCCTGTAATACTGTGCCAAGTTTCATAGGTTTTGCCCATGTGGTTAGGCCAAAACTGGGGATGGAGGAAAATGGCAAAAGCATTTCCAAAATGGTGGTAATCCAGGATGTCAGCAGCAAAAAAAGTTACAGATTTATGTTCCAGGTGAAGAAGTTGGTCATTAATGCAAATTTTTAATCGTTAAAAGACAACAGTGATTTTTTGTGAATTTCTGAATTAAAATCTTGTGATCTGTAGTGCCACCATCTGTTTCAAGTAGGCCAATACTTTAAGTTTATGCTCTTGATGGGAGTGCCAATATACAGTGCCTTCAGAAAGTATTGAGACTCCTTCACTTTTTTCACATTTTGTTACGTTACAGCCTTATTATAAATGGATTAAATTAATTTTTATTCTCATCAATCCACACACAACAACCCATAATGACAAAGTGAAAACAGGTTTTTTGACATTTTTGCAAATTTATTAAAAATAAAAAACTGAAATATCACATTTACATATGTATTCACACCCTTTACTCAGTGCTTTGTTGAGTCACCTTTGGCAGCGATTACAGCATTGAGTCTTCTTGGCTATGACGTTACAAGCTTGACACATTTGGGGTATTTGGGGTATTTTTCCCATTCTTCTCTGCAGATCCTCTCAAGCTCTGTCAGATTGGATAGGGAGCACTGCTGCACAGCAATTCTCAGGTCTCTCCAGGATTGTTTGATCGGGTTTAATTCCGGGCTCTGGCTGGGCCACTCCAGGACATTGACAGACTTGTCCTGAAAGACAGTCCTACGTTGTCTTGGCGGTGAGCTTAGGGTCATTCTCCTTTTTGAAGGTGTACCTTCACCCCTATCTGAGGTCCTGAGCACTCTGGTGCAGGTTTTCATCAATGATCTCTCTGTACTTTGCTCCGTTCATCTTTCCCTGGATCCTGACTAGTCTCCCAGTTCCTGCTGATGAAAAACATCCCAACAGCATGATGCTGCCACCACCATGCTTCACCGTAGGGATGGTATTGGCTAGGTGATAAGCGGTGCCTGGTTTCCTTCAGACGTGAGGCTTGGCATTGTGGCCAAAAAGTTCAATCTTGGTTTCATAAGATCAGAGAATCTTGTTTCTCATGGTTTGAGAGTCCTTTAGGTTCCTTTTGGCAAACTCCATGCGGGCTATCATGTGCCTTTTACTGAGGAGTGGCTTCCGTCTGGCCACTCTACCACAAAGGCCTGATTGGTGGAGTGCTAAAGAGATGGTTGTCCTTCTGGAAGGTTCTCCCATCTCCACAGAGGAACTCTGGAGCTCTGTCAGAGTGGCTATCGGGTTCTTGGTCACCTCCCTGACCAAGGCCCTTCCCCCCCGATTGCTCAGTTTGGTCGGGCGGCCAGCTCTAGGAAGAGTCCTAGAGATTCCAAACTTTTTCTATTTAAGAATGATGGAGGCCACTGTGTTCTTCAGGACCTTCAATGCTGCAGAAATGTTTTTGTACCCTTCCCCAGACCTGTACCTCCTGTCTCGGAGGTCTACAGTCAATTCCTTTGACTTCATGGCTTGGTTTTTGCTCTGACATGCACTGTCAACTGTGGGACCATATATAGACAGCTGTGTGCCTTTCCAAATCATATCCAATCAATTGAATTTACCACAGGTGGACTCTAATCAAGTTGTAGAAACATCTCAAGTATGATCAATGGAAACAGGAAGCTCCTGATCTCAATTTTGAGTGTCATAGCAAAGGGTCTGAATACTTATGTAAATGTAATATTTTAGTTTTTTATTATTAATAAATTTGCAAACATTTCTAAAAACCTGTTTTTGCTTTGTCATTATAGGGTATTGTGTGTAGATTGATGAGAATAAAAATGAATGTAATCAATTTTAGAACTGGCTGAAAAATGGTTGTAACGTAACAAAATGTGGAAAAAGTGAAGGCGTCTGAATAATTACCGAAGGCATTGTAGTTACCATGTTTCATCAATTTATGTCAAACCACTTGGGAGCTATTAACACTTTTGTGATAAGCCACACCCAGATTGATTTTTATTGGCTTATTGTGGCCATGCTTATTGGATTATGAACTTTGATATTTAGTCGACTATAAGGGAAAATTGGTATCCTTCCGATCATGTCGGGGTCACCAAACTGTAGGGGAAATTGGTATCCTGCTGATCACGTCTGGGTCACCAAAACTGTAAGAATTTAAAATTAGTGACAGGGACCAAGAGATTAAGAAGACCAGACATATCCTGCCACGGGTGTCATTTCATGGTAACCAAACTCTAAGGATTTAGCCATGGTCACAGGGAGGAAAACAGGTTTATTTAAATATGTTTGTATGAAGGAAACCAAGTTTATCTGACTACAAAATGTTGTAATGTGGAGCTTTTTGTGAATACGGGTTTGTGTATATGTATATTGACTGGGGTGTGCTGAAATAGTGGGTGGCAAGACTTGTACCCCGGATAGCAAGACTATCTGCTGCTGCCAGGCATTCATCTAATCGTTTTATGACACTAAGACCTTCTATCCTGGCAGGTAAAGGTGCTACTCATCCGAGAATCTTGCTAATAATGTTTTCACGCCCTGAATAAACCTGGAAAAGATGTTTGTCCAGGTACCCCAGGGAGCCCTAACTAAGGGTACCCCATCTATTTAGTAAAACTATCTAAATATCCCAGACAATGACCAATTTACAATTTATATGAAATAATAAGATACATCTGGGCACTGAAACTAACATCTGTACCGGAGCAGCTGCACTTCCGGTCGGTGAAACTATCACTATGCCCAGTGAGTAACCTGTATTACGGGATTATGAGCTTTCTGTGCATAACACTTTAGAGGACCGTCCAATGGACAAATTGATGCAAGTCTCATATTGACATATCAAATGGTCTAGGATGAGATTTTTTCAAAGGTTTTTCAAAAAATTGAAAGTGGTGGTTATGACTCCTGGGTTTGAATTGTCAATGGCAACATACAGGAAAATGGCTAATAGCATTTCCATAATGGTAGCAATCCAAGGTGACGGTGACAAATAAGGTAAAATTATAGGTTCCAGAAAAAGAAGTTGATCAAATCTTTCATCTCTAAAAGACAACAGTGATTTTTCATGAATTCATGAATGTGGCAGGGCTCGATTTGTGGGGAGGTTCAGGACAGTCGGAGGACTACGCCTACTGGTTAAATAGGCACACACACCTTGAGTGCATCTCTAATTAGTCCAGGTATTTAAAGTGTGCATGTGACAATTTGGTGCCGAAACCTGGGAGGCAGCGGTCTTGGCGTTAGCCGAATTAGCCTTTGGCTGAATTCTGGGGTTGGAGGTGTGTGACATTCAGTCCACCGGTGAACCAGATTGGTCTCGACAATGCCGACTGGTGGAGATTGTGCACAACTGATCCAATCCAGCGTACATACAACAAAAACATAATGTGACCTTCCTAATTGGTTGCTGGTTTAAACATCTATGGACAGTATGTTGTTTAGAACCAACAGCATTTTGTCCAGTAAATATTGCATATATTAAAGATTTATGCTGTTATTTTTCATTAATTCAGTTATAACTGTCCTGCACATACTTTGCAGTTGTAGCATTGGACTACGTTAATGTTTTTTAAGATTGTACACAAACCGTTTGTGATCACCTCAAACTTAATGTAATTTACTGTAGCAGACAAGTGCTCTTTGTTGTGTAATTTCACTGCTTCTGATTCTTAGCTTCTAATTCAGTAAAAAATGAAAATGGTTACAATTATGCTGGTTCTCTCCTATATATTTTCTTAACTACGAGTGGTAATGACATTCTGTGACCATCAGTAATTTGAATTTAGGGAAATACTGGACAAGGCATTATTGCATGTGTTCAAGCAGGTTAAAAAATTTCCAACAGTAATATATGTAATGTATGCCAAATTGTGAGGTGTAGGTATTCATATTCATTATTACTTATTTCACTCAATGCTAATTATTTCTACATTTTTGTTTTATGTTGATATTAAAATTAAAAGATAGTTCACGTTGCGTTTATTGTCGTTCTTCTCATTACCGATGGGTGTAAGAAAAAGAACAAAATACAGGACCACGATCAGTATAAGAGAAGCCATAAACAATGAAAAATAAAAATGAATATCGGAATTTAAATAATTAAAAAAAGAAAAAAGATGAAAAATAAATGCATGTTTCCTGCTTTGGGATTTCTATCGAAGTCAAATTGGACAGCACATGATCCACAAAAACCGTTGATTGCCTTTTGAATAGACTTTAAAACATGTGAAAATTGTATTGTGAAGCCCCAATATCACCAATCCCCCAGACGATCGCCTGTGCCATACGCCATAGATGTGGTCTGGGCAGGCGGGTGGCAAATGACTGGAATGTCCTGAAAATTCCAATGAGCTGCCATAATTGCACATATGCATGTGATATCAACTGACACACTCCCAGCAGCGGGTCCCCTCTTACTTCGGCGTACATTGAGTCACAAAATTCCCAAGCTGGTTGGGTGCGTCAAAATATACGGCGAAAATACCATTTTGCCAGGGCTACTGCTCACAAATCGCCATGTGCCGG
Source organism: Anguilla japonica (assembly GCA_025169545.1). Lineage (NCBI taxonomy): Eukaryota > Metazoa > Chordata > Actinopteri > Anguilliformes > Anguillidae > Anguilla > Anguilla japonica. The sequence goes on from CM045888.1 coordinate 38,972,255, forward strand.
CCAGAAAATAGAGTCCAAAGAGTTTCCCAAAATACCTCAGAAATGTGTGTTGAATCTAAGAACAGTAAAGTGGAACATGTATATACCTTTGTTTGCATGGATTGGTAATTTTGGCAGTTGTGTATTGAGTTTAATTCTGTAATGGCTAAACTTATTTAAATTGCCTTATTTCAGCAGGGGCATGTTTGGACTGTCATTAAAACTATTCCTGCATTATTTTCTTGGGGTGCCACCCTATGCACATAGGATGAAGTTCAGTTTGGGGTGAACCTGGATGTCACAAGTTACATTAATGGCAAGCGGGAGACCCACCATCCCCCTGGAAGAGCCCTGCCCTTCACTGTTTGGGACTTTTACAAGGTACTTTCATTGAAACTCTACCTATTTGTTTGCTTTTAAGGAAACAGTTGGACCAACTTGAAATTGGCTGGTGATTTGTATAGCTTCACGTGTATCTGGCCGTGTGGCACACCGGTTATTTTAGAGGTTATTCACAAACTCAACACTACAAGTAAATTGATGGATGATAGCGCAGCACTTCTGAAAATAATTTTTTTTTTTTGGAAATTGATTATAGTTAGTTATAATGTAGAAGATGTTTTTCACATCCTGCCCCCCACCCGCAACTAGCTTATTAAGAAGAGACGGGTGATTTCACTGAGGCTTTTACATTCAGAAGGGGATCAACAAAGTGAACTACAAGAGATTCTTCAAGAGGTTGAATTCTGTTAGTAGAACGAGGGGACAAAAATGGAAATTTGCAAGGTAAATTCCATACAGACATTGGGAAGAGTTTTTTCACACAGAGTAGTCAGTGTGTGGAACAGCCTGCCAGGTCATGTAGTAGAGGCAGGAACTGGAATTTTCAAGACAAGGCTTGAAACCATGTTAGATACTATCTAGTCTGTAGGTAATCGTGGCACTGGATACAATTTAGTCAGGAAAATGGCAAGCATTGTTGGCCTGAATGACCTGTTCTCGTCATTGTTATGTTATGTTATGTAATGTTAGTCTCTCTTCCCTGGCCTCCTCCCTAGCCAGCCTAGCCTCTGCCCTCTCTGGCTCTCTCTAAAAATTGTAGGGTCCTCCCTCCGCTGTCTCTTGCTCTCAGGCCCTGGCTGCCCCTCTTGTTCAAACTCAGGAACAGAGACTGAGGAGGCCTCTGCAGAAAATGTGTAGGGTTCTCCCTATGAGCAGGTAATCAGGCATAGAAGCCGTATGAATGGCTTCCTACCTGTTGCCTCATCCATGTGGAAAAACTAGTTCCATGTTAAAACAGTGAAAAATTGATCTCAGTTAGACATTCCAGTGGGGAGTAAATGACCTAAAAGCAAACTACCCTCTCTACCCAAGATCTACCCATCTTCATTTTTCCATTGATTGGAAACCCCATATACGTTAAACAGTGCTGAGTGCTTCAAGCTCATTTACATAGCTTTCATACGTAGCTAATGGCTTCCTTCTAGCTGAAACTATGGCTTAGCTATTCTACGGTGCACTGACTTACTTTCACATTGCATTTTCACTTAGCACATGAGTGGAAGCTTGGCACATACTTTATTGGAGCTTTGTTTATTGGAAAATGCTTTGCATAAAAGACACTGCAGTACTGATAAAGGGCACTATATTATTGTAAATCATTTATGATTTGATTTTACATTTTTACATTTCCTCTGTGCAAGCTCTCACTCTGTTGTGATCAGGATGTTTACTACTGACAAGCCTGATTTACAGAAGTCTGGCAGGTCTGAGCACACAGCAAGATAAAACCATGGTTTGATTGTTTTTGAAGTGAATTTACTTTTGTGATGACTAACCATTATGAAGCTCTCCAAAAGGACAGCATTTGACTGAAATACAGGGCTTGGTCAAAGGGTAAACAAATGTCAAATTTTTCTTCTTTGTTCAATCCTCTCCAAACTTTTTTCCCTTGTGTTGTGTATATCCTTGGGTACCATTTGAAAAAGAAAACTGGTTTAGTCCAGTATCAGAAGTACATATAATCACTACAGAATAAAGAAAATACAAAATTATTTTTGGATTTCTTTGTTGTTTTTCAGAATAAATATGTCCTGTATGTTTTCACAGACTACCATAGGATAAGGGATTTGGTCATTTTGGTACAAATGTTCTCTTTATTGTAAGCTTTTAACCATATCTGTACTGTATATAATTTTTAAAAAAGTTTTTTTAAAAAGATACCATGTCATTCTACAGTCAATATCTGGTACTAAATATTGAATAAATATACAACCTTACAATTGGTTTTACGCATAGAGATGTCCCTTTTGAGACTGAGTGGTCATATATTGTCTTGTACAATCCTTTTGTGAAATATACGCGCATATGTGATGCCTGGGTACCTTCCAAAATAGCTGTGTGTAATACTGAACGTGTTGTTTATGGCGTTGTCGCCCTTTTTAGTACAGTCTGGTCTGATTGACAATTAATTTATTCAGTAGGTGAGAGTATAAGCTTTCTAACGATGTATAACATGTCTAGTTTTAGTTTTGGAATAGCGTTTTTTGTAGGTCAGCGTAATCAGAAGTGTTGTTATGATCGCATTCACATACACATTCACTCTGTAAAAGACGCTGCACCTAACGAAACATTGTCAACGATTTTCGTAATTTCTTGGAAAATACTATTATTATTGAGGACTTCTGGGCATAGCTAAGCCATATGTTGGCTGATAGACCAAGCTGACATCGTTTTCTGGTGTAAGACAGAAGCGGATATAACTATAGCCTATCATTGATTTACTGTGTCTGTCTTTACTGAAAACAGATAAGATTTCATCATTGTTATGTAAGTATTACTGCTCAAAATATTTTGGTTATATACGTTATTTTTGAGTGTCTTTAAATAGGTTAGTGGTATTTTAGAATGAGGATATTTCACACTGTAATGTAAGCGTTCGTTGGTAGTCTAGTAGTTTTTGTGATGCATGCAACAGTGATGACGAGAGTGATTGAACATTGCCACAACGTGGTGGACGGTGGAAAATTGTTTTCATGTCGTCCCATCCCCATACAAGAAAACATACGAGACTACAGAGCATAGAAATACATACAAGAGTTAATTATTACACATTTAGGTACTGTACAGCATTGTGTGACAATATTTTTGCATTCTTTTTAAATCTGATATCAATGTTTCATCTTAAACCTTCATAATGAAGGTTTAAGACTGAATGTCTGAGTTGACCAATCTAGGCACGCCGGCGTGACGACCACTAGGGGGTTTGCGCTAAGTTGTTAAATATTCTTTTATTACTGCATGAGATGTGTTGGTGGTGAATCTTTTACAGAATGCTTGGGTTGGTCACTCAGCATGGATCTGCCTGCTTCTCACCCCACAACCCCCCCATCCCCCCCCCTTCAGCGTGGCTGCTCGTTGCGAATGCTGAATCCTCAGGCCTTCTCTTCCACGGTCTGGAATGTGCTGTCCATCCTACAGGAGCAATTCAACAGCATGGTCGGGGCCAACATGTGAGTGATCTTTCTTTCACCTACTGTTCAGCAGGTTTTTAAATGGGTTTTTAAAAAATGTTTTAAATGTTTCATTCATACTTTAATTGAGTAAACTAAATATTGATGACCAAATAATTTTTTAGTGAACGAAAGTAATTTTCATAAGACCACAAAATCTGTCACATGTTCCTGTTGCAAGTTCCAGTTAGCCACTCCTGTTGCAATTTTACGTGGGGCTTTCTCAGAAGTGGCTTCCAGTCTCCCAGAGAGGCCGTCTGTCTGAAGCCAGCTGTTGATCTCTGGACAGTTTATCCAGTTTCAGCCAATGGGCAACTATGTCAGTGTTGTTGCTGTCCTCGTGGTCACTTCTCTGCCCCTGCTCCTGATTTTGGTAGTGTCTTGGATCTGCCATATTTTTAGAGGCCAAGCACCAAGGATGTGTAGGACCCCTATTGTGTTTGCTAGGATTATTAGGGGGCCAAGCACCAAGGGTGCAGAGGACCCCTATTGTTTTTGCTAGGATTATTATTAGGGTGCCAAGCACCAACTAAATTATACATTTTGTGGTAAAAAAAAAAAAAAAAACACGGTCCTGATACTTGGAACACATCAAAAGAACAATATTAACATTTCTGTATTCATTAGGTTATGAGACTTCCTAAAAACTTCCATGTACAGAGGATCACCTTTTTAAAATGATTGCACAGCAGCAGGGTTTCCGCCAGTGTATTGCAAGCCTCGCGGCCCGCCGGGCCTAAGTTGACCCCCCGCCGGGCCTAAGCATCAGGGAATTTATTTATTTATTTATTTATATGTATTTTTAAGATGTTTCTTAACTGCAGTTACAGTGGGGCGGCTCGGTTGGAAAGCTTACCAGCAACATCTGTTGGTTAAATCGCGAACGCACTATAGGAAAACAGCAGGTCTGAGATCAGTGTTCTTTACCCTCATTGTGCATAGTGACGTTCAACACTTGACGCTTCCAACTATCTCAAGCCAACGTTAACTAGCAAGCCACCATTTCTTATTTAGTAGGCTAACTAACCTTGTTACAAACTGTGTTATCACTTCATCTCGTCGGTAAGTACATTCCTTTTATATTAACTTAAGCAGTGTGTAGGTAACGTTAATCTAGTAGCATGAATGTAACGTTCGATACATTGTAACATTACATGACTTATTAATTGCCATTGAAATACCGACTTCACTTGTTTATTACTAACCTTAGCTTGATGACATTTATGTGCACAACAACGTGGTCATTTAGCTAACTTAGCTAGCTAGCCAAATAGTCAGTAACACATTAGCTTATGTCCTGTCCTTTATGAGCACTGATCTGAAAAGAGACTGGATAGTTTAATGCAACATGGTAGCGATACTACTTTGCTTGCTTTCACCTACCCAGTCAATTTTTTTTTTTGAGTCCAGTGCTCTTGAAGGAGAGGACACAATTATAAGCAAATAGAATGCACCAAGTGCCGATTTTTCCCTAGGCCTTAAAGTAAGGTGACCAGATTTCTGAAATGAAAACCGGGGATATTTCCAGTTCGGCGGTCAATATATCATTAAAATAGGCTATCCTATGTTATTATCTATGAAATAAAAAAGGGGGACAATTCCGGTTTCATGTATTTTGACCATGGTAACTGTTGTACTGTAATAAACTATGGTCTTGAAAAGACGTTTGTGGTGATGTTGTGGATTCACTTGATGCTTGCTAGCTTCTGGCTGAGTTTTCCACAGCAGTTTTCTCTAAAACTAGCGCGAGCAAGTAGTTAGTAGAAGAATGAGTGATATGAAGCTGCTATAGCGACCAGCCCCTTCTGTTAGCCAAAACAAGCACAACGCGATTGAGATGTCAACCGGTAGGCTCTGCTGCCCAGTCTTTCTTGCCACGTAAAATATTATTTCACTTTGCAGTCTGTTTTTAACGCACAGTTAAAAACGGGGACATTTCCAGGGATAGCTCCAGCCGGGGACAGGCCAGCAGAAACGGGGGCTGTCCCCGGAAAACAGGGACGTCTGGTCACCCTACCTTAAAGTGATCAGTTTGGATCTCTTGGTTGATGTAGCAGTGTAGCCAATCAGGACTTGAATTAAAGTTTTTTTGTAGAGTGCAAAAACTTTGATATTATTTATTTTAATTTATTTTGTTGTTGTTGAAATGTGACCATCATTCCAAGGCTGTAAGAATCAGTAGCCAATCAGGACTTTTTTCAAGTTTTTTGTAGAGTGCAGAAACTTTGATATTATTTATTTTAATTTCTTTTGTTGTTGTTGAAAACACAGCATTCCAAGACTGTACATTGTTGTCAGATTCTTTGTAAGACTCTGCTATGCTGTAAATAGTTGTTGATTTTTTAAAAATGTGTGTTTAATGAATTACTTATTTGTAACAACATTCACATTACGTAGTCATATTTTCAAATCTGCAGTCAGCTTTTAGCTGATTAATGTAGGGCCCTGTGGAATCTGTGTTAAAGCTTTTTTAAATTCTCAGGTTCGCGATTCCATCCGTGATTCTGTTATCACAGAAACTATAGGGCCTTACCTTAATGCTGCCATCAGTCTGCTGACCCGCGCCGGGCCCCCGTCAAAAAAGACACTTGGCCGCCGGCCCGCGTCAAAAGATACTTGCCACCGGGCCTAACAACTTTTCTGGGGGAAACCTTGCAGCAGGTTATTGCAACCTACTTAACTTGGAAACAGTTTTATTTCCATGTAAAGTATGCACAATATGCTGTAATTGCAAAAACTGTAAGATGACTTGCATTCATGTTCTATGCAGGTCAACATCAACAAGCACAAATAGATGAACAGCACCATCCATCAGGACAGCACTGTTGGGCAGCAGTTCATATTTATGGTCCTGATTGTAAATGTGTTGGAGCTTTATTGAATAGATGCATTACTCATAAGCCGCGTTTCCACCAAATTACCCGGAACTTTTAGTCCCAGGAACTACTTTTCCAGGAACTAAAAGGTTCCTTCAAACAATGGTTGCCTGCGTTTCCACCGGGGTCTAAAGTTCCGCGAAGATTAGGCAAATTAGTTCGCTGACGTGTAAAATAGCGACGTTGTCGTCGGTCCATCTGTCCTATGATTTATTCTGTAACCCCATACTACCACCGAAGTAGCCTACATTATTTTCTAATAACCGGGACAGCCCGGAGGGGTTTATTCCACTTATATACAATGGGTTACCAACAATGACTATATATGGTTACTTTTGTATTTATTGATTTTTTTAAATCAATTTAATCACCTGGAATTGAAATATTCTTCTGCAGTCGTTTGGGCATATTTTACCGTTGTCAAGCAAAACTGTCGCTGGTAGTTGAACTTGGACCGTTGTTATGCAACAAAAAGGATATAACAGGCCAATAGTCAGATTGTAACTGTTTTATATATCCTCTCAAGCACATTCATTATGTTTTTATGCGAACATTCACTTTCATGTCTTGACATCCGAAGCGACAGAATGCATTCACATTTCCAATATAACTGGCAACAACAGCAGAAAACATGCACACGTTGTAAACAATTTGCTGTTTGATTACTTTCTCATTGTCAATTCCATATAGGCTAATCGCAAAATGACAAGAATAGAACGAAAACTCGGACTTGCGTGAAAATTTAAATTAGCAGTGGTACAGCCACCGTTTGCTTTCCTTCGAAGTTACTGCTAGCCGAGCAGTGAAGTGTGCCCTCCAGATGCGAACCATGCACCATAAATTAGTCCATAGTCTTCCTGGTCTTTTTGTGGAATTGAAGAATGGCAGAGTAAAATTACGGCAGTCAGAAAAAGCTAAAGCGACGATCACTAGAATTAACCTGTTATTTTTCTCTGACAAAAAGTGCGGAAGGTGATTTCCAGTTTGCTTTTACTGTATCAACAATGTGAATTACGCAGAACTACCGCATACCTCACATAACTGTATCAAACGTTTTGAGTCAATTACAACGGACTAACAAAGAAAATCCGGAAGAAAATATTCAGCAACCGAATTAATCCGTTTGAATGTTTTGGTACGTAATATGCTGTCCCAGCACGAATGCTTAGCATTTTATAAAACGAATACTAAAGCAAGAAAAGAACAGAAGAGCACACGTTATAATTCCAAGACGTTGGCAGGCTATAACTAAAACTAGGCTACTGCGCCGCATAACATACAAGTTTGATTTGAAGTTATTATGAAAATAAATTGGTTTGCGGCTGCATATATTCAAACATGGCGGTTGAAAATAAATACAAAAAAATGCTGCGTGTACTCGACCAATCAGAAATGTTCAGCGCTGCAAGCTCCACCCAAAAGGTTCCTGTACTTTCGGAAAGTACTACCCCCCGAGCAGGAACCTTTTGGAGGTAAAATAAAGCCCCCGGAACTAAATTTAGACCCTAGTTCCTGCGGTGGAAACGCACGTAGTTCCTCAAAAGGTTCCTAGTTCCGGGGTAAAGTTCCTGCGGTGGAAACGCGCCTATATTAACACTATCAGAACTTCACTTGTCTTAAACCAATTTGGGGAAGGTAATTATTACGGGTCCAAGCAGCGAAGCTGGTGGAACCCTATTGTATCTTTTAGGATTATTAGGGGTCCAAGCAGCGAAGCTGGTGGAACCCTATTGTATCTGTTAGGATTATTAGGGGTCCAAGCAGCGAAGCTGGTGGAACCCTATTGTATCTGTTAGGATTATTATTATTATTAGGGGTCCAAGCAGTGAAACTGGTGGAACCCTATTATATCTGTTAGGATTATTATTATTATTAGGGGTCCAAGCAGCGAAGCCAGTGGAACCCTTTTGTATCTGTTAGGATTATTATTATTATTATTATTAGGGGTCCAAGCAGTGAAGCTGGTGGAACCCTATTGTATCTGTTAGGATTATTATTAGTGTGGTTGCCTTAGGCAATCACACTATTATTATCGCACATATTATTTATTAGTGTGGTTGCCTCAGGCAACCACACTACTATTATCCCACATATTATTATTATTAGTGTGGTTGCCTTAGGCAATCACACTACTATTATCTCACATATTATTATTATTATTATTAGTGTGGTTGCCTTAGGCAATCACACTACTATTATCTCACATATTATTATTATTATTATTATTATTATTATCCCACATATTATCTTTATTATTATTCCACCCATTTTTTGGACCGCTACTCCTCCCAGAGTTTTTGCACCACATACACGTGCCATATGTCAAATTGACCGGCTTCTTTGGGAATGGTGTGCTATTACTTTGTGGAAAGTTTCGCTGCACGGTTTTTGAGAAATATGACTTTTTTTGGAAATTTTTCCCATAGAGAATGAATGTAAAACGTGACGTCATACATACGTGAGCGGTGAAGTCACAGCATTGGTCGGCTTAGCACACGTGATGCACTTTTAACCTGCTTCATCTACAGGAAATTTAGAATCCAGATGCGGTGCATATCTCCATTTTCGTCGTAATTACAGAAAACACACATTCGTAAACTTCAAATGATTCATACCACAATGTAGATAAAACCTTGACGAAGACGTACATGCACGGATTGTGTTGTTCAAACGAGGTTTCCTGGCGACTTAGCCACCACAGTGGATATAGCTTAATGCGGAAGTGCACGCGATAAAAACGGTATTCCAAATGCAAAATTACAAATGAAAACGCTTTCAGCTAGGTATATCAACAAACATATGACTTAGGCATACCCAGATTTCCTCAAAAATAATAGTATTTCACAAGATATTACGCAAAATCGTTGACAACGTTTCGTCAAATGCAGCGTCTTTGAATGCTACTAGTGCTAACAAAGAGTGCATGCATTGAATGCGACGATTAAAACACTTTCGGTTGACCTAAAAAACGATATTCCAAAACCAAAACTACACGTGTTATACCTGGTTAGAAAGCTTATGCTCTCACCTACTGAATAAACGAATTCTCAATCAAGCCAGACGGACCTAAAAAGGGCAACAACGCCGTCAACAACATGTGTCCAGCAGCTTCTGGTCCGGTCTTACTCCAGAAGACGGTGTCATCTTGTAATACCACACATGTTGCTTTGGGTGTTGTCGAACTTTGTAGTACAATCTGGCTTGATCTACACATCATCGATCTAATAGGTGACAGAATAAGCTTTCTAACAATGTATAATATGTCAAATTTTTACTTTTGTAATACCGTTTTATATTCCAGTATTATTATTATTATTATTATCTTTATTCTTTCCACCCATTTTTTGGACCGCTACTCCTCCCAGAGTTTTCGCACCACATACACGTGCAATATGTCAAATCGAGCGGCTTGATCGGGAATGGTGTGCTATTACTTTGTGGAAAGTTTCGGTGCACGGTTTTTGAGAAATTCCACTTTTTTTGGGAAATTTTTCCCATAGAGAATGAATGGTGGAATGTTCACCTTTGTGATGTCACAATGCTGTCTTCTCACCTTTGTGATGTCACAATGCTCTGTCTTCTAGCAGCAGTACTCTGGTCTCTCTCTAGATTTGAACATTCTGCCATTCATCTCTATGGGGAAAAATTGCCCACAAATTGTGCAATGCCTCATTGGACATGGTAGAGAGTCCTGTGTCCATTGGTGGAGATCAGCCTTGCCCCCCTTCCTGATTGGCCGATGTTTTATATTTCATAACTTTTGAACCGTTTGTCATAGAGAACTATGGGTTGCGTCATTGGACTCAGTAAAGACCTAGCAACCGCCTAGAACTCCATAGCAACCCCCTAGCAACAACCTAGCAACCGCCTATAACCCCATAGCAACGACCTAGCAACACCCTAGCAACCGCTCAGAACTCCATAGCAACTACCTAGCAACACCCTAGCAACCACCTAGAACTGCATAGCAACCACTAGCAACACCATAGCAACCACCTAAAACCCCATAGCAACCACCTAGCAACACCCCAGCAACCACCTGGAACACCATAGCAACCACCTAGCAACCACCTGGAACACCATAACAACTGCCTAGCAACACCCTATCAACCGCCTATAACTCCATAGCAACCACCTAGAAACATCCTAGCAACCACCTAGAACACCATAGCAACCTCCTATAACTCCATAGCAACCATCTAGCAACACCCTAACAACCGCCTAGAACTGCATAGCAACCACCTAGCAACACCCTAGCAACTGCCTAGAACTCCATAGCAACTGCCTAGAACTCCACAGCAACCACCTAGCAACACCCTAGCAACCACCTAGAACTGCATAGCAACCACCTAGCAAGACCCTAGCAACCACCTGGAACACCATAGCAAATGCCTAGCAAATCCCTAGCAACCGCCTTTAACTCCCTAGCAACCACCTAGCAACACCATAGCAACCACCTAGAATTCCATAGCAACACCCTAGCAACCACCTGGAACACCATAGCAACCACATAGCAACAACCTAGCAACCACTTGGAACAAAATAACAACTGCCTAGCAACACCCTAGCAACCGCCTATAACTCCATAGTAACCACCTAGCAACATCCTAGCAACCACCTAGCAACACCCTAGCAACCATCTGGAACACCATAGAAAATGCATTGCAACACTCTAGCAACCGGCTATAGGTCCATAGCAACCACCTAGCAACACCATAGCAACCACCTTGCAACACCCTAGCAACCACCTAGAATACCCTAGCAACCACCTGGAACACCATAACAACTGCCTAGCAACACCCTAACAACCGCCTATAACCCCATATCAACCACCTAGCAACATCCTAGCAACCACCTAGAACACCCTAGTAACCGCCTATAACTCCATAGCAACCACCTAGCAACATCCTAGCAACCACCTAGCAACACCCTAGCAACCACCTGGCACACCATAACAACTGCCTAGCAACACCCTAGCAACCGCCTATAACTCCATAGCAACCACCTAGCAACATCCTAGCAACCACTTAGAATACTATAGCAACCACCGAGCAATGCCCTAGCAACCACCTGGATCTCCATAGAAACCACCTGGAACTCCATAGCAACCACCTAGCACCACCCTAGCAACCACCTGGAACACCATATCAACCACCTAGCAACATCCTAGCAACTGCCTAGAACTCCATAGCAACCACCTAGAACACCCTAGCAACCGCCTAGAATTTCATAGAAACCACCTAGCAACAGCCTAGCAACCACCTAGCAACACCCTAGCAACCGCCTCAAACTCCATAGCAAACTCCTAGCAACACCCTAGACACCACCTAAAACACCATAGTCACCACAAGAACATCATTGCAACTACCTACCACTATTCACTCTGTTCAGCAGAAAGTCGACTTTGCATTGGCGGCAACCACACTTCACAATTTCTGCAGGAATTGTCTAGTTATTATTATTATTTTTATTTCTTTCCACCCATTTTTTGGACCGCTACTCCTCCCAGAGTTTTCGCACCACATACATGTGCAATATGTCAAATCGAGCGGCTTGATCGGGAATGGTGTGCTATTACTTTGTGGAAAGTTTGGGTGGACGGTTTTTGAGAAATTTGACTTTTTTTGGGGAATTTTTCCCATAGAGAATGAATGGCGGAATGTTCACCCTTGTGATGTCACAATGCTGTCTTCTCAGCCTTGTGATGTCACAATGGTCTGTCTTCTAGCAGCAGTGCTCTGGTCTCTCTCTGGCTTTGGACATTCAGCATTCATCTCTATGGGGCAAAATTGCCCTCAAGTTGTGCAATGCCTCATTGGACTTGGTAGAGAGTTCTTTGTCCATTGGTGGAGATCAGCAATGCCCCCCTTCCTGATTGGCTGATGTTTGATATTTCATAACTTTTGAACCGATTGTCACAGAGAACTACGGGTCGCGTCATTGGACTCAGTAAAGACCTAGCAACTGCCTAGAACTCCATAGCAACCACCTAGCAACACCCTAGCAACCACCTAGAAACATCCTAGCAACCGCCTAGAACGCCATAACAACCACCTAACAACACACTAGCAACCACCTGTAACACCATAGCAACTGCCTAGAACTCCATAGCAACAACCTAGCAACACCCTAGCAACCACCTAGAACTGCATAGCAACCACCTTGCAACACCCCAGCAACCACCTGGAACACCATAGCAAATGCCTAGCAACACACAAGCAACCGGCTATAACTCCATAGCAACCACCTAGCAACACCATAGCAACCACCTAGAACTCCATAGCAAGCACCTAGCAACACCCTAGCAACCACCTGGAACACCATAAAAACTGCCTAGCAACACCCTAGCAACCGCCTATAACTCCATAGCAACCACCTAGCAACATCCTAGCAACCACATAGAAAACCCTAGAAACTACCTAGCAACACCCTAGCAACCACCTATAACTCCATAGCAACCACCTAGCAACATACTAGCAACACCCTAGCAACCACCTGGAACACCATAGCAAATGCATAGCAACACTTTAGCAACCGGCTATAACTCCATAGCAATCACCTAGCAACACCATAGAAACCACCTTACAACACCCTAGCAACCACCTAGAATACCCTAGCAACCACAAAGCAACACCCTAGCAACCGCCTATAACTCCATAGCAACCTCCTAGCAACCACCTAGAATACCCAGGCAACCACCTAGCAACACCCTAGCAACCTCCTATGACTCCATAGCAACCACCTAGCAACATCCTAGCAACCACTTAGAATACCATAGCAACCGCCTAAAACTGCATAGCAAATGCCTAGCAACACCCTAGCAACCGGCTATAACTCCATAGCAACCACCTAGAAACACCATAGCAACCACCTAGAACTCCATAGCATCCACCTAGCAACACCCCAGCAACCACCTAGAATACCGAAGCAACCACCTGGAACACCATAACTGCCTAGCAACACCCTAGCAACCACCTATAACTCCATAGCAACCTCCTAGCAACCACCTAAAATACCCTAGCAACCACCAAGCAACACCCTAGCAACCACCTAGCAACATCCTAGCAACCACCTGGAACACCAAAACAACTGCCTAGCAACACCATAGCAACCGCCTATAACGCCATAGCAACCACCTAGCAACATCCTAGCAACCACTTAGAATACCCTAGCAACCACCTAGCAATGCCCTAGCAACTACATGGAGCTCCACAGCAACCACTTGGAACTCCATAGCAACCACCTAGCACCACCCTAGCAACCACCTAGAACACCATATCAACCACCTAGCAACATTCTAGCAACTGCCTAGAACTCCATAGCAACCACCTAACAACACACTAGCAACCACCTGGAACACCATAGCAAATACCTAGCAACACCTTAGCAACCGGCTATAACTCCATAGCAATCACCTAGCAACACCATAGAAACCACCTTACAACACCCTAGCAACCACCTAGAATACCCTAGCAACCACCTAGCAACACCCTAGCAACCACCTGGAAAACCATAACGATTGCCTAGCAACAGCCTAGCAACCGCCTATAACTCCATAGCAACCTCCTAGCAACCACCTAGAATACCCAGGCAACCACCTAGCAACACCCTAGCAACCTCCTATAACTCCATAGCAACCACCTAGCAACATCCTAGCAACCACTTAGAATACCCTAGCAACCACCTAGCAACATCCTAGCAACTGCCTAGAACTCCATAGCAACCACCTAGAACACCATAGCAACCGCCTAGAATTCCATAGCAACCACCTAGAACTCCATAGAACCACCTAGCAACACCCTAGCAACTGCCTCAAACTCCATAGCAACCACCTAGCAACACCCTAGCAACCACCTGGAACACCATAACAACTGCCTAGCAACACCCTAGCAACCACCTATAACTCCATAGCAACCACCTAGCAACATCCTAGTAACTACTTAGATTACCCTAGCAACCACCTAGCAATGCCCTAGCAACCACCTGGAGCTCCATAGCAACCACCTAGCACCACCCTAGCAACCACCTGGAACACCATATCAACCACCTAGCAACATCCTAGCAACTGCCTAAAACTCTATAGAAACCACCTAGCAACACCCTAGCAACCGCCTCAAACATCATAGCAACTACCTACCACTGTTCACTCTGTTCAGCAGAAAGTCGAATTTGCTTTGGCGGCAACCACACTTCACAATTTCTGCAGGAATTGTCTAGTTATTATTATTATTATTATTCCACCCATTTTTTGGACCGCTACTCCTCCCAGAGTTTTCGCACCACATACACGTGCCATATGTCAAATTGACCGGCTTCTTTGGGAATCGATGGCTATTACTTTGTGGAAAGTTTCGCTGCACGGTTTTTGAGAAATATGACTTTTTATGGCCAATTTTTCCCATTGAAAATGAATGGGGCGGTGACGTCATAAAAATGTGAATTATGAAGTTACAGCATTGGTCGGCTTTGCACACGTGATGCGGTCCGCTGTACGTCCTCACCAGCCACCACAAAGGATATAGCTCAATGCGGAAGTGAACGGATAAAACAGTATTCCAAATGCAAAATTACAAATGAAAACGCTGTCAGCTAGGTATATAAACAAAACATATGGCTTAGGCATACCCAGAAGTCCTCAATAATAACAGTATTTCACAAGATATTACGCAAATTCTTTGACGACGTTTCGTCAGGTCCAGCGTCTTTGAATGCTAATGCTAACAAAGACTACATGCATTGTATGCGACGATTAAAAAACTTTCGGTTGACCTAAAAAAAACGATATTCCAAAACCAAAATTAGACGTGCTGTTATACCTGGTTAGAAAGCTTATGCTCTCACCTACTGAATAAACGAATTCACAAACAAGCCAGACTACTAAAGAGTGCAACAACTCTGTCAACAACACGTGTGCAGCAGCTTCTGGTCCGGTCTTACTTCAGAAAACCATGTGGGCTTGTAATACCACACATGTTGCTTTGGGTGTTGTCGAACTTTGTAGTACAATCTGGCTTGATCTACACATCATCGATCTAATAGGTGACAGAATAAGCTTTCTAACAATGTATAACATGTCAAATTTTACTTTTGTAATACCGTTTTATATTCCAGCGAGTTGGAAACTTTGGTCTCGTTATAACTGCATTACACATCAGTCTGCATTACACGTCAGACTTAGGGTTTTTCCAAGACCCTCTGAACATGCCAGCTAGCTTTGTGATTCGCCGTCACTCGTCACCGCATACCGCAAGTAAAACACTGAGATCTCAAATTTTGATGAAAGGATAATTTAGCTCTGAATATATGTGTCGCAAATCAACTCGTTGTAGTGATGTTATAGCAGGTACACAATGCCCTGTCTCTGCTTATACTACAGAAACTGTTCACTCCGTTCAGCACAAAGTCGACTTTGCATTGGCGGCAACCACACTTCACAATTTCTGCAGGAATTGTCTAGTTATTATTATTATTCCACCCATTTTTTGGACTGCTACTCCTCCCAGAGTTTTCGCACCACATACACGTGCCATATGTCAAATTGACCGGCTTCTTTGGGAATCGATGGCTATTACTTTGTGGAAAGTTTCGCTGCACGGTTTTTGAGAAATATGACTTTTTATGGCCAATTTTTCCCATTGAAAATGAATGGGGCGGTGACGTCATAAAAATGTGAATTATGAAGTTACAGCATTGGTCGGCTTTGCACACGTGATGCGGTCCGCTGTACGTCCTCACCAGCCACCAGAAAGGATATAGCTCAATGCGGAAGTGAACGGATAAAACAGTATTCCAAATGCAAAATTACAAATGAAACCGCTGTCAGCTAGGTATATAAACAAAACATATGGCTTAGGCATACCCAGAAGTCCTCAATAATAACAGTATTTCACAAGATATTACGCAAATTCTTTGACGACGTTTCGTCAGGTCCAGCGTCTTTGAATGCTAATGCTAACAAAGACTACATGCATTGTATGCGACGATTAAAAAACTTTCGGTTGACCTAAAAAAACGATATTCCAAAACCAAAATTAGACGTGCTGTTATACCTGGTTAGAAAGCTTATGCTCTCACCTACTGAATAAACGAATTCTCAAACAAGCCAGACTGTACTAAAGAGTGCAACAACGCCGTCAACAACACGTGTGCAGCAGCTTCTGGTCCGGTCTTACTTCAGAAAACGATGTGGGCTTGTAATACCACACATGTTGCTTTGGGTGTTGTCGAACTTTGTAGTACAAACTGACTTGATTGACAATTCATTTATTCAGTAGGTGACACAATAAGCTTTCTAACTATGTATAATATGTCAAATTTTGCTTTTGTAACACTGTGTAATATCCCAGCGTATTGGAAACTTTGGTCTCATTAGAGCTGCATTACACATTCAGTCCGTTGTAGCAGGGACAGCAACGCTCTCTCACCCCAACGCGTTTGCTAAAGTACAGAACTCCTCTTGAATGTTGTTGATGCACCCCTTGCTGCAACAGAAGCTAGTAGTACTGGCTACCAGCCGATACTTCTTCACAGAAGCTGTATTTAAAATGAGTTAAAATGCAACTATTTTAACACATATTCCTCGCCTCATTTTCGTTCTTGGAAATTCGGCTCGGCTAACACGTAATAGGCTACTCTGTCAATGAGTTGGTCTCAGAGATAAAAGATTTGACTCTGAATTTACAGCCCAATTAAATGTTTTCAGTTGTCTGGTTAAAATGAGGTGAAATACGCACAAAATCATACGTCAATCAAATTAATCTCCCTAGCCCTGTCTTGCTTTTTTGTTTTTTTTAAATGGTGCGATCACGCAGTGTAGACGTAGGGTTTTCCCAAGACCCTCTGAACATGCCAGCTAGCTTTGTGATTCGCCGTCACTCGTCACCGCATACCGCAAGTAAAACACTGAGATCTCAAATTTTGATGAAAGGATAATTTAGCTCTGAATATATGTGTCACAAATCAACCGTTGTAGTGATGTTATAGCAGGTACACAATACCCTGTCTCTGCTTATACTACAGAAACTGTTCACTCCGTTCAGCACAAAGTCGACTTTGCATTGGCGGCAACCACACTTCACAATTTCTGCAGGAATTGTCTAGTTAGTGTGGTTGCCTTAGGCAAACACACTATTATTATTGCACATATTTATTATTAGTGTGGTTGCCTTAGGCAATCACACTACTATTATCTCACATATTATTATTATTATTATTATTATTATTATTATTATTATTATTATTATTATTCCACCCATTTTTTGGACCGCTACTCCTCCCAGAGTTTTCGCACCACATACACGTGCCATATGTCAAATTGACCGGCTTCTTTGGGAATCGATGGCTATTACTTTGTGGAAAGTTTCGCTGCACGGTTTTTGAGAAATATGACTTTTTATGGCCAATTTTTCCCATTGAAAATGAATGGGGACGGGGTGACGTCATAAAAATGTGAATTATGAAGTTACAGCATTGGTCGGCTTTGCACACGTGATGCGGTCCGCTCTACGTCCTCACCAGCCACCACAAAGGATATAGCTCAATGCGGAAGTGAACGGATAAAACAGTATTCCAAATGCAAAATTACAAATGAAAACGCTGTCAGCTAGGTATATAAACAAAACATATGGCTTAGGCATACCCAGAAGTCCTCAATAATAACAGTATTTCACAAGATATTACACAAATTCTTTTTTCGTCAGGTCCAGCGTCTTTGAATGCTAATGCTAACAAAGACTACATGCATTGTATGCGACGATTAAAAAACTTTCGGTTGACCTAAAAAAACGATATTCCAAAACCAAAATTAGACGTGCTGTTATACCTGGTTAGAAAGCTTATGCTCTCACCTACTGAATAAACGAATTCTCAAACAAGCCAGACTACTAAAGAGTGCAACAACGCCGTCAACAACACGTGTGCAGCAGCTTCTGGTCCGGTCTTACTTCAGAAAACCATGTGGGCTTGTAATACCACACATGTTGCTTTGGGTGTTGTCGAACTTTGTAGTACAATCTGGCTTGATCTACACATCATCGATCTAATAGGTGACAGAATAAGCTTTCTAACAATGTATAATATGTCAAATTTTACTTTTGTAATACCATTTTATATTCCAGCGAGTTGGAAACTTTGGTCTCGTTATAACTGCATTACACATCAGTCTGCATTACACGTCAGACTTTTTTTTCCAAGACCCTCTGAACATGCCAGCTAGCTTTGTGATTCGCCGTCACTCGTCACCGCATACCGCAAGTAAAACACTGAGATCTCAAATTTTGATGAAAGGATAATTTAGCTCTGAATATATGTGTCGCAAATCAACTCGTTGTAGTGATGTTATAGCAGGTACACAATGCCCTGTCTCTGCTTATACTACAGAAACTGTTCACTCCGTTCAGCACAAAGTCGACTTTGCATTGGCGGCAACCACACTTCACAATTTCTGCAGGAATTGTCTAGTTATTATTATTATTCCACCCATTTTTTGGACCGCTACTCCTCCCAGAGTTTTCGCACCACATACATGTGCCATATGTCAAATTGACCGGCTTCTTTGGGAATCGATGGCTATTACTTTGTGGAAAGTTTCGCTGCACGGTTTTTGAGAAATATGACTTTTTATGGCCAATTTTTCCCATTGAAAATGAATGGGGACGGTGACGTCATAAAAATGTGAATTATGAAGTTACAGCATTGGTCGGCTTTGCACACGTGATGCGGTCCGCTCTACGTCCTCACCAGCCACCAGAAAGGATATAGCTGAACGCGGAAGTGAACGGATACAACAGTATTCCAAATGCAAAATTACAAATGAAAACGCTGTCAGCTAGGTATATCAACAAAACATATGGCTTAGGCATACCCAGAAGTCCTCAATAATAACAGTATTTCACAAGATATTACGCAAATTCTTTGACGACGTTTCGTCAGGTCCAGCGTCTTTGAATGCTAATGCTAAGAAAGACTACATGCGTTGTAAGCGACGATTAAAAAACTTTCGGTTGACCTAAAAAAACGATATTCCAAAACCAAAATTAGACGTGCTGTTATACCTGGTTAGAAAGCTTATGCTCTCACCTACTGAATAAACGAATTCTCAAACAAGCCAGACTGTACTAAAGAGTGCAACAACTCCGTCAACAGCACGTGTGCAGCAGCTTCTGGTCCGGTCTTACTTCAGAAAACGATGTGGGCTTGTAATACCACACATGTTGCTTTGGGTGTTGTCGAACTTTGTAGTACAATCTGCCTTCATCTACACATCATCGATCTAATAGGTGACAGAATAAGCTTTCTAACAATGTATAATATGTCAAATTTTACTTTTGTAATACCGTTTTATATTCCAGCGAGTTGGAAACTTTGGTCTCGTTATAACTGCATTACACATCAGTCTGCATTACACGTCAGACTTTTTTTTTCCAAGACCCTCTGAACATGCCAGCTAGCTTTGTGATTCGCCGTCACTCGTCACCGCATACCGCAAGTAAAACACTGAGATCTCAAATTTTGATGAAAGGATAATTTAGCTCTGAATATATGTGTCGCAAATCAACTTGTTGTAGTGATGTTATAGCAGGTACACAATGCCCTGTCTCTGCTTATACTACAGAAACTGTTCACTCCGTTCAGCACAAAGTCGACTTTGCGTTGGCGGCAACCACACTTCACAATTTCTGCAGGAATTGTCTAGTTAGTGTGGTTGCCTTAGGCAATCACACTATTATTATCGCACATATTATTATTATTATTATTCCACCCATTTTTTGGACCGCTACTCCTCCCAGAGTTTTTGCACCACATACACGTGCCATATGTCAAATTTACCGGCTTCTTTGGGAATCGTGTGCTATTACTTTGTGGAAAGTTTTGCTGCACGGTTTTTGAGAAATATGACTTTTTATGGCCAATTTTTCCCCATAGGGATGAATGTAAAACGTGACGTCATACATATGTGAGCGGTGAAGTCACAGCATTGGTCGGCTTAGCACACGTGATGCACTTTTAACCTGCTTCATCTACAGGAAATTTAGAATCCAGATGCGGTGCATATCTCCATTTTCGTCGTAATTACAGAAAACACACATTCGTAAACTTCAAATGATTCATACCACAATGTAGATAAAACCTTGACGAAGACGTACATGCACGGATTGTGTTGTTCAAACGAGGTTTCCTGGCGACTTAGCCACCACAGTGGATATAGCTTAATGCGGAAGTGCACGCGATAAAAACGGTATTCCAAATGCAAAATTACAAATGAAAACGCTGTCAGCTAGGTATATCAACAAACATATGACTTAGGCATACCCAGATTTCCTCAATAATAACAGTATTTCACAAGATATTACGCAAATTCTTTGACGACGTTTCGTCAGGTCCAGCGTCTTTGAATGCTAATGCTAACAAAGACTACATGCATTGTACGCGACGATTAAAAAACTTTCGGTTGACCTAAAAAAACGATATTCCAAAACCAAAATTAGACGTGCTGTTATACCTGGTTAGAAAGCTTATGCTCTCACCTACTGAATAAACGAATTCTCAAACAAGCCAGACTGTACTAAAGAGTGCAACAACGCCGTCAACAACACGTGTGCAGCAGCTTCTGATCCGGTCTTCAGTGGGCTTGTAATACCACACATGTTGCTTTGGGTGTTGTCGAACTTTGTAGTACAATCTGGCTTGATCTACACATCATCGATCTAATAGGTGACAGAATAAGCTTTCTAACAATGTATAATATGTCAAATTTTACTTTTGTAATACCGTTTTATATTCCAGCGAGTTGGAAACTTTGGTCTCGTTATAACTGCATTACACATCAGTCTGCATTACACGTCAGACTTTTTTTTCCAAGACCCTCTGAACATGCCAGCTAGCTTTGTGATTCGCCGTCACTCGTCACCGCATACCGCAAGTAAAACACTGAGATCTCAAATTTTGATGAAAGGATAATTTAGCTCTGAATATGTGTGTCGCAAATCAACTCGTTGTAGTGATGTTATAGCAGGTACACAATGCCCTGTCTCTGCTTATACTACAGAAACTGTTCACTCCGTTCAGCACAAAGTCGACTTTGCATTGGCGGCAACCACACTTCACAATTTCTGCAGGAATTGTCTAGTTATTATTTTTATTTCTTTCTACCCATTTTTTGGACCGCTACTCCTCCCAGAGTTTTTGCACCACACTTCACAATTTCTGCAGGAATTGTCTAGTTAGTGTGGTTGCCTTAGGCAATCACACTACTATTATCTCACATATTATTATTATTATTATTATTATTATTATTATTATTATTCCACCCATTTTTTGGACCGCTACTCCTCCCAGAGTTTTCGCACCACATACACGTGCAATATGTCAAATCGAGCGGCTTGATCGGGAATGGTGTGCTATTACTTTGTGGAAAGTTTCGGTGCACGGTTTTTGAGATATTCCACTTTTTTTGGGACATTTTTCCCATAGAGAATGAATGGTGGAATGTTCACCCTTGTGATGTCACAATGCTGTCTTCACACCTTTATGATGTCACAATGCTCTGTTTTCTAGCAGCAGTACTCTGGTCTCTCTCTAGATTTGAACATTCTGCCATTCATCTCTATGGGGAAAAATTGCCCACAAATTGTGCAATGCCTCATTGGACATGGTAGAGAGTCCTTTGTCCATTGGTGTAGATCAGCCTCGCCCCCATTCCTGATTGGCCGATGTTTGATATTTCATAACTTTTGAACCGTTTGTCATAGAGAATTATGGGTCACGTCATTGGACTCAGTAAAGACCTAGCAACCGCCTAGAACTCCATAGCAACCTCCTAGCAACACCCTAGCAACCGCCTATAACTCCAAAGCAACGACCTAGCAACACCCTAGCAACCACCTAGAACATCCTAGCAACCGCCTAGAACGCCATAACAACCACCTAACAACACACTAGCAACCACCTGTAACACCATAGCAAATGCCTAGAACTCCATAGCAACAACCTAGCAACACCCTAGCAACCACCTAGAACTGCATAGCAACCACCTTGCAACACCCCAGCAACCACCTGGAACACCATAGCAAATGCCTAGCAACACACAAGCAACCGGCTATAACTCCATAGCAACCACCTAGCAACACCATAGCAACAACCTAGAACTCCATAGCAAGCACCTAGCAACACCCTAGCAACCACATGGAACACCATAAAAACTGCCTAGCAACACCCTAGCAACCGCCTATAACTCCATAGCAACCACCTAGCAACATCCTAGCAACCACCTAGAAAACCCTAGAAACTACCTAGCAACACCCTAGCAACCACCTATAACTCCATAGCAACCACCTAGCAACATCCTAGCAACCACCTAGCAACACCCTAGCAACCACCTGGAACACCATAGCAAATGCATAGCAACACCTTAGCAACCGGCTATAACTCCATAGCAATCACCTAGCACATAGAAACCACCTTACAACACCCTAGCAACCACCTAGCAACACCCTAGCAACCACCTTACAAACACCCTAGCAACCACCTAGAATACCCTAGCAACCACCTAGCAAAACCTAGCAACCACCTGGAAAACCATAACGATTGCCTAGCAACACCCTAGCAACCGCCTATAACTCCATAGCAACCTCCTAGCAACCACCTAGAATACCCAGGCAACCTCCTAGCAACACCCTAGCAACTCCTATAACTCCATAGCAACCACCTAGCAATGCCCCTAGCAACGACATGGAGCTCCATAGCAAACACCTAGCACCACCCTAGCAACCACCTGGAACACCATATCAACCACCTAGCAACATCCTAGCAACTGCCTTGAACTCCATAGCAACCACCTAGAACACCATAGCAACCACCTAGAATTCCATAGCAACCACCTAGAACTCCATAGAACCACCTAGCAACACCCTAGCAACTGCCTCAAACTCCATAGCAACCACCTAGCAACACCCTAGCAACCACCTGGAACACCATAGCAAATGCCTAGCAACACCCTAGCAACCGCCTATAACTCCATAGCAACCACCTAGCAACACCATAGCAACCACCTAGAACTCCATAGCAACCACCTAGCAACACCCTAGCAACCACCTGGAACACCATAGCAAATGCCTAGCAACACCCTAGCAACCGCCTATAACTCCATAGCAACCACCTAGCAACAGCCTAGCAACCACCTATAACTCCATAGCAACCACCTAGCAACACCCTAGCAACCACCTGGAATACCATAACAACTGCCTAGCAACACCCTAGCAACCACCTATAACTCTATAGCAACCACCTAGCAACATCCTAGCAACCACCTAGCAACACCCTAGCAACCACCTGGAACACCATAGCAAATGCATAGCAACACCTTAGCAACCGGCTATAACTCCATAGCAATCACCTAGCAACACCATAGAAACCACCTTACAACACCCTAGCAACCACCTAACAACACCCTAGCAACCACCTAGCAACACCCTAGCAACCACCTTACAACACCCTAGCAACCACCTAGAATACCCTAACAACCACCTAGCAACACCCTAGCAACCACCTGGAAAACCATAACGATTGCCTAGCAACACCCTAGCAACCGCCTATAACTCCATAGCAACCTCCTAGCAACCACCTAGAATACCCAGGCAACCAGCTAGCAACACCCTAGCAACCTCCTATAACTCCATAGCAACCACCTAGCAATGCCCTAGCAACGACATGGAGCTCCATAGCAAACACCTAGCACCACCCTAGCAACCACCTGGAACACCATATCAACCACCTAGCAACATCCTAGCAACTGCCTAGAACTCCATAGCAACCACCTAGAACACCATAGCAACCGCCTAGAATTCCATAGCAACCACCTAGAACTCCATAGAACCACCTAGCAACACCCTAGCAACCGCCTCAAACATCATAGCAACTACCTACCACTGTTCACTCTGTTCAGCAGAAAGTCGAATTTGCTTTGGCGGCAACCACACTTCACAATTTCTGCAGGAATTGTCTAGTTAGTGTGGTTGCCTTAGGCAATCACACTACTATTATCTCACATATTATTATTATTATTATTATTATTATTATTATTATTCCACCCATTTTTTGGACCGCTACTCCTCCCAGAGTTTTCGCACCACATACATGTGCAATATGTCAAATCAAGCGGCTTGATCGGGAATGGTGTGCTATTACTTTGTGGAAAGTTTGGGTGCACGGTTTTTGAGAAATTCCACTTTTTTTGGGAAATTTTTCCCATAGAGAATGAATGGTGGAATGTTCATCATTGTGATGTCACAATGCTCTGTCTTCACACCCTTATGATGTCACAATGCTCTGCCTTCTAGCAGCAGTACTCTGGTCTCTCTCTAGATTTGAACATTCTGCCATTCATCTCTATGGGGAAAAATTGCCCACAAATTGTGCAATGCCTCATTGGACATGGTAGAGAGTCCTGTGTCCATTGGTGTAGATCAGCCTCGCCCTCCTTCCTGATTGGCCGATGTTTGATATTTCATAACTTTTGAACCGTTTGTCATAGAGAACTATGGGTCGCGTCATTGGACTCAGTAAAGACCTAGCAATCCCCTAGCAACATCCTAGCAACCGCCTATAACTCCATAGCAACGACCTAGCAACACCCTAGCAACCACCTAGAACAACCTAGCAACCGCCTAGAACTCCATAGCAACCACCTAACAACACACTAGCAACCACCTGGAACACCATAGCAAATACCTAGCAACACCCTAGCAACCGGCTATAACTCCATAGCAACCACCTAGCAACACCACAGCAACCACCTAGAACTCAATAGCAACCACCTGGAAAACCATAGCAACCACCTAGCAACACCCTAGCAACCACCTGGAACACCATAGCAACGGCCTAGCAACACCCTAGCAACCGCCTATAACTCCATAGCAACCACCTAGCAACATCCTCGCAACCACCTAGAATACCCTAGCAACACCCTAGCAACCGCCTATAACTTCATAGCAAAAGCCTAGCAACACCCTAGCAACATCCTAGCAACCACCTAGAATACCCTAGCAACACCCTAGCAACCGGCTATAACTCCATAGCAACCACCTAGCAACACCATAGCAACCACCTAGAACTCCATAGCAACCACCTAGCAACACCCTAGCAACCACCTGGAACACTATAGCAACCACCTAGCAACACCCTAGCAACCACCTGGAACACCATAGCAATGGCCTAGCAACACCCTAGCAACCGCCTATAACTCCATAGCAACCACCTAGCAACATCCTCGCAACCACCTAGAATACCCTAGCAACACCCTAGCAACCGCCTATAACTTCATAGCAAAAGCCTAGCAACACCCTAGCAACATCCTAGCAACCACCTAGAATACCCTAGCAACACCCTAGCAACCGGCTATAACTCCATAGCAACCACCTAGCAACACCATAGCAACCACCTAGAACTCCATAGCAACCACCTAGCAACACCCTAGCAACCACCTGGAACACTATAGCAACCACTAAGCAACACCCTAGCAACCACCTGGAACACCATAACAACTGCCTAGCAACACCCTAGCAACCGCCTATAACTCCATAGCAACCACCTAGCAACCACCTAGAATACCCTAGCAGCACCCTAGCAACTGCCTATAACTCCATAGCAAATGCCTAGCAACACCCTAGCAACCGGCTATAAGTACATAGCAACGACCTAGCAACACCATAGTAACCACCTAGAACTCCATAGCATCCACCTAGCAACACCCTATCAACGACCTAGAATACCCTAGCAACACCCTAGCAACCACCTGGAACACCATATCAACCACCTAGCAACATCCTAGCAACTGCCTAAAACTCTATAGAAACCACCTAGCAACACCCTAGCAACCGCCTCAAACATCATAGCAACTACCTACCACTGTTCACTCTGTTCAGCAGAAAGTCGACTTTTCTTTGGCGGCAACCACACTTCACAATTTCTGCAGGAATTGTCTAGTTATTATTATTATCTTTCCACCCATTTTTTGGACCGCTACTCCTCCCAGCGTTTTCACACCACATACACGTGCTATATGTCAAATTGACCGGCTTCTTTGGGAATTGTGTGCTATTACTTTGTGGAACGTTTCGCTGCACGGTTTTTGAGAAATATGACTTTTTATGGCCAATTTTTTCCCATAGAGATGAATGGGGAATGTGACGTCATACATATGTGACGGGCGAAGTTACAGCATTAGTTGGCACACGTGATGCATTAGGTTTTAACGGGCTTCATCTACGGGAAATTGAGAATCCAGATGCGGTGCATGTCTCCATTTTTGTCGTAATTACAGAAAATACACATTTGTAAACTTCAGATGATTTATACCACAATGTAGATACAACCTTGACGAAGACGTACATGCACGGATTGTGTTGTTCAAACGAGGTTTCCTGGCGACTTATCCACCAGAGTGGATATAGCTGAATGCGGAAGTGAACGTGATAAAAACGGTATTCCAAATGCAAAATTACAAATGAAAACGCTGTCAGCTAGGTATATCAACAACAAACATATGGCTTAGGCATACCCAGAAGTCCTCGATAATAATAGTATTTCACAAGATATTACGCAAAATCGTTGACAACGTTTCGTCAGGTGCAGCGTATATGCTAGTGCTAACAAAGAGTGCATGCATTGAACGCGACGATGAAAAAACTTTCGGTTGACCTAAAAAACGATATTCCAAAACCAAAATTAGACGTGTTATACCTGGTTAGAAAGCTTATGCTCTCACCTACTGAATAAACGAATTCTCAAACAAGCCAGACGGTACTAAAAAGGGCAACAACGCCGTCAACAAAACGTGTGCAGCAGCTTCTGGTCCGGTCTTACTCCAGAAAAAGACGTCAGCTTGTAATACCACACATGTTGCTTTGGGTGTTCTCGAACTTTGTAGTACAAACTGGCTTGATCTACACTTCATCGATCCAACAGGTGATAGGATAAGCTTTCTAACTATGTATAATATGTCAAATTTTCCTTTTGTAGTACCGTTTTATTTCCCCGCATATTAGAAGTTTGGTCTCATTATAGCTGCATTACGCCTTCAGTCTGTGATAGCATTGAAACCAATGCTTTCTCACCCCAACGCGTTTGCTACAGTACACATCTCCACTTGCCTGTTGATGCACCCCTCGTTACAACAGAAACTAGTAGTGCTGCCTACCGATACTTATTCACAGAAGCTGTATTTAAATGAGTTAAAATGCAACTATTTTAACACCTGTTTCTCGCATCGTTTTCGATATTGGAAATTCGGCTCGGCTAACACGTAATAGGCTATCCACTGTCTGTGAGTTGGTATCTAAGGTAACAGATTAAACTCTGAATTGCAGCCCAATTAAATGTTTTTAGTTGAATGGTCAAAATGAGCTGAACTTCACGTAAAACCATAAGTCAATCAAATTAATCTCCCTAGCCCTGTCTCGCTTTTTAAAATGGTGCAGTCGCGCAGTGTAGACAGGATTTTTCCAAGACCCTCTGAACTGGCCAGCTAGCTTTATGATTCGCCGTCACTCGTCACAGCATACCGTGAGTAGAACACTGATCTCAAGTATTGATGAAGGGTTAATTTAGCTCTGAATATGTGTGTCGCAAATCAGCTCGTTGCCGTGATGTTATGACATGTACACCATACTCTGTCTGCTTTTACTACAGAAACTGTTCACGCCGTTCAGCGCAAAGTCAACTTTGCATTGGCGGCAACCACACTTTGCAATTTCTGCAGGAATTGTCTAGTTATTATTATTCTTATTTTTCTCCGCTAAAAGTGTCTGAGGCTCAGCAACCATGAGTTCTAGTGCAACCAAATTTGGCAGGTGGGTTCCTATAGCCCCCCACTACTCAGACACTAAAAATCACCTATGTCAGCCAAATGGTGGCGCTATAACAAAGGGTCATGCGTAAAAGGCCATAACTCCCACACCATAAGTCAGATCAACACAAAACTTCATCGACCTATGCATCTGAACGTGCTCTACAACTTTGCCATTGGGACGACCTATGTCCACCATATTGTTTGCCTGCCATTTTGACTTTTTTGTTGGGGTGTGGAAGTTTTCTTCGCTAAAATGTCTGAGGCTCAGCAACCATAAGTTGTAGACCAACCAAATTTGGTAGGTGGGTTCCTATGGCCCCCACTACTCAGGCACTACACATCACCTATGTCGGCCAGATGGTGGCGCTATAACAAAGGGTCATACTTTAAAAGGCCATAACTCCCACACCATAAGTCAGATCAACACAAAACTTCATCGACCGAGGCATCTGAATGTGCTCTACAACTTTTCTGTTGGGACTACCTATGTCCGCCATATTGTTTGCCCGCCATTTGGACTTTTTTATTAGTTGGGGTGCGGAAGAGCTGTAGCTCCACATCTAAAGTGTTATGACATCTAGTAAACTTCTTTACAGCAAGTGGCTAGGAGACATCCATAGCGACGCAAGTAATCCGACACCGTAGGGTCTAGTTTTTATCAGTGAGGGGAGGGTCTGAACATCGGGGAAGCAATGGAAGACAGAGCCACCCAGAGTGCATGCTAGGCTACTAAAAGTTTATTAGTAAAATCTTTTTGAGAGGATGAATAATTACTTTTCTTTGGCATGGATCCATTTGAAGACAGTGTCGGTTGAGTTCGTTTAGTCTTTGAATCTGTCATTATGCTGAGAAATAGCTAAACCATTTTATTGATAGTATTTTATGCTGAGAGAAATCGTATTCCGTAGCAACAAGATAAACCCGACATTACCCCTAAAATATGCCAATACAGCAGTGAAAACGCTGCTCACTGAATAACGAAATAAACGAGACAAGGTTTTTAAATAATAATACCATGTCATTCTACAGTCAATATCTGGGACCTAACATTGAATAAATACACAATCTTACCATTGGTTTTACGCGTAGAGATGTCCCTTTTGAAACTGAGTGGTCGTATATTGTCTTGGACAATCCGTTTGTGAAATATACGCGCATTTGTGATGCCTATGGGTAGGCTACCTTCAAAAATAGCTGCGTAATTCCACACCTGTTGTTTACAGCGTTGCCGCCCTTTTTAGACCAATTTGTTTAGTGTTGTGACACTATAGGTCTATGCTTATTAATATGTTGAACAGGCTTCAACTTAAAGGTTGTTAATAAACCAGGTTTTTAATAAACCGTGAATTCGAAAATGAGGTCAACGCTTGTGGACATTACGTTTCTGATCTATTAAGGTCATTTCAGTATCGTTAGGTACCGAGTATTGAATCAGTATCATTTCAGTATCGAGTATCGTGATACTAAACCTGGCATCGGTATAAATTTTGGTATCGTGACAACACTAGTGTGATGCCTTTTTTAGTTGCAGCATGGAAGCGCTGCAGCTCTACATACACGCCGGGCCATCTAAGTGACGACATAATAAAGGCCTTTACGGGAAGCGGCCAGAATACATCCATGGCGATGCAACTAAGTCATCCGACAGTGTCTCTTCGCACAAAATTGGCTGTAAGTCATCAATATTTCATACAGTTATCATGATATTCTGTAGATATGTCATGAGGACAAAGCCATTTTAAAATCGCTCCATGGGGGGCGCGATAGTGCCAATGCTTGGACCCCTCCCAATTCCGCTTGCAGCTTTAATTCTCAATAATCATCATCGCCATCAGTAGCATTTCAGTACATTTAGGCTACAGCTACAGTGCATGCACAAAGACTGTAATGAACTGCATGCAGGACGCAGCACTAGTGATTGTCTCTAGTGGTATGCCACAAGCACTAGTGGGCTGGTAACTCTAAGGGGCACTTTTGCTCTGGAGTGGCAAATTAGCTGGTTCTCCAGTCCCATTAGGACCTTATGTGTGCATGTGCCTGGCTGGGAGGAAGCAAGAACTGGACCTTGCTTGTCTCCATCTCCCATCACAGCATGCACTGTACCCCCCGCAGCACACCTGTGGTATGCAGGCAACTAAATTTTTTCAGACATTTCAGAAAGATACAAATAGTACTGAATGCTCTGTGGTTCACCCTTTGGCTGCCCCACGTTGCTGCTTGAAGCTATATTTAGGGGACCAAGCACCATGGGTGCATCGGATCCCTATTGTTTTTGCTAGGATTATTCTTATTTTTAATCCGCTTCTCCCTACATTGTCACCCCTTTCCCATGCTCAAAAACAAAATTTGGCAGGCACGTTCGGTATGGATGCCAATTTATTATGCATGGCACGCATGCATCTGGGGCACTAGATGGCGCTGCAGCATCACCTACGAAATTGCAACTACGAAAAACTTATTACGGCCATGCTTGTTTTCAAGTCTGCCACCTCAAATTATAACATATAACATAGAAGTGTTTACCATATTGATTTTCTGCCGTGTGTAATTTTTTGAAAAACAAACTTTTTTGTATTTCTCCTAGAATGTTTGCCCGATTCTCACCACATTTGGCGTGTTTGATCTACAGCATGTCCCTGTGTTAAATTGTAATGGAAATGCTGATATGTCAAAAGATTTCCACAGAACCGTACTTTCACTTTAGACCAAAATGGCCAACCACGCCCAAAATGCATGTTTGGCCACACACTTTACTCAGTTTAGACAAAATTTGAGGGTATGATAGACAGCTATGTTGTAGTCTATAACATATCCTCCTAGGGGCCTGTAGGGGCGCTTTTTGCTAAATACTCATTTGCATAGGCTCCATAAGGTGAAATTGTACAAACCCTCAGAAAGCTTCCCTTTAACAGTCCTGAGAAGTACGTCCCCCTCAATGAAAGATTCTTTAAGGTATATTATGCAGGATTTTTTATTTTAAATTATTACAAAATAACTATGCTAAGGCATATCTACTATGCACTTGTTATCTCAGTGTTTACACACCAAATTATTCTTCTTCTTTCGGCTGTTCCCGTTAGGGGTCGCCACAGCGTATCATCCGTTTCCATCTCTTCCTGTCCTCTGCATCTTCCTCTGTTGCACCAACCACCTGCATGTCCTCCCTCACCATGTCCATGAACTTCCTCTTTGGCCTTTCTCTTTTCCTCCTGCCTGGCAGCTCCATCTCCAGCATCCTTCTCCCAATATACCCAGCATCTCTCCTTCGCACATGTCCAAACCATCTCAATCTCGCCTCTCTCACTTTGTCTCCAAACCGTCTAACCTGAGCTGTCCCTCTAATATACTCATTCCTAATCCTGTCCAACCTCGTCACTCCCAACGAAAATCTTAGCATCTTCAACTCTGCCACCTCCAGCTCTGTCTCCTGTATTTTCGTCAGTGCCACCATCTCCGAACCATACAACATAGCTGGTCTCACTACCCTCTTGTAAACCTTCCCTTTCACTCTTGCTGGTACCCTTCTGTCGCAGATCACTCCTGACACTCTTCGCCACCCGCTCCACCCTGCCTGCACTCTGTTCTTCACCTCGCTTCTGCACTCCCCGTTACTTTGAAGAGTTGACCCCAAGTATTTAAACTCATCCACCTTCGCCACCTCTACTCCTTGCATCCTCACCATTCTGCTGTCCTCCGTCTCATTCACACACATGTATTCTGTCTTGCTCCTACTGACTTTCATTCCCCTTCTCTCCAGTGCATACCTCTACCTCTCCAGGCTCACCTCAACCTGCTCCCTACTCTCACCACAGATCACAATATCATCCGCGAACATCATAGTCCACGGAGACTCCTGCCTGATCTCGTCCGTCAACTTGTCCATCACCATTGCAAACAAGAAAGGGCTCAGAGCGGATCCTTGATGTAATCCCACCGCTAGCTTGAACCCATCCGCCACTCCTACCGCACACCTCACTGCTGTCACACTTCCCTCATACATATCCTGCACCACTCTTACATACTTCTCTGCCACTCCCAACTTCCTCATACAATACCACACCTCCTCTCTTGGCACCCTGTCATATGCTTTCTCTAAATCCACAAAGACACAATTTAACTCCTTCTGACCTTCTCTATACTTCTCCATCAACACTCTCAAAGCAAACAACGCATCTGCAGTGCTCTTTCCTGGCATGAAACCATACTTCTGCTCACAGATCATCAGCTCTCCTCTTAACCTAGCTTCCACTACTCTTTCCCATAACTTCATACTATGGTTGATCAGCTTTATACCTCTGTTGTTACTACAGCTCTGCTGCTTGACAATTGGTACCAGTATACTTCTCCACTCTTCAGGCATCCTCTCACTTTTAAAGGTTGTGTTAAGCAATCTAGTTAAAAACTTCACTGCCATCTCTCCTAAACATCTCCATGCCTCCACAGGTATGTCATCTGGCTCAACCGCCTTTCCTCTCTTCATCCTCTTCATAGCTACCCTTACTTCATCTTTACTAATCAACCGCACTTCCCGATTCACTATCCCCACATCATCCAACCTTCTGTCTCTCTCATTTTCTTCATTCATCAGCCTCTCAAAGTACTCCTTCCACCTTCTCAACACACTCTCCTCGCTTGTCAGCACATTTCCATTTTTATCCTTTATCACCCTAACCTGCTGCACATCCTTCCCAGCTCGGTCCCTCTGTCCTTAGTGTCCTGTCCTTAGTGTCCAGCCTCTCATACAACTCACCATACACCTTTTCCTTAGCCTGTGCCACCTCTCTCTTCACTTTAAGCCGCATCTCCTTGTACTCCTATCTGCTTTCTTCATCTCTCTGACTATCCCACTTCTTCTTCGCCAACCTCTTCCTCTGTATACTTTCCTGTACTTCCTCATTCCACCACCAAGTCTCCTTGTCTTCCTTCCTCTGTCCAGATGACACACCAAGTACCTTCCTAGCTGTCTCCCTCACCACTTCTGCAGTAATTGCCCAGCCATCCGGCAACTCTTCACTACCACCCAGCGCCTGTCTTAACTCCTCCCTGAACTCCACACAACAGTCTTCCTCCTTCAACTTCCACCATTTCATCCTTGGCTCTGCCTTCACTCTCTTCCTCTTCTTGATCCCCAAAGTCATTCTACAGACCACCATCCGATGCTGCCTAGCTACGTTCTCCCCTGCCACCACCTTGCAGTCTCCAATCTCTTTCAGGTTGCACCTCCTGCATAAGACATAGTCCACCTGTGTGCACCTTCCTCCACTCTTATACGTCACCCTGTGCTCCTTCTTCTTCTTGAAATACGTATTCACCACAGCCATTTCCATCCTTTTTCAAAATCCACCACCATCTGTCCTTCCACATTCCTCTCCTTTACACCGTACCTACCCATCACCTCCTCATCGCCTCTGTTCCCTTCACCAACATGCCCATTGAAGTCCGCTCTAATCACCACTCTCTCCTCCTTGGGTACACTCTCCACCACTCCATCCACCTCACTCCAGAATTCTTCTTTCTCCTCCATCCCACACCCAACTTGTGGGGCATATGCGCTGACAACATTCATCATCAGACCTTCAATTTCCAGCTTCATACTCATCACTCTGTCTGACACTCTTCACCTCCAACATACTCTTGACATACTCTTCCTTCAGGATTACCCCTACCCCATTTCTCCTCCCATCCACGCCATGGTAAAACAGTTTGAACCCACCTCCGATGCTCCTGGCCTTACTCCCCTTCCACCTGGCCTCTTGCACACACAGTATATCTACCTTCCTTCTCTCCATCATATCAGCCAGCTCCCTCCCTTTACCAGTCATAGTGCCAACATTCAAAGTTCCGACTCTCACCTCCACACTCCTACCCTTCCTCCTCTCCCGCTGCCTCCGGACATGCCTGCCCCCTCTCCTTCTCCTTCGCCCAACAGTAGCATTGTTTCCACCGGCACCCTGCTGACCACCAGTAACGGTGGCGGCCGTTGGTAACCCGGGCCTCGACCGATCCGGTATGAAAATCTGATTTATGATCCGCATATTTGATTTGGCATGGGTTTTACGCCGGATGCCCTTCCTGACGCAACCCTCCCCATTTATTCGAGCTTGGGACCGGCACCAAAGTTGCACTGGCTTGCGCATCCCCAGTGGCTGGGCTCTTTACACACACCAAATTTCACGCCCCTTTTACCTGTATTTGTAATCTCATAAAAAACACATTTTCAACATGCCAAGTTACTCACACGTACAAAGCACTGTCTATAACTCATTCATTCAAACTGGCTAAATCTAGGCCTGCCATTAAAAGTATTGATATCAAAGTGACGCCAAGTTACTGTACTACAAACTATATAGGCTATCTTGCCTCACCGAAATGAAAGAAGCTGTATTCCAAAGCAATGCTACCCAGTATTTTCTAAATTGTTTCAAGTCACTTGGCCCTGTGTTTTTTCATCTTGCCATCTTACAATGTCATTTAGACTTTGTGTCACAAGTGTCAAATACCTCAAATTGCCTCATGCAAGGCATTTAAATGAATGTACAAAACTGCTGGTGAATACCTACAAAATGCATATTCCTCCAGAATATCTTTGTACTTGCTTGTCAAGTTCATTTTACTTAATATACAAGTTCTTGTATATTTGCTACTTACAATAAATACTGCATGTAAAATAAATATTGTACATACATTAATACAATACTTCATTATCCCTATGGGGACATTTCCCTTGCAGCATGTAACATTCACATTGACGAACAGACTTTTATACCAAGATACATACAGTCATTCACACAGCTGGGCAGCTAAATACATACTGATACAAATTTTGCATATTCACGCCTATTCAATTAATCTTTACTCTCCCAAACCCATCCACACATATGTTTTGCCTATTCATGTACTATATGCTTCTACACACAGGGCCAAGTGACTTGAAACAATTTAGAAAACATTGGGTAGCATTGCTTTGGAATACAGCTTCTTTCATTTTGGTGAGGCAAGATAGCCTATGTAGTTCAGTAACTTGGCGTCACTTTGATATCAATACTTTTAATGGCAGGCCTAGATTTAGCCAGTTTTCCATACTAATGGAAACTTCCCTAAAGTGGAAACTTATTGGTATCCTGTTACTAAGGTTCTGTTAATTTCTTGTGCGTGTTTACAATTGTTTGATACTGTCACAATTCTTTCTTAGGTAGCTATAGGTTATAGTAGTTGACTATGATGGTGATGGCTACGATGGAGCGTTTAGCATATTCTATAAGGTTTAATTGGCGTGTTTCGTTTGGGGAGACACTTCTGCCAAGGTGGAAGAGGGTAACGTGGTTTGTTCACCACAAAGGGTTGTCCTATTTTGTGTTTTTTGTTTGTTTTTTGTGTGTCTGCTTGGTCTACCAACATTGGTTACATTCATTAGATACTGTTATTCATTAGTATGTCTATCATTATGCTTCATTCCTTGCCTCTTAAGATGTTGCTATGGCTTCATCTAAATTAACACAGCAAGATGGAAGTGGGCTAAAATTTTGTAGCTTTTACAGTGATTTACACATCATTGTACACTTCTGAAAACACAACTGATTCCTCACATTTGGATAGTTTTTTTAATTCACTTGATATCCCTACCATTCATCCTGACTTTGTCGATGATTTGGAAAGAAACATTACTGTTGAAGAACTTACTACGGCAGCTAAATCCATGCAATGTGGTAAATTTCCAGGACCTGCTGAGTTCTATAAGAAGTTTTTACATAAATTAGCCTCCATTTTAATTGATATGTTTAATGAATCATTTGAATCGCTTAAATTGCCCCAGACCCTCACCCAGGCCTCAATTTCCCTTATTTTAAAAAAGAATAAGAACCCTCTGTCCTGTGCCTCGTTTTGCCCCATCAGCCTGTTGAATGTAGATTTTAAATTATCCAAACTCCTAGATTTGCGTCTTGTGTCTACACTTCCATCTATCATCTCCCCTGATCAAACAGGTCTCATTAGAAACAGACATTCCTTTTTTAATTTAAGACGGTTATTCAATACAATTTATAATCCATCTACCTTCACTGCTACAGAAGCATTAATATCATTGGACACTGAGATAGCTTTTGATCGCGTGGAATGGGGCTATCTCTTTTATACTAGATAAATTCGGCTTTGGCAAAAAGTTTATTACCTGGGTTAAACTACTCTATTCCTCTCCTCAAGCCTCAGTTAGAACAAATAATACTCGGTCAGAATACTTTCCTCTTCATAGGTCTACCCGACAAGGTTGCCCTTTAAGCCCCTTGCTGTTCGCTGTCGCTATTGAGCCCCTCACCATCGTGCTTTGTTCTAACCGCCGCATCACTGGGATAACCAGGAATGGCACGGAACAGAGGGTCTCTCTTTATGCAGTCGACCTTCTTCTGTACATTTCAAATTTATCTGTATCCGTCCCTGCTGCACTTACCAAGCTGAATTCATTCAGTTTTATATCGGGATATAAACTTAATCTAGGTAAAAGTGTGCTATTTTCCTCTCAACGCAACCACACGTAAATACCCCTTACATAATTTAAAATATCTCATCATAGTTTTACATAACCCTGGAATTCAAGTCACAAGCAAATTAAAAAATCTCTTTAAGGCCAATTTTACACCTTGTTTAGCACATATGCAACAAGATTTTGAATGCTGGTCACTGCTCCCTCTAAATTTAGCTGCGAGGATCAACTCTGTAAAAATGAATACTCTCCCAAAGTTCTCCTATCTGGTTCAGTGTATACCTATTTTCCTTCCTCAAGCATTTTTTCAGAAAATCGATAACCTAATTTTGGAGTTTATTTGGAACAAAAAACCCAAGAGACTACTTAAGGACTTTTTACAGAGGCCAAAGCCTTTTGAAGGAATGGCCTTGCCAAACTTTAGGTTTTATTACTGGACTACTAACATTAGAATTTTACAGTATTGGCTCAGATCTGATACATTCCACCCCCCCTCCTGCTTGGTTGGCTATGGAGTCTTTTTCCTCTAAACCTGTGTCGCTGACAGCTCTTATACGCTTCCCCATCAATTGCCCCTTCTCCCTCTATGTTAAAAACATAATTGTTAAAACTTTAAGGATTTGGAACCAGTTTAAGCGTCACTTTGGTTTACAGACTTTTTCTAATTTTGCTCCACTAGTTGCAAATCATGCTTTTCCTCCCTCTATATCGGATGGTGCATTTTCCATATGGTCCAACCTTGGAATTAAACAATTAAAGGATTTGTATGTTGATAATATATTTGCATCTTTTCAACAGCTCTTAGAATTGTTCTCTCTTCCTAAACATCATTTTTTTTAGATAATTGCAGATTCATAGTTTTGTTCACAATAAATATCCCCAGTTCCCTAACCTGCCTGATGACACACCTTTAGATGCTTTTTTTACTCAGGTCCCTGTGATGAAAGTGGACCAAAGTTAGGCTTTTTATTTATGACAATATTGACCCCTCTTGTGAAAAATGTCATCAAACACCCGCAAACCATGTGCATATGTTTTGGTCATGTACATCTCTGTGTAACTACTGGACTGCGATTTTCAATACTTTGACTGAGGTAACTGGGACGCTTGTCGAGCCTAATGCCATTACTGCTTTCAGTTGCCTTTGCCTAGGTTCCAAGCGGATCTGATAGCTTTTGTAACATTATTGGCTAGACGTCTAATACTGATGAGATGGAAATCACCAACACCGCCTTCTCACACTCTGTGGATAAAATAAATTTTCAATAATTTACAGCTTTTAAAAAAACAGAGATACATAAAAAGGCTCCTCCGCGAAATTGAAAAAGATGTGGGGGCCTTTATTTGCCTATGCAAAGAAAATTACCTTCCCAGTTATCCCCAAATAAGATCCCATTTTATCTTATTTACTTATTATTTTTATGTATTTATTTTTTTATTTTGGCCTGAAGGATGAATTTATTATGTTTACTGAAATATATATAATAGGACCAAGCTGACTGTTTGTGTTGTGTTTTCCTTGTAGTTGCTAGGTATTGTGTTGTTGTTTTTTCTACTGCACTACTATAACATGACACTGCCATTTACAAGTGCTTTAACATTATTGTCAATTTGTGTATAAAAAATCAATAAACAAAGTTCATTAAAAAAAAATATATATAAGTGTAAGAAAACATGTAAAATATGTGCCTACGAGCGAGGCGGGATTCGATTGTTCAACCTTGCGCAGTATAGTCAGTAAGTTTGGCTGTGCGCCACCATGACATAGCTGTTTAATGTGTGAATTTTCTTGGTCAAACGTGTCCGTGGTTTTAAAGAAGAACACAGGCCAGTAAGCACAGCTGAGCTTCGGTTGAATCCATATGGCCTGGTGATATTGTAGCCGGTTAACTGAACATGCAGGTGGTATGCGATAATGCAGTCTATACGTTCGGTGAACGCCGGGTAGATGTGGTGCAAAAGCAATTGTTGAGAAGTAGTAGACAATTATTAGTGAGCAAAAACGCAGGTTAAAGAAACTTGTTTCCGGCAGGGCTTGAACCTGGGACTCTATGATCCATAGACTGGAACATTGACCACTGGGCCACAAATGGACTAGCTGTTGAGACTGGAAGTATGAATCAATTATTTGGTCATGTAACCATCTTCCACTTTTAATTAAATCTCAATCCTCTGGTGATATATTATTAGGCATATCCCCACCTGGATTTTGTGGAAATTCATGAATTTCATTGTGACATTGGTCAGTGCATGTATGACTTATCTGGCAAATTTTGATATCATGTGATTCCACCTCATGCTGAAAGAAAAAAAAGTCTGAATTTATCTTTTTTAATGTACATAAATCATTGTTTAAAGTGTTATTGTACCGCTTTCTGTTTTTCAATTTGCTACAAAGGGCTTTTGGCTTTCAAAATACATAATACTTCTAAGTTCATATAATTTTTGGTTATAAACTGAGGACATAGTCAATCTTTCATCAATTTCATTTTCAGACCATTTTGCAATCACAAGCATAGTTTTTGGTAAATGCGTTTTATGCACCTTTTTCAATTCATGGTTGCCTTCATGTCTACAAATTGTACAGGCAAGTTTTTTAGGAACTGAATCATGACATAGTTTTGTTTTTTCAATAGCTTTTTTAGCATGAAAAATTAGCATCATATATGTTATGCTTTCACCAAGCAATTGGGATTTAACTAAATGAAATTTGCCTATGTACTCCATGTTCAAACCCCAGCCACATTTTCTATGACGCTTATTTGATATAAGTGAGACAATATCATAGAAGTGGAGGGTCCAAGCTTTTCAAAACACTCCCATATCATTGAGACAATATGTCCTGGGGAGGCAGCAGAGCATGATACGTTATGCTTTTGCCAAGCATTTGGGATTTATCCTCTTAGCGCAAAGCCCCTAGTGGTCAGCACGCCGGCATGCCTAGATTGCTCAATTCAGACATTCTGTGCTCCTGCAAAATTATGAGTTGAAAACACTAACTCAGCATTCTAGCTTTATTAGTAGACAATTCAGGGCAGCTATGGCGAATACGGAGTTTCGCAGCACCACCATTGTCGTGCTGGTCGTGCATTTACCAAGCACCCCCTCCCTGCAGTCTCATCTGTAACTACACCCCCCATGCATGACACACTGGACACTAGTATTGATCTGGGCATACATGAAAACATTCTTTTACCACTAAAAATTTGTATTCCGCCGTAGCAAAGGGATAAAGCCAACCGTAGCCGAAGGTATGCCAGTACAGCTGTGAAAAACGGTGCTCATTGAACCCAGAAATAAACAATATGATTTAAAAAAAAAAATTATACCATGTCATTTTACTGTCATTATCTGCGACTAAATATGGAATAAATACACAACCTTATCATTGGTTTTACACGTAGTGATGTCCCTTTCCAGATGGAGTGGTCATATATTGTCTTGGACAATCCGTTTGTGAAATATACACTCATTTGTGACACCTGGGTACCTTCCAAAATAGCTGTGCGTAATACCACACATGTTGTTTTCAGTGTTGTCGTCCTTTGTAGTACAATCTGGCTTGATCAACAGTTACTCGATCCAATAGGTGACAGAATAAGCCTTCTAACAATGTATAATATGTCTAATTTTACTTTTGTAATAGCATTTTATCGCTCAGCTTAACCGAAAGTTTTGTCTCATTATAGCTGAATTACACATTCAGTCTGTGGTAGCAGTAAAAGACACTGCACCTGGCCAAATTTTATCGATGACTTTCGTTATTTCTTGGAAAATACTATTATTCTTGAGAAATTCTCAGCATGGCTAAGGCACATATTTGCTGACAGACCTAGCTGATATGCTGTTTTTTGGGCTAAGTTAGAATTGGGGAGTGACAAGATTCATTCTGTCTGTCTATATCTGCTGAACACATAAGATTTCATCGTCCAAATGTAAGTGCTACTGCTGAAAATATTTCCGTAATGTATGTTATTTTTGAAATTGGGTGTCTTTAAATAGGTTTGTTGTATTTTAGAATAAGGATATTTCACACTAATGTAAGCATTTGTTGGTTTGCTTGTAGTTTGTGTTTAATGTATGTCCTGGATTTGACCTCAACTGGAACATTGCCAAAACGTGGTGGACGGCTGAATATTGTTTTAATGTCGTCCCATCCCCATACAAGAAAACATCACATACTATAGAGCAGGGGTGGCCAACCAGTTCAGCATAAAGAGCCAAAAAATAAAACCACACCATTGCAAAGAGCCGCACAACACATGTACGCCCACACTACAACAGCAACAGTGACTTATAGGCCTAATGACATAATACATAGCCTAACAGTTTTCATAGGTCTTCTCTTACCTTGGTTTACTCAGTGGGACACCCCCCTTGATTTGATGTTTTGTTGTTTTGCTTTTTTTGATGATGCTCCTGTTGTTTTGTTATTGTTGTTATACTGTTGCCCAATCTTTTAGTCTTTTATGTTTTTAAATGTACAGTGTGTTGAGACATCTGTGAAATGCACTTTAAATAAATGATGACTTGACTTGGCAGTCTTTGTTTTCCACTCCTCTTCAGGTCTGGCTTGTACTCAGTTGTGGCCACTTGAAGCAACTCTTTCACGTGTGTGTCCGTAAGAACAGAGCAAAGTTTTGTTTTGCCTTCACTTGTTTCAGTGTAGAAAAAACTGATTCACAGACATAAGTTGATCCAAACATTGACATTAGTTTGAGTGCAGCCTGTTTCACATTGGGATATCTGTCTTTGGGCACAATTATCCAAAACTCTGTGGTTCCTTCTCTCAAAACACATTTAAGTCTGTCATCCTCAGAAAGTTCAATCATCTCCAACTGGGACGCTGCTTCACCTGCCACTAAAGGGGCTTTAAACAATCCGATTCAGCAGTGAAAGGGTTGATGAGGAATGTGATCTGTGGACATTTTTGCTTCAGGTTGCAGAATCTGTCC
The DNA here is from genome assembly GCA_025169545.1 of Anguilla japonica. Lineage (NCBI taxonomy): Eukaryota > Metazoa > Chordata > Actinopteri > Anguilliformes > Anguillidae > Anguilla > Anguilla japonica. The sequence continues at coordinate 39,013,897 of CM045888.1, forward strand.
TCAAAACTCTGCTGCAGATTTTCAACCAGTGTTGCATAGCATTCAATGCTCCCTTTTGAGAGCTCAGCTGCTGTTCCACTTGCATTCAACAAGGAGGGAAAATGTGTGAACTCTTCCTTTTGAAGATGGGTCTGGAAGAGCTTGAGTTTGTTGACAAAAGTGAAAACACTTTGCACCAGGTCAGGCAGCATTTTTAACTTCCCTTGCAGATCTAGATTCAGTTTGTTCAGATGATGCAGTATGTCGACCAGAGACCCCAAATCTGAAATCCACTGGGGGTCATGTAGCTCTTATGTTTCTCTTCCAGGAACAGCTTCGCTGGGTTCAAAAGTTTAAAAAAAAACGGGAAAGCATGTTACCTCTTGAAAGCTATCTCACAGTGCAGTGGACAAGCAGATCACTGGGAAGGTCTTCATCAGGATCAGCTATGAGGTTTTGAACTGTCTGTGATTGAGAGCATGAGTGCGAATAAAATTCACAATTTCTAGGACATAGTCCAAGTTCAGCTTCTTAGATACCAGATGCTCTTGATGGATGATGCAGTGAAATGTCCAAAAATCCTGGAAACGGTCGTCAGCTTTACACAGCCCTACAAGGCCATTTGCAGATCCCAACATAGCTGGTGCACCGTCTGTGGCTATTGCTGTTAGTTTTGATAATTGCAAATTTGCCTTCTCAACAACAGTCATGAGTGTCTCTTTCTTTTCTTTTTCTTTTTTTTTCTTTTTCTTTATCTTTTAATGGCACAATGTCAAGCAGCTCTTTCTTAATTGTGCAGTCTTCTGACACAGACCGTACAAATATTGCCAACTGTGGCTTATCTTGAACGTTGCAAGACTCATCCAAAGCAATGCTGAAATACCGGCATTTCTCAAGATCCGTATATAACTGTGTTTCAATTGAGTTGTTAATATCCGATATTCTCTGTTCAACGGTCTGCCCTGACAGCTGCAGGTCTGACACAGAACGCTTCAAATTGTCATTTTCAGGAGTGAGGATAGCAACAACATCTCTGAGGCACGTCTTCACAAATTCCCCTTCTCTGTATGGCTTTTTAGCATGAGCAGTGTTCCATGCCACCTGATATGATGCCAATGTGACCGTCTCTGGGTGCTTTGTAAATTTTCTGCTTCTGCTGACGTTTCAACGCATTTACCTTGTGCTTGCGAAGTTCAATGCCTTTGGGAAACTCCTGAGCCGTGTTAGCATGGAGTCAGGTGAAATGGCGCTCCAGGTTTGAAGCTTTAAAATGCGACAGTGAAGTCTGGCATATCAAACAGAAGGGTTTCCCATTTCGTTCTGCAAAAAAATACAATTCCTCCCATTCAGGTAAAAATATCATGTGCTCCTCTTCATATTTGCGCTTAGCTTTACGTTTTCCTGACTCTGCCATGGTGATTCAGTCAGTAACGCTAGCCTGGCTAACAAACTTCTATGGCTGCTACTGTATTTTCTGGACTACAAGTCACACCGGAGTATAAGTCGCACTCAACATGACGACAAAATTATTTTTTATTTTAAAAATATTGGCAAATTTATTGGCAGTATTGTCAAATATTCAAATGCATTTTGATTTATCAGAAATATATTTTAAAATGTAAAAAACAAAAACAAAACTCAACCGAGAACAACGATAGAACAACCCCGAGCCTCACAGGAGCAGGCAAAGAGCCACATGAGGCTCGCGAGCCGCAGGTTCGCCACCCCTATTGTACAGTAAATAAAAACATACGAGAGTTAATAAGTACACATTTAAGTACTGCACCACAGTGTGATAATTTTTTTGCATTACTTTTAAAATCTGATATCAATGTTTCACCTTAAACCTTCATAAGGGGCACATGTATATGATTTATAATGGACAAAAAGCATTTTATTCATTTTTGGAGAGATTTTGGATATGTTTCAGGACCCCTAGATGTTTTAAGCCACTGTACAGACGGAAAGCTTGTAATTCCCACTTGAAAATGATGCAACAGTGAGTTTTTTCAGTCAAACAGTTGATTTGTAGTGAAATACATGATTATGTTGTGATTTACAGCAATGCATAATTTAGACATTTTGGATAGATTTGAAGACACTAGGTTAGAGCCCGACCGATATATCGGTCAAACCATTATTTGACTTTTTTGACGACATCGGGATCGGCAGTTATGCAGCCGATGTGTCCCGATTTTTAAATAAGTATAATAAACAAAAAAAAAACATTGATTATTTATCTGCACTTGTCTGTTCGCATGTTGTAATTGCTGTTTACTAGAATTATCCAGTAGAGGGAGCTCTAATACAAGTGTGCCGCGCTATTTCTGTAATAAGACGTTTGTCACTCGTGCCTCATCCAATATTCTTCACTGCAAGACTTGTCTGCACAGATTCGATTGCCGCAATAAAGGTATGTATATTTAGTGAAAGGTTTTAATTAAATGCGTTTATATGACCACTATGTTTATCAATCCTCATTGTCAAGCGAGCGAGCTAGCTAGCTAACATATTTGGTTCACTTTAGCAAGCTAGCTGGCTAGCAAGCCTTTATGAAGTGGCAGTGAGCACATAAGCAGCGTAGGATCTACATTTCCAGAGGACATCGCTGTATTAACAAATAAATAACCAGCCAAAATAAAATGGTTATTGAATGCATCACACATTTGTTTTTTTATCTGAGATAATGATATTAGCTACTATATGATGCTGTGTCAATAGCCAACGCATTATTGCAAGCGAGTCTGTCATCTAGTCACGCGTCATCATAGCAAGCTAACCAGATAGTAAAAAACCCGATAAAACACTTCTAACGTGGATCATTTTAAGCCATGTTATCTAGCTTTGTCGTGATAACATGAGAGAAGGATTGCTGTTGGAGAAGTGAATCAACCAACAGTTAGGTAACCTGCATGAAAGCGCATTGTAGTTTTTTCACCACCGAATTCTTATGCACAAGCCTCACGTTATGTGTTTCATCTAACGTTACACTTGATTCACTCATTAGCTCTGCTAGATAAAGTATTACTCTTTGAGATCATGTAGTAGGAATAAAATAAGAAAATATAATTCATTTAACTTACTGAGAATAAATAATAAGAAATAATGAGGCTATGTCAACAGCTAATGCGTTATTGCAAGTGAGTGTGTGTCATCTAGTCACGCGTCAGAGCGCATTGTAGTTTTTTTCACCACCGAATTCTTATGGACAGGGAAGCTCGCTAGATAAAGTCTTACTCTTTGAGATCATGTAGTAGGAATAAAATAAGAAAATATAATTCATTTACTGAGAATAGATACTAAGAAATAATAATAACAAATTAATAACAACAACAACAATAATAATAATATTCATAAAAATACATGTTTGAAACTGTAAAACTGATTTTTTTTAATTTATTTTTTTTTAGATGGCTGGAAAAGAAAGGAACAAAAGCAACGTCTGGAGTTATTTTGAATTCACACCACTTGAAGATGGTGTTAATATATATATTTAATATCATCTTTTACATTTGTTATCTATCAAAATGTTCTTTGTGTGTTTATTTTTATTTATTTGTTTGCTTATAAGTTAAATGTTCTCAAATATAGAAACTTTGATAAAGTATAAGTTTTTAGAATTGATTTGAAAATGTTGCACTTTTTGACAAAATATCGGTCAAAACACTCTCCAAAATCGGGATCGGCATCGGACCCAAAAATCTGGCATCGGTCGGGCTCTACACTAGGTACACTGCTTACATTTTGATTCATAGATCTTTAGAAGTTCTGCATATCCACCCTTAGATTTGGGTCCAGGTCCACTTGTGTTCCAGGGGCTTTTGATCCAGGACATGTATAGTTTAACCTGCTGTATATTTGAAATCTCTCAGTATTTCATTGCGAACTAAAAAAGAGCAAATTGATTTTAGATTTTTTGCTTAGACAATTGGATTTAGTTATATTCATAATTTAGGAAGAAATAATCTATGTTAGTATTGTAAATGGTACAATGTCTTGCTTCATTTAAGCCATTTTTGAAGTATCTGTGATGCTCACATCTGGAGTTATAAGGCTTTAAATAGGGTACCCCCTAAATGGGAAAGGATTGGCCAGATTTGGCATGTCTCAAATTGAATGAAATTTGCCTATGTACTGCATGTTGAAACCCCAGCCACATTTTCTATGACGCTTATTTGATAGAAGTGACACCATATCTGAAGAGTGGAGGGTCCAAGGTTTTCAAAGCACCCCCATTTCATTGAGACAATATGTTCAGGGTTGCTCATTTCTTGGTACTGATAACTGCAGTGTGAAGCTGGCGACAGTAAGGACTTTCGCGAGGGTCTGAAATTTTCAAAATAAAAGTCCCAGTGATACTATTGCGTTCAACATAATGTAATTAAGGAAAAATCGAACTAAAGTTGTCCTAAAATATGAACTATTAATTTCCTGATTGAACAGTATTAAAACAACTTTGATTTTAAACATAGACATTATAAAACTATTAATTTTCAGTTGAAACAACATTAACATGAATTACAAGCAAATCTGTCCTCCTATTTTCAGTTTTTTTTCTAAAATTCTGCATTTTTTACAAAGACAACGAGGCAAAATTTGAAATGGAAAAATAAAAGTGAAATACCCCCATTACTTCTAAGTATTATTACAATATCCAATACAACATTTGTGCATGAGTTTAATTGAATGATGAGGGAAGAGTAATTTAAAATGTATCGCTTCAACATTCTGTGTTACCTTGTAACATCAACTATGCAACTTAAAACAAATGAATATGAAAATGCTATGAATAGCTTTTTATACATTTATAATCAGGACCATTATGTGAACTGTTGCCTAAACAATACTGTCCTGATGGGAGAAGTTTTTTTATGAAATAGTCCTTATGGATGGTATCTGTTCACGTGTTTACTAAAAGTAAGCTGTATAGAAATTGAAAGCAAGTCATCTAACAGTTTGTGCAGCAAGTTGTGCAATTACAGCATATGATGCATGCTTTCCATGAAAATTAAATTGTTTCCAGGTTAACCAGCTTACAGTTAGCTGCTGGGAAATAATTTAATGTCTTTGAAAAAGTAACTTGGCCCTGTGTTTTTTCATCTTCATCTGAAGAGAATCTGGTCATTCAAACTTTCTGTCACTTCAAAGTGTCATATGGAAATCATTAAAAAATAATCAGCAATTCTGCTGTGTTACACCTAAAATGTTTTTAAATTTTATTTTTTTTAACCTTTATTTACCCAGGGTAGGTTCGCTGAGCATGGATGCTCTTTTGCAGCAACGCCCTGCTTCACACTCATACACATTCACACCTGGGAGCTGCCCAGTACAACCACAATCCTCTATTGTTGGCTATTGAGCAGCTCCACTGGAGGGAGAGAAATTTTTTTAGCCAATTAAATCAGGGGATGATTAAGTGGCAAGTTTTTGCGAGAGCCAGATCTGGGATTTTAGCCAGGACACTGGGGAACCCCCTACTCTTTGCGATAAGTGTCATAGGATCTTTAATGACCACAGTGAGTCAGGACCTCGTTTTAACGTCTCATCCGAAAGACGGCATCTCCTACAGCTGCACTGGGGCATTGGGGTTTATTTGACCAGAGGGAATATTGCCCCCTGCTGGCCCACCAACAACAGCCAGCAGCAACTCAGTATTCCCTGGTGGTCTCCCATCCAAGTACTAACCAAGCCAACACTTGCTTAGCTTCAGCCAGTCGGCAGGAGCAGAGTGCGTGGTGGTATGGCTGCTGGCTGACTACATTATACAGTTGAGGCCAAAAGTTTACATACACCTAGGCTGAAGACATTCAAACTCAATTTTTTACAACTCCACCAGGGTTTTCCCTAGGTTTTCAGAGAGCTTAGGTGATCTCAGCTATATTTTGGAACAGCGTTTTAAAAAAATATATATATGAACAACGCTTTGACCGGCGGTTTTCATCAGAAAAAGACGTTACGTGTGAACACAGCCTAACTTTGTTTAGCTACCAAGCCACGTTAGATACGAACGTTAGTTCAATCGAGGTATCTTTATGGAACGTCAACTAACTACCTTCGCTGGCTAACGTTGTCATAACATTTTTCCCGACCGTGAAAACTGGATTACTTGTTTACATTTTTGACAGATGTGGCTAGTAGTGGGTAAATCTATTGCTGTTTCCGTCGCAGCACTTTCGACACAAGCAATTCGGAAGCGCTATCCTAAAATTTCTTTTTACTGTGAAGAGTGCCTGACCCGCAACCGTAGTAATGTGTTAACACGGCGGCACAATTATATCGGGAAAATAGCATCTTTGGGGAAAAAAAAACGCTATATTCTGCAAATGCATTTAACCTACCATGCATAAAAACATAAAAACACTCATCAATCACCCACTTCTAATGCCATCATAGCGCGGAGTGTTTAAAACCATAAAGCCACCTCTCCGTTTTTTTTTTTTTTTTTTTTGTCAGCGCATCACCATTACTTTTACATTCATTCTGATATGTCACCTAAATGCCTTTTTACATTCATTCAGCTTAAGACACTCCGCAAAATCACTTAGGCGCTGCGCCTAAGCCTTTCTATGGTAGGGAAGACCCTGTCCACACATTTCATGTTACCATACATTTCCTGTGTTAAGTCAATTAGGGTATCTACTTTATTTCCTTTAGAGCCTTACCCTTTTTCCTCCATACATAGTGCCTGTTAGGATTATTTTGTCCTTCTCAATGGAGTCAAATGCAGGACGATGAAGAACACGCTGACAACGTCTCCTCAGAGAATTTGATGTTTATTACAATGCGCAAGGGAGAGACAAACTCGGAACATTCCGGCAGTGCGCCAAGCAAGTCTCTGCCGATCACACTGTGTGGTGTCTTGATATGCAGTCCGTGGACATACACATCAAAGGATTGAGTTAAGTGGTGGGCCGGGGACAAATGGTCGTGTCCCTCCCTGGGAACCCTCAAAGTCATTTAGCATAGGTATGTGACATCCTTGCCGCAGACACTAGAGGCGTTATACTGAGACACACTACAGAGGTGCTAGACACAGAGGCATGCAAACTACAGACACAGTAATGGCATGAAAAGGAAACACAATACACTACATAATATATATATATATATATATATATATATATATATATATATATATATACACAAGGCTCCAGGGTGCGACCATTTTGGTCGCACATGCAACCAAAAATCTGTCAAGTGCGACTAAACATTTTCATTGGTCGCACCGGTGTGCCTGACATTTAGCAGGTCTGTCTCTGTGTGTGTATGTGTGTAGCGTTATTTTTTTTCCCCACCAACATTCTGCAAAGACCCGCCCCTACTCTGCCTCTGGTTGGCTCTGACCCTGATATTCATTTTCGCTGAATGCGGGTGGGGAAAAAAAATAAGGCATGTGTGTATTAGTGATGCGCGGATCGCAGTTATATCCGCGGATCGGGCAAGCCGAGTCACAAAAATTAAAATTCTGATTAACAGCGGATGGGTTGTCGGTGGGTGACATAATACATAATTAATGAGGTAAATGTTAATTACATTCTCTAAAATGTGAACATATAACATTTTTTGTCAGGCACGAATTAGCAGACTAGACTCTCATTGCGCCATTGCGGTGTCCATTTGTCTTAAACAGCAATTGAGGCAAAAAAAGATACGAGAGAAAATTTAAAAAAGGAGAATAAAAAAAAGGAAGGGCAGAAAAGTTCAGTGTGGGAGCAATTTAGTGAAATACTTAACCATGATGAGTCAAGTGCTGGGTATGTCATATGCAACAGCTGCGAAATAATGGGAAATAACAGTAATGTGTGATCGGTGCGGGTCTCTAAATCGGAGAAAATAATTTGTTCGGGTGGGTGGGAGCAGCGCACACTTTTGTTTGAGTTATTTGAGTTTGGCAAACACTTTAAACATCAGCACCTTTTAAGTTTATTTTTTAAACAATTGAGGTTATTGCGATTTCTTGTTTGTGCTGTGATTTAAATAAAGAAAAAACATTTATCTGCACTAGTGTTGCACAGTATAGCCTACTAAAACTTCGGTAATTTTTCGGTTCAGTATTAGAATTTTCCGACGATAAAGTATTACTCTTTGAGATCATGTAGTAGGAATAAAATAAGAAAATATAATTCATTTAACTTACTGAGAATAAATAATAAGAAATAATGAGGCTATGTCAACAGCTAATGCGTTATTGCAAGTGAGTGTGTGTCATCTAGTCACGCGTCAGAGCGCATTGTAGTTTTTTTCACCACCGAATTCTTATGGACAGGGAAGCTCGCTAGATAAAGTCTTACTCTTTGAGATCATGTAGTAGGAATAAAATAAGAAAATATAATTCATTTACTGAGAATAGATACTAAGAAATAATAATAACAAATTAATAACAACAACAACAATAATAATAATATTCATAAAAATACATGTTTGAAACTGTAAAACTGATTTTTTTAAATTTATTTTTTTATAGATGGCTGGAAAAGAAAGGAACAAAAGCAACGTCTGGAGTTATTTTGAATTCACACCACTTGAAGATGGTGTTAATATATATATTTAATATCATCTTTTACATTTGTTATCTATCAAAATGTTCTTTGTGTGTTTATTTTTATTTATTTGTTTGCTTATAAGTTAAATGTTCTCAAATATAGAAACTTTGATAAAGTATAAGTTTTTAGAATTGATTTGAAAATGTTGCACTTTTTGACAAAATATCGGTCAAAACACTCTCCAAAATCGGGATCGGCATCGGACCCAAAAATCTGGCATCGGTCGGGCTCTACACTAGGTACACTGCTTACATTTTGATTCATAGATCTTTAGAAGTTCTGCATATCCACCCTTAGATTTGGGTCCAGGTCCACTTGTGTTCCAGCGGCTTGGATGCTCTTTTGCAGCAACGCCCTGCTTCACACTCATACACATTCACACCTGGGAGCTGCCCAGTACAACCACAATCCTCTATTGTTGGCTATTGAGCAGCTCCACTGGAGGGAGAGAAATTTTTTTAGCCAATTAAATCAGGGGATGATTAAGTGGCAAGTTTTTGCGAGAGCCAGATCTGGGATTTTAGCCAGGACACTGGGGAACCCCCTACTCTTTGCGATAAGTGTCATAGGATCTTTAATGACCACAGTGAGTCAGGACCTCGTTTTAACGTCTCATCCGAAAGACGGCATCTCCTACAGCTGCACTGGGGCATTGGGGTTTATTTGACCAGAGGGAATATTGCCCCCTGCTGGCCCACCAACACCAGCCAGCAGCAACTCAGTATTCCCTGGTGGTCTCCCATCCAAGTACTAACCAAGCCAACACTTGCTTAGCTTCAGCCAGTCGGCAGGAGCAGAGTGCGTGGTGGTATGGCTGCTGGCTGACTACATTATACAGTTGAGGCCAAAAGTTTACATACACCTAGGCTGAAGACATTCAAACTCAATTTTTTACAACTCCACCAGGGTTTTCCCTAGGTTTTCAGAGAGCTTAGGTGATCTCAGCTATATTTTGGAACAGCGTTTTAAAAAAATATATATATGAACAACGCTTTGACCGGCGGTTTTCATCAGAAAAAGACGTTACGTGTGAACACAGCCTAACTTTGTTTAGCTACCAAGCCACGTTAGATACGAACGTTAGTTCAATCGAGGTATCTTTATGGAACGTCAACTAACTACCTTCGCTGGCTAACGTTGTCATAACATTTTTCCCGACCGTGAAAACTGGATTACTTGTTTACATTTTTGACAGATGTGGCTAGTAGTGGGTAAATCTATTGCTGTTTCCGTCGCAGCACTTTCGACACAAGCAATTCGGAAGCGCTATCCTAAAATTTCTTTTTACTGTGAAGAGTGCCTGACCCGCAACCGTAGTAATGTGTTAACACGGCGGCACAATTATATCGGGAAATAGCATCTTTGGGGAAAAAAACGCTATATTCTGCAAATGCATTTAACCTACCATGCATAAAAACATAAAAACACTCATCAATCACCCACTTCTAATGCCATCATAGCGCGGAGTGTTTAAAACCATAAAGCCACCTCTCCGTTTTTTTTTTGTTTTTTTTGTCAGCGCATCACCATTACTTTTACATTCATTCTGATATGTCACCTAAATGCCTTTTTACATTCATTCAGCTTAAGACACTCCGCAAAATCACTTAGGCGCTGCGCCTAAGCCTTTCTATGGTAGGGAAGACCCTGTCCACACATTTCATGTTACCATACATTTCCTGTGTTAAGTCAATTAGGGTATCTACTTTATTTCCTTTAGAGCCTTACCCTTTTTCCTCCATACATAGTGCCTGTTAGGATTATTTTGTCCTTCTCAATGGAGTCAAATGCAGGACGATGAAGAACACGCTGACAACGTCTCCTCAGAGAATTTGATGTTTATTACAATGCGCAAGGGAGAGACAAACTCGGAACATTCCGGCAGTGCGCCAAGCAAGTCTCTGCCGATCACACTGTGTGGTGTCTTGATATGCAGTCCGTGGACATACACATCAAAGGATTGAGTTAAGTGGTGGGCCGGGGACAAATGGTCGTGTCCCTCCCTGGGAACCCTCAAAGTCATTTAGCATAGGTATGTGACATCCTTGCCGCAGACACTAGAGGCGTTATACTGAGACACACTACAGAGGTGCTAGACACAGAGGCATGCAAACTACAGACACAGTAATGGCATGAAAAGGAAACACAATACACTACATATATATATATATATATATATATATATATATATATACACAAGGCTCCAGGGTGCGACCATTTTGGTCGCACATGCAACCAAAAATCTGTCAAGTGCGACTAAACATTTTCATTGGTCGCACCGGTGTGCCTGACATTTAGCAGGTCTGTCTCTGTGTGTGTATGTGTGTAGCGTTATTTTTTTTCCCCACCAACATTCTGCGAAGACCCGCCCCTACTCTGCCTCTGGTTGGCTCTGACCCTGATATTCATTTTCGCTGAATGCGGGTGGGGAAAAAAAATAAGGCATGTGTGTATTAGTGATGCGCGGATCGCAGTTATATCCGCGGATCGGGCAAGCCGAGTCACAAAAATTAAAATTCTGATTAACAGCGGATGGGTTGTCGGTGGGTGACATAATACATAATTAATGAGGTAAATGTTAATTACATTCTCTAAAATGTGAACATATAACATTTTTTGTCAGGCACGAATTAGCAGACTAGACTCTCATTGCGCCATTGCGGTGTCCATTTGTCTTAAACAGCAATTGAGGCAAAAAAAGATACGAGAGAAAATTTAAAAAAGGAGAATAAAAAAAAGGAAGGGCAGAAAAGTTCAGTGTGGGAGCAATTTAGTGAAATACTTAACCATGATGAGTCAAGTGCTGGGTATGTCATATGCAACAGCTGCGAAATAATGGGAAATAACAGTAATGTGTGATCGGTGCGGGTCTCTAAATCGGAGAAAATAATTTGTTCGGGTGGGTGGGAGCAGCGCACACTTTTGTTTGAGTTATTTGAGTTTGGCAAACACTTTAAACATCAGCACCTTTTAAGTTTATTTTTTAAACAATTGAGGTTATTGCGATTTCTTGTTTGTGCTGTGATTTAAATAAAGAAAAAACATTTATCTGCACTAGTGTTGCACAGTATAGCCTACTAAAACTTCGGTAATTTTTCGGTTCAGTATTAGAATTTTCCGACGTTCGGTAGCCTACTTTTAGGTCAAATGTAAAAGCCAGGGAAATGTGTCTCCCACATTACTGATTGAGAGGATGAAAGGTGTAATTTGTCTGAATCTTCGCTAGATGGCAGTAGCAATTAAGGTAGCCAAGTCGGGTGAAGTGCGCTTGTGCATTCAGCTCATTGATACAGCACAAGCTTCGACTCAGTTCACTTCAGTAGTGACTAGCGAGAGAGAGAGAGAAAAGTAATGCCTCAGGCTCAACATGTTCTGATTTGGAAAGATTTTATTTCTGTTAGGTAAGAATTCATTTCTGTTATTTAATATGGTGTTGTTACGATAGGTGTTCTAATTTGGAAATATTTTATTATAGGAAGATGCTGTATTGTTATTAAAATATTCTGTTTTTAGATCTATTTTAAAGTTTAAAGATTCAAGATTTTTAGATTTTAGATTCTATTTTACCTGTTTAAAGATTCTTTAGTTTACAATTGTTTAATTATTGAAATAAATTTAATATAATATACATATTTTTTATATTGTTTAGTGTTCTAACACTATAGGCCTATTCTTATTAATATGTTGAACAGGCTTAAAGGTTGTTAATAAACCAGGTTGTTAATAAACCGTGAATTCGAAAAATGATGTCAACCCTTGTGAACATTATGTTTCAGATCTATTAAGGTAATTTCAGTATCGTTAGGTACCGAGTATCGAATCAGTATCGTTTAAGTTTCAAGTATTGTTTCAATATCGAGTATCGTGATACTAAACCTGGTATCGGTATCGAAGTCAGAATTTTGGTATCGTGACAACACTAATCTGCACCTTTATTCCTGTTTACAATCATTTACATAATGTGTTAAGAAATTACCAATGTGTATGGGAACTGACAAAAAAGGTAACGGTTAACATGTATTATTGCAGTGGTGTAAAATGTTGGGTGCACCTAAATTATGTGCTGGTGCACCTAAATTAAAAAGTTAGGTGCATCAGTGCAACCAATGTAAAGTTAGTCTGGAGCCCTAATATATATGTATATATATACTAAATAAAACTGGGAACCTATCAGCGCTGATCATTATGGCCAAACAGTACAATTTTTGTTTCATCCAAAAAGTGTTCTCATCTTGGTGATCACCTGCAAACTTCAATATGGCTTTTTTATGCCAGTCTTAGAGTAGGGGCTTCTTCCTTTCAGGCCATGGCGATGTAGGATTCTCTTTTTTTTAGGGCTTTTTTCAGCTTTATTAGACAGGGTAGTGTAGAGAGACAGGAAGAACTAGGAGGAGAGAGAGGGAGAGACATGCGACAAATGTTGGCAGTCGGACTCGACTCCACGTCGCGGCTCGCAATGAGCATGTGGAAAGCGCTCTATGGGCTACGCCACTGGAGGCCCCTGATGTAGGATTCTCTTAATTGTGGATGTAGATACTTTAGTACCTGATGCCTCCAACGAGTTCCTTTGTTTTTGTCTTGGGGTTCTGTTGAACCTTTCGGACCAAAGTTCGCTCAACCCTGGGAGTTCATTTGTGTCTCCTTCATGAACCATGCAATGTCTGTGTGGTCCCAAAATTTTTATATTTGCATATAATTGTTTATACAGATGCTCATGGTACCTTCAGTTGTTTGGAAATTGCTCCTAAGGCGGAACCGGATTTGTGGAGGTCCACAATTTGTTTTCTGAGGTCTTGGCTGAGTTGTTTGGCTGGGTTTGGCTGGTTTTCCCATGGTATCAAGGGCAAAAAGGCAGTGGCTCCAAAGGTAGGCCCTTCAATACAGCCACAGGTGCCAATTAACTCCTAATTATGACATTTGGCTAATCAGAAGCTTCTAAAAAGTCATTACATCAATTTCTGGAATCTTCCAGACTGTTTAAAGAGACAGTCAACTTTGTGTATGTAAACTTTTGACCCACTGGAATTTTGATATAGTGAATTAAAGCTGAAATAGGGAGTTGCGGAGTTGTGAAAAACTGAGTTTGAATATCTTTAGCCTAGGTGTATGTAAACTTTTGGCCTCAATTGTATGTCATAATAATAATAATAATAATAATAATAATAATAATAAAAACTTTATTTATATAGCACCTTTCATACAGCAATAGCAGCCCAAAGTGCTTCACAGTCTTTACATTCGGTGAAAGATTTCCATCCCTTCAGTCAATCATCTCAAACTGGTTTCTTGAACATGACAATGAGTTCACTGTACTCAAATGGCCTCCACAGTCACCAGATCTCAATCCAATAGAGCACCTTTGGGATGTGGTGGAACGGGAGATTTGCATCATGGATGTGCAGCTGACAAATCTGCAGCAACTGCGTTATGCTATCATGTCAATATGGACCAAAATATCTGAGGAATATTTCCAGCACCTTGTTGAATCTATGCCACAATGAATGAACCCCTTAGCGCACAAGCCAAATCTTGCCAATCCTTGCCCATTTAGAGGGTACCCTATTTAAAGCCTTATAACTCCAGATGTGAACACCACAGAGACTTGAAAAATGTCTTAAATGAAGCAAGACATTTGTTTTGCAATACTAACGCAGATTAGTTTATATTCATAATTTTGGAAGAAATAAAGTGCCACAAATGCAATTGTTTTGACAAAAAATCAAAAATAAATTTGCACTTTTTAAGTTTGCAATGAAATACTGAGAGATTGCATATATACAGGAGGTTAAACTATACATGTGCTAGATCAAAAACTTCTTGACCACAAGTTCATAAAATCTAAGGGTGGATATGTAGAACTACTATAGATGTATGAAGCAAAAACTAAGCAGTGTACCCAGCGTCTCCAAATCTATCCAAAATGTCTTAATTATGCATTGCTGTAAATCACAACATATTCACGTATTCCACTAAAAATCAATTGTTTCGACTCAAGAAAATCACTGTTGCATAATTTTCAAATGGGAATTACAAGCTTTCAGTCAGTACAGTGGTCTAAAATAGCTAGGTGTCCAGAAACATATCCAAAATCTCTCCAAAATTGAATAAAATGCTTTTTGTCCATTATAAAGCATATAAATGAGCCCCTTGTGAAGGTTTAAGATGAAACATTGCTATTCAATTTAAAAAATAATTCAAAAATATTGTCACACAATGCGGTACAATACCTAAATGTGTAATAATTAACTTGTGTGTATTTCTATCCTCTGTACTCTCGTATGTTTTCTTGTATGGGGATGAGACAACATGAAAACAATTTTCAACCGTCCACCACGTTTTGGCAATGTTCCAACTCTGACGTCATCACTGTTGCATGCTTCACAAAAACTATTACACTTCCATGTAACGCTTACATTACAGTGTGAAATATTCACATTATATAACACCACTAACATATTTAAAGATACTCAATTTAAAAAATAACGTATATAACAGAAATATTTTGAGCGGTAATACTTACATAGCAATGATGAAATCTCCTCTATGTTCAGTAGATGGAGACAGAGACAGTATCAATGATACTGTTCTATTCGCTTCTGTTTTGCTCCAGAAAACGATGTCAGCTAGGTCTATCAGCAAACATATGGCTTAGCTATGTTCAGAAGTCAATAATAATAGTATTTTCCAAGAAATTACAAAATATCCTTGACCACGTTTCGTGAGGTGCAGCGTATGTCTGCTAACAGAGTGAATGCGTAAGTGAATGTGATGCTAAGAATAATTTCTGTTACGCTGACCTATAAAACGCTATTCCAAAAGCAGAATTAGACATGTTATACATCGTTAGAAAGCTTATACTCTCGCCTACTGAATAAATGAATTGTCCATCAAGCCAGACTGTACTAAAAAGGGCGACGACGCGGTAAACAACAGGTGTGGTATTACGCACAGCTATTTTGGAAGATACCCAGGCGTCACAGATGCACGTATATTTCCCAAACGGATTGTCCAAGACAATATATGAACACGCAGTCTCAAAAGGGACATCTCTACACGTAAAACCAACAGTAAGGTTTTATATTTATTCAATATTTAGTCCCAGATATTGACTGTAGAATGACATGGTATCATTTTTAAAAACTTTTTCTCAATTATTTTGTTATTCAGTGAGCAGCGTTTTCACTGCTGTATAGGCATATCTTAGGGCTATTGTCGGGTTTATCTTGTTGCTATGACGGAATATGATTTTTTAGTGGTGAAAGACTATTTTTATGAATGCCAAGATCGACAATATTATCCATTATGTCAAGGGTGGGGGGTGTTTTTTAGATGAGACTACAGGGAGTGGGTGCGTGTTAAATGAACGACCAGAGCGACAATGGTGGGGCTACGAAACTCCGTTTTTGGCATAGTTGTCGTGTATCGTCTACTAATGAAACTAAAACAACGCGTTTCTGTTTTTAACTCACACTTTGGTTGCAGTAGCACCGAATGTTTGACTTTAGTAATCTCAGCACGCCGGCGTGCCGACCACTAGGGGCTGTGCGGTAAGAGGTTAAGGCAGTTCTGGAGGCAAATGGGGGTCCAACCCGGTACTAGCAATGTGTACCTAATAAAGTGGCCTGTGAGTGTATATATATAATATCTTCATAATTTAGGAAGAAATAAAGTGCACAAAGGCAATTGTTCAGGCAAAAAAGCAAAAATGAATTTGCTCTTTTTTATTTTACAATGAAATACTGAGAGATCCAATTTATACATTTGTAGAACTACTAAATATCTATGAAGCAAAAACTAAGCAGTGACCCAGCATTTCCAAGTATATCAAAAATATCTAAATTATGTATTGCTGTAAATCACAACATATTCACGTATTTCAATACAAATCCATTGTTTTGACTCAAGAAACTTACTGTTACATCATTTTCAAGTGGGAATTACAAGCTTTCCATCAGTACAGTGGTCAAAAATATCTAGGGGTCCAGAAACATATCAAAAATCTTTCCAAAAATGAATCAAATGCTTTTTGTGTCAGGGTTTTCGGGGAAATGGACCGAAACGCAGAGTGGGAAAAACTCCAAAGGGGTGAATAATAACAAAGAATTTAATTCTCTCCAGTCATTGTCTTAAAACACTTGGAAGATGGCTGACTTCAAGATGGCTGCCTCATGCGTTTGTGCTTGGTGAGCTGGATTTAGAATCCAATAAATATCTTATTTTGGAGTTGCCATCCACCTGTTGTCTTTGGAGAACTGTTTTTTATGAACCTGTTTGGAACGTTTTTTGGACGTATTGATGACAATACATCTTTTGTGAGGTAACAGAAAGGTTTTCATTGAAACCAATCAAACCATGCCACCCAAAGCTTCTAACAACACCACTGAAGAATATGTCATGGCTCAAGTTTGTGAATTGTTGGATCAGCAAAAATACTTCTACAGAACTTTGCTTGAACAACAGGAAAAAAGCTTCAAAACTTGTGTACAGATCATAGTTGATTCTTCAAATAAGAGGATTGATGATCTGTCAAAGCAAGTCTATGATCTCAAGGTGTATCTAGAAATGACCCAAAAGGAATTTGATAATTAAAATCTCATGTATAACTTGGTCCAAGAACTGTAATGAAACCAGGACAGATTTGGACACAATTTGCAAAAGTATGATCTCAATCTCAGACAAGGCAGACTATCTGGAGGGTCAGGCAAGATGCCATAATATTGTTGTAGATGGCATTAAAGAGTCTGGGAAAGAAATGGTCCATTCTTGGACCATTATTATTCCTTATCTATATTAATGATCTGTCTAATGTCTCAAGTATCCTTTCTCCAATAATGTTTGCAGATGACGCAACCCTAGTTCGCTCTCATTCAAATTTCAATTCACTGATAAAGGATGCTAATGCTGGTTTAACTGCCTACGCTGCATGGTTTAGATTAAATAAATTATCTTTGAATATAAAAAATCTAACTTTATCATTTTCAGTGGCAAAAAATCATACTCATAATCATAAAAATCATAAGGATTTATCTAAAATTACAATTTAGTCTGTTGAGTTGCCTCAAGTGTCAACTACAAGATTCTTGGGAATTGTTGATGAGAGTTTGAGTTGGAGAGAACATACTGACTGGGTTAGCAGAAAAATAAATAAATCTATTGGTATAATAAGGAGGGTTAGTCATCTTGTTACCTCAAACTGTCTCCTTACTCTTTATTACAGTTTAATTTGTCTTTATCTTTCATATTGTAATATAGTTTGGGCGAGTACTTTTCCTACTACTCTCCACAAAATTTTGGTCCTCCAGAAACGTTTTGTTAGGATTGCAACCCGATCAGAGTCACACATCTCATCTACTCCTCTATTTCAGAAACTCCAGATTCTTACTATTTATGACATCAATATTTCTCAAATATGTGTTTTTATATATAAGATACATTCAAGTGAAGGAAATAATCCTGAGCAGTTCCAGACTTACTTTAAAGCAAATTCACAGGTTCATTCTTACTCAACTCGTCAATCTTTAGATCTTCATCCTCCTAAATTTCTCACTTGCAGGGGTCAATTTTCGATAAGATTTAGGGGTACCAAATTATGGAATGGCTTTTCCCACCTGGCAAAAAACTGTTCCTCTATAAAATGTTACAAAAGATGCTTAAAAGACCAGTTAACTGCTGTTTTGTAACTGCTTTTTCCCATGTATTGTTGTCCATGTATCCATATTTTATTTGTTTCACTCATAGTGACATACACACTCAGCACACACTCACATTTTCTGATTTTATTTTGATATTATTATTGTTATATTTGTTGTTGTTATTTATATTTTGATACTATTAGTTCGCCATCACTTTTATGTAGTTCTATTATTTTATGTATGTGAAGTTTATGTTTTTATAACATTGTGAAATTTTTACATTATTTAGGTGGAGGCTTCAAATAAGCCCACTGGGTTTTCTGCCTCTCCCTGCACTGTATATTATTTGTTATCTTAGTCATTTTTGTGTATTTTTTAAATTGTGCAAAAATAATAAAACTAAACTAAACTAAAAAAACAAATTACAAAAAAAAAAACTCAAGAACAAACAAACGAGGGGTAAAACCACAAACTCAAAAGAATTCTTAATAACTAAAAAAAACACAGAACAGAACACAAGCAGGGCGGAACACAGGCAGGACAGGATACGGACAGGCGGAACACACACAAGCAGAACAAAAGCAGGCAGATACAGTCAAAAACACAAGCGGGAAATGCAGGCAGAAACACAAGGACACCAGCACCCGAGTCAGGCAAACCAAGAACTTAAATAGATGGGCTAACAAGACACAGGGGAACATAATGTACAATTAACACAGAAGTGAGGGATAAGAAGAGGCAGGTGGGAACAATGATTAAATAACGAGACAGAAAATAATTGAATAATGAGACATACACAGGCAAACCAAACTAAGGGATGTGAGACAGAACAAAAACTACGGGGAGGTGGGAACAGGCAGGAACAGAGGAGGCACAACCATGACATTTTGTCCATTATAAAGCATATAAATGAGCCCCTTATGAAGGTTTAAGATTAAACATTATTAAATGTATGTATTTCTGTACTCTACAGTATGTAATGTTTTCTTGTATGGGGATGGGACGACATGCAAACAATATTCAACGTCCATCATGTTTTGGCGATGTTCCAACTCTCACGTCGTATCTCATGCATGAAACACAAAAACTTCTAATCTACCAACAAACGCATACATTACAGTGTGAAATATCCTCATTATAAAATACCACTAACCTAAGACACTCAATTTAAAAAATAATGTATTTATCCAAAATATTTTGAGCAGTAATACTTATATAGCAATTATGAAATGTTATCTGTGTTCAGTAGCTAGAGACAGAGACAGTCTTCTGTCTTACTCCAGAAAACAATGTCAGCTAGGTGTATCAGCAAACATATGGCTTAGCTATGCTCAGGAGTCCTCAGTAATAATAACATTTTTCAAGAAATTACAAAGATCTTTGATAACGTTTCTTCGGGTGCAGTGTCTTTTACTGCTACCACAAATTGAATGTGTAACTGGATGCGATGATGAGAAAACTTTTGGTTACGCTGCGCTATGAAACACTATTCCAAAAGCAAAATTAGATTTGTTATACATCGTTAGAAAGCTTATACTGTCACTCTGAATAAATGAATTGTCAATCAAGCTGGACTGTACTTAAAAGGGCGGCAACGGCGTAAACAATATGTGTGGTATTACACACAGCTATTTTGGAAGGTACCCAGGCGTACCCAAATATACAAATGCACGTATATTTCACAAACGGATTGCCCAAGACCATAAATGACCACTCAGTCTCAAAAGGGACATCTCTACGCATAAAACCAGTGGTAAGGTTGTATATTTATTCAACATTTAGTCCCGGATATTAACTGTAGAATGACATGGTATCATTTTTTAAAACTTTGTCTTGTTTATTTAATTATTCAGTGAGCAGTGTTTTCACTGCTGCTTTGGCCTATCTTAGGGCTGTTGTTGGGTTTATCTTGTTGCTATGATGGAATACTATGATTTTTCAGTGGTGAAAGAATATTTTTATGAATGCTGAGATAGACAATATTGTCTATTATGTCATGAGTGGGGGGTATAGTTGCAGAAAAGACTGCAGGGAGGGGGGGGGTGCTTGTTAAATGAACGACCAGAGCGACAATGGTGGCACTGCAAAACTCCATATTCAGCATAGTTGTCTCGCATCGTCTACTAATGAAACTAAAACAAAGCATTTCTGTTTTGAACTCCTACTTTGGTTGCAGGAGCAATGAATGTCCAAGTTGAACAATCTAGGCACGCTGGCATGCCGACCACTAGGGGGTTTGCGCTAAGTGGTTAGAAAGATTTTTTTGCATGTAGAAAATATTTGCTTGTTTTAGTATGAAAGTGATGAAAATAAGATTATAATTCTAAATATGTCTAAAATACTTGTTGACACTGACTTAATTTTAGTTTTTTGTACTGTAGTGAAACTTTGCGTTTCAGCTGCTGTATGTTAACAAATAACAGATTGACATGATATCATTGCATAGCAGTTAGAACCACTCTGGGTCTCTGTGGAAGTCAGTGGTTACAACCTGTAACCTGTAACTGTACCCTTAACGGAGATTTAAAATTTAACCCAGAGTCACCTTCAAAAATAATGAAGGAAGAATAACAAAACAGTGTCCTGATGGAAGGATTTGTAATCCAGCTGGGAACATGCCAGTGTCACTATATGGCGAACAGAGAGGCTAAATGAGAGTCGAGGTGGAATTGAATGAAACAGAGTGAAACACACAAAATCCATTGGGCAGACAAACTAGAAATGAAGACGATCTGGAAGAAAATGAGGCACAGGCAGCAGAGACAAATGTAAATACAATGCTACGACAGAGGTCGTAACAGTTGAAAAAGAGCAGCTTCAGCTCAACTGCTTCTTGTAGGACTTACAGGTATGCATTCACATATCGGTTTGAGCTATAACATTTTAAGTCTCACCCGGAATGACATGCTCTGAAATTGAAAAAACTGTTCAGTGGGTTGATGAATAAGAGAAGGCTTGTGGAGCTGTGAAAAGAAAATGTCACATGTGAACTGGACATTTTCACATGTAATTGCCTTTGTTCACATGTGAATGAAAATTTCCACATTTGAAAAAAATAGGTCACATGAGGTCATATGAAAAATCTTCATATTAAAAAAAGGCAATCACATGTAAACAATTCACATATTGTTTACATGTGATTGGCTTTTTTTTAAACTTGTGAACTACAATTTACGCATGCGCAAACAAAACGTGACATGAAGTCATGTGAAATTTGTATGTGGAGTTCTCATGTGAAGAGGATTTCACGTGATTTCATGGCACGTTTTTTTTTCCCGCTCACATAAAATGTAGTGGCGTGATTTGAAATAAAAAATAGCATAAATTACTTTTTTCAACTCTAATTTTATAAGTGGGATTGTTTTTATAGTTCACACACGCACTCTTCAAATTTGATTTTTTTTTGTAAGGGAAAGAAAGGAAAGTGGGAAAATGTATTTCACGTTTCGGTGTTGGTTCTCTTGTACATGCAGGTACTTGACACCTGCTGGAACTCAAGGCTTTGCTCCTCATTATGACGACATTGAAGCCTTTTTGGTCCAGCTGGAAGGGAAGAAGCACTGGAGGGTGTATAATCCCAGGTCAGTGAAGCATTATTGTGTGACCCAAATCAATGAATCCTTAAGGTGGCGATGCACAAACACTGTAATCCCTGATTATTTGAATTTACTTGAAAATTGTGTGGAAATCCATTGCCTAAAACCATTTAAGATTTTACTTATGGTGAAACATAACTGGTTAAGTAGTATGTTCTTAGAGTCTAAATTGAAAAGAGTATACATTTTTAGGTCAATACAATAAACATTAGTATACACTATGCAAAATCATTAGTTCACATAAATAATTTATTTTCATCCCCACTGTAAACTGTTAGGAAAATGCAATTAAAATTACAGGAGCTTGCTGGCAAGAATTAGGCAGCCTCAGGAGCGCATCACTACACTACTCCCAGCCTTCTGCAGTGCGTGCTGAGAGTGGACCTATGCGTAACATGACCAAAACATGCCTGTTGTGGCACATTCAGTTACACCAGAAGCGTTCTTCTACATGCAGTGCACCAGCAGATTCTTGTGGACTGCTCTGGAACTGTCTTTAGAAACATGGTTAACAACCCTTGCAACAACATCACAGTTTTCAGTTCAGTGTTAATTTGTTATTGTTAACATTGCATGTGCTGCTATTCTTTTGTAGCCTGCCTTTTCTCAGTCTTTTTAATGAACAAAAATTTAAAAAATATTTATCTTGAGTATCGTATTATCTGCTGTATTTTTAAGATACACTATGCAGGGTTTGCACTAAATAAAGCCTGTTTACATTAAGTATATGATTCTGATTGAAAATCACTCTGCTTAGCTATTTCAGAGAACACGTTCAAGACATGTATCATGTATCATGAACAAGCTTAAAAATTCTGTATTTTAATATTTTCAATATATTTAATATAAAGAAATTATCTTTTAGCCATATCGCCCTGCCCTAGGGGAGAGGCACCTGCATTAACCACTGCTCTAAAGATTAATTCACCATTGGCAAAGCAGTTAGGCTGCCATTCGGGCAGACCACAACATTGCAGTATTCTTTTGAAGAACCAAACCCTCCCCACAAGAATGTGATTAATTTCACATCCAACTGGCATGTGGACAGCAAAAAAATAATTTTATGTTAGTGCAAGCTGATTGCTCTATTTTCGTATCAGCCATAAGTAATATTCATACAAAACCTATTGTAAATCTACAGCAACATGCTGTATACAGCACCAACAGCAAAGTACTGTTCAAAATACAGTAACATTGCTGTTAAAACAAGTGAAATTCCTAACAGTGTAGGTTTTATAATTGACAGATCGGAATATGTGTCTTCCACTGTTTTCTCTTTCACGGGTCACACGAGTCTAACGTTAGCTACATTCCTCGCCTCATGGTTATCCAGTGTGTCTGTTCAGTTAGTGGCAACTCCTCACGCACAAATGAGAAGCAAGTAGTTGTAGGCAGCATTTCAAAATGTAGGTTTCCAGTTATTATCCAGTAATCTTTACATCTTTGCAGCATAATCATTACACTGAATATTGCTAACCAGTTAATTTCATTTAGGAATGATTTCCTGTAAAACATAAACAAATAAGTAATGGCCACTTAATTGTTTAAAGACAAAATCCAATTTTACAGTAAATCTGTTCCTTAATGCTGGGTCTTCAATGCTTAATGTTGCTTTCCTTTTCTACCTGATGGTTAATGGAATGATTAATGGCACTGAATGGCTAGAGATTCCGCTTACCTTGTCTACCAGGTCTATTTCAGTAAAAATACAGTAATACCAATCTGTGACCTGTAACTCTAGGTCACTGAAGCTTAGATCATTAAAGCACTGAGATTTGTACCCCAAAGTAAATGAATCATTAAACTTTTTAAACGCAGCTTACTGAAGTTTAAGACTTTAGTAACGCCAGGTCATTGAATCATCAGGGTGTTGTATAAACCTGGTTCAGTGAAAATAAATGGAGGGAAAATGCAATTAGCGGCTGTCACAAGTACCTATTGTGAAAAGTCCTCAGACCTCAGGTTTGAGATGCACACAGGTTTTATTTAATAATCACACACACTCAGCCATTCATTGCCACAAGCTGTCGTGTCTTTCTCAACTGCCATGTGGGTCTTTAATTCCAGGTCCTTACTGCAGCCAGAACATACAGTATAAAAATAATTATCAAATTGCCTACAACTGCAACTGCAGACCGGATAAACCACTGCCCCCCTCTCTGCCTGCAGCCAGTTTTATAAACCACACTGCCACTACACAGAGGCGAATAATATTTTTTAGCTGGTTCATTTTTGTTGTTCTCACTTGACTGCCTATGGTAGGTTGCTTTGGGGGGGTGGATTGGGGGGGTGCATCTCGGGGATTGATATGATATGATTTCCAGA
The DNA here is from genome assembly GCA_025169545.1 of Anguilla japonica. NCBI lineage: Eukaryota > Metazoa > Chordata > Actinopteri > Anguilliformes > Anguillidae > Anguilla > Anguilla japonica. Next base: position 39,037,972 of record CM045888.1, read on the forward strand.
CTGCAAATTATTTACAGTAATGGCAATCTTGTAGGAATCGATGTCTATTCTGATTTTTCAGATCAGACAATGAAGTCCTGCCTCTGGTCTCCAGCCGTAAGTCATCCTTCCATCTTTTATTTAATTTGCTCTTTCATTGTTGCTGCGAAATTTGAAGTGTTTAATAGTAAGGAATGTACAAAAGTCCGGAACCACTGCTCATTGGCATGTGCAGTAACCCTCAGTATACATTACTCTCAGTATAGGTAGCTGATTTCAAAGAATCGATGTCAAGATAGAATGCGTCGACAAATATGTTCATTTTTCATCAAATACACATGATGTAAATGTTGCTAGGTTACAGTCAAATCTCCTGAGAAACACAGATTATGGTATTTTATACCTTTCCATTGTTCCTACAAGAGTGCAGTGTGGTTTTAAGGAGCGTGATGCTAGCATTTTGACTGACTGGACCTTTGTCAAATCATGCCCTGAAGTATGATTTTATTTAAGTTATGAAATTAAGACATTGAAAGTACAGTAGTTCATTTGCATACAAAACTAGGAATCCAGGAGTGGGCAGAAACCTGGCAAATGAAATTCTATATTGCTAAAGTTCGACATGTGGAAAATAACATAAGACAGGACTGCTTTCTGAGAGGAATAAAACTGGAATGTGTTCAATTTTAAAAAGACATGAAAGTAATAGTTGTTAAAAGTTTTTCAGGTTATAGGCATTGTGCTGTAGCAGTAAAAAATCCAACGTGATGCTGGGATATATAGCCAAATGTCTTATGTAAGAATAAGTTACTATCTATCAGACCTCTGTCAGGCCACACTTAAGAGTATTGTGTGCAGCTAGGAAATGTATGACAATAAAGATATGTAGGCTCTGGAAAAGGTTCAGAGAAGAACATCTTAATGGGTTCCTCATATGAAAGATAAAAGTTATTTATTTATTTTATTTTTATTACATTAGTCAGGATTCAGGATCTCATTTGCAAGAGAGACCTAGCCAAGAAAACAGCCAAAATACTGTACCTGTTGCAGACAAGGACATACATAAAACATAAAAATAACAGTTTTTTAAATTGTACAATCCAGGTAATAAACTCATACAGAAAGCACAAATACAGTCCCCAACTGTGCTGAATTCCAGGTCTTTGACCCTATTGTTTTTGCTAGGATTCTTTCTTCTCCACAACCCTACATTTTCACCCCTTTCCCATTCTCAAAAACTTGCTGCCAATTCATTATGCATGACACGCATGCAACTGGAACTCCACCTGCAAGATTGCAATTTTGATAAAATTATTATGACCTTGCCTTTTGGCGTACATCTACCAAATTTCTTCCCCATATCTACCACCTCATTTTTAACAAATACTGTAATAGAAGCCCTAGTGATGCTATATTGTTTTTCCGCCATTTTGAAAAATGCACTTTTTGTTCCCTTTCTAGAATGTTTGCCCGATTCTCACCACATTTGGCGTGTTTCGTGTTTTCATACAGCATTTCCTTGTTTTAAATTGCGAAGGAAATTTTGCCACTAGACTAATATCAATTTAGACAAATATGGTTGACCACACCCAAAATATGTGCAGTACCAGTCAAAAGTTTGGACACACCTGCTTAAACCAGTTTTTTCATGATTAAAAATACTTTCAACTGTATAAACTTGTCTATAAACACTTAATATTTCATTATATGATATCTGTACTTATATAAGCAGATAATCATAAGTGAATTGCAATCAAAAGTTTAATTTTTAAATGAAAATGGAAATCTTGTAAGCTCATTGGGGGGGGGTGCATTGTTTTGTTATGTAAATATCTTGGTACGTATTGGTGTTCATGATGACGTCTATCTTAACAGGTGCTCCAGGACCTGTAGAATTTTTCATATTTAAAAAAAAATAAAAACGATTTGCCATATTTCAAAATGCATGGGATTTACATCTGTTTCACCCTTCTACCCTCCGTTGGAAATATATGGTACTGCATGCGGTGAAAAGGAATATACCCCATGCATTTTGAAATATGGCAGGTGGTCATTATTTTTTTTGAATATGAAAAATTCTACAGGTCCTGGAGCACCTGTTAAGATAGATGTGATCATGAACACCAATACGTACCAAGATATTTAAATGACAAAACAATGCACCCCCCCCCCCCCCCCCCCCGCCAATGAGCTTACAAGATTTCCATTTTCATTTAAAAATCAAACTTTTGAATGCAGTCCACTTAATATTATCTTCTTATATGTGTACATATATCATATTATGAAATACTAAGTGTTTATAGACAAGTTTATGTATTTTAAAGCATTTTTAATCATGAAAAAACTGGTTTAAGCAGGTGTGTCCAAACTTTTGTCTGGTATTGTATGCACCCCCTCCTTTACAGTGTCAGTTATTTTCAAATCTACGACAAAATATTGGTAAGAAAATATACATTCGGTGTCGGGCTAGTGGCATATTTGTTTACTAGACTCTCAATCAGCAGGGGATGTTTGAAATGGCACGCCAAAACATATTTAGGGGTCCAAGCAGCGAAGCTGGTGGAACCCTATTGTATTTGTTAGGATTATTATTATTCTTATTTTTCTCCGCTAAAAGTGTCTGAGGCTCAGCAACCATAAGTCCTAGAGCAACCAAATTTGGCAGGTGGGTTCCTATGGCCCCCCACTACTCAGGCACTAAAAATCACCTATGTCGGCCAGATGGTGGCGCTATAACAAAGGGTCATGTGTAAAAGGCCATAACTCCCATACCATAGGTTAGATCAACCCAAAACTTCATGGACCTATGCATCTGAACATGCTCTACAACTTTGCCATTGGCACCACCTATGTACGCCATATTGTTTGCCCGCCATTTTGACATTTTCATTGGGGCGTGGAAGCTTTCTCCACTAAAATGTCTGAGACTCAGCAACCATAAGTTGTAGACCAACCAAATTTGGTAGGTGGGTTCCTACCTACCAAATTTGGTAGGTAGGAACCCACCACCGCGATGGTGCCAATACTTGGACCCCTCCCAACGCCGCTTGCGGCTTTAATATTTATTTCTTTTGTTTCCGATTCCTGTTTAGCCCTTCTGGTTTGTTTTCTGATTTGATCTTGTGTATGACCACTGACTTTTTCCCTCCGACTCCCATTCTTGCCTTAGCCCTTCTAGTTTGTTTGCCCTGTGATTTTGTGTTTCTGACCATTAACTCTCGTATTCGATTCAGATTCTCACCTAGCCCCTCTGCTTTGTTTGCCGATTGGTTTTTGTGTTTAACCATTCACTCGTTCTCGACCTCGACTCTCGTTTTGCCCTCTGCTCACCGTATCGTGCTCCTTTTAGTTAATGTGTTCCCAGCTGGACTACAAATCCTTCCACAGGGACACAAGTTTGTTATTTGGTTTTGTTATTTTTCATTTATTATTTTTGAAGGTACTCTGAGTGGAGATTTAACACTGTTGGGGGTGCGCTACTCCGACTTTTGGTTTCAGACTATCGACTAACTAACCCTTCAAAGACTAGCCAGCTTTCAGTTATATTTGGATAGGCAGATAGGGACTGTACTTACTGGTCGGTTTGCAGTACGTTTCCCTTAACAATTTCCCTTATCATTCACCCTGCTATGGTCTGTCCCTAGACCAGGTAGTAACAGCTGGCAGTGACAACCTTGGACTGTGGTGCCACATCTCCTTCTGTCAGCCACTGTGTTGCTGTGTCAGGGTGTGTACCCTCTTCTGTCTGACCTTTATTTTTTTTAAATTAGCTCTCCATGCTTGAGACCCATCTAACAATTGCTTGAAATGCATTGACAAGTGGGCTTGCCCCATAATTGTTTTGCACATAGTCCCTAGCATTGTTTTTTAACAACAGAAAGAATATGTCGGTGTCTCTGTTATCATCTGTGACGCCCGAATACTCCTTCAACGTGATCATTCACATTCTGCATATATAATGGCTCATCTTTAGCCTGTTTTGACTGCATGATTTTATCGCATGCAGTGCACTATGGTCCCCTAAGCTCTCGGAGCATCTGCCTCAGACGCTCGTACACCTGTGTGTCGGTCTTCGGACCAACAAAATCCACAATGGTACCATGTAGTATAATGGCATTGTGGCACGGTGCATCAATTTGGATGGAATTGTTACTAGCACTATTTGTCAAACAACCCTATGTTCAAGATTAAACACAGCAACTTGGACTATTAGCCTATTCCAGTAAGCCTTTGCAAGGCAATTCGCCGACAATATTTTTGTGGGGTGTTACACTGAGAGTTTGGCTGACAATAGTCCATTTTCCATCTGCTGTTTTTAAGTTTTAAGTATAGTTTTTTTAAGTACCGTTCATAGCTTTAAGCTCTGCTATTTTAGTGGTCTTTGAGGACCTTGTCTGGATGGGGCTTCTGTCCCAAATGTGGGACTTTAGAACTGGACTGTGTTCGCAATCGCACTCACTATTGTCTTGTTGATGATTGTAATCCTCGTCACCAGTGATTCTGACACCTAAGTGTGGCAGTAGCACTCCTATTGCCTACAGTACTCAGGATCTCATCGTTGCTGTCGCTGTGCATCCCAGGCTTAGCTGAATTAGTTCATGTTTACCGTATAGCACCCACTGGAAAGCCTGTGCTTACACAATGCTTTTTCAGCTGTAACATGTAATTATGTTTCGCTTGCAGAGCACTAATCTGATGATTAAATGCTTCTGTTTGACCCAGTATATTGCCAATGTCCATGGTATACCAGTGCAGGAGGTTTAGAGTGTGGCTGTCACTTTTTCCAAAAACTGAGTTTGAACGTATATCGAAATGAGAAATTAGTTTAAAATTCTACCGTCAAAATTCAAATGAAAAATTGGCAAAATGTGTAATTGTTATGGCCCAGTTTTTGTAGGGTTATTGTAATGTATATGCATTGGCACTGTATGTTTCGCTTGAGTATCCGTAGTTGAAATACGTCAGTGACATCATGTAAAAATGTAAGACGAACATGATGGTGAATGTATTGGAAAACACAAGCTGCAGTAAAGCTCTGTTTCAGTTATAAGTTGTCCGTCTGATTTACCAAACATAACAGTTATTGTCATTTTTCTAATTATTGTTGCACTATTGCTTCAGATGGAGAAGGTTTGGGTTTTGAGTCCTGGCCGGCTGGATCCTCTCTGTGGAGTTTACATGTTCTCCCTCACTTGGGTCTCCTCCGGGTACTCCACTTTCCTCCCACACCAAAAGACATGCGTACCCTTGACAAAGGCGCTGGCCTCAGAACTAGAGTTGCTTCCATGGGTGCTGCACTGTGGCTGCCCACTGCGCTGTAGTAACTAGGATAGGGCAGGGTAGGGGGAGGAGGGAGGGGTTACAGTGGGGGGGAGTGATAGATCCATTCTGTAATGCATCATAGGCACGATGGCAGGACCAGCAAGGGGGAAAAAAATTTCCGCTTCTTTCACTGTTCTGCAGTGGCGATTCTAGAAATTGGGCTACCGTGGGTGCAGTATCAACTTGTGATTGCAGAAACTGAAATGTATGATAAAGAACATTTGTTACATTTGTTTTACATCAGATATGCTTGTTACATCTACACTGAACTCTAAGCAGTTTGGTGTTAATATGTGCAATTAGCAAGTGTTCACAGAATATGTTGTGTGATAAGTTCAACTAAATGAAGACAGGTTTGCTATGATGTATATGACAGTATACAGTTGAGGCCAAAAGTTTTCATACCCCTAGGCTAAAGACGTTCAAACTCAATTTTTCACAACTCCACACATTTCATGTTACCATAAATTTCTGGTTTACTGCTTTTTAGGTATCTACTCTATTGCCATAAGAGGTCATTTCAAAATAATAGCTAAGAGACAGATATATTTCAGCCTTTGTGTACTATTTCAGAGTTTCAGTGGGTCAAAAGTTTACATACACTTTGTTAGTATTTGGTGGCATTGCCTTTTAATTGCTTAACTTGTATTGAACGCTTGGGCTAGCCTTCCACAAGCTTCTCACAATATTTTGCTGGAATGTTTGCCCATTCCTCCTGACCGAACTGGTGTATCTCAGTCAGGTTTGTGGGCCTCCTTGCTCGGACACCCTTTTTCAGTTCAGTCCACAAATTTTCTATGGGATTCAGGTCAGGGCTTTGTGATGGCCACTCCAATACTTTCACTTTGTTGTCTTTAAGCCATTTTGTTACAACTTTGGAGGTATGCTTAGTAGGGCTGGACGATATGGCCAAAAATGTTATCACAATATGTTTTTTATATATTGATCGATGTCGATAATTATCATGATATATATTTAATAATAATTATAATAATGCTCAGTTTACAGTTTTAAGAGTATTCTCCTTAGGACAGGACCCTAAAGAAACCAGGAGGTCAATTATGGTTTATAATATACAATTATTTATTATCAGAACGAATAGGTGACAAACATTCAACAGAACCAACATGGCTTTACGTTAAACACTGAATAAATAAAATAAAATAATAAATATGTAAACAACTGCTGTGATTCCCATGACAAAAATGCCTTGTTTCAAACGTCTCTCAAACATTTTATAGGTAGTATACTGAACATTGATTAAAGAAAATAAAATAAAAACTTAAATGTTGAGGATGATTATGCTACTGTAAATTCTTTGAATATTGCACATTCTTGGCAACTTCACTACAAGTTTCTTGCAAGAAAGACTAATCTGTCGACTGTCTCAGGCATTAAAGCTGCCCTATGGCAAGACACAATGTTTCCACCTGTGCTAAAAGCACGCTCTGAGGGGGAACTGGTGGCAGGTATGCAAAGGTAGCGTTTTGCCAGGCTGCTCACTCTGGGAAAGGATGTTCCATGGATCTTCCACCATGTCAGGGGTTTGGTCTCACTGTCTGCATCCGGAGCTAGCAGGTAGTTATTCAGTTCAGCTTCAATAGCCTGCTGTTCTGTAAGACCTGATGTGGTGCTGGTGTAGGATTTTTTGAAAAAACTACCCAGTGTCATCTTCTGCTTCTTTGCGGTGTAGGTGTAGGTGCAGCTGCAGCAGCTCCTCCCTCAGCTCCTGCTTCTGTGTCTCCTCCCTCTGCTCCTGCTTCTGTGGCTCCTCCCTCTTCAACATCTCAGTCATGGCTCTGGCTTTTATGGTGTCAATCTTCTCCTCTTTTATGTAATTGGTCTTGAATCTAGGATCTACCAGTGGTGCCATGTCCAGGAGGTTATCAGTGATCATGTCATCATATTTCTCGTTTAAATATTCAATGACCGCTGTCTTTTGGTTAGCTCACTGTTATCATTGTCATGGTTTAACACCTCCTCATTGAAAAGTTGCAGGACTGGTTTGAGGTAAGATACACTGACATATTCTTCCCCAGAGAGGGCATTGGTGAAGTCTAGAAGTGGATTCAGTGCCTTGTGGAATGACTCAAGGACTCAATATCCTGCCATGTGGGAACCAAATGCCTGGTCTTTTTGTCAGCTGACAAGACCTGTGCGATGGCCTTCTCTTGTTTCAGCACTCTCTCTACCATCTTTTGACGTGACCCCCATCTTGTAGGTGACTCTGACCATCTTGTGCTGGGGTAGTTTGAGCTCCTCTTGAGCTGCTGCCAGGTCTCTCTTCTTTTTCCAAGAGAAGGAGAAGGCACTGACCACTCTTTTACATACCCCAACTGCTCTTTCGATCCTCTTGTCTATCCCACTTCTCTCTGAAGATACATAGAAAGGCAATATAGAAAATATGTTAAATAAGACTCAGCAACACAGTCACTGATGACATGAATAAATTAAAAAATATATCACAACACTACACTAGTATAGCCAACACTACAATTAAATAAAACTAATAGCATTTTAGAATACGGGGCAGAGGTAAAATAGTTGATGACATGAAATGGCTTTTGAAACTTTAATTATTTAAGGATAACACTGGTGTTATTTAATGTTTTCCTTATTTTACATCATTGTCTTTAGTGAGTCTAAAATTACGGTCCATTCAGCTGCTCATTGCCTTAGAAACAGGATACCCACTGGGTCCTATTATATCCAGAAAATCATTAAAAACGGATTCCACAGGCAATCAGTTAACGTTTATCAAACCAGTATATTTGTGTTAAAAACCTGTATATTGTTTTTATTGACAGAGTAACGTTATAATCGGTAGAATTTTATTTTTCCTCTTTACTTCGGGCGGCAGTAGTGAGTCAAAACCAAATGGGAAGTGCAGACTCAACATAATCAGCATTTAGCATTACTTTTCAAGTCATTTTGGGAATGATTCAATACACAGCTGTTTTATTGTGATCGATTATGACGATCATGGACTTTGCGTAACAATGCCGTATGTTTTTGGTACTTTTCGGAACACAATGGGATCCAATGGCTTCTGTAATCTAAACAACACGTACTTGGGCATCTACCGTTACAGCTGATTTATGCTGCCAATTAACAGGTTGGTTGACACTTACGAAATACATACAGTGTCATTAAGGGAAAGATTAAATAACACCAGCATTATCCTTTAACCTGTTGACACCTTAATGAATAATAAGATAGTAGGCCATAAATAATTATAAGATACATGTACAAATGTTTGAGTTAATAGCTTATCAATGGCTAGATGGAGCCGGTGGCCAAAACACTGCAGTCATGTCCAATTGTTTAATGAAACGGCCTTCACCATGTTTGCACCACTGTCAGTTGTAATGCACACCTGGTGGTGGTAGCGAAGTGCGTGACATTTCTGAGCTGCTCTTCCAACTTTCCCCTACACTCTGCCTAGAGTTGAGGGAGTGATGTTCGGGAAAAATATTCTCGCCCAGGCAGCGCATACTTAGCATTCATGACACTCATTAGCTTCTTGACGCCCTGTTTTTCAACCATACTTATAGGCATCATATCTTTTGCGATACAGTACGTAATTGTGCTGGTTATTTCTTTGTATCGCTTCGATTTCTTTTCGTATGGGGTAATGGCTGAAAAAGCAGACACAATTGTTGGTTGTCGAACTTCAGAAGTTTGACTAGCAGTAGGGCTGGGCTGTTGGCTACTACTTGAGGGGGGAGGCTGACGATAGCATGATAGCGCAAACTCAAGCTTCCGGAGTGCTCTGTGGGGTAGTACCTTTTGAGATGGTGGAAGAGGTTGATGGTGTTTCCCGTTCGACTGAGGACTGGTCGCCGACATATTTTGCACCTAATGCTGGTCTGTGCTTGGTCAGACTTCAGGTAGCCGAACACGATAGCAAACAACCACGCTTTTGGAGGCCGCGTGAAATGCGTAAAAAAAACGTCACCTATTGCTTGACCATAAGACAGCCCGCAAGGCCTTGCACCTTCTGCGCGATTGTAAGAAACACATCACATGATCACACAGAAGCTGTGCGACCTTGTTGCTGATTGGCTATCTTGGCTGTCAACACCCAGTAGGTAACAGTGGTTACGTTTTTCTCCGGAAGCATTTTACACAGCCTCTTTAGTTGTTTAGTAGCGCTTCAGGTATAATTAAAAAGAAGAAGACAAAAGAAAGGTGATACGTTATACGGTGGCGACGACCGTTATTGCACGCAATAATTATCACTGCGATATATCGCCCAGCCCTAGGACTGCCTTTAGCTTTGATTATGGCGCGCATTCGTCGTGGCATTGTTTCGACAACGTTATGCAACGTCACAACATTTATTTCCATCCAGAATTGCATTATTTTGTATTGACAATGGGAGAGACGCACCATACCGTAAAGTCTTCTCCAGCACATCCCAAAGACTTTCAATGGGGTTAAGGTCAGGACTCTGGTGGCCAATTCATGTGTGAAAATGATTCCTCATGCTCCCAGAACCACTCTTTCACAATTTGAGCTCGATGCAGGGTTTCCCCCAGAAAAGTTGTTAGGCCCGGTGGCAAGTAAATTTTGACGGGGGCTGGGCCGGCAGCCAAGTGTCTTTTTTGACGGGGGCCCGGCGCGGGCCAGCGACAGACTGATGGCAGCATTAAGGTAGGGCCCTATAGTTTCTGTGATAACAGAATTACGGACGATATCGCGGACTTGAGAATTTAAAAAAGCTATAACACAGATTCCATAGGGCCCTACATTAACCCCTTAGCGCACATGCCAAATCTTGCCAATCCTTGCCCATTTAGGGGGTACCCTATTTAAAGCTTTATAACTCCAGATGTGAACATCACAGAGACTTCAAAAATGGCTTAAATGAAGCAAGACATTTGTACAATTTACAATACTAACGCAGATTAATTTATATTCATAATTTTGGAAGAAATAAAGTGCCGTAAATGCAATTGTCTAGACAAAAAATCAAAAATGAATTTGCACTTTTTTAGTTTGCAATGAAATACTGAGAGATTGCATATATACAGCAAGTTAAACTATACATGTGCTGGATCAAGAACTTCTTGACCACAAGTTCATAAAATCTAATGGTGGTTATGTAGAACTAGTATAGATGTATGAAGCAAAAACTAAGCAGTGTATCCAGCATCTCCAAATCTATCCAAAATGTCTAAATTATGTATTGCTGTGAATCACAACATATTCACGTATTTCACGACAAGTCAACTGTTCTGACTCAAGAAAATCACTGTTGCATCATTTTCAAGTCGGAAATTACAAGCTCAGTCAGTACAGTGGTCTAAAATATCTAGGGGTCCAGAAACATATCCAAAATCTCTCCAAAATTGAATATAATGCTTTTTGTCCATTATAAAGCATATAAGCAAGCCCCTTATGAAGTTTAAAATGGAACATTGCTATCAGGTTAAAAAATAATGCAAAAATATTGTCACACAATAAGGTACAGTACCTAAATGTGTAATAATTAACTCTTGTATGTATTTCTATACTCTCGTATGTTTCTTGTATGGGGATGGGACGACATGAAAACAATTTTCAACCGTCCACCACGTTTTGGCAATGCTCCAACTCTCATGTCATCACTGTTGCATGCATCACAAAAACTAACTAGCTAAAACTAAAACTTACATTACAGTGTAAATTATCCACATTATATAATGCCACTGACCTATTTAAAAACACTCAATTAAAAAAATAACGTATATAACCAAAATATTTAGAGCAGTAATACTTACATAGCAATGATGCAATCTTATCTGTGTTCAGTAGATGGAGACAGAGACAGTAAATCAATCATACTGTTCTGTCCGCTTCTGTTTTGCTCCAGAAAACAATGTCAGCTAGGTCTATCAGCAAACATATGGCTTAGCTATGCTCAGAAGTCCTCAATATTAATAGTATTTTCCAAGAAATTACGAAAAATCATTCACAACGTTTCGTCAGGTGCAGTGTCTTTTACTGCTACCACAGAGTGAATGCATAAGTGAATGCGATGAGGAGAAAATTTTTGGTTATACTGAGATATAAAGCACTATTCCAAAAGCAAAATTAGACATGTTGTACATCGTTAGAAAGCTTATACTCTCACCTACTGTAATGAAAGAGTCCGAAGACCCAAGTGCAGAGCTGTTGTACTTTAATAAAGCAGTCCCACAAATCCAAATCAGAATCCTCAGGTGTAGTAAAAAAAACACAAGCCAGGGTTAAAACAGCATGGAGAGCAAAACAGGAATCCATACAAACAATCCAAATTGTAAGACAAAGAGCAGGGTCAAAAAGCCAGGCAAATAGGTCAAAAAACAGGAACAGAGTAACAAGTAGAAACACCAATGAAACCATTCAGTAGAGCAAGCTCAATACCTCACAAAGAGGTGCCTGAAACTGCAGTCCTTAAATCCCCCAGTGGTGATTAGGTGAATTTGCTGCAGGTGTGGTTAAAACTCAGGTGAATCAGAGCGTGGGTGTGGCTGAAGAGGGAGTTAGCTGGAGGCAGGTCTGACAGTACCCCCCCTCCACGGGCGGCAGCCCAGACAGCCTTCTGGGTGGCCGACCACAAGGCCGAGGAGCCGGACGATCTGGGCAGGTATGGTGGAATTCCACAATGAGTGAAGGGTCAAGGATGTCACATGCTGAGACCCATGACTGCTCCCCAGGGCCATATCCTTCCCAGGCCACCAGGTATTGTAGCCGTCCTCCATGGCGTCTGGAGTTCAGGAGTGCACGGACTGAGTAGGCTGGTTCACTGGCAACATCAAGAGGGGGGGAGGATGGGTAGGACCAACTGGTGGATTCACAGGACGGAAGAAAACAGGCTTTAGTAAGGAGACATGGAAGGTAGGGGTGATCTGGTACCTGGGGGGTAGCTGTAGGTGATACGTCTCAGGATTCACATGTTTAACAGTCTTGAAAGGACCTATGTACTTGGGGCTAAGCTTCTTGGTGGGGAGACGGAGCTTGATGTCCCGCAATGACAGCTAAACCCGTTGACCAGGGTGGAATATGGAAGTGGGGTGACCGCGGCGATCTGCAAACCTTTTCTGGTTCTGGATAGCTCTTTTGAGTTGCACACTGGCCGTCTCCCACACCTGACCACTCCAACGAAACCACTCATCAATGGCAGGAACGTCACTGGACTCTGCTTCCCATCGGAACAATGGTGGTTGGTAGCCTAGAATATACCGGAAGGGGGTTAGCATTAGAGAGGTATGAACGAGGGAGTTTTGAGCATATTCGGCCCATGAGAGATACCGACTCCAATCTGCTTGATAATTAGAGCAGTATTGACATAGGTAACATCCAATCTCCTGGTTGAGTCTCTCTGTTTGACCATTAGATTGTGGATGGTAGCCCGAGGATAGGCTGACACTGACACAGCGCTCGCAGAATGCCTTCCAAACCTGGAATGTAATAAAGTGAACTGGGGTCCTCTTCCTGAGACTATATCCAATGGAATCCCATAAAACCTGAACACCTGATTGAACACACATTCAGCCAGCTCCATGGCCGTAGGAAGGCGTGACAGTGGGATCAGACGGCACATCTTAGAAAAACAATCCACAATTACTAAAATGGTGGTATAACCACTTGACTGGGCAACTCAGTAATGAAGTCCATAGCTATATGTGACCAAGGTCTATCTGGAATGGGCAAGGGTTCCAACATACCTGTGGGTAAGACGCGTGAACTCTTTGACTGGGCACAAACTGGACAGGAGAGAACAAAGTCTTTGCCACCAGAACTTCTGGGAGATCAGCATATATATAAATGGCATGCCCCTTCTGTCAAAAAGATTGATGGATTGAAACCCTGCCCCTTTCCCCACCCCCTGTAGTAACTGTCAGAAAGTTTGATGGATTGAAACCCCCGCCCCCTGTGGTTTATTATTTTTAATTATAATAATTTAAATTAAAAAAATTTTTTATATAGTCATTGTTTAATATCGTTTTATTTAGGTTTGTTGGTTTTTAGCATAGCACATGAGTGATTTGGCATATATTTTATTTTAATGGAAATGTTCATTTTTAAAAGTAATCCATGAGGGAAAGTGTTGATTATCTTTGTGCTTTTCAAACGTGTTTGAAAAGGGTAGTTTTGTGTAAAAATGCTTTAGCAACTTAAAACATTTTATTGTTTTGAAACACCAATCACCACCAAATACCCGAAGAGGCAAATTAATGCGTTAATAGGGTTACATGCGTTAAAATGTTTAAAACAAGTAGAAATTATGTTAGAAAAGTTTGGTAATTGTTTCGTAACGTAGATTAGTTTATTAGTTAGATGAGGAGACAGCGTTGTGTGTATGAGCGTTAGTTTTGTGTCAAATAGAATTTAAGAAAAGTGAAAGTGTGTTAAAATTGTAAAACAAGGAAAATAGTAAATAGTTACATCTTAGAATTGTTTAAATAGTAAAGGCAAAACGTGACAGTTGTAAGTTATCAGGTTATGTGTGAAAAGAGGTTCTTTAAAAAAAAAAAAAAAAACTGACAGAAGAGACATTTAGAGAAAGAAGACATTTAGAGACGAGCCAAACCTAGGTTATTTTCTCTGTGGAAATCCTTCGGATTGATGTCCGTAATTGTGGAGAGAGAGAGCGCGAAAAGAGCAGCTATGTCCGATGTCTAGGTCCGACTGGAATCACTTTCACACGGACAGCCTCGGCGAAAGTTTTGTGGGTGTGACGTAGGCTGTGACAGGTTTTTGTCATGTGACAGCATAGGCTGTGGTATGTATTGTGATGGGTTTTTGTCATGTGACAGTATAATCTGTGGCTTGTCTTGTGAGGTGGAGGTTTGCTTTGAGGGGGGCGGACTTTTCATAAATGTGCACCTATTTCAAAATCAACGGTCTCTTTGAAGTGTGCAAAGATCCTATATAACATACATTTATATGAACTAGTAGCGCAACTTGGAACCCCTTTTATCATTATGTCTCCAGACGTTAACAAAAAATAGTCTATTCAATGGTAAATGGGCGGCATTTATATAGCGATTTACAGTTGATGCCTCTCATTCACCAGAGCAGTTAGGGGTTAAGTGTCTTGCTTAGGGGACACTTCGACATGCCCAAACCGGCAACCCTCCAACCGACAGACTTCCGCTCTTACCTCATGAGCTAAGTCGCCCCTAGTAGAGCTTTTGGTTATTAAATAACACAAGGAGCTAACATAGCCTATATTTATATGAACTAGTAGCACAAAGCGGAAACCCTTTTATCATTATGTCTCCAGACGTTAACAAAACAATAGTCTACTATGGCCTGCAGAATAAAGTTGCAATATAATAGTAGCCTAGGTCTAATTCTTATTTTTACGTAGGCTATAGCCCACGACCTTTTTTAAAGTAGCAAAGTTTCAAAACGAATGTTTTGGGGCGCTTTTTACGTTGGTAAGCTTTTGTCTAATATTTAGCTAGCCGACAGCCGTAATAAACACTTTGTTTTAAAAACACGCCTAAGCTATGATAGAGCAGAACTAACAAGCTTATTGATCAGTAGATCTAATAAACATCACAAATTAGCTTTTTCTATAAAAGTTATGATTGCCTGCAGTGCTTGTGCAACTTTTTTTTTTTTTTTGCATTCTTTAGGCCTACCAGTAGCCTAAATCAAGCAATATGCGAGAATATGTAACTAAGCTTTAAAGCTGTGGTTTGTACGTTAGTTTAAAGAAAAGAAGTCCATTCAAGTATACAAAGTCTTAACAAGCCGTTTTATTTTTATTTTTTACTCCTGCTATGGACCGCTTTTTAAGATGAGTCTTGAATAAAATAAAGTTGAGTTGAGTTGATAGGGCACCGATTTTAAATGTATAAAAAGCAAGCAAGTAAGCTTGCTATGATACAGCGTGAATGGTTATAAAAACAATGAGGTTTAAAACCAAGGATTTGCAAGAGTTGACAATAAGGAAAAGCTATATTAAGTTCTGTGAAGTTTTGTTAAATTTTAAAGTGTTAAGAGTTTTTTTTTAAGAAAGCTAAAGTAGAATAAATACACGCGTTAGTCACTTTTCCTGCAGCAAAGTTATGACTGCCTATACAGTGTGAGTTTATCACACAATCCAATAGCCTACTTAGAGTGAGAGTTATAATGAACACAGGCCACAGCAATAACACACAAAGGTAAGTCTACCTCTAGAATATAGAAATGGCTGGAGGCAATTATCCACAGCACTCAGGTGTATAGGACAACAATAGGTGGTTCACTACACAATGTGAGTTCATACAACACTCCAATACCTAGGGTGGGGGGTTATAATAAATGCTGGCAATAGCAACACACAAGTAAGTTAGCCATGGGGGGAGAACCCAGCATTAAGTATAGACTGACTGCTGTTTAATATGACTGGGATGATGCTATGAAGCCTGACAGCAGGCCCTTCATCCTTTCCATTACATTCTCCCCCTCTTATAATGTATTATAGGTCCAAAATAATGATGGAAACTACTGGGTTGAATCTGGTGCAGATTGGAAGAGTTCATATTTATTTTCGTCTGCTGAAATTGCACTCTCAGGTGCCCCTTTTCCATACCTGTGCTATGTATTTCTTTGGCTTTCCTGTGCAGTGTGTCTTTGAGGGCCTCTTCATTTTCATTTATCAGCTTTACCATGGACTCTCTTAAGTTGTCTGTTTTACTGTTCAGATGTTTTTCCTGAGAGACATGTATTTCATCTATTTTATCGCTAAACGTATTGTATTGTGTCCACTTTTATTACCCATACTTGAGCACTTAATGATGCAGACGTTCTAACCCTCTGGGGTCGGGAGCTCCGCTGGCGGAGCTCGACAAGATGAAATGAACTTTTGTTTCTATTTGGATGATTAACTTCACGAGCTGTTATCATACAGATGCAACAAAAACATTGACAGAAACCTTAGAATCGCGGCTTTCCAATGCGCCCATTGGCAAATAATATGAATTGATTTAAAAGTTTTAAATTTGATGAATTTGACCATGTATGCTTCGTTAGTCCTTACTCATTACTATGTGAATTTCGCTCAGCAGGAAGTCCGCTCAAATCGCATTCACATGTTAACGACATTATAATTACTCTCCATAGAAGGGGACTAGGGGAGGGGCGATGCGAGATCCATGTGAGAAATGCCAAGCCTGCGAAAACAGGATAGAATGTCAAAGCATATAGCGTTTGAGGTAAACATTTCGTTTAATTTTGGAAAATGACACGGATGACTGGACTTGACGTGCTTCATGCCTTGTTGGAGAGCGATGATGAAGACGCGAACAACTCATCAGGTTCGGTCCGCCCGGACACTGATGAAGAGCGGTGTCATTTCAAACAGCAAACTGATCCAGCTGAGGATTAACTTCATGAGTAAGTATATTTCTTATGATCATATTGGTAAATATGTGTACTGTATTGCAACGTATCTCTGTGTTTGTAGGAATATCCAGCAATATGCGCGTTTGTAAATTCCCACTTTCGAACTATTCAAACTATTGCATCTCAAAATGATAGGCTAGGCTCTCTGTGTCTGGTTGTGTTAGAAGTAGCAGGTAGACTATATTTTTTTCGATCATATTGGTAATAAATAGCCCATGCCTGGCGTGTAGTGGCGTGGCTAGGATTCTAAGACTTAGTATCCTCGCACAATCGATATTAGCATACTGTATGTAAGTTCGGGAAATAGCAATGAAGTAACCACTTTGCTAAACAGACCTAGTCTACTTCAGATTGAGGCATTGTTATTGATGAGTTGCGTATAGTTGAGTTGGAATATCAATGTTTATTTAGTTTAGCTAATGTTGTTTCATTGATAGCTTACATTATTTGTAAATGTGTGCTGTATTACATTCTCTGTGTGTTTATAGGAATATTCACTAATATGCGCGCTTGTAAATTCCCACACTACGAACGACTCTAACCATTGCATCTCAAAATTATAGGCTACCTCTCTGCGTCTGGTTGTGTTTGTTTGGTTCTTTGTTTGTATATGTATGTATATTTGTACCTATGTCGCATTTCCTAAGTTTTGTTTTCATTAGTTAGTGGTTTGTCCCTTTTTTGTAAAGCACATTTAATTTTCACCTGTTGAAAAAAATGTGCTATATAAATAAAGTTTGATTTGATTTCACATTTCCTAACAATTTTGTTTTTATTATATTTACAGAGATGCTGATCAGGAAACACGGCCTAGTTCACCACTAGCTAAGAGGCCACACAGGTGTCGCAAGAGTACACCAGTCTCATCTCATCTTCCATGCATATAGTTTACTTCAATAAATGTTCCAAAATCAAAAGATGTCTTTGTTTCTATCTTCTAAATGGCTCATTGAGTCTTTGTCTTAGTGGGGGGAGGCATGTGGCCGGGTGTGAATAGCCTACTTAGCTGGCAGGTCCTCCTACCCAATGCATATTCATTACAGACAGGCCATTTGCCCTCCCATTCTCACCTAGTGTTGAAAAATAGTAGTCACAACACTAACTTTTAGCAATTTATTTTATATTTCTCATTGAATTTGCTAAAATATTTTGTCATCTTTTGATACCCAAGACCTTGATGAACACATTTCAGTGATCCAAAAACTTCGATACTATTGTTTAGTGTGTTTTATTACAACATTCCTGTGCATGTTCAAAACTACTGTTTACAGTTGGTGTGTTTTTAGAGCAATTTACAATCCACTTATGATTATGACCTACTTACTGCTGCCATATTATTGTAGCTGAGTTTGTGCTGAAAACAAATGCAGATGAAGTTGATGAAATTTACACAAATGGCAGAGCATGGCACAATCACCCGTGTGCCTCATTTTACCCTCAGACCACAGAGGGTTAAAGCAAGTCTGCCTGGAAGCATAAGTTTTGTGCACCCCTGAGCTAAACCATCACATCATCGATCAATCTGTGTGCAATGATGTTAAGCAAAACCATTGGTTGTTGAACGAAACTGATACTGTGTGCAGTTTTCAAATGATCTTGGCGGAAACATCGTAACTAGCCTATTCATGCTTATCGTGGCTATTCCGAAATGCTGTTTCTAATTGCCATATAGACAAGCTCAAAAAAATTTTCGAATTGTATCGTTTTGCATTTTTTTAACCTACTTTGTTTTGGTGGGCAGGCACGGTGGCAAAGTTAGCACTGTTGCCTCACAGCAAGAATGTTATGGGTTCAAGTCTCGGCTTGGGGCCTTTCTGTGCGGAGTTTGGGTTTACTCTGTGTGGGTTTACTTCCCACACTCAAAGACATGCATGTCAGGTGCGCTCCTGCAGGTACCCTTGTCCAAGGCACTTGCCTCAGAACTGGAGTTGGTCCCCGGGCGCAGCACAGCTGCCCACTGCTCCTAGGTAACTAAGGATGGGTCAAATGCAGAGGACAAATTACCCCACGGGGTTCAATAAAAGTGTATCTTCTTCTCTTCTCTTGTCGCAGATCCTAGATGTGTGCAGATCTTCATCCCGGCTTGGAATTCAGTTCATTGAATGAATGTAGGCAATGTTTTGTGTTAATGGCTTGCCACAAATAAATAATAATACCCTCGAAAATAAATGAAATAGGCCTATTTACATAGATCTAAAGATGACAATAAATTCAAAGTTTTCTGAATAACAAACAAAATCAAAGAGGTAAATTTTAATTAAATGGTACAACTTTAGAATCTAATGTGTAAGGTTGAAAACTATATCTCTCCTGGCATCTTGGTCTATCAGGTTCTTGACACAGGTGTTTCCTAATGAGCCCTTGACACAGGTGTTTCCAAATGGGCCCTAGGGCCTGGTTCCATTTCCACCTATATGACTAAAAGGCCTATAGGTGTCACTAACATGTCACTAACATTTTTTCTCATAACATAAATGGCTCCAACAATGCTTTTTTAGCTTATTTATTGTTTTAATGACAGGGGGTGTTTCGATTAATGACCGAAATACATGTAAGTGGCTAGTATCAATGTTTAAAAAGCTGGATAATATGGCTAATATCATTGCCATTAATTATAACATTCACTTATTTGCCTGCTATGACTGTGGCACTGGCAGCCCAAATAGGCTTAATGTTACTTTTTCCAATACAGTCACATTTTTGGTCAGCTCTTTAGGGTAGGCTACAGTGTACTGGATGCACTGGTGTAGTTGAGAGATTCTGCCTACTGGAATCTTTGCTAATGCAAAAGCGGTAGCAGTATCGGAACCACAATATGATAGTATATTTGAGCTTTGCATCAGAAAGTGTCATCGGGCCAATTTCTGCTTTGTTTAAAAAGTGACACGGGAATTTAGCTCTCTTTTAACATAACTGGTTTGAAAGAGAGCACATGTGGCAGGGCTTGGTTTGTGTGGGAGAATCAGGACAATCGGAGTACCATGCCTACTGCTTAAGTAGGCGCACACGCCTGCATAACATGGACAAATCAGACCAGGGTTTAAAAGTGCGCGTTCTTTTGGCAGTAGGTGTCCGAGACCAGGGATCACATATCCTGCAATGAGAGTGAGTATGAATGGAAAGTTGGCTGAAAAGCTATTGGTTTTTGTTAATTTATTTAGCCTTTTGAAGGTGATAGGAGAAGCTTTTTTCATTCATTTGACCCCCCCCCCCCCCCCCCCGTATTGTGAAATCACTCTCTTTCTATCTCTCTTGCTCGCTGTCTAATAAATTGCAGGTGAAAACTGCAATTCGCCTATCTCCCTTTGTCCAGCTCTTCTGTCCATCCAGGGGTGTGTCACGGTGTGTGACAGCACATTAACCCCTTTGTGCACATGCCAAATTTGGCCAATCCTTGAGGGTACCCTACTTAAAGCTTTATGACTCTGGATGTGAGCATCACAGAGACTTTAAAAATGACTTAAATGAGGGCACTAGTGAGCAGGCAATGGAGTAGGCTGTGTTTTAGACATGCTCTGCTGAAATTTGGTTTAAAAGTTTTGTTTAGACGCTGTACACCCACAAAAGGCTACGAAATATTGATCTGAGTTTGTTATTTTTCCTTATCATTAGTTTAGTTTTGGTTTTGTCAGGCCAATGGCCAACAATTTGTGAAGGTACAAATTCACCGGAGGAACTTCCACTGCTGGGACCAAAGCCGCGAGCTCGTGGGCTTCACCTACCGGGAACAGCAGTGACTCCCCCCAGCCAGATAACCAAATGGAGGCGGTGGACCTGAAATTCAAAATCCTCACCTTGTTGAAAAAAGGTAGCGCTATACTGCTTAGGTCGGAGCTAAAAACTGTGCTGGCTGAGGAATTTGAGGCTGTCAAATCCGAACTACACGCAGTAAAAACAGAAGTGGCGAATAATACTGCACCAATTCACTCTGATGTGGAGACAATGAAAACGATCATATCAGAAATGGAACAGGGGCTATCATCATGCTCAGACAAGCTTGAGACCGAGGTAACCAGTTTACGGGAAAAATGGCTTGACATGGAGGGAAGGATGAGGCATTCCAACATCCGAATACTGAATGTTCCAGAGACCCCTGGCTCAAGCACTCCAATGGCAGTCTCTAAACTGCTGAAAGAAATTTTGAACATGGACAAAGATGTTCTGATTGATAGATCACACAGGGGTCTCCAGGCAAGGAAACCAGATGGTAAGCCCCGTGTCATTGTGGCGAAAGTGCATTATTACCAAGATTGTGTGGAAGTTCTTCGCCGTGCCAGGAAGACCGGTCCCCTCAAATTCAAAGGAACCGTCGTCTCTATATTCCCGGATTATCCCCTGAGTGTTGCACAAGCCAGATCTGCATTCAGCGAGGTTAAGCGACTGCTCCGGGGATGAGATGGCATTCGGTATGGCCTTTCCTATCCAGCACGACTCCGCGTCACACATAATGGAACTGAGAGACAATTTCAAAGCCCCGAGGACGCCATAGTTTATGTGAAAACCAAAATTCTGAAAGATGCAGGAAAGGACTAACCATGATTTAAGTAAGAGTGATTTAATTTCACATCCGAGTTATACTGAGACTGTCCTCTCTGGTGAGTAAACAATGCACATTGTGATTATAAAAGCTATAAATACCGCCCATTTAATTTGTTAACTATGTTAAAGGAAGTAAGATGAATGTGGACAACACGTATCAGGCCGCTGGCTGCATTTTTTTTTTTTCTTTCTTTCTTTTCTCGCCTCTTCTCACTATGTTTACAATTGTTTAAATACACTACTTTGACTGACATGCACTATGGCCACAAAACTATGAATATTGCCCAATAATGCCAGGGGAGGGAAGATAAATGTGGAAAGCACTTATCAGGCTACTAGCTGCTCCTTGTTTGTTTATATATTTTTTTCTTTCCTCGTGACTTTTTCTTTTTTGGGGGGTTTTTAGTTTACTATATCTATATGTCAGACAAGCAAGGATTAATTAAAATTAAAGCCGCAAGCGGCGTTGGGAGGGGTCCAAGCATTGGCACCATCGCGCCCCCTATGGAGCGATTTGAAAATGGTTTTTTTCTCATGATCATATGCCTTCACCCAACATATCTACAGAATATCATGATGATTGTATGAAATGTTGATGAGTTATGGCCAATTTTGTGCGAAGAGACGCTGTCGGATGACTTAGTTGCGTCGCCATGGATGTGTCCTGGCCGCTTCCCGTAAAGGTCTTTACTATGTTGTAACACTTAGATGGCATGTCGTAACACTTATATGGCCTGGCATGTATGTACAGCTGCAGCGCTTCCATGCCGCAACTGAAAAAGATATCACACTAGCGTTGTCTTGATACCAAAAATTTGACTTTGATACCGATATCAGGTTTAGTATCACAATAATTGATACTGAAACGATACTGATTCAATACTCGGTACCTAACAATACAGAAAGTACCTTAATAGATCAGAAACATAATGACCACAAGGGTTGACCTCATTTTCGAATTCACGGTGCATTAAAAACCTGGTTTATTAACAACCTTTAAGTTGAAGCCTGTTCAACATATCAATAAGCATATGCCAATAGTGTTACAACACAAAACCATAGAAAACTATATTGAATATACTTCAAAAATTAAGCAGTTGTAAAGTAAATTATCTTTAAACAGGTCTTTCACTTTAAGAGATCTAAAAACAGTATATTTCAATAACAATACAGCAGCTTCCTATAATAAAATATTTACAAATTAGACCAGCTATTGCTACTGAAGTGAACTGAGTCCAAGCTTGCGCTGTACCTACGAGTAGTGCACAGGCGCGCGTCACCTCACTTGCCAACCTTAGTTGCTACTGTCATCTAGCGAAGATTCTAACAAATTACACTTTTCATCCTCTCGATCAGTAATGCGGGAGACACATTTCCCTGGCTTTTACATTTGACGCAAAACTACGGAACGTCGGAAAATTCTAATACCGAACCGTTTATTTTTATTTTTATTTTTTTTAAGTACCGAAAAGGTGCTGAAGTTTCTGTATACCGTGCAACATTACATCAGACACATACCTATTCCAATCCATTGCGCAGCTTAGCAGAGAATGCACATTTCAGAGCGCCACAGTGACAGATAAAATAATAGCACATAAATACACATTTCAAATAATAAATAAGACATTGAGAAAAAACGGAAATAAAAGACGTAATATGAACTCGCGATCTGCGCGCTGCGCGCAAAGTAGCCTACCGTTTTATTTATTTAGACATTGGCAGATCAGAAAATTTTCGGTTACACTGACCTATAAAACATTATTCCAAAAGCAAAACCTACATCGTTAGAAAGCTTATACTCTCACCTACAGAATAAATGAATTGTCAATCAAGTCAAATTGCACTAAAAAGGGCGACAACGCCGTAAGCAACAGGTGTGGTATTACGCACAGCTCTTATTGAAGATAGCCGACCCAGGCGTCACAGATGCGCGTATATTTCGCAAACGGATTGTCCAAGACAATATATAACCACTCATTCGCAAAAGGGACATCTCTACGCGTAAAACCAATGGTAAGATTGTATATTTATTCAATGTTTAGTCCCAGATATTGACTGTAGAATGACATGGTATAATTTTTTTTTTAATTGTCTCGTTTATTTCGTAATTAAGTGAGCAGCGTTTTCACTGCTGTATTGGCATATTTGAGGCCTAATGTCAGGTTTATCTTGTTGCTACGGAATATTGCATTACATTACATTACAGGCATTTGGCAGACGCTCCTATCCAGAGCGACGTACAACAAAGTGTTTAACCATAACCAGGAACGAGTGTGTCGAAAACCCTAGAGGGCAGTAGCCTACCGTTCCAAGTGCAGGGAACAACCGCATAGTTCAACTTGGACCCTGTAGGTTAAACTGGTTAACACTAACACAAACAAGAACAGCAACAACGCAGTCTATGCAGAAATGCAAGCAATAGTTAAGACGAGTGCATTAACTAAGTCACCTACGAAACAGCTAACTAGTTACAACCCAAAGCTTACAGTCAATGTGGAGATTAAATTGAGAATACGATTTCTCTCAGCATAATGACGGATTTAAAGAGTAAACGAACTCACCCGATATTGTCTTCAAATGGATCCATGCCAAAGAAAAGTAATGATTCATCCGCTTTTACTAACAAACTTGTAGTAGCAAGAAATATCAACTCGCCATCCATGATAACTGCTTCATACGGTCAGAGTACCGTATTATTTATGTAGACATTGGTAGAGTACAGCATAAATTGCGTCTTTTGTTTATATTCAATATTAGTAATTGCAGCGAGAAACTGCAGCTGTAGACACAAGATAGTCTGTTATGTTATGGTAGCAACGGAATGAAGCGGACTACATATGTAGGCTATATTTACCGTCATTGTTTTATTATACCAGCGTGTTTTCGCGCGTTTCCAGAGAAACTCAATTACTATCAATAAAAATGGTTTAGCTATTTCTCAGCATAATGACGGATGGGGATGGGACGAAAATAATTTTCAACCGTCTACCACGTTTTAGCAACGTTCCAACACTGTCGTCATCACTGTTCCATGGGTCACAAAAACTATTACACTGACTCTTACATTGCAGTGTTAAATATCCACATTATATAATACCACTAACCTATTTAAAGACACTCAATTTCAAAGATAACGTATATAACCGAAATATTTTGAGCAGTAATACTTACATAACAACATGACATTTTATCTGTGTTTAGTAGTATAGAGACAGAAAATCAATGACAAAGTCCTATCCGCTTCTGTTTTGCGTCAGAAAACGATGTCAGATAGGTCTATCAGCAAAGAAATGGCTTAGCTATGCCCCGAAGTCCTCAATAATAATAGTACTCTCCAAGAAATTATGAAAATCGTTGACAACGTTTCGTTAGGTGCATCGTCTTTAATGCTACGCCACAGTGAATGCGATAAGAAAATATTCCATTACGCTGAACTATAAAACGCTATTCCAAATGCAAAATCAGACATGTTATACATCGTTAGAAAGCTTATACTCTCATCTACTGAATAAATGAACTGTCAATCAAGCCAAATTGTTCTAAAAACGGCGACAGGAATCACAAACGGATTGTCCAAGACAATGTATGACCACTCAGTCGCAAAAGGGACATCTCTACGCGTAAAACCAATGGTAAGATTGTATATTTATTCAATGTTTAGTCCCAGATATTGACTGTAATATGAGATGGTATAATTAAAAAAAACTTTGTCTCGTTTATTTCGTTATTCAGTAAGCAGCGTTTCCACTGCTGTATTGGCATATTTTAGGGCAAATGTCGGGTTTATCTTGTTGTTACGGAATATTAGCCTACATTACATTACAGGCATTTGGCAGACGCTCATATCCAGAGCGACGTACAACAAAGTGTCTAACCATAACCAGGAACAAGTGTTTCGAAAACCCTAGAGGGCAGTATCCTACCGTTCCAAGTGCCCCAAGACCGTCCCCTCACTGATAAAAAAACTAACCTTACGGTGTCGGATTACTTGCGTCGCCATGGATGTCGCTTGCCGTAAAGAAGTGTACTCGATGTCGTAACACTTAGAATTTGGAGCTCCAGCTTTTCCGCACCCCACCTAATAAAAAAGTCCAAATGGCGGGCAAACCATATGGCGGACATAGGTGGTCCCAAAAGCAAAGTTGTAGAGCACATTCAGATGCATCGGTCGATGAAGTTTTGTGTTGATCGGACTTATAGTGTGACAGTTATAGCCTTTAAAAGAGTGATCCTTTGTTATAGCGCCACCATCTGGGCGACATAGGAGATTTTTCGTGCGTGAGTACTGGGGGGCCATAGGAACCCACCTACCAAAGTTGGTTGGTCTACAACTTATGGTTGCTGAGCCTCAGACATTTTAGCGGAGAAAACTGCCACGCCCCAATGAAAAAGCCTAAATGGCGGGCAAACAATATGGCGGACATAGGCGGTGCCAATGGCAAAGTTGTAGAGCACCTTCAGAGGCATAGGTCGATGAAGTTTTGTGTTGATCTAACTTATGGTGTGGGAGTTGTGGCCTTTTACGCAAAACCCTTTTTTATAGCGCCACCATTTGGCCGACATAGGTGATTTTTAGTGCCTGAGTAGTGGGGGGCCATAGGAACCCACCTGCCAAATTTGGTTGCTCTAGGACTTATGGTTGCTGAGCCTCAGACACTTTTAGCGGAGAAAAATAAGAATAATAATCCTAACAAATACAATAGGGTTCCACCAGCTTCGCTGCTTGGACCCCTAAATATGTTTATTTTCTCAATCCAGTGGTTCCAACATTTCCAACAGTCAATGTCCTTGTCAAAATGTTCAGCACTCTGAATACTGAACCAAGTGATATTGCATGCTAGAACCCCTTACTTAACCTACATGTAAAATATATTTTATGGGATTTAATTTAATAATTATTATTTAAAATGAGAATTATCAATTAAATCGCCAAATTCATTAATAGGTCAGTCTACAGTGCACAATCAAACAAAAAGTTAAAACAAGCTGCATATCAGGTTTTCAGATTAAATAATTGAATTCAATAAGAAGCAGTCAGTTATATTAATGAATTGAAAACATACATTATTTATTGAATGCAGGCACACTACTTCTAAATTACACAACAGAAGACATACAGCAAAACATTTAACAACTAATCTAGAAATACCAGGAAATAGAGAGAGAGAGACGGGTAAGAGAGAGAGAGAGAGAGAGAAACGGATCGACCAGACCTTGCCAAAGTATCACCCACTTCCAGTATAAGCGCCACAAGGAAACCAGCTAAAAACACACAACCAAGGAACCACCACCAAAATAAAAAGAGGAAGACTTCTTCTTCAAGGCTCTGACACCAACGCAACACAACACTTTTTTCCTGTGGAAATCTTAAATATCTTACCCAGCATGAGGATGTTTTGCCCTGATTGGGTGATGCTGAGTTAAGGTGTAGGATAGAAGGGAAGGGAGGTCAGACTAATTTATGACAAGGACTGGCCTACTTAAAGATTGCATTCAAACTTAAAGAGGACATGGGAAAGGGAAATGTTAGGCATGTAGGGTCTCCGACCCCCAATATGGTGTCCTGTGTCATCTGGTTTGTCTCTTCGGAGGGGGTGAGACCCATAGATTGTCTGCCTAGATTGGGGTATCAGTGGATTTTATATTGCCGCAATCACATTTGCTTTGATGCTTGTGACGGGGAGGCCAGGCCACATTCTTATTCACTGATTCCCTCTCTAAGGCCAAAATCTAAACACTACATATCCTACATATATAATATATTCCTTTTTGGGTTGAAAACATTAAGATATACCAACTTGCAGTTCAATGTGTCTTACATTAGATTATGCTCTATATACAGCAGGGTCTTGTCTATTAGGGCTAGTGCATCCCTTTACAAGCACTTAAAGGTGTGGATACTTTTGCGAGGGGTTTCAGAGTCACCTCGTTCTGATAGGTGATGGGGGTTGGGAACTTATTGTACCAGACTTACTTGATTTTCTTTTTTTTTTATTGTTTTCTTTTATTGTTTTTATTGATGGGTCCTTTCAGTGTTCTAGAAAACTTAAGTCTTAAATTTCAATATGCCTTTAATCTTTTCTTCTCTTAAATAAGACCATGGCTAACTTACATTTTCCAAGTGGATGAGCCAGTTGCGATGTAACCTTTGTAAGCTGGAATGTTAAATCTCTAAATCACCCAGTTAAATGTAAAAAACTACTATCCCATCTGGAAAAACTTAATGTAGGGATAGCCTACCTTCAGGAAATGCATCTGCGAACTTTTGATGACTTTCGAGTCAGGGGAGGATGGATTGGTCAATCATATCACTCTAATTTTCATTTCAAGTCCAGAGGGGCAGCAATCCTTATCAAAAGAACATTCATTATGTCAAAGGTTGAAAAAGACTCTTCAGGACGTTACATAATTGTAGTAAACAGACTATACAATACAACAGTCATCCTGGCTAATGTTTATGCACCACACTGGGATGACAACTCATTTTTCACAAATTTTTTTGCCCAGCTCCCAAATATGGATACACACTATCTTATTCTCGGAGGGGATATGAATTGTGCACTATCACCTACCCTAGACCGTAGTTCACCAAAAACTGGGGCCACTTCCAAAGCAGCCCTTGCAATCCAGTTATTTCTCAATACAAATGGGTTATCTGATGTGTGGCGCTTTCAGAATCCTACATCTAAAAGCTATTCCTTCTTCTCACCTGTTCATGGGACATACTCACGCATAGATTATTTCTTTCTGGACAAGAAGCTTCTTCCATTAATGAGTAAATGTGAATATCAGGCAATAGTCATTTCAGACCATGCCCCTTTATTGATGACCCTACGTATACCAACTTCTCACACCAACTATCGTCCTTGGCGTCTCAATCCATTATTGCTCTCTGATGAAGGTTTTGTAAATTTTATCTCAACTGATATAACCTCCTTTCTTGAACATAACCAGACCCCAGGGATGTCTCCCTCAATAGTGTGGGAATCAATGAAGGCATACCTCAGGGGACAATTTATATCATACAATGCACAACTCAGAAAACGTCATAACGCAAGACTTGAGCAATTAACAAAGGATATTCTAAATTTAGATGCAACACTGGCTCTTGCCCCATCTAACGATTTATTTAAACAACAGCTAGCCCTTCAAACTGAGTTCAACCTCTTATCAACCAGACGCACCGATAACCTCATTAATAAAACACAGAGTAGGACATATGAATTTGGCGAAAAGACTGGGAAGATTCTTGCTTATCAGCTCCATCAAAAAACCGCAGATCGATCTATAGCTGAGATAAATGATAAATTGGGCACCAAGCACATAGATCATTCAGAGATTAATCTGTATTTTCACAAATTCTACTCAAAGTTGTATCCACGGAATCTCTTGGGAATGACGGGACGGATTTGAAGGGTTTGATTCATTTTTTGGGAAATTAGAAATTCCCATAATTAATAATGAGACTGCAGTTGGTCTGGAAGAACCATTTTCCATAGAGGAGCTTACAAATACAATCAATTCCATGCAAAATGGAAAATCTCTGGGACCTGATGGGTTCCCAAGTGAATTTTTTAAGAAGTTCCCCAACCAACTTGCCCCGATTTTGCTCTCTGTATTTGAAGAATCGTTTATTACTGGCTCCCTTCCTCCGACCATGCAACAGGCAGTTATATCACTTATTCCTAAAAAAGATAAAAATCCTTTGGAATGCAGCGCATTTCGCCCTATTTCACTCTTAAATGTAGACAGTAAAATTCTCTCCAAGATCCTAGCCTGCCGTTTAGAAACTGTTTTACCCTTAATTGTATCTGATGATCAAACGGGCTTTATTAAAAATCGCCATTCTTTTTTTAACACACGACACCTATTTAATATCCTCTATGACCCCACTCCACCAGATATTCCAGAAATATTAATATTGCTTGACAGCAAGAAGGCATTTGATCGGGTGGAGTGGGATTATATTTTTTATACCCTCAAGCAATTTGGTTTCGGTTCGAGATTTGTCTCTTGGATAAGGGTGCTCTGCTCTTCCCCACTGGCTGCTGTCCGAACAAACAGCAATCTCTCCTCCTACTTCCCACTCTGTCGCGGCACTAGACAGAACTCCCCCTTGTCGCCCCTTTTATTTGCTATTGCAGTCGAACCATTAGCAATCGCGCTGCGTGGTGAAGCTGGCATTAAGGGAATACAGAGAAATGGTTTGGAGCATAAAGTATCCCTTTATGCTGACGGCATGCTTTTATACTTATCTGAACCCTTAACTAGCCTACCAAAAACACTTAATCTACTAGAAGACTTCAGCAAATTATCAGGATATAATGTTAATGTACAAAAGAGTGAAATCATGCCAGTGAATAATACAGCCAAATTGATTGCATTTAATTAATTCCCCCTTAAAGTAAGTACACACAAATTTAAGCACAGATTAAGGAATCTGGGTCACACATGACTTTAAAGACCTCTTTAAAGCTAATGTCCCTCCACTGCTACTTCGCCTGAAACAAGATTTGGAACGTTGGAGTTTACTACCTTTATCATTAAGAGGAAGAATCAATACAATCAAAATGAATGTGCTGCCCAAATTTTTATATGTATTTCAATGCATTCCTATCTTTTTAACAAAATCTTTTTTTTGTCTATAGACAAATTGATATCTGAATTTATTTGGAACAAGAAAAACCCTTGAATAAGTAAAGGCATGCTACAGCGGCACCGTCAACACGGCGGACTATTTTTCTCCCTAATTTTCAATTCTATTACTGGGCTGCTAACATAAGGAGTATGTTATATTGGAAGGAGCTTCCATCCCATGACACTGCCCCCAAATGGTTACAATTGGACAACTTATCCTGTGGCCCCACTTCCTTATATGCCCTGCTCCGCTCAAAACTCCCCCTATCTGAACCTATATCCAGGTACACTCCAAATCCGGTCGTGAAACATTCTTTTAAGATCTGGACACAATTCAGGTGATTTTTCTCACTCAACGACCTCTCAATCTATGCTCCTATAGTGAGAAATCACCTATTTACACCATCAATTACAGATGGAGCTTTTGATGTTTGGCTTAAAAGAGGGGTCACCAGAAGAGACATGCTTATTGATAATATTTTCATGTCCTTTGATCAGCTAAGTCTAAAGTTTAATATCCCCAGTTCTCATTTTTTTTTAGATTTTTGCAACTCCGCAGTTTTATATCAGCATCCTCCACGTATTTCCCATCACAACCACCCAGCTCTCTTTTAGATTCCATTTTGAAACTTAATCGATGTTCCAAAGGGTCTATTGGAATAGTTTACTCCTTATTAAACTCACATAATCTGGAACCCCTGACTTTGTTAAGGAATCAATGGGAGGAAGATCTGGGGACAAAGTTGCCTGATGAAGTTTAGAAGAAAGCTTTAGATAGGATACATTCCTCTTCAATTTGCTTACGACATAGTTATCCAGTTTAAGGTTTTACATCGTCAGTGGTCACTGGTCACTTTAGACTGTTCACTGGTCTGAAGTAAAGCTAGCTAAATTCATGCCTAGTGTTGATCCTATGTGTGATCGATGTAGGCAAGCACCAGCCACCCTTTCACACATGTTTTGGTTTTGTCCAAAACTAAATTGTTTCTGGCAATCAATATTTAAAACCTTTTCATATTTTTTGGAAGTATCCATAGAGCCTTCTGCTACTACTGCAATATTTGGAGTCGCTCCACAAGATATACATCTTAGTCGCCAGGCAAAAAATATGATAGGTTTTGCATCTCTTTTATCTAGACGACTCATACTGCTTGAATGGAAGGAAAAATTTCCTCCAACATTTAAGCTATGGATCAAAGACCTTATACATCATTTGACACTGGAGAAAATTTGCTATTCTACAATTTTATGCTATATGGCAACCATTTTTAACCTATATAAAAATAATGGACACCACTGATATTGCAGATTCAACTACTGACCCCATATTATATATAGTTTACTTATTTATTTATAACTTTTAAATTTATTTTATATTTTTGTATGTGTTTTTTTTCTATTTCATACTACTTATATATTATCATATATTTCCATTGTTATTGTATTTTTAATTTTATTTATTAATTTTATTTATTTTATTATTTGTGTCTCACCTATGATTTTTGTCACATTGAATCTATTTATATGTGTATGTAATTATTTATAAAATTGATTCTGTTTGATTACTAAATGGTACAATAATACTATAATAGGGATGGGGCTCTGCTGGAGCACAAACATGGGGGGGGATTTATTGTGTTTATCCAAATGTATCGGTGATGTACTGTACGTTGTATGATTTTGAATACCAATAAAAAGACTTTGAGCAAAAAAACAAAAAAAATGGCTTAAATGAAGGAAGACATTTGTACCATTTACAACTACTATTAGATTAGTTTATATTCATAATTTACTTACTTCGTGAGCTCTCAATCACGGTTGATGGCACCACAGTGACTGCCTCTCACTCTGCCAAGAGCTTGGGGGTGGTCCTGGATGACCAACTGGACCTCAAGGAGCACATCAAGGCAACATCACGGTCCTGCAGATTCCTTCTGTACAACATCAGAAGGATTCGACCATACCTGACGACGCACTCCACCCAGCTGCTCGTCCAGGCTACGGTGACCTCTCGCCTTGATTACTGCAACTCTCTCCTTGCAAGCCTGCCAGCTTGTGCCATACAGCCACTTCAGATGATTCAGAATGCCGCTGCCCGACTCATCTACAACCTTCCCAAATTCTCCCACGTCACTCCTCTGCTGCGATCACTCCACTGGCTACTGGTCACCGCCAGGATCCGGTTCAAAGCCCTGACCCTTGCCTACACTACTGCCAACAGGACAGCCCCCATCTACTTGCAGGACATGATTCGCTTCTATGTGCCTGCTCGACCACTCCGCTCTGCGGCAGCAGGGCGCATAGTAACCCCTCCCACCCGCCCAAAGGGATCACAGAGCTTCTCCACCCTAGCTCCCCAGTGGTGGAACGAACTTCCCGTCCCTCTCAGAACCTCCCCCTCACTACCCATCTTCCGCCGTGGCCTGAAGACTCATCTCTTCAGACTATACCTAGATTAACCACCACCATGCTGTATATTTCACTCTTTAATTTAATAAAAAAATAATTTTAAAAAACCCTTTTTCATGTCACTTGTTACATGTTGCCCCATCCCAGCACCTTTTGGTATTTTGTATTTGTCCTAATACTGTAGCTTATTCTTCTGCCTAGTTGGCTTTACAGAGGTTAGGTTAGAATAGTGTTCACTGTGTGAACTGTGTTCTTGGCTAGAAATAGCTGTACAAAATAAGTATTATACCTTTCTGAACTTGTGTTCAGCAGTTGCCTATGACCATGATATGCACTTTTTTGTACGTCGCTTTGGATAAAAGCGTCTGCGAAATAAATGTAATGTAATGTAATATAATGTAAAGGAAGAAAAAATGCCACAAAGGCAATTGTCTGGGTAAAAAATCGAAAAATGAATTTGCTTTTGTTTAATTTGCAATGAAATACTGAAAGATCCCATATATACAACAGGTTAAACTATACATGTCCTGGATCAAAAACTCCTTGACCACAAGTTCATAAAAGTCTAAGGGTGGATCTGTAGAACTAAGCTGCAAGCAGTGTACCCAGTGTCTCCAGTGTCTATCCAAAATGTATAAATTTCTGTAAATCACAACATAATCACGTATTTCACTACAAATCTGTTTTGACTCAAGAAACTCACTGTTACATCATTTTCAAGTGGGAATTACTAGCTTTCTATCAGTACAGTGGTCTAAAATATTTAGGGGTCCAGAAACATATCCAAAATCTCTCCAAAAATGAATAAAATGTTTTTTGTCCATTATAAAGCATATAAATGAGCCCCTTATGAAAGTTTACATGTAAGATGAGACATTGATATCTGATAAAAAAAACTAAAGCAAAAACATAAATAAAATATGGAAAATATTTTTTTTTTTTGGTATTTATGTAAAATTCTACATCCAACCAAATTCTGATATCTCTCTCCTTTCACCCTTCTCTTTTTTTAAAATATTTGTCAAGGAATATCTACTGTGTTTTTTGAGGTGTTTATTTCAGGCAGGTTAAGTCAGGGAGGTTTTCAGTTTAAATTAGTTAAGGAATATTATCAATATGTTTTTCCTTAAACTCTTCATGGAAAAAATAAAACTTTCTAATTAAAGGTGCAGTGTGTAGGATTTAGTGGCATCTAGCGGTGAGGTTGCGGATTGCAACCAACTGAAAGCCTCCCCCCCACCCCCACCCCTCCCTTTCCAATGACGTAGGAGAAGCTACGGTGGCCTGTAAGTTACAAAAATGATCTGTCATTGTCTGCAACAGCATCAAGTAGCCAAGTGTCAAGTGATGAGGTTCCTTGATAGATTTATAAATTGTATTTAGTTATTTAGTCTGTAAAACTATAGGTCATAGCTAACAAGTAAGATAGTTATTATGAATGTTAATTGTTCCGCATTGTGGTAGCGTTTTTTTCTAACGTTAGCTAACGTTAGCTGCTTTGCATGGTAAATCATAACGCGTCACAAAAACTATTACACCACTAACTAACGCTTACATTACAGTGTGACATATCCTCATTATAAAATACCACTAACCTATTTAAAGACACTCAATTTCAAAAATAACGTATATAACTGAAATATTTTGAGCAGTAGGCCTAATACTTACATAGCAATGATGAAATCTTATCTGTTTTCAATAGATAGAGACAGAGACAGTAAATCAATGATACTGTTCTATCCGCTTCTGTCTTACACCAGAAAATGATGTCAGATAGGTCTATCAGCAAACATATGGCTTAGCTATGCCCAGAAGTCCTCAATAATAATAGTGTTTTCCAAGAAATTATGAAAAATCATTGATAACGTTTCGTTAGGTGCATCGTCTTTTACTGCTACCACAGAGTGAATGCGTAAGTGAATGCGATGATAACAAAACTTTCGATTACGCTGACCAATAAAACGCTATTCCAAAAACAAAATTAGACATGTTATACATCGTTAGAAAGCTTATACTCTCACCTACTGAATAAATGGATTGTCAATCAAGCCAGACTGTAATAAAAAGGGTGACAACGCCGTAAACAACATGTGTGGTATTAGGCACAGCTATTTTAGAAGGTACCCAGGCATCACAAATGCACGTATATTTCACAAACGGATTGTCCAAGACAATATATGACCACTCAGTCTTTTCTTTCTTCTTCTTCATCTTCCAACCGGTGCATTCGCGCCACCCACCAAAATTAAAAACGCAAAAAAAAAAAAAATGCGAAAGGCCCTCTCTAGAGCCGTTTGTCCGTTCTGGGCTACTGTAGAAACATGGCGGTGCAACATGGCGGCCTCCATGGAAGATATGTAGATATAAAGGGCTCATTATAAGGTAACGAAAACACAACAATTCTTATTTTCATGGGATTATACACTAATTAAAACGTACTTATGAATATTATATTCCATTTTTGCCAATTCCATTCCGCTAGATGCCACAAAATTCTACACACTGCACCTTTAAAGTTAAACTTGAATCACCTCTTATGCTTCAGTAAATAAAAAAAGGGGTTGTGGTTTTTTCCTCCAGGAAATTTCTGCCAGTCAGAGATTGGAGAGAAAGTGCTAGACGTGGTTCTGGAGGCTGGAGACCTGCTGTACTTTCCCCGTGGATTCATCCATCAGGGAAATTGCCTCCCTGATGCCCACTCCCTTCACATAACCATCTCCTCCTACCAGAGGAACAGTTGGGGAGACCTGTTGCAGAAGGTATCTGTGACTCCCTTGTTCACTCTCCTTACATACTCTCCTTGTATTTCTGGGGAAAAAATAACTCTGGCATCTGGTATGTCTTGGAAAGCCTGGACATTTTTGATGCTGTTTTCCAGTCATGGAAATTTCATGGAAAATGGCTTTGTGATTGCAATCTATACCCCTGGTCAAAGATTTTAATCAGTCTCTCCATGTTACTATTTTTGGTAACATGGTCTTGACCTGCAATTGTGTTTATATTTTAAAGTTGGCTTGCTTGATCAAAAATGCAGCATGTAATTTTATTTTTCTTTCCTTAGAAGTGAACAGATTTTTGGGTTTCAATATTTGAATTAAAAATGTGCCATCCCACAATAATGGTTGTGAAATACTTAAAAAGAAGTAAATATTTACAGATTGTAAAACCAGACTAAAATGAGGTAAGCAACCTATTTTAAGTGAATCTAGGAAAGCGTCTGTGTGTTGATATGCAGAGATTAGGCATGGTAAAGAATGCCTTTATGCAAGTGGTACTTCAAAATTCTGGCAAGCTCACAAACAGTCAATGGCTACAACTACTTGCGAGCAGTTTGGTACATCTCTCCTTCTTTATCATGACTAGTGCTACATGATGCAGATAGTAATTTTTTCCCACCTACTCTAAGTTTCTCGTCTTACTTTGTATGGTTTTTGCCCGTTACATTTGTTGATCAGCCTAACTAACACTTCACCGTTTTGATTGTACTTGCAAATTAAAAAAAAGATTTACTTCAAAAGTGCATATCCCAGTTGTGTAAGGGGTGGGTGATGGGAATGTAGTGAAGTGAGGCATGTGGTAAGAGAGATGTACTTTTTCTGATTAATCTGGATTAATTTACTTTCAAACCCTAAATGTCTTAAAGCTGCAGTGAACAACTTTCTCAACAGTCACAATTACAGCTGCAACTAACGCTCTCCAAGGGGAGAGGTGACTACGCTAACCACAGCCCTAAAAATGAATTAATTAGTGCATTGTGAGTTTTTGCAATATTATGGCCCAACATAATCAATAGAACAATTTACCATTTGTGGTTTATTTGCTCCTGCTGCAATCCACCACATTATCATTTTAATTTTAATTGGAGAAAAATGGGCATTGTTCATAGTATAATGTGTAGCTTCACGTACACATTCATGTGAACGAGAGTCAAAAAATGGCATTGCTTGTGTCGAAAGTGTTGCAAGGGTAACAGTTTTATTCACTTGCAGTCACATCTGTCCACTATGTAAACAAAAATATTAACAAGTCAGGGTCTCTTCACAGTGCCATGTTTCAGCAGGAAGAAATTAAAATGTTGGGATGTGTTGACGCACATCGCATGCAAATCGACATATTTACGAAATCAACGTTGTCAACTACAGCTTTAAGCAGAGATCTGGAACACTCAGGAAAAATCTGAGCACAATAGTGCAAGGCATACAATGGTAGAGGTTACTATAACTCTACTGTGGCCATGCAAAATATGAAAATATTAACATTTTTATGGCAACATTTCTCACATTGTTGTGAATGGCAGCTGGTGCCCGTAGCCCTGGAGATGGCAATGGAAGAGGATGTGGAATTCAGGCGAGGACTGCCCACAGATTATCTGACCTACATGGGCGTTCAGAACTCTGACAAGGTAAACAAGACAACTGTCTGTCGTTGGACATGCTTAGATATTCAGCCAGTGTTGATTATTCAGCCAGCGTGTATTATTCTATTCAAATCTGAACTGTGCCAGCGCCAACTGTGGCTGATACACATAATTGGTGGTAGTGCGGCCCAGGGTTAGGGAGCATTTAGTCAGCAGAATCTACGTCTCATCGCTCCCACACTAAACTATTGGGCACCAGCAATTTGCTTGCTGAAGCTGCACATGAAGTGTCTTGCTTTGACTCATGTCTGTATAATCTTAGTTTGTGGTGAGAAAAGAATCGCCTGGCGACATCACACGATATCACAACGTCACCTTCAGGGGAGATTGCGGCACAAGAACAGCTGTATAGTATTGTATATGATGCAGTATGTTCCTTGAAACAATATAGGAAACATTGGGTAGCATTGCTTTGGAATACGGCTTGTATAATTTGTGTGAGGTAAGATAGCCAATATCGTTTCTTGTAACTTGGCGTAATGTTGATATCAATACTTTTAATGGCAGGCCTAGATTTTGCCAGTTTGAATTCATGACTTATAGACAATGCTTTGCATGCATGTGTAACTTGGCATTTTTGTATGTTAAAAACATCTTTTTCATCAGATATAATTTATTTGTTACTGTGTTTGTTATGAGTAAGTAATTAATATATAAGTGCAGGCTATGACAGACGTGTATACACATAAATGCATGTACACCAGAGGAGGCTGGTCCATACAGGCAGAGGAGATTGTTCCTCCTCTGTTTTTGAGAGGCAAGAGGGAGATCAACATATAAAAAGAGTAATTGGTTGAAATAAACCATTACCAAATCTCGGTATCATTTATAAAATATTTTTTGTCTCT
The DNA here is from genome assembly GCA_025169545.1 of Anguilla japonica. Classification (NCBI taxonomy): domain Eukaryota; kingdom Metazoa; phylum Chordata; class Actinopteri; order Anguilliformes; family Anguillidae; genus Anguilla; species Anguilla japonica. The sequence goes on from CM045888.1 coordinate 39,075,490, forward strand.
TCTTTTGAAAAAATCCATTATTGAAATTATGATTAAAATTCTTCAACAGCGACACCTGCAGGGCAGGCAAGAGGGGAAAGGGCAGTCGGTGTGGTGGTGGGGGGCAGAGGAGGACGGGCTCCTGCTGTCCTCCTTAGGGCAGGATCTCTTATATCAATTTAATGTACTTCATTTTTTTTTTCATGCTAATCTGTTATTGGCAAAAACACGTAAAATGATGCTCCAAGTGAGGACGTCCTCCCTAACCAATGAAGAGCCAGAATACAATATTGACATCGCGTTGGTCTAATGATAATTTCCAAATTTCATCTTCAATTCTCTACCACTGTATTGTATTATAACATGCAAATTGCTAACTACTTTTAAAACACATCACTAAAAAATAACATTTTATTTAAGCCTTTTCAACCAGAGGAGGGTGGTCCATAGAGGCAGAGAAGGTTGTCCAAATTTCCCTTTTTTTATCGAGCAGTAGCTAGCTACTTACGTTAGTCAACGCAGCAGTTAGCTTGTTGTAGCGGCCCTGAAGAACTGAGATTACGGCGAGAGTGGATTTTGAGGAGAGTGGTGCTGCTATTGCTAATGAGGCAATTAACGGCAGCGTGAGTGAGGGGGTCACTGAGGCATGGACGCAGACGCAGAGAGTGGGATGGGGAAGAACATCTTGTGGATTATTTGTTGTCACAGCCAATCCACAGTTTGGATTACGCAGCAGGTGAGGATCAAGACTTCTGGACGACCAGCTCCACAGATAACCATGATCAAAAATGCTAATTCTAGTGACATATTATGCACACACAAGGTTCATTCCCACCCAGAGCCCGCAGTAATTAGATTTGTCTTTCCCTCTTGTTCACCCTTTTTTATATTCATCCTTTGTGCTGTAATATGATATGTAAGGAATAAACCATGACGGGCTGTACCGTTATTGGAAAATAATGTAGGGTCGCTTAACCATCCCTGAAGTAGCCTAGGCTACATTATTTTCCAATAACGGGACAGCCCGGAGGGGTTTATTCCACTTATACAACGGGTTACCAACAATATTGGTTACTTTTATATTTATTGATTTTGATTGATTTAATCAGCTGAAAGTGAAATATTCTTCTGCGGGCGTTTGGGCATATTATTTCACCGTTGTCAAGCAAAACTCTGGTTGATAGTTCCATTTGCACCATTGTTAAGCAAAAACCTCTGGTCGCTAATTCTATGAAAACAATGATTCTATCAAGAAAAAATAGTTCCTTCTCGTTTTATACCATACAGTTAGCACCAATTTTGGTCATTTTTGTCATTACATTATTTAATAAAACTGCATGAAACCATAAGTCAATCAAATTCATCTCCCTAGCACTGTCTTACTTTTTAAATGGTGTGGTCGCGCAATGTAGACATAACGTTTTTCTAAGGCCCTCTGAAACGGGTTTTGAATGCCAGCTAGCTTTATGATTTCGCCGTCACTTGTCACCTAGCCAATATTAAAATTCTTGGGTTTTGGTCAGAATGGTCTCACGGCATGAGCTAACTATTGAATTGTATTCAAAACAGCGGTTACTATAAATGCAATCGTTCACAAACATACGGATGAAAATGCATCACGGAGCCATGAGTTAAATGCGGAATGCCTATTCTGCTGTCCAAATAAGGGACGATTCCGATGGCTGGCAACCGTAAATAAAGCTAGCAACAGTAACTAGAAATGTGATACAACTTTGCTATCAATTGTGAAATTGGACATTGAAAAGGGGAGGGGATGTAACAACAATTCAAAAGCGAAAGAATAATGTTGCTGTTTAAACTGCTTTAGAATGCTGGATTTTTTCTAGCGCATTGATTTTAGAACTGTTAAAAGGCCGAGGTGTCCCTTTACTGAGAAATAATGCCCACCCTTGGACCAGTCAGAATCGAGTATTTAGCCAAGCCGTTGTATAAATAATAATATGATATTTGTTCCTTATGGAAGATGGGGATAAACTTTGGGTGCATTACTTACCTTAGTTGTATAGTAAGTTTGCATTAGGTTGCTAGTTGGATTATTGCTACATTTGAACATAATAACATAACATAACATGAACATAAGAAAGTAGAGATAAGTAGCTGACTAGTGTAAAATAACATGATGCCGTGTGTTGGTTTTCTTCCTGTCCTCCCCAGTTTTTTGAGTCACCAGCCGCCACTGATGTACACACGCCTACATTCTGAAAGAAACACAGGCATGGATTCAATCATTTTTCCTTTATCATGAATGACAAATAAATGAATGTGTATGTCATATTTAAATGAAAGTGTTTTTAATTTCTGTTGTGCACAACCGACCTACTAATTGTTTGTGTGTCAGTAGAGGATCTATAGGGCTAGCTACAGTAACATTAATTTAGAAATGCGGCATTGTACAGTAGCTACAGTAGCTTGGTTAAAATGTAGTTATCAGTACAGGCGCAGAAGTGAATGCGAACCGTTTTCAATAGACCTGCTGTTTACAAGTCATTATCTTGCACCAGTTTCTATACGACCAGTCACATTACCTACCGGACCAAATGTCAACACAGTTTTTGGAACTTAATTTTGGAGGCATCTGTACACTTGGTCTGTTGTCTTTTTCGCATGGTAACTAACGTTAAACTTGGTGAAAATGCCAAAAACTGTCTAAAGTGTGGGTGTATTTTTTTTTGGATTTCAGAAATGTAAATGAGTTTCCTACTAAGGTTTTACAGATGCAAAAGCAATATTTTAAATGTTTTATTTTTAGTTAGCCAGCAAGCCAGTGTAATGAGTTAGAGGTTTGGTAATACTGCATATTTATTTGTCAAACCCACATTCTTTTGCCTTTATTCCACTGAAATGACAAGTCACGCAGGTCATGTGTGTTTCTCTGTTGATGTGCTCTTTAGAAAAGCAACAGAAGACAAATTAACAGGCTAACAAAAACACATGGGGCGACATAGCTCAGGAGGTAAGAGAGGTTGTCTGGCAGTCAGAGGGTTGCCGGTTCGATCCCCGCAGGCGTGTCGAAGTGTCCCTGAGCAAGACACCTAACCCCTAACTGCTCTGGTGGTTGAGAGGCAATTGTAAAGCGCTTTGGATAAAAGTGCTGTATAAATGTAGTCCATTTACCATTACCATTTTACATAAACTCTCAGATAAATACACAAAATATGTTTGAAAAAATAATAAATGCATAAATATGAAATTTGAAGCTGTTAACCCTCCTATTGTGTTAGGGCCAAATTTGAACCATTTTCAAGTTAAAATATTTCATAAATACCATCTAGTTTATTTTATTGGAACAAGGCTTCATGATATCCTCAGAAACGGCTATTTAAACACAACAAATCCAATGGTCACCATTTAATTCAATTCTGAAGGTCCCTAAAAAAAATGAGTCAAATATGACCCGGCAGAGAATATTGGCTGTTGACAGTATGGCATGCAGCATTGAAAAGTTGTGGGTAGCTCTGTGGATAAAATTTGACTCAAACGAGATTCATCTTTGAGTCTAGACACTCCACCTCTTCCCTTCCTCCCCAGGAACACTTATTTTCTTGCATTATGGACTTGTACTCCTAATCCCTCTGGCACCCCTCTCCCCCAATGGGAACAACGTTTTTCTCACAGAATATGGACATTGATACACACACACGCACACCCACACATACATCCCTTCTCTCTTTGTCTTTCTTTCTTCCTTCCCAGGAATAACATTTTTCTTGCAGTATGGCCTTGCACACCTCCTCCCCCACCAGCACCAGCAAATTGCGTTATTTGTGGCATGACAAAGTTAGCACTTTATGCTAATGCACATTCATATTTCGAAGTAATGATTCTCATGAACCGGAAGTTGGATCGTCTCACGCACGGGTATGTAGATTGTCCAAAATGATCTCTAGAAAATGTGTGACAGAACATTTGCTGGGTTAAAAGATGACTGTAATACAGGGTAAATGGCACTGTCATATAATCAAGTCTGTATCCGTGAAACTGTTGAGTGGCGAGAGGTACAACTTAATACCTTGGGCTGCTTGGCCATCTCCTATATCGTGAAGTCTATGCCGCTTGGACTCTTTTCTCCACCTAGTATTTACCCTGCTTGGACATGTTCGTAGGGCCCCGCATTGCTGCTGCAGCTATATTTATTATTATTATTATTATTATTATTATTCTTTTCCTGGAAATGGTCAAATAACTCAAGAAGTCCGTGACCAAAAATGATATAAATTACTAGGTCAAAACTAGAGACCATGAGTAACTATGTCAGAAAGAATGACCATGATTCGTCGATAGGTGGCGGGTGGTGATGAAAATTCATGAAACCAGGTGTACTTGTGTCATTCCTCATGAGGAACAAATATGCCTCAATAACCCATAAAGTCCGCCATGATGGATTTTTCTGCAGATTGAAAATTTGGCAAAACCTATAAAAAAGTTTCTTCTACTAAAAAGTAAGTCCGATTGGTCCGAAATTAGCCATGTACGTGTAAGGTGCATGTCTCCCTATAGGGTGTTAACCGCTAAGAGATCCACTCCAAGATGGCGGAGAAACTGGTATTTAAAAAAAACTAAATTTGGCCACATATTTCAAACGCTTACAACATTTTACAATAATCTAGGGACTTGAAACGGACTGGGCATGAAGAGGGCACTACCATGTTGTACCATGTCGAAGCAGTTGCAGAAATCTAAAAAAACAAGGAAATTACAGGCATTTGAAATTTTGGTGGGAAGCTAATGCTAATATAACGCTTTAAAACTAATCTTCTCTGGAACGCTTTACCTGATTTCGTCACCATCGCGCATGTGCACTCTTGGGTATTCTCTCCATCAAGGGTGATAAGGACAAGTCGTTTCGTAAAAAATTGTGTGATTTGTGGCGTGACAAATTTAGCACTTTGTTCTAATGCACATTCATATTTCGAAGTAATGATTCTCATGAACCGGAAGTTGGATCGTCTCACGCACGGGTATGTAGATTGTCCAAAATCCTGAAATCTATGCTGCTAGGACTCTTTTCTCCTTCATCTAGTATTCTCCCGGCTTGGACATGTTCGTAGGGCCCCGCATTGCTGCTTGCAGCTATATTTATTATTATTATTCTTTTCCTGGTAAATGGTAAATGGACTGCATTTATATAGCGCTTTTATCCAAAGCGCTTTACAATTGATGCCTCTCATTCACCAGAGCAGTTAGGGGTTAGGTATCTTGTTCAGGGACACTTCAACATGCCCAGGGCGGGGATCGAACCGGCAACCCTCCGACTGCCAGACAACCGCTTTTACCTCCTGAGCTATGTCGGCCCTATGTCCCGGACTTTGTCAAATAACTCAAAAAGTCCTTGACCAAAAATGATATAAATTACCAGATTGAAACTAAAGACCATGAGTAACTATGCCAGAAAGAATGACCATGATTCGTCCATAGGTGGCGCTATCGTAACCGATTCAAAACGCAAATTTCAAAATGCTGGCATTTCCACCCCGTTTGATGAAAATTCATGAAACCAGGTGTACTTGTGTCATTCCTCATGAGGAAACTTTTTTTTTCTTTTTCTTTTGTTTATTGATTTTTTTGAAAATGTTACTGGACATTAGGGCCAAGGCAATAATTTCCAATTAAAGCCAAAGGTCTCAAATGGGTTTTATTTATAAATATATTATTTATATCTGCTACAGAAGCTGAGAAATAAATGTTTTAGTGAATGTTGTCAATTCTGTAAAGTTTTTCAGAAAACCCCCAGGTTTTAGGAGGTTGTTTACAACAATGCCCTAGTAGCAAAAAAACAAAATATCAACTCGCCATCCCTGCTACCTGCGTGCTGCACGCAGAGTACCATATTATTTATTTAGACATTGGCAGACTACAGCATAAACTACGTCTTTTGTTTATATTCAATATTAGTAATTGCAGCGAGAAACTGCAGGTGTAGGAATCAAGAAAGTTTGTTATAGTATGGTAGCAATGGAACGAAGCGGACTATATATATATATTTACCGTCATTGTTTTATTATACCAGCGTGTTTTCGCGCGTTTGCAGAGAAACTGAAATACTATCAATAAAAATGGTTTAGCTATATCTCAGCATAATGACGGATTCAAAGACTAAACAAACTCACGCAATATTGTCTTCAAATGGATCCATGCCAAAGAAAAGTAATTATTCATCCTCTCAAAAATCTTTTACTAACAAATTTTTAGTAGCATCCACTAGTCTCTGGCACTGTCTTCCATTGCTTCCCCGAGCCTCCCCTAAAACCTAGTATATGGCTGGACTACCAGCCGACGTCAAAGACATGCATGGTGTTACTTTATCACTTACTCACTCACTCACTCTGTCAGTCAGTCAGAGACATTTGTGTTTGTAGGGCTGGCCCCGCTGTCCAGCCAAAAAGAAGTCTTTTAACCTTTTTTTCTAACATTGATCTATACGGGTCAGTTTTGACCCATAACACCACAAATGTCACAATGGTTAATAATGTAAAGTTTAAAAAAAACCACAAGCAATTTATTCTAGAAAAATGTGTTCTAAGTCTGTTGTAGTCAGATAACATAATTACCCCTTGGCTTCACTATAGGAAATAGAATGAGTGAATTTAGACTTTTTTTTTTTACTGAAAATGAGTGGTATATTGTAAGGTAAATGGTATTGGGACCATGAAATAAAAAATAAAAAGGTGATTGTGTGGTTATGAATGAATAATAAGTTAGTTATGAGTTAAAAAACTATTGGATGATTATCATTGTTTTTTGAGTGTTTTCTGCTGAGTTAAAACATGGGTCAAATTTGACCCGCCAACACAAAAGGTACGTGCAACATTCTAACACATTGAATGATTGAATGAATGAATGAATGAATGAATGAATGAATGAATGAATGAATGAATAAATGAAGCCTTTATTGCCCCTATGGGGAATTCGCTTTCCACAAGGAGCTTAAAAACATCAAAAGACATCATCAAACATATAACATAAAACATAAGCATCGTAAAAACATCCAAAAACATCATATAAACATTATAAAACATCATAAAAGGTATCATTTTGGGACATCGTGTAATCAGAGCTTGTTGAGAAGCTATATGCTGCATGGGACAAAGGATGTGATGCCTCTTTTAGTCCGCATCCTGGGCATGCTATACCTTCACCCTGAAGGTAGCAGTACATCAGGCCATAGAGTGGATCTGCATTGATCTTGTGAACTAAATTTGTGGTGTACTGGTCTGTCATGTAAGTTATCTTGCCACCCAGTGTAACAACCCTGTCCAGTTTGTTCTTGTTTTGTACAGACAATGCCCCCCCCCAACACTGAATACAAAAGGTCAAAATACTCTGAATGAAGGTCTTGTAAAACAGTGTCAACATAGTTCTGTCCACATTAAAAATTCAGAGTTTCCTTAAAAAATAGAGGCGTTATTGAGCCTTTGCAAACCTAGCATTGGTGTTAGCATTCCATGTCAGTTTGCTATCAGTGATAGTGCCCAGGTACTTGTACTCCTGTATGCTTTCAATGGTTGTGTCGTTCATAATAACCGGGGACAGAGAGGAGTTTTTTCTGAAATCAATGATCATTTCTTCTGTTTTCTTTCTGTTTAAAATCAATGAGTTATTTGAGCACCAGTTGTAGAAGTGGTTAATCTCAGCTCTGTATCTGGTCTCATCGTCGGTTAAAAGGCCTATCAGAGCTGCATCATCTGCATATTTTATCATTGTACAATTATCCTGATGACTAACACAGTCATTGGTATACAATGTGAACAGCATAGGTGAGAGGACACAACCTTGTGGTACCCCAGTGCTGATGACAGATGACTGTCCTCCATGGACATGGACATACTGTTGCCTCTCAGTGAGGAAGTTGTATCTCCATCTTATGAGGGTATGATGTACACCCATGCTACCCGGCTTCACTGTCAATAGATCTGCCTGGACAGTATTAAAGGCAGATGAGAAATCAGCAAACAGTATGCGCACATAAGATGATGGGGTTTCCAGGTGTTTGTAAACTTGGTTCAGAAGTGTTACTGTTGCATCCTCCACACCCTCCTTTGCTCTGTATTCAAATTGTAGAGCGTCCATCTGGCCATTGGTTTCAGACTTTAAGTGAGATAAAACAATTCGCTCAGGACCGATGGATTTCCTAGTATTTATCTGGGAGAGGGTGCGCCTCACTTCCTCCGATGTTACACGTATTGGTGTGCCATCCTCTCTCCAGTCCCCCTTGGGCTTGAATTGGGATGGTCTATCAGTCTCATAACGTGCAAAAAAGCAATTAAAGTCATTAGCGAACTCTACTGTTTGCGCAGAGTTGGCCCACTGTGAGTTCAGGCCAACCATTATCTTTATTTCGTGCCATGCCTCCCTTGCGTCGTTGGCCTTGAGTAGCTGCTCCACTTCAGCTTTGTAGTCCCTCTTTGCTTGGTTTATTTGCATCTGTATTTCTCTCTGAATTCATTTTCCTGTGCATCTGTCATTAATTTTAAATGCCCGTTCTTTTTCAGTTAGAAGCTTTTTTATATCAGCAGTAACCCAGGGTTTAGTATTTACATATGTTTTTGTTTGTTTGGTGGGGATCACATTGTCTACACAGAAGTTAATATAGGATGCATTCAAACACCTCCCAGTCCGTACATTCAAACCTTGTAAAGTCGATACGCTGTCCTCATCCCACACTTTCACTGATCTCGCTTTGGGTTTTTCAGTTTTTAATTTTTGTGTGTAGGATGGTAGTAAAAACACAGTGTCATAGTCGGATGCACCTATCGGTGGTTTTCGGGTTCCCATAGTATTGCCATAGCATAGATCAATAGTTTTTGCTCCTCTAGTATAACATTTCTATGTTAGGTGTACTTGTGGTGTATTTCATGATATAGTTTTTGCCCCATTTGCTGTTTATGTACAAACACACGCCTCCTCCAATCGTATTACCCGTCGTCTGTTGATCTCTTTCCTGGTGCATCGGTGTTCCAAACCCCGGTAATGCAAGAGTATCGTTGTCGATTGAGGGGTTCAACCATGTCTAGGGAAAACATAAAATGCAACTGTCTCTATACTCGTACAGATATTGTATGGAAGCATGAAGTTCATCAATCTTATTTCTCAAAGATCTCACATTGGATAAGATTACTGTTGGGAGGGGAGGTTTTGTTCCTCTCGCCCGAATGCGACCCCTTGCACCCCGCTTCCTGGTGCGTGTGGGCAGCCCGGGCCGCTCCGTCGTCTGTAGGCATTCCACCGGGAAGTCAGGTGTCAGTCTCCAGAGCCGATCAGGTGCTCACTGAGCCAGCTGGAATAACTCCTCCCTCCCGTAGGTAATGTATGACTCGCCACTTGCGAAAAGTTGAATATTCAATAAAATCAGCAGCAAAAATCCCAGTTTACAGATGATGGCAGACATTATAAATCACCCTGTTGACACCTCGTTACAAATACAATAAAATACTCATAAACACATAAAAACACCTAAAAACAGGACATTGATGACCAAACAAACAAACAGAGCTCTCATGTGCATGTCAGCCGCAGAGCAGCGCCACAATTCCGATCTAAGCTATATATCGAAGGTTAGTGAAAGCAAATTGTTTTTGTATTTTATGTGAATGTTTGCAATCAGTTTAAGTTTGAAAAAATTAAGTTTAAATACAATCTATGATATTTAATTGGAATCGATGAGTGAAATCTTAATGCCTGCATAGATAAGGGTACTTGAGGCCTGATCTTTGGAATCTACATTGTCAGGGTATTACAGTAAAAAGCAGAAACCAACATGGTACGAATTGGTTTTGTTACATGGAAAATATTTTGCCTGAAGGTAGAGGTTGCAACTGGTGGGATTTCACAATTATGTATCTACAAATATGTTGTCAGAGACAGAGGTAGTCTTCCACATTTTTATTTTAGCTGGGCTACATGACCTCCTAATATATTGTGGTTTGGTGTCCTTAAGATGGCCTTAACTTGTTGGTGCAATCCCCTTGTAGTCATGACGCTGGCGTCCTGAGATTGCTAACTCAGACATTCAGTGCTCCTGCAACCAAACTATGAGTTGAAAGCACAAACTCCGTGTTTTAGCTATATTACTAGACGATTCAGAACAGCTATGCCGAAGACAGAGTTTCTAAGCGCCACCGTTGTCGCGCTGGTCGTCCATTTACCAAGCACCCCCTCCCTGCAGTCTCATATGCAACTACACCCCCCACCCACGACAATAGTGTCTACCTGGGCATTCATAAAAACATTCTTTCACCACTAAAAATTTGTATTCCATCATAGCAACGAGGTAAACAAGGTATCACCGCCTTATGCGTTCACTCTGTGGTAGCAGTAAAAGACACTGCACCCAGCATAACTTTATCAATGAGTTTTGTCATTTCTTGGAAAATATTATTATTCTTGAGAACTTCAGAGCATGGCTAAGGCATATGTTTGCTGATAGACCTAGTTGAAAAACAGTCTTTTTTTAACTAAGTCAGAAGAGGACTACAGCATTGATTCTGGCTCTGTCTGTACCTACTGAACACAGATAAGATTTCCTCCATAAGTGTTACTGCTCAAAATATTTTGGTTGTATATGTTATTTTTGAAATTGAGTGTCTTTAAATACATTAGTGGTATTTTATAATGACAATATTTCACTCTGTAACGTCAGCAGCTTAGTAGGGTTTGTGTTTCATGCACCAGGTGTGATGTGACAGGTGGAACATTGCCAAAGTTGAGTATCGTTTTAATGTCGTCCCATCCCCATACAAGAAAACATAACATACTGTTGAGTACAGAACAACATAGGAGAGTTACCACATTGTGTGACAATGTTTTTGCATTATTTTTAAATCTGATATGTTTCATCTTAAACCTTCATAATGGGCACATTTATATGCTTTATAATGAACAAAAAGCATTTTATTCATTTTTGGAGAGATTTTGGATATGTTTCTGGACCCCTAGATGTTTTAGATCACTGTACTGACAGAAAGCTTGTAATCCCCCCTTGAAAATGATGCAAACATTAGTTTCTTGAGTCTAAACAGTTGATTTGTAGTGAAATGCATGATTATGTTCTGATTTACTGCAATGCATAACTCAGACATTTTGGATAGATTTGGAGACACTGGGTACACTGCTTACTTTTTGCTTCATAGATCTTCAGTAGTTCTACAGATCCACCCTTAGATTTTATGAACTTGTGGTCAAGGAGTTTTTGATCCAGGACATGCATAGTTTAAACTGTTGTATATATGGGGTCTATGCAAACTAAAAAAGAGCAATTTCAGTTTTATTTTTTTGCCTAGACAATTGCATTTGTGTCACTTTATCTCTTTCTAAATTATGAATATAAACAAATCTAATGGTACAAATGTACTGTTTCAAGTCTCTGTGATCCTCACGTCTGGAGTTATGAAGCTTTAAATAAGGTACCCCCTAAATGGGAAAGGAAAGGAAGATTTGGCATGTGCACGAAGGGGTTAAAACCAGGGATCTTTTGATAATAATATCATTGTGCTTAGCCCTGCTTCCAACCATGTCAGGCAACTTCAATACATGAATTTGTCAGCTTTCAGATAAGACCCTGTATTATTTTATAGTTCAGTTTTACTTTTTCAGTTTTATGAAGAATGCTTTTCCCTGTGTGCCTCAAACGGCAGGTTGTACTGCTGTCCTCAGTATCATTACTAATTTATGTTTAAAAAGTGATTGGGTGACATGATTTGAGTCTGTTATCAGGCAGATCCACGGAGGAGTGAGTTCACAGCACGGGTAAAGGACTTGATGAGGAGGCTGGCAGATTTTGCTCCGGTGGATGCTGCCGTAGATCAGAAGGCCAAGGATTTCCTGTACGACTGCCTACCCCCCCTGCTTACACCAGGTACATGACTAAGGGACTACACAGCTATTCCAAAATTGTAGAATCCTGAGTTAAATTGCTTCAGGGTCAAATATAAAAAAACATAATAAACCTGAAAAAATAAAAATGTGAAACCCCCTCCAGTAGATGTTATAGCCTTTTAAAGAACTGAAGTAAGTGGTGTGGCCATGGAGTGCCCAGCTCAACACATCTTGTGTAACAAAGAGGATGGTGTTCTTCGGATTAAAAGCCTTGCCCTTTTTCCTTCATACATAGCTGTGATCATTATGGCCAAACAGTTCAATTTTTGTTTCATCTCACCAGAGAACAGTCCTCCAAAAGGCTAGGTCTTCATCCTGGTGATCACCTGCAAACTTCATTCTGGTTTTTTATGCCGTTCTTGTGGTAGAAGCTTCTTCCTTGCGTGAAAGCCTTTCAGGTCATGGCGATGTAGATTCTCTTAATGGTGGATGTAGATACTTTGGTACCTGATGCCTCCAACTCCTTCACCAGTTCCTTTGTTTTTGTCTTGGGGTTCAGTTGAACCTTTCGGGCTAAACTTCCTTCAGCCCTGAGAGTTTATTTATGCCTCCTTCCTAAACAATGCAGTGTCTGTGTGGTCCCAAGATTTTTTGAATTTGCATACAATTGTACAGATGCTCGTGGTACCTTCAGTTGTTTGGAAATAGCTCCTAAGGAGGAACAGGACTTGTGGAGGTCCACAGTTTTTTTTTCTGAGGTCTTGGCTGAGTTGCTTGGATTTTCTTGTGGTATCAAGGGCAAAAAGGCTGTGGCTCTAAAGGTGGGCCATTAAATACAGCCACAGGAGCCAATTAACTCCTAATTATGACAATTGGCCAATCAGAAACTTATAAAAAGCCATTACATCAATTTCTGGAGACTGTATAAAGAGACAGTCAACTTGGTGTATGTAAACTTTTGACCGACTGGAATTCTGATATAGTGCATTAAAGCTGAACTAAATCTGTCTCTAATCGATTGTTTTAAAATGATCTCTGATGTGAACAAAGTAGATGGCCTAATTGACTTGCCAAAAGAAATGTATGGTAACATGAAATGTGTGGAGTTGTGAAAAACTGAATTTGACTATCTTTAGCCTAGGTATATGCAAACCTTTGGCCTCAACTGTATAATATAATGATCATATACAACAATTAAGAACCAAAATACAACCCATTTGGGCTTACATTTTATGTAAACACAGGCATATCTTGACTTGAGCAGGATACTTGCATATTCCCACAAGCCTTTTTGTATTGGCTGTCCTCCATCAATGTCAGTAGTTAACCCAAAAAAGTTTACTTCAAACAGGTCAATGCTGTAAGCTATTCGTGCATGCTGTTTTGGCCAGGCATTTGTCATACTGTGTTTACATGCAGGTGTACCTTGATCTGGCCAGAGCTGTACATGAACTTTTTTTGGCCAATAACACTTGTGCTAGTAAGGCCAAAAACTTGTTGCACAGAGAAAAAAAATTGTAATGCAAACCTTTAAGGGGACGTAAAGTGCTTGGTAAAGTGATACTGGTTCATTGGCTTTTTATATTGGTTTTTTTTATATTCTGAGATCCTTTATGGATGCAGGCTCTGATGTCTGTCCCATACAGAGGAAAAGGCCAGCAGTGTGCATGGAGCTCTCGCCCGGTGGGAGAACGGGGAGGCCAAGGATGCCTCCATCCATTTGAAGGGACACACCAAAATTCGACTAATCCGGGATGGGATCGCAAGGTACTTCTCCACCGCATGGCTTTGAGTTTTGACAAAAGAATGAGTCACCACCTGTAGGATTATTTTTCTTCTGTCTAATCATTTATGTGCTTACAGAAATTGAGACAAATTTCTGCTGTTTACCTTCTGCCACAGACAGAAAATAGACCTTTTTACATTTTCCCTCTTATGCTGTACCTTTATCATGGCTTTACTAACCTGAACATCTTTATACTATATTGCTGTCCATGAATAACTATCCTTGAATATCAATCTTACAAGGAAACTAATTTCTCCCATAATCTGTAATTTCACACATGCAACTATGGAAATTCAATAACTGCAACAGTGAAGTGATGCTTCATTTGGTGAACTGCCTTGGTACCTTCAAACTCGTCCTTGTGGGGAACCCAGAGGAAACTGGGTTTTAATTGTAAATTTAAACCTATTTTTGGGGATCCCAGAGGAAACTGGGTTTTTATTGTAAATTTAAACATATTTTAATTGTTTGGCTATTTTATACCACCTTTCACCAGTCATCTGTAAAAAAATCTGGTTGAATTAGCATTTGTGAGTTGGCTGAACATACTGTATGCAGAGTGGTTTCGCAGCCTGTTTTAATGCCTGTTGGTTATTTCCAAAAATATTGATAACCTTACATATATTTATCTTAGCTTTTATTAATTCATTCATTTATTCCTTATATCAGGGCCAGATTGGGTTTATTTTCATTCATGCTTTTTTTTTTTTTACGGTGAAACCAAACAACGCAATGTACGATCATAATGAAACCTGGTGTATATGACTGTTTACATATTTGGTGGAAGGACATACAATTTGGTCATTCTTGGCCTATAGGTGGCACTATTATAGAGAATTTTGCTCATGAGAATGCTCATGACTTCTGGCCAAAATTGCTTATTAAGTTAAAATTGTACATGCTGCGTCTTAGTTACAGGCCCGATGCAATTGTAAATGGACATTGGACTGAAATTTCATTGGCTGATGGCAGCCATATTTTTCACAAAGAAATGGCAGATGTGAACGGGGGTCTGTCAGGCAAAATTTCATCCCCCCTCCAAATTTCACTTCCGGGTTACGTTGTGCCGTTACGTTGCGCCGATTGGTGAGATCTCTCTGTCCAAAGATTCAAATTCAGATAAGCTTTATTGGCATGACGTATATATATACATATTGCAAAAACATGAGTACAGCAAACAATAAACATATGAACAGAATACAAATTTGTGTATGTGTGTGGTATTTCTGTATCTTAGCTTGTGTAATGGCATGTGTAAATTAGGTGAAACAGTGAGTACAATAATTAATATAAAAAAATATCTCTCTCTTGCAAGATTCATAGATCACTAGCTAGCTAGCAAGAGAAATAAATAGATAGCCAGCAAGACAGATCACTAACTAGCCAGCTGGAAGAGCTTCTCTTAGACTTATATAAAAGCTTCTCTTCCTAGCTAGCCAGCTAGCCGATCGCTTGCTCGCTGTCGTTAGCAACCAGCAGAGAACGCTTGGAAACCACGCATGCAAGGTAGTCAAGTTGATGCGAACTTATGCATTAAGGGCACGTAACCGGAAACGTAACCCCGGAAGTGAATAGGGGGGATGAAATTTGGAGGGGGGATAAAATTTTGCGTGACAGGTCCACCAGGCAGAGTGGATCAGCAGCTACTGCACAAAGATGGTCGCCATCAGCCAATTAAATTTCAGCTGTCATCAGAAACACTTACCTACTATCAGTTAGCATGCAATTTACAATGTACTGGCTGCTGTTCAGTGCCTGACCACAACATTTATTCAGATTTATGCAATATGGGGCACTACAGCAATGTTTCAAACTTTAAGTTTTCAAAGAAGGTTATTTCACATTTTCCTTGATTTGTCTTGGCCTGGAGAACAAAACTGTCTTAATGTACCCACACTACTGTTTTTCTGCCATTTTGAATTTTCTTTACAACCTCCTTTTTAGACATCTCCTTCTAGACCATTTGATGTGTCAACATGGAGCTTGCATCACCCTTTAAGATAAAGAAAGCTGATACTCCAAAAAGCATGGCCACAGTAAGCCAATAAAAATTGATGTGGGTATGGCTTATCACAAAATTGGTAATAACGCTCAAATGGTTTGATGAAAATGGCTGAAATTGATATTTGGCAGCTACATTTGCACTCACAACCCAAGCCTAGCTCTAAAGTATTGGCCCAATTGAGTAACATGGTGGTTGCTATAAAACACAATATTTTTGGAAAAATGTTTTAGAAATTTTAAACCTGCTGTCCTCATCTGGAACATATGTCTGTACCCTATTTGTCATCTGTATCACCGCCATCTTGGATTTCCACCATTTTGTATTGGTCATTTTCTTCTGTACCCAGTTTTTCCTCACCACAATGGTGAGACCTATGAAACTTGACGAAGTGGTACATGGTACCTCCGTTTTGAATAACTTGAACTGTTAAAGAGTCAAAGGCTGCAATAAAAGAAACAACTCTGGTGATGGGTGGATACTTTCTGGCTGTATTTCTGGGATCCTTTTATCACCAAAGAGATTTTTTCAAGGAAGTATCCATCAATGTGGTTTCTGTACAAAAACTGACAAGAAATCAGACCAATCCCTATTATCCATTTTGCTGACTGGTCAGGCCATGTAACTGGCTAATATCTCTTGAGGTTCCTCTTGATTTCCAAGGAGTATTTGCTAAGGAACCTGTACAGAAAAGTGACCGAGCAGTGCAGATAAACTATTGATGATGTCGATGAAGAAAACTAGAATTTTTTCTTGACTCCATATGTACATTTCATCTTTTAGTAACAGTATAAAAATGGCAAAAGGTAGCAGTGTCTGTTGGACATACTTGTTACCATCATTGTATATTTATTTCTGTTACTTCCCACAGGTTAACCAGTGATGGAGATAGCATTCTTCTGTGTCACACCACAGACAATTCCAGAGTTTACCACAAGGAAGAGCCAAAGAACTTTGAAATAAGAGATGAGGCATGTACATTATTCAGATTTTCTTTAACGATACAGAATTGTACATATTTTAGTCAGTTTTAAAATACATTTTCTTCAATAAAATGCTGTAAAGTGTGTGTGTTATGTAAGCAGCTGTGTTGCTCGTTGGCTCTAAACTCTTTCTTTTAAATCTTGTCCACTCTTGCAGCACACGGATGCCATGGAGTTCCTGATCCACTCATATCCCAAGTTTGTGTCTGTGGGCAGCTTGCCATGCGATTCTTTTGATAATAAGGTACATTGATTCACATAGGTCAACATTAATTTTTCACTTTTATTTCTGATTGTTAGGTTTCTTCATATTTTTTTCCCATGGGGAGGTAAAGTCTTGCTTGACCAAGGCAGTCCATTCTTATGCAAAAATGGCTCCTGTTGAGGCTGGTTTTTTGTTTTAGACAAGGCACCTGTTTGAAGACCATGGCTGCATCCGAATAGTCTTTTTTGCTTAGGAAGGTTCCTAACTGAGTGAAATGACCTGTAAGTATCTAAGTGGCAGCCATGATAAGAGCTGGTTGAATTCTCTAAATGCTAAGGAAAGGTGCTTCAATGATTCCTTTCTTATCTCCTTTAGTATAGGGTACACTGGACCATCCTTTACGAAAGGAAAGGAGATAATTCCATCTCACAATTCCTTGCAGCAGCAACATTTAAAGCGACGCACCATTCAGCCGTTCATGAAAACAAACAATCAACATAACTGAGTTGTGTGGTGGTTTTTAAGCTATTATATGCATAGGCTTTTAACCAGATCATAATCAGCATATTAACCGAAGTCTGTCTTTCAAGAAAAAGGGATATGAGACATTTTTAGCCAGATGATGTTTTTAATTCAACATGTTTGAAACTTAAGAATGATGATCTGTCCAGTAGTAGATTTGTAGGCCTAACACATTATGCCTATCTTGCATTAAATTTAATGAATTATTTTCATACAATCATACTGATTGGGATTCATGTCGATAAATATGAGTGGACAGAAGGGTGAGCGTGAGCAACCATTCTCAATGTGACAACCATTTTGTTTCACTTTTGTGACTGGTAGCCTATATTCCTTTTTTTATTTCAATTCCAACCTTGGTAATGAAGTAAAATTTTTCACTGGGTTGTCCACGTTTATATAGTCTACACGAAACAACATGGTAAGAATGCAGAGGGCAAATTATCTAAGATGCGCTTTTAGTAGTCCATCTTCGGAACATTTTAGTTTCACCACGGCAGACCCACGTCAATAACATCTGCTGTCGTATAATTACGTAGCCGAGTGTAAGTGCAGTCGGATTCTCTTAGCACTGCAGTTGTCTTTTCCTAAGTCCTTATGAATTCTCCTTCACATCTTTCCTTGACCTCATGACGTTTTCCATCGAGGTCAAGGAAAAGTGGTTAGGAAAAGGACATAATTTTTTTGACTATTCAGACGCAGCCGATGATTAGGCTGCGTTTACACCGCAGGTTTTGATGCCCAGTTCACGCTGTTTACGCTTGAAACAACCCGCATGCGCACACAAGGGTTTGATTACCGATACTAAAGTAACCACGCAGCCAGGACCATATCGCCATGGTAAATGGTAAATGGACTGCATTTATATAGCGCTTTTATCCAAAGCGCTTTACAATTGATGCCTCTCATTCGCCAGAGCAGTTAGAGGTTAGGGGTTAGGTGTCTTGCTCAAGGACACTTCGACATGCCCAGGGCGGGGTTTGAACCGGCAACCCTCCGACTGCCAGACAATCGGTCTTACCTCCTGAGCTATATCGCCCGCCATCTACAATAGACACAAAATGAGAGAGAAATAAGTTCATGCTATTGCATATGAGCAAAAAATCGGAATTGGGTCACTTTTGCCAGGCGGTATAAACGTAGCCTTGTAGCCTGCAAACACGTAAAGAATAGTGGTGTGTCATTCGTGAACGATTCGTTCCTTTTCAATGGATCTTTTTGGTAAATGAAAGGAATTGACTCACCTCAATGTAAAGCTGGCAGTATACTCAGTAAGAAGAAAGAAAACCACCGGGGAACATGTCCACGAACACTGTTGTCGGTATACTCAGTGAGAACACCGCACCGTTTAAAGTCACTCCACGCCGCTGGTGCGTGAATAATTACGAATAATTATGAGGCAGCTATTAACCAGGGCTGGAATCTCGCCCAGACCTCCGTCTCGCGGCTACGCCATGGATGTATAAAGAGAAGGGCTACGCAAGATCACAACACAAATCAAAAAGTTTAAAGTGTTTAAAGTGGCTTTAGTTCTAGCTATGCAAAAGAAGAAAAAAAGGCGAAGGAGATAGTACGTTCACCCTCTAAATCAGAGTAGGACGGAGAATGGAGAGTTTTGTCTGTACATTCGGCAAATGCGGAGTTTAGACGAGGGTGTCCACTTTCTCTTATTTCCGAATGTGTGCTAGGCGTTTTGATGACTTGCTGAAATGAGTAGCACCATTCATCAAACATGCAGGAACTCACAGAATTCCCATCTCTACAGAAGAGAGATTGGCGTTGACTCTCTGTACATTAGCATGTGAAGTTGCCCTCTGAACTCTCAACCGTGATGTAACCAACCATGTGATATTTGGACCAATAGCTGAGAGGGGGAGGTCGGAGAACAAGAAAGACATTTTATAAAAGTTCTCCCAGGAGGCCGTCACACACTGCACCGTGAGAACACACAACACCGCGTCTTTTTGTTCTTCAATTGTTCTCATTGCCTCTTTTTGCTCAAAAAGTTCTTCTTACGAAGTATACTGCCTATTTAAGGATTTGTTCATTTCGTTTACCCCTCAGAAAATTACATTGGAAATGTACTGTTCTCTGAAGCTGCAGCTACTCCTCCTATTTAAACATTTTTCACCATTGGTCTCTGTTGTCTGTAGTTGCCATAAGCCAACGAAAGAATTAATAAGCTTGAGCGGGTCATGCTTTGCTCTGAGCCTCTCCCATCGGTGTGACCGAAGCAACAACAGTTCTGTTCTTATAGCGGTGGGGTTTGAATCCATCAGGGAACTGGACATTCTGATTCCTTGGGTCCAGGTCCAGAACTGTAAGGAGTTTAACACTGTTTACCCCTCTCTACGTCTCTCCCTCCCCCTAATACCTTCGTATTGCAATGACGAACTTTCCTGAATAAAGAGTAGACCTTATTAAATTAAAAGCATTTGGCTTACACTAGCTGGTTAGCCCAGTTACATCTGAGTAATGGTATAGGCTATGAGTAGCCTAATCTCATATTTGCGTGATTGTAAATAAACCATGAACAAAAGAGGCCATTAATGTATGATGCCGGAAACCGACACAACAGTTACCCAACACAAATACAAACAGCTATAGCCGAGGCACGTATCATGTCCGATAATCCCACTGCAGTTACGCACAGCACGGCAATTCAGTAGAATCTGTGAATTATGGGTAATAAAATTATAACAGCCACCGACTATGGAGATAAAGAGTGTAAAACTGAAATGTAAAATCATGATTTTGGTTTGATCCACTATGTAACATCTGCACCACAAAGCTACAAATTCATAAGAAATTGTCCCACAATGCTAATTAATGTGCTCTTCATCAAATAAAATATCCTATACATTATATTGTTATCATCAACCCTACTGTCGTTTGCAAATGATTTAGTAGGCTAACTCATGCCACTTTTTTGCAAGTAAACAGTAAATGTTACTTGAATAAACTGCAAGAAAACATGCCCATATCATTTTTAAATTGCTATAATATTTCGCATAATAACAGTGTTGGTCTGTGCTTGGTTCCTGGAGGAATTCACATTCAAAGCACAGTATGTCACAATTCTTTTGCTAGGAACTAGTTTGAAGTCGGAATCAGTCACTGCATGACTGTGGTTCTCACTCGGTAGGAACTGGAGTCAGTGAACAAAGAGTCGGAAGTTGGAATCAGTCACTGCATGACTCTCGTTCTTGTTCGCAGGAGTCAGGACGAGCGCTGTGAAGGAGCTGGTGAACAAATCCAGGAACAAATCCTTTTAGGGAGCTCAGTCAAAGAATTTGTGTCCCTGAAAGAAAGTGGGACGCCCACCACTATTAGGGATTGTCCAACAAGTGCGTAACTTCAATAAATGTAAAACATAATAACTTTCTTTTATTGTGAGTCTCAAAGCTGGCACATTATGGCCCTGTTCACACCTGACATTAAAATGCATCTTGGGTGATCCGATTACAAGTGGACAGCGCTAACTACAGGTGTGAACGCACCCAAGACGCATTGAGGACGCATTGAGATCCGATCACTCAGACCACATTCGTAGGTGGTCTGGGTCGCATATGGCCACATTCTTTTAGCAGTGTGAACACGAATGCGTCCTGGGCCACATTGAAGGAATGTGTCAACTGACGTCCTCTGCCTTAGCTGAAGTACATACTCATTCGTTGCCCAACGGCGTCATAGAGATGGGGCTCTCTTTCGATCTTCAGGTAGATCTCCCCCGAGTTCGCAATCAGCTCCGAGCTGGGTGTGCCGGAGGGGGCAGGGGCCGCACCGCGGAGGGGGAGGCGGGGGGAAGGTGGAGGAAGATGCCAGGCGAGCGAGGGAGCGAGAGGGAGAGGGAACGCCCAGCAGGCACGCGCGCCTGCAGCACCCAAGACCACCATTGCCATGTCCTCAAAAACTCTTGATAACATCAAAATAGTAATGAAATTAATAACAATAATAGCAACAAAAGTAACAATAACAGCAACAACAGTACAAATAATAAGTAATAATGATATTGTTACAAGAAGTGATAAGAGCAGGTTAAAGGGAGAGTGCATGACGACAACAAAACAAAAAAAAAAAGGGAAGTGATAGATTAGAGAATGCTGGGAGGGGTCTGAATGTGTGTATGTTGGGTGTAGGTGTGTGATGCCTGTGTGTGTGCAAGTGTATGTCAGATTCTAAATTTGGTAGGGATTGTGGTGTAGGTATAATGGCGTACATTATGGTGTAGATATAATGTGTATGTCAATGACGGTGAGCATGTTTATTGTGGATGGTGGACAGGCAAAAAGGGGTGATGAGTGAAGTCATTGCGGGAATTAAGTATTTAGGGTATTAATGAATGGATTCCAGATTATGTCACAGTCAGCGGTTTGTTTTTTAATGGAGGCAGATCATTTTTCCATTGATATGTATTCGATTAGTAGATTTTTCCAAAGTACAATATTGATTTTTTTCCTTGATTTCTAGTTCATGAGGATAGTTTTCCTGGTGATGATTAGGGGTATGGGGAGTATTCTACTGGATGTGTTGTTTAGGTTGATGTTGGATGTGTCTCCTAGTAAGCAGAGTGGAGGGGATAGTGGGATGTGGCAGCCTAAAAGAAGAGAGAGGTTGTCAGTGATGTCCCACCAGAATTGTTTGATTGGTGTGCAGTCCCATGTGGCATGCATATAGCCATCTGTGGTGTTTTGTGTGCAGTGCGGACAAATTTCAGAATCTATAAAGCCCATTTTAAACATCCTTTTCCCTGTGTAATGTACTTTATGAATAATCTTGTATTGTATGAGTTGTATGTTTGTGTTGGTGGATATAGAGAAGATGTTTTTGCAGATTTGAGTCCAGAAGTCGGCACCGGGGATGATCTGTAGGTCTTGTTCCCATTTGTTTGAAGGGATGGATATTGTTAAGTCAGATGTGGAAATTGTCTTGTAGATTTTGGATAGTAGTTTTTTATTAGTAGTGATGTTGATCAGATCTGATGTTAATAGGGGAAGATCTAAGTTAGATGATTTATTGTTGAATTTGGTCTGAGTAGAAGATTTAATCTGGAGAAATTCTAAAAAGTGATTCTGCCCAATGCCGTACTTCTGGACCAAATGAGAGAATGAGACCAGAGTGTTATTATGGAAGATATGTTTGAGGTGCGTGATACCTTTACTAATCCAGACAGGGAAGTTTAGTGGTTTTCTGTTAACTAAGAAATCACAATTGTTCCAGATGGGAGTGTGCTTGGTGGGTGAGAATGTGGTGTTAGTTATTTGGTGAAATTTCCACCAGGCTGTCAGAGTTGTAGCTATGATAGGGTTTTTGAAACAAGGATGGTGTGCAATGGAGCGACTTATGAATGGTAAGTCTGATATATGGATTTCATTACATAATGTTTGTTCTATGTCTGTCCAGGAGTTGTCGGATTGATTTGGATTGGTCCATTTATGAATGTATTGGAGTTGGTGGGCAATGAAGTAATGGAGAAAATTTGGTGCTTCCAGACCTCCCTTGGTTTTGGATTTTTGTAAAGAAACCGCGTCATATTAAAGTGCAAAACAACAAGAAGAAGCCACTCCGAATAACGAAATAAACGAGTCAAAGTTTTAAAAAATGATACCATGTCATTCTACAGTCAATATCTGGGACTAAATATCGAATAAATTACATTACATTACATTACAGCCATTTGGCAGACGCTCTTATCCAGAGCTACGTACAACAAAGTGTATAACCATAACCAGGAACAAGTATGACAAAAACCCTAGAGAGAAGTACCGGTCCAAGTGCAGGGAACAACCGCATAGTTCAACTTGGACCCTGAAGGTTAAACTGATTAACACTAGCACAACGAGAACAGCAACAACGCAGTCTATGGAAAAATACAAGCAGTAGTTAAGACAGGTGCATTAACTAAGTCACCTACGAAACAGCTACCTAGTTACAACCCTAAGCTTACGGTCATTTAAGAGATTACAGGGAGGTAGGGAGGGATGGGGAGAGGTGCAGCCTGAAGAGGTGAGTCTTCAGTCGTCGCTTGAAATGGGTCAGTGTCTAAGCTGTTCTGACCTCCACGGGGAGGTCATTCCACCATCGTGGGGCCAGAACAGACAGGAGACGTGTTCTGGAAGTGCAGGTGCGAAGAGGGGGAGGTGCCAGGCGTCCTGAGGTAGCAGAACGGAGGGATCTAGCTGGCATGTAGGGTTTGAATATCTTGTGGAGGTATGCTTGGGCTGATCCCTTGACTGCCTGCTATGCTAGGACCAATGTTTTAAATTTGATGCAAGCTATAACAGGCAGCCAGTGGAGGGTAGTGAGCAGGGGAGTGACGTGGGAGTGTCTGGGGAGGTTGAAGACCAGACGAGCTGCCGCATTCTGAATGAGTTGCAGGGGTCTGATGGCAGATGCCGGTAGTCCAGCCAGAAGACAGTTGCAGTAGTCCAGGCGAGATAGAACCATTGCTTAGACCAGGAGCTGGGTTGAGTAGGTGGTGAGAAAGGGACGGATTCTCCGGATGTTATACAGGAAAAATCTGCATGCCCGGCTTACTGCTGCGATGTTCTT
Source organism: Anguilla japonica (assembly GCA_025169545.1). Lineage (NCBI taxonomy): Eukaryota > Metazoa > Chordata > Actinopteri > Anguilliformes > Anguillidae > Anguilla > Anguilla japonica. Next base: position 39,099,351 of record CM045888.1, read on the forward strand.
GGAGAGGGACAACCTGTTGTCCATCACCACTCCGAGATTCTTGGCACAGGGTGATGATGTCACTAAGGTGTCCCCTAGGGAAATGGAAAAATCGAGGAGGGGAGAGGATAGAGCAGGAATAAAGATTAGCTCCGTCTTTCCCGGGTTGAGCTTCAGGTGGTGATTGTCCATCCAGCTCTGGATGTCCCTCAGGCAAGCGATTACACGGGTTCACAGTCTGTAATAGTACAATAATCGCAATCGCTAAGCCCAAGTAGGCAATCTATCAATTCTAAGAATCAAAAGCGGCAGATAGAAACCTAACACAACCTAAAAACAAAGAACAGTTACCACAGAGGGAAAAGTTTAAATCTAACACGGTATGTAATTAGCAAATGAACACAGATACTTATCCAACTCTAGCAGGACGGATTTCGGCAGTTCTACGCACCTGGACGAATTATACACTTACTACCTAAACTGTGAGGTAGCAGGACTAATATAGCGTTGTATATTTGTGATGCCTGGGTACCTTCCAAAATAGCTGTGTGTAATACCACACGTGTTGTTTACAGCGTTGTCGCCCTTTTTAGTACAGTCTGGCTTGACTGACAATTCATGTATTTAGTAGGTGAGAGTATTAGCTTTCTAACAATTGTATAACATGTCTATTTTTGCTTTTGGAATAGCGTTTTATAGGTCTGCGTGACCAAAAATGTTCTATCATCGCATTCACTTACGCATTCACTTTGTGGTACTAGCAGTAAAAGACGCTGCACCTAAAGAAACGTTGTCAACAATTTTTTGTAATTTCTTGGAAAATACTATTATTATTGAGGACTTCTGGGCATAGCTAAGCCATATGTTTGCTGATAGACCTATCAGGAGTGGGTAGAACTGTATAATTTTGATTGGTTCTCAAATCGTGTAAGCTGGCTTTGTCCACGACGTTTGAAAATTTAGAAAAGTGCATAGAGACATATTACGAGTGCGTCAAACATCTTTGGCGATTTGGTTTGCCTGGAACACGCCAAGGAATAGACCCAGTCTGTTTTTGTTTTGATTTTGCCCGCACGCTGAGGTCTTTGCAAACTTCTTCAAGTAATTTCCGGCAGACTAGGCACAGGTAGTGCATTGCTGCCATAGACTGTATAAAAATATACCAGTTAAAAACATATATATACCGGTTGTTTTTAACCTCCCGCCGGTTAAAAACAACAACGCATTTGATCTTTGTAAACGGAAATGATGTACGTGTTTATTTGCATATTGAGCGGGGAAGTGAGATCCGATCACAAGTGGTCACTCGAGACACATGTGGAGACGCATTCTAATGCCAGGTATGAACTGACATCCGTCTCGACTGAATCTGGACACAATCTGGATATATCCAGATACAAATTACAGGTGTGAACAGGGCCTATATTTATCTCTGCCAGGCGAGAGCCTGCAGTGGATTATGCGTTTGGTTGCGTGTGTGTGTGTTTGTGTATCTGTCCGCAGCTAATCTCGCATTCTACTGGGCCGATCAGCCTACTATTTGCTGTGCATGCTGGCAACAGGCCAAGGACCTGAAGTCTCGAATATTTTGCAAATCGGTCAACGACAAGTATTTTATTTGAATTAATTTCCATCATTGTCCATTGAAATGCATTGAGTGCTAACTCCTCACTCCTCCTAACTAGCCGGTAGGGGCCGCAAGTGATCAACAACTGCTTCCGTTTGGAATGAAAGACCAGCGATGTAAAATGTCAATTTCAACATTAAAATGCCAACAAAATAATCTGCCAACTAACGGGGTACATTAATGTTTGAATCTGTGGCAATTATTTTGTTGCCATTTTCACGTTGAAATTGATATTTTACATTGCTGGTCTTTTGGAATTGTTCCTGTCCAGATTGTTCCTGTCCAGATTTGAAATGAAAGTGCCAGACCATAACTTAAGTGTTAGCTCTGTCTAACACATCGTGGCTGATATGAATGAAATTAGCTAACATGTCACCACCTTTAGCGTTACTTCACTGAATCAGCGTTTTTGGGATTTTCAGTGGCACATGGTAAAAACTTGTAATATTGTATTTGTCTGGTTGCATTGATTGTGTAGCCTCTATTGTTGCATCAGCAAAGCTAACACGGCTGGCAGAGATCACTCTACTGAGTGCACTCTTCTAGTTTATTTATATTTTCTACTGGTGAAATGCAGTTCCATATATATACAAATTAAATGCAACTTATTAATAGAACTAAGCAGGAAGGAGTTCCAACTTTTTGTAGTTATGCACTTGTTTGATGGTCCTTAGATTTCCTGTTTGCCGAATGTCTGAATATTGAATATCAGTCTAACATAACCTCACTTGCCAGCTGGATCCAGACACAGGTTAGTGGGTAGGTGAAAGAATGAAAGTGAAAGGTTTCTGAGGCTGGCGATAGGCTATGCAAGTCTAAAATATTGGTGAAAAGGCACAAGTTGGCTCTTATGAGACATTGAACTGGTTTGATTTACATTTTTAAAATATTTAATTATTACAAATACATTGTGGGAATGAAAGCATGTTGCAAAGATCACACATTAAGCTTACATCATGACAATATTGTAGCTAGCTGCGTCAGTCCGTGAATTTTGACTGTGTACAGAGGCCGAACAAAATGGAGTAGTATACACTCACACGGGCACGGCACTTGCAATAACAAAATTAATGGTGCACAGCGAAAATCTTTGAAAATAATAATATATATTGGATTTATATAGCACCTTTCCAAATGCTCAAAGTGCTTTACAGTACAGGGGGTACTCACCTCACCCACCACCAATGTGTAGCACCCACCTGGGTGATGCACGGCAGCCATTTTGCACCAGAAAGCTCACCACACATTAGAAAACAGTGACACATTGGCTGTGTCCAAATAGGAAGGCAGCTGCCTCACTGCCTGCATCTTTAGAAGGAAACTCCCTCTGAAGGTAGCACCTAAAAGGAATGGCACATTTGGGACGCACTTTGAAGGCAGTCACAGAGTTCACAAAACCAACATGCGTTCAGTGTTTATTGTTACAACTGACGGCTTTAACCTTCCAACTGACAGACTCAACGCAAATAAATACAGATTCTGTCATAGTAGCCACAGTTGTTCTGATTCTCTGTTTAAGGGAAAACAAAATTAGTTTTACATTCTGCTAACTACATAGATCCGTGTACTTTTTGGCTAATCATTTTCCGTTTCATGAACAGAAATGGCAAAACAAGAAATTAATGATTATTTGGTATTCATTTCAAAAACGAAAAAAAATTGAGAAATGAGAATCACGTAAATAATTATACGTGCTGCCGACTAATTTTAAACATAAATTTACAGAAACTGAAATTGCTCTTGATTTAAAGTTTTTGGAGTTATGTTCAGATTTTTTCAATGGAGAAGGGTCCAGCATGTACGGTGCACACCAGGGGTCAAATGTAGAAAAGGTACTGATGTGGAAATCTGTGGGCACAGATTAGTAGCCTAAATTGTACCATAAACGGTTTGTTCATTATCAAACTGACTGTACCCACGAAATTACACTAGCTAGCGGCCTTCCACATCAACCTTAGCAGGCTTTGTTAGGACAAATGTTTACATTCCAATCGCCATAGCTATGATGTAGAGGCACTGACATTGAATTGTTTTTTTTAATGATTGAAAGTATACTGTTATATTGTTATTAATTTAAGTTAGTAGTAACATGTAATTAATTAATCATTAGCACATTTATGATTGACACTGCAGTCCATCAATTCCTGCTTAGAAACATCTATCACTGTCTACTATATTGTAGCTGACAGCGTATAAAACTTTAGCTACAAAGTTACAAAGCTCCTTTTGTATGCAATAAAAAGTTTGTTGGGGGACTTGGGGGTAAAGCTGACACACGTTCTCCTGAATGTCTGGATGGGGTGTGTTATTTTTATTCCATTCTCCAAGCCAAAGACAAACTTGGAAACTTGTCTGTTGTGAATAAAACTTTGTGGACAACCACACTCTAAAACCAGACATTCCGGATAATTCATTACAAGTTATATTACAAATAAATTACAATGTACCTGTGTACTTACATTCAGAAAAAATATGAATTCATTATTTACAAGTAACGTCATTGTCTCAGTGTCGTAGCTATGGCGATGGAGTTCAAACATTGGTCCTAATGTAACTGCTACATCTGATGTCTACGACTGCTAGCTAGTGTAATTTGTGGTCAGTCTGTTTGATCATTGCTTCTCTTGAAATACATCAAGAGAAGCAATGACCCGCTTTTTTGTTAAAGTTTAGGTGTATTGTAGTAATTCTGGGCTTGCATTTTTGTGTTCTTTTGTACCATGTGGTTGTTAGATAATGCGTAAAATTGACAGTGAAGTGAGTATGAGCAAAACTATGGAATGTTCTGGAAATGTAATTTTAATAAGAAATAAGAAAGGTACCTATTTATCACTATAACTCTTTTCTATCCTTTTTAAATTAAAAATTTCCCCGAATACATTGTGTCCCTGAATAAATCTTCCTCATTTCAAACAAGTGAAACTGAAAGCATTCTAGCCGGCATGTGCATTAAACTATATCTGATGAAAAACACGTTTTCAACGTACAGAAATCCACACATAATCACACATACAAAGCATTGTCTTTAAGTCACTCATTCAAATCTAGGCCTGCCATTAAAAGTATTGATAAAAAAATTGTGCCAAGTTACATGAAACAATATAAGTTACTTGAAAGAATTTAGGAAACACTGGCGCAATTTTGATATCAATACTTTTAATGGCAGGCCTAGATTTGAATGAATGACTCATAGACAGTACTTTGTTTATGTGAGTAACTTGGAAGTTTTGTAAGGTGAAAACATGTTTTTCATCAGATATCATTTATTTTTGTACTCTGTTCTGAGTTAGTGATAATAGTAATTCATAAAAATGTAGGCTGAGAGGCATATACATGCATGCAAACACACATTCTAGCTGAAAGAAACACATGGATTCATGCATTTTTCCTTTACCATGAATGACAAATAAATGAAAGTCTATTTCATATTTTTAAGTGGAAGAGTTTTTAATGGGCTATTGTACATGACAAACCTACTAATTGTTTGTATATTGGTAGAGGATAAATATGGCTAACATGAAAATGTAGCGTTGCAGTGTACAGCCACGGTGGTCTAGTTAAAAAGTATTGAACAGTAGAGTACTTGACATTGTCACTTTTTGAGGAAATGGATTTACATGCCGTGAAGAAGTCATTATCTTGCGCCAGTTTCTATACGACCAGTAACGTTACCTACCAGACGGAAGTGCACCGCTTTTTTAAATTTGACGACCATCTGTACTTTATACAGCCAGTCTGTCGTCTTGTTAGCAAGGTAGCTAATGTTAAACTCAGTAAAAATGCAGAACACAGAACTGTGTAAAGTGTGGATACATTTTATTTTCAGTTGTATAAATACAGAAATATAAATGACTTTCCCACAAAGATTATACAAATGCAAAACCAATTAAAGCCGCAAGCGGCGTTGGGAGGGGTCCAAGCATTGGCACCATCGCGCCCCCTATGGAGCGATTTTAAAATGGCTTTGTTCTCATGATCATATGCCTTCACCCAACATATCTACTGAATATCATGATGATTGTATAAAGTATTGATGACTTATGGCCAATTTTGTGCTAAGAGACGCTGTCGGATGACTTAGTTGCATCGCCATGGATGTGTCCTGGCCGCTTCGCGTAAAGGCCTTTACTATGTCGTAACACTTAGATGGCATGTCGTAACACTTAGATGGCCCGGCATGTATGCACAGCTGCAGTGTTTCTGCGCCGCAACTAAAAAAGGTGTCACACTAGTGTTGTCACGATACCAAAATTTTGACTTTGATACTGATACCAAGTTTAGTATCACGATAATTAATACTGAAACGATACTGATTCAATACCCGGTACCTAACAATACTGAAATTACCCTAATAGATCAGAAACGTAATGTCCACAAGGGTTGACCTCATTTTCGAATTCACGGATTATTAAAAACCTGGTTTATTAACAACCTTTAAGTTGAAGCCTGTTCAACATATCAATAAGCATAGGCCTATAGTGTTACAACACTAAACCATAGAAAATTATATTAAATATATTTCAAAAATTAAACAGTTGTAAAGTAAATTATCTTTAAACAGGTCTTTCACTTTAAAATAGAGCTAAAAACTGCATGTTTCAATAACAATACAGCATCTTCCTATAATAAAATATTTACAAATTAGAACAGCTATTGCTACTGAAGTGAACTGAGTCCAAGCTTGCGCTGTACCAACGAGTAGTACACAAGCGCAAGTCACCTCACTTGACAACCTTAGTTGGTACTGCCATCTAGCGAAGATTCTGACAAATTACACCTTTCATCCTCTCAATCAGTAATGAGGGAGACCCAGTTCCCTGGCTTTTACATTTGACGCAAAACTACCGAACGTCGGAAAATTCTAATAGCGAACCGTTTCTTTTTTCTTTTTATTTTAAGTACCGAATAAGTGCTGAAGTTTCGGTATACGGTGCAACACTACGTCAGACACATATTCCAATCCATTGGTCAGCTTAGCAGAGAATGCACATTTCAGAGCGCCTCAGAGACAGATAGGATAATACATATTTCATATAGCCTAATAAATACGACATAAAAAAACGAAACAAAAAACGAAAAATCAACTCGACATCACTGCTAGCATGCGTGCTGCGCGAAGAATACCTTATTATTTATTTAGACATTGGCAGACTACAGCATTTGCGTCTTTTGTTTAATATTCAATAGTAATTGCAGCCAGAAACTGCAGCTGTAGACACAAGAAAGTTTGTTATATTATGGTAGCAACGGAATGAAGCGGACTAAATATATAGGCTATATTTACCGTCATTGTTTTATTATACCAGCGTGTTTTCGCGCGTTTGCAGAGAAACTCAATTACTATCAATAAAAAATGGTTTAGCTATTTCTCAGCATAATGACGGATGGAGATGGGACGTAAATAATTTTCAACCGTCCACCACGTTTTAGCAACGTTCCAACACTCTCGTCATCACTGTTCCATGGGTCACAAAAACTATTACACTAACGCTTACATTGCAGTGTGAAATATCCACATTATATAATACCACTAACCTATTTAAAGACACTCAATTTAAAAAATAACGTATATAACCGAAATATTTTGAGCAGTAATACTTACATAGCAACATGACATTTTATCTGTGTTTAGTAGTATAGAGACAGAAAATCAATGACAAAGTCCTATCAGCTTCTGTTTTGCGTCAGAAAACGATGTCAGATAAGTCTATCAGCAAAGAAATGGCTTAGCTATGCCCCGAAGTCCTCAATAATAATAGTACTCTCCAAGAAATTATGAAAATCGTTGACAACGTTTCGTTAGGTGCATCGTTTTTAATGCTACGCAACAGTGAATGCGCAAGTGAATGCGAGAAGAAAATATTCCGTTACGCTGAACTATAAAACGCTATTCCAAATGCAAAATCAGACATGTTATACATCGTTAGAAAGCTTATAATCTCACCTACTGAATAAATGAACTGTCAATCAAGCCAAATTGCACTAAAAACGGCGACAACGCCGTAAGCAACAGGAATCACAAACGGATTGTCCAAGACAATATATGATCACTCAGTCGCAAAAGGGACATCTCTACGCGTAAAACCAATGGTAAGATTGTATATTTATTCAATGTTTAGTCCCAGATATTGACTGTAATATGAGATGGTATAATTTAAAAAAACTTTGTCTTGTTTATTTCGTTATTCAGTAAGCAGCGTTTTCACTGCTGTATTGGCATATTTTAGGGCAAATGTAGGGTTTATCTTGTTGTTACGGAATATTAGCCTACATTACAGGCATTTGGCAGACGCTCATATCCAGAGCGACGTACAACAAAGTGTCTAACCATAACCAGGAACAAGTGTGTCGAAAACCCTAGAGGGCAGTATCCTACCGTTCCAAGTGCCCCAAGACCGTCCCCTCACTGATAAAAACTAGACCCTACGGTGTCGGATTACTTGCGTCGCCATGGATGTCGCTTGCCGTAAAGAAGTTTACTAGATGTCGTAACCGTTTAGATTTGGAGCCACAGCTCTTCCGCACCCCACCTAATAAAAACGGCCAAATGGCGGGCAAACCATATGGCAGACATAGGTGGTCCCAATAGTAAAGTTGTAGAGCACATTCAGATGCATCGGTCGATGAAGTTTTGTGTTGATCGGACTTACGGTGTGGCAGTTATAGCCTTTAAAAGTACGACCCTTTGTTATAGCGCCACCATCTGGTCGACATAGGTGATTTTTCGTGCCTGAGTAGTGGGGGGCCATAGGAACCGACCTACCAAATTTGGTTGCTCTACAACTTATGGTTGCTGAGCCTCAGACATTTTAGCGGAGAAAACTTCCACGCCCCAACTAAAAAGTCTAAATGGCGGGCAAACAATATGGCGGACATAGGTGGTGCCAATGGCATAGTTGTAGAGCACATTCAGATGCATAGGTTGATGAAGTTTTGTGTTGATCTAACTTATGGTGTGGGAGTTATGGCCTTTTACGCAAAACCCTTTGTTATAGCGCCACCATCTGGCCGACATAGGTGATTTTTAGTGCCTGAGTAGTGGGGGGCCATAGGAACCCACCTGCCAAATTTGGTTCCTCTAGTACTTATGGTTGCTGAGCCTCAGACACTTTTAGCGGAAAAAAAAAAATAAATAATAATAATTAAAGCCGCAAGCGGCGTTGGGAGGGGTCCAAGCATTGGCACCATCGCGCCCCCTATGGAGCGATTTTAAAATGGCTTTGTCCTCATGATCATACGCCTTCACCCAACTGAATATCATGATGATTGTATGAAATATTGATGACTTATGGCCAATTTTGTGCTAAGAGACGCTGTCGGATGACTTAGTTACGTCGCCATGGATATGTCCTGGCCGCTTCCCGTCAAGGCTTTTACTATGTCGTAACACTTAGATGGCATGTCGTAACACTTAGATGGTCCGGCGTGTATGCACAGCTGCAGTGTTTCTGCGCCGCAACTAAAAAAGGCGTCACACTAGTGTTGTCACGATACCAAAATTTGGACTTTGATACTGATACCAGGTTTAGTATTACGATACTCAATACTGAAATGATACTTGAAACTTAAACGATGCTAATTCGATACTCGGTACCTAACGATACTGAAATTACCTTAATAGATCAGAAACGTACTGTCTACAAGGGTTGACCTCATTTTCGAATTCATGGTTTATTAACAACCTGGTTCATTAACAACCTTTAGATTGAAGCCTCTTCAACATATTAATATGCATAGGCCTATAGTGTTACAACACTGAACAATAGAAAAATATGTGAAATATATTTAAAAAATTAAACAGTTGTAAACTAAATAATCTTTAAAACAGGCCTTTCACCTTTAAATAGATTTAAAAACAGCATATTGTAATAACAATACAGTATCTATCTATAATAAAATATTTCCAAATTGGAACACCTATTGCTACTGAAGTGAACTGAGTCAAAGCTTGCGCTGTATCAAGGAGCTGAGTGCACAAGCGTAAGTCACCTCACTTGGCAACCTTAGTTGCTACTGCCTTCTAGCGAAGATTCTGACAAATTACACTTTTCATCCTCTCAATCAGTAATGCGGGAGACAATTTTCCCTGGCTTTTACATTTGACTCAAAACTACCGAACGTCGGAATATTCTAATACCGAACCGTTTCTTTTTTTTTTTTTTTTTTAAGTACCGAGAAAGTGCTTAAGTTTTGGTATACCGTGCAACACTACGTCAGACACATATTCCAATCCATTGCTCAGCTTAGCAGAGAATGCACATTTCAGAGCGCCACAGAGACAGATAGAATAATAACACATGAATGCACATTTCAAATAATAAATACGACATTGAGAAAAAACGGAAAAAAAGACGTAATATCAACTCGCGATATGTGTGCTGCGCTCAAAGTAGCCTACCGTTTTATTTATTTAGACATTGGCAGATAAGAAAAAATTTGGTTACGCTGACCTATAAAACGCTATTCCAAAAGCAAAATCAGACATGTTATACATCGTTAGAAAGCTTATACTCTCACCTACTGAATAAATGAATTGTCAATCATGCCAAATTGTACTAAAAAGGGCGACAACGCCGTAAGCAACAGGTGTGGTATTACGCACAGCTATTATTGAAGATAGCCGACCCAGGCGTGACAGATGCGCATATATTTCGCAAACGGATTGTCCAAGACAATATATGACCACTCATTCGCAAAAGGGACATCTCTACGCGTAAAACCAATGGTAAGATTGTATATTTATTCAATGTTTAGTCCCAGATATTGACTGTAGAATGACATGGTATAATTTTAAAAAAAAGTTAGTCTAGCTTATTTCGTTATTCATGGAGCAGCGTTTTCACTGCTGTATTGGCATATTTTAGAGCTAATGTCGGGTTTATCTTGTTGCTACGGAATATTGCATTACATTACATTACAGGCATTTGGCAGACGTAGGCTACAACAAAATGTATAACCATAACCAGGAACAAGTGTGTCGAAAACCCTAGAGGGCAGGAGCCTACCGTTCCAAGTGCATGGAACAACCGCATAGTTCAACTTGGATCCTGTAGGTTAAACTGATTAACACTAACACAAACAAGGACAGCAACAATGCAGTCTATGCAAAAATACAAGCAATAGTTAAGACGAGTTAAATCACCTACGAAACAACTACTTAGTTACAACCCTAAGCTTACAGTCAATTTAGAGATTAAATTGAGAATACGATTTCTCTCAGCATAATGACGGATTTAAACACTAAACGAACTCACCCGATATTGTCTTCAAATGGATCCATGCCAAAGAAAAGTAATGATTCATCTTCTCAAAGCTTTTACTAACAAACTTTTAATAGCAAAACATGAAAGACCAACTCGCCATCCATGCTACCTACGCGCAGAGTACCGTATTATTTATTCAGACATTGGCAGAGTACAGCATAAATTGCGTCTTTTGTGAATATTCAATGTTAGAAATTGCAGCGAGAAACTGCAGCTGTAGACACAAGATAGTCTGTTATCTTATGGTAGCAATGGAACGAAGCGGACTATATATGCATTAGGCTACCGTCATTGTTTCATTATACCAGCGTGTTTTCGCGCGTTTGCACAGAAACTCAGAACCTATCAATAAAATGGTTTAGCTATTTCTCAGCATAATGACAGATTCAAAGACTAAACGAACTCACCCGATACTGTCTTCAAATAATGTCTGGCACTGTCTCTTCCACTGCTTCCCCGACGTTCAGACCGTCCCCTCACTGATAAAAAGTACACCCTACGGTGTCGGATGACTTGCGTCGCCATGGATGTCGCTTGCCGTAAAGAAGTTTACTCGATGTCGTAACACTTAGAATTTGGAGCTCCAGCTTTTCCGCACCCCACCTAATGAAAAAGTCCAAATGGCGGGCAAACCATATGGCGGACATAGGTGGTCCCAAAAGCAAAGTTGTAGAGCACATTCAGATGCATCGGTCGATGAAGATTTGTGTTGATCGGACTTATGGTGTGGCAGTTATAGCCTTTAAAAGAGTGATCCTTTGTTATAGCGCCACCATCTGGCCGACATAGGTGATTTTTCGTGGCTGAGTAGTGGGGGGCCATAGGAACCCACCTACCAAAGTTGGTTGGTCTACAACTTATGGTTGCTGAGCCTCAGACATTTTAGTGGAGAAAACTGCCACGCCCCAACGAAAAAGTGTAAATGGCGGCAAACAATATGGCGGACATAGGTGGTGCCAATGGCAAAGTTGTAGAGCACGTTCAGATGCATAGGTTGATGAAGTTTTGTGTTGATCTAACTTATGGTGTGGGAGTTATGGCCTTTTACGCAAAACCCTTTGTTATAGCGCCACCATCTGGCCGACATAGGTGATTTTTAGTGCCTGAGTAGTGGGGGGCCATAGGAACCCACCTGCCAAATTTGGTTGCTCTAGGACTTATGGTTCCTGAGCCTCAGACACTTTTAGCGGAGAAAAATAATAATAAGAATTAAAGCCGCAAGCGGCGTTGGGAGGGGTCCAAGCATCGGCACCGTCGCACCCCCTATGGAGCGATTTTAAAATGGCTTTGTCCTCATGATCATATGCCTTCACCCAACATATCTACTGAATATCATGATGATCGTATGAAATATTGATGACTTATGGCCAATTTTGTGCTAAGAGACGCTGTCGGATGACTTAGTTACGTCGCCATAGATATGTCCTGGCCGCTTCCCGTCAAGGCCTTTACTATGTCGTAACACTTAGATGGTCCGGCGTGTATGCACAGCTGCAGTGTTTCTGCGCCGCAACTAAAAAAGGCGTCACACTAGTGTTGTCACGATACCAAAATTTTGACTTTGATACTGATACCAGGTTTAGTATTACGATACTCAATACTGAAATGATACTTGAAACTTAAACGATGCTCATTCGATACTCGGTACCTAACGATACTGAAAATACCTTAATAGATGAGAAACGTAATGTCCACAAGGGTTGACCTCATTATCGAATTCATGGTTTATTAACAACCTGGTTCATTAACAACCTTTAAGTTGAAGCCTCTTCAACATATTAATATGCATAGGCCTATAGTGTTACAACACTGAACAATAGAGAAATATGTTAAATATATTTCAAAAATTAAACAGTTGTAAAGTAAATAATCTTTAAAACAGGTATTTCACCTTTAAATAGATTTAAAAACAGCATATTTTAATAACAATACAGCATGTATCTATAATAAAATATTTCCAAATCGGAACACCTATTGGTACTGAAGTGAACTGAGTCAAAGCTTGCGCTGTATCAAGGAGCTGAGTGCAAGCGCAAGTCACCTCACTTGGCAACCTTAGTTGCTACTGCCTTCTAGCGAAGATTCTGACAAATTACACTTTTCATCCTCTAAATCAGTAATGCGGGAGACAATTTTCCCTGGCTTTTACAAAACTACCAAACGTCGGAATATTCTAATACCGAACCGTTTCTTTTTTTTTTTTTTTTTTTTTTTTTAAGTACAGAGAAAGTGCTGACGTTTTGGTATACCGTGCAACACTACGTCAGACACATATTCCAATCCATTGCTCAGCTTAGCAGAGAATGCACATTTCAGAGCGCCACAGAGACAGATAGAATAATAGCAAATAAATACACATTTCAAATAATAAATAAGACATTGAGAAAAAACGGAAATAAAAGACGTAATATCAACTCGCGATCTGCGCGCTGCGCGCAAATTAGCCTACCGTTTTATTCATTTAGACATTGGCAGATAAGAAAACTTTTGGTTACACTGACCTGTAAAACGCTATTCCAAATGCAAAATAAGACATGTTATACAACGTTAGAACGCTTATACTCTCACCTACTGAATAAATGAATCGTCAATCAAGCCAAATTGCACTAAAAAGGGCGACAACGCCGTAAGCAACAGGTGTGGTATTACGCACAGCTATTATTGACGCCGACCCAGGCGTCACAGATGCGCTTATATTTCGCAAATGGATTGTCCAAGACAATATATGACCACTCATTCGCAAAAGGGACATCTCTACGCGTAAAACCAACGGTAAGATTGTATATTTAATCAATGCTTAGTCCCAGATATTGACTGTAGAATGACATGGTATAATTAAAAAAGTGAATGTCTCGTTTATTTCGTTATTCAGCGAGCAGCGTTTTCACTGCTGTATTGGCATATTTTAGGGCTAATGTCGGGTTTATCTTGTTGCTACGAAATATTACATTACATTACATTACAGGCATTTGGCAGACGCTCTTATCCAGAGCGACGTACAACAAAGTGTATAACCATAACCAGGAACAAGTGTGTCGAAAACCCTAGAGAGAAGTACCGTTCCAAGTGCAGGGAACAACCGCATAGTTCAACTTGGACCCTGTAGGTTAAACTGATTAACACTAACACATACAAGAACAGCAACAACGCAGTCCATGCAAAAATACAAGCAATAGTTAAGACGAGTGCATTAACTAAGTCACCTACGAAGCAGCTAACTAGTTACAACCCTAATCTTAGTCAATTTAGAGATTAAATTGAGAATACGATTTCTCTCAGCATAATGACGGATTTAAAGACTAAACGAACTCACCCGATATTGTCTTCAAATGGATCCATGCCAAGAAATGTAAGTAAAGATTCATCCTCTCAAAAAGCTTTTACTTACAAACTTTTAGTAGCAAAAAATGAAATACCAACTCGCCATCGATGCTACCTACGCGCAGTGTACCGTGTTATTTATTAAGACACTGGCAACTACAGCATAAATTGTGTCTTTTGTTTATATTCAATATTAGAAATTGCAGCGAGAAACTGCAGCTGTAGACACAAGATACTTTATATTATGGTAGCAACGGAACGAAGCGGACTACATATGTATTACCGTCATTGTTTTATTATACCAGCGTGTTTTCGCGCGTTTGCACAGGAACTCAAAACCTACCAATAAAATGGTTTAGCTATTTCTCAACATAATGACAGATTTAAAGACTAATCGAAATCACCCGATACTGTCTTCAAATGGATCCATGCCAAAGAGAAGTATTTTTTTACAGTCTCTGGTTCAGACCCTCCCCTCGCTGATAAAAACTAGACCCTACGGTGTCGGATTACTTGCGTCGCCATGGATGTCGCTTGCCGTAAAGAAGTTTACTAGATGTCGTAACGCTTAGATTTGGAGCTCCAGCTTTTCCGCACCCCACCTAATAAAAAAGTCCAAATGGCGGGCAAACCATATGGCGGACATAGGTGGTCCCAAAAGCAAAGTTGTAGAGCACATTCAGATCCATCGGTCGATGAAGTTTTGTGTTGATCGGACTTATGGTGTGGCAGTTATAGCCTTTAAAAGTACGACCCTTTGTTATAGCGCCACCATCTGGGCGACATAGATGATTTTTCGTGCCTGGGTAGTGGGGGGCCATAGGAACCCACCTACCAAAGTTGGTTTGTCTACAACTTATGGTTGCTGAGCCTCAGACATTTCAGCGGAGAAAACTGCCACGCCCCAACGAAAAAGTTTAAATGGCGGGCAACCAATACGGCGGACACAGGTGGTGCCAATGGCAAAGTTGTAGAGCACGCTCAGATGCATAGGTCCATGAGGTTTTGTGTTGATCTAACTTATGGTGTAGGAGTTATGGCCTTTTACGCATAACCCTTTGTTGTAGCGCCACCATGTGGCCGACATAGGTGATTTTTAGTGCCTGAGTAGTGGGGGGCCATAGGAACCCACCTGCCAAATTTGCTTGCTCTAGGACTTATGGTTGCTGAGCCTCAGACACTTTTAGCGGAAAAAAATAAGAATAATAATAATAATCCTAACAAATACAATAGGGTTCCACCAGCTTCGCTGCTTGGACCCCTAATAATAATAATCCTAACAGATACAATAGGGTTCCACCAGCTTCGCTGCTTGGACCCCTAATTAAAGCCGCAAGCGGCGTTGGGAGGGGTCCAAGCATTGGCACCATCGCGCCCCCTATGGAGCGATTTTAAAATGGCTTTGTCCTCATGATCATATGCCTTCACCCAACATATCTACTGAATATCATGATGATTGTATAAAATATTGATGACTTATGGCCAATTTTGTGCTAAGAGACGCTGGCGGATGACTTAGTTGCGTCGCCATGCATGTGTCCTGGCCGCTTCGCGTAAAGGCCTTTAGTATGTCGTAACACTTAGATGTCATGTCGTAACACTTAGATGGCCCGGCGTGTATGCACAGCTGCAGTGTTTCTGCGCCGCAACTAAAAAAGGTGTCACACTAGTGTTGTCACGATACCAAAATTTTGACTTTGATACTGATACCAGGTTTAGTATCACGATACTCAATACTGAAATGATACTTGAAACTTAAACAATGCTAATACGATACTCGGTACCTAACGATACTGAAATTACCTTAATAGATCAGTAACGTAATGTCCACAAGGGTTGACCTCATTTTCGAATTCATGGTTTATTAACAACCTGGTTCATTAACAACCTTTAAGTTGAAGCCTCTTCAACATATTAATATGCATAGGCCTGTAGTGTTGCAACACTGAACAATAGAGAAATATGTTAAATATATTTCAAAAATTAAACAGTTGTAAACTAAATAATGTTTAAAACAGGTCTTTCACCTGTAAATAGATTTAAAAAGCAGCATATTTTAATAACAATACAGCATCTATCTATAATAAAATATTTACAAATTGGAACACCTATTGCTACTGAAGTGAACTGAGTCAAAGCTTGCGCTGTATCAAGGAGCTAAGTGCAAGCGCATGTCACCTCACTTGGCAACCTTAGTTGCTAGTGCCTTCTAGCGAAGATTCTGACAAATTACACTTTTCATCCTCTAAATCAGTAATGCGGGAGACAATTTTCCCTGGCTTTTACATTTGACTCAAAACTACCGAACGTCGGAATATTCTAATACCAAACCGTTTCTTTTTCTTTTTTTTTTTTTTTTTTAAGTACCCAGAAAGTGCTGAAGTTTTGGTATACCGTGCAACACTACGTCAGACACATATTCCAATCCATTGCTCAGCTTAGCAGAGAATGCACATTTCAGAGCGCCACAGAGACAGATAGAATAATAGCACATAAATACATATTTCAAATAATAAATACGACATTGAGAAAAAACGGAAAAAAAAAAAAAGACGTAATATCAACTCGCGATCTGCGTGCTGCACGCAAAGTAGCCTACCGTTTTATTTATTTAGACATTGGCAAATAAGAAAAATTTTGGTTACGCTGACCTATAAAACGCTATTCCAAAAGCAAAATCAGACATGTTATACATCGTTAGAAAGCTTATACTCTCACCTACTGAATAAATGAATTGTCAATCAAGCCAAATTGTACTAAAAAGGGCGACAACGCCGTAAGCAACAGGTGTGGTATCACGCACAGCTATTATTGAAGATAGCCGACCCAGGCGTGACAGATGCGCGTATATTTCGCAAACGGATTGTCCAAGACAATATATGACCACTCATTCGCAAAAGGGACATCTCTACGCGTAAAACCAATGGTAAGATTGTATATTTATTCAATGTTTAGTCCCAGATATTGACTGTAGAATGACATGGTAGCCTATAATTAAAAAAAAAAACGTTGTCTCGTTTATTTTGTTATTCAGCGAGCAGCGTTTTCAATGCTATTGGCATATTTTAGGGATAATGTCTGGTTTATCTTCTTGCTACGGAATATCACATTACATTACGTTACAGGCATTTGGCAGACGCTCTTATCCAGAGCGACGTACAACGAAGTGTATAACCATAACCAGGAACAAGTGTGTCGAAAACCCTAGAGGGCAGTAGCCTACCGTTGCAAGTGCAGGGAACAACCGCATAGTTCAACTCGGACCCTGTAGGTTAAACTGGTTAACACTAACACAAACAAGAACAGCAACAATGCAGTCTATGCAAAAATACAAGCAATAGTTAAGACGAGTGCATTAACTAAGTCACCTACGAAACAGCTAACTAGTTACAACCCAAAGCTTGCAGTCAATGTGGAGATTAAGTTGAGAATACGATTTCTCTCAGCATAATGGCGGATTTAAAGAGTAAACGAACTCACCCGATATTGTCTTCAAATGGATCCATGCCAAAGAAAAGTAATGATTCATCCTCTCAAAGCTTTTACTAACAAACTTGTAGTAGCAAAAAATATCAACTCGCCATCCATGATAACTGCTTCATACGCTCAGAGTACCGTATTATTTATGTAGCCATTGGTAGAGTACAGCATAAATTGCGTCTTTTGTTTATATTCAATATTAGTAATTGCAGCGAGAAACTGCAGCTGTAGACACAAGATAGTCTGTTATGTTATGGTAGCAACGGAATGAAGCGGACTACATATGTAGGCTATTTTTACCGTCATTGTTTTATTATACCAGCGCGTTTTCGCGCGTTTCCAGAGAAACTCAATTACTATCAATAAAAATGGTTTAGCTATTTCTCAGCATAATGACAGATGGGGATGGGACGAAAATCATTTTCAACCGTCCACCACGTTTTAGCAACGTTCCAACACTGTCGTCATCACTGTTCCATGGGTCACAAAAACTATTACACTAACGCTTACATTGCAGTGTGAAATATCCACATTATATAATACCACTAACCTATTAAAAGACACTCAATTTCAAAAATAACGTATATAACCGAAATATTTTGAGCAGTAATACTTACATAGCAACATGACATTTTATCTGTGTTTAGTAGTATAGAGACAGAAAATCAATGACAAAGTCCTATCCGCTTTTGTTTTGCGTCAGAAAACGATGTCAGATAGGTCTATCAGCAAAGAAATGGCTTAGCTATGCCCCGAAGTCCTCAATAATAATAGTACTCTCCAAGAAATTATGAAAATCGTTGACAACGTTTCGTTAGGTGCATCGTCTTTAATGCTACGCCACAGTGAATGCGCAAGTGAATGCGAGAAGAAAATATTCCGTTACGCTGAACTATAAAACGCTATTCCAAATGCAAAATCAGACATGTTATACATCGTTAGAAAGTTTATTCTCTCATCTACTAAATAAATTAACTGTCAATCAAGCCAAATTGTACTAAAAACGGCGACAACGCCATAAGCAACAGGAATCACAAACGGATTGTCCAAGACAATGTATGACCACTCAGTCGCAAAAGGGACATCTCTACGCGTAAAACCAATGTAAGATTGTATATTTATTCAATGTTTAGTCCCAGATATTGACTGTAATATGAGATGGTATAATTAAAAAAAAACTTTGTCTCGTTTATTTCGTTATTCAATAAGTAGCGTTTTCACTGCTTTATTGGCATATTTTAGGGCAAATGTCGGGTTTATCTTGTTGTAACGGATATTAGCCTACATTACATTACAGGCATTTGGCAGACGCTTATACCCAGAGCGACGTACAACAAAGTGTCTAACCATAACCAGGAACAAGTGTGTCGAAAACCCTAGAGGGCAGTATCCTACCGTTCCAAGTGCCCCAAGACCGTCCCCTCACTGATAAAAAACTAACCCTACGGTGTCGGATTACTTGCGTCGCCATGGATGTCGCCTGCCGTAAAGAAGTTTACTAGATGTCGTAACATCGTTTAGATTTGGAGCCACAGCTTTTCCGCACCCCACCTAATAAAAAAAAGTCCAAATGGCGGGCAAACCATATGGCGGACATATGTAGTCCCAATAGCAAAGTTGTAGAGCACATTCATGCGTCGGTCGATGAAGTTTTGTGTTGATCGGACTTAGTGTGGGAGTTATACCTTTTAAAAAACCCTTTGTTATAGCGCCACCATCTGGCCGACATAGGTGATTTTTTCGTGCTTGAGTAGTGGGGGCCATAGGAACCCACCTACCAAATTTGGTTGCTCTAGGACTTATGGTTGCTGAGCCTCAGACATTTTAGCAGAGAAAACTCCACGCCCCAACGAAAAAAGTTAAATGGCGGGCAAACAATATGGCGGACATGGGTGGTGCCAATGGCAAAGTTGTAGAGCACGTTCAGATGCATAGGTCGATGAAGTTTTGTGTTGATCTAACTTATGGTGTAGGAGTTATGGCCTTTTACGCAAAACCCTTTGTTATAGCGCCACCATCTGGCCGACATAGGTGATTTTTAGTGCCTGAGTAGTGGGGGGCCATAGGAACCCACCTGCCAAATTTGGTTGCTCTACGACTTATGGTTGCTGAGCCTCAGACACTTTTAGCGGAGAAAAATAATAAGAATAATAATAATAATTAAAGCCGCAAGCGGCGTTGGGAGGGGTCCAAGCATTGGCACCATCGCGCCCCCTACAGAGCGATTTTAAAATGGCTTTTTCCTCATGATCATATGCCTTCATCCAACATATCTCCTGAATATCATGATGATTGTATAAAATATTGATGACTTACGGCCAATTTTGTGCTAAGAGACGCTGTCGGATGACTTAGTTACGTCGCCATGGATGTGTCCTGGCCGCTTCCCGTGAAGGCCTTTACTATGTTGTAACACTTAGATGGCATGTCGTAACACTTAGATGGTCCGGCGTGTATGCACAGCTGCAGTGTTTCTGCGCCGCAACTAAAAAAGGCGTCACACTAGTGTTGTCACGATACCAAAATTTGGACTTTGATACTGATACCAGGTTTAGTATTACGATACTCAATACTGAAATGATTCTTGAAACTTAAACGATGCTAATTCGATGCTCGGTACCTAACGATGCTGAAATTACCTTAATAGATCAGAAACGTAATGTCCACAAGGGTTGACCTCATTTTCGAATTCATGGTTTATTAACAACCTGGTTCATTAACAACTTTTAAGTTGAAGCCTCTTCAACATATTAATATGCATAGGCCTATAGTGTTACAACACTAAACAACAGAAAAATATATCAAATATATTTCAAAAATTAAACAGTTGTAAAGTAAATAATCTTTAAAACAGGTTTTTCACCTTTAAATAGATTTAAAAACTGCATATTTAAATAACAATACAGCATCTATCTATAATAAAATATATGCAAATTGGAACACCTATTGCTACTGACGTGAACTGAGTGAAAGCTTGCGCTGTATCAAGAAGCTGAGTGCACAAGCGCAAGTCACCTCACTTGGCAACCATAGTTGCTACTGCCTTACAGCGAAGATGCTGACAAATTACACTTTTCATCCTCTCAATCAGTAATGCGGGAAACAATTTTCCCTTGCTTTTACATTTGACTCAAAACAACCGAACGTCGGAATATTCTAATACCGAACCGTTTCTTTTTTTTTTTTTTTTTAAGTACCGAGAAAGTGCTGAAGTTTTGGTATACCTTGCAACACTACGTCAGACACATATTCCAATCCATTGCTCAGCTTAGCAGAGAATGCACATTTCAGAGCGCCACAGAGACAGATAGAATAAAAACACATAAATACACATTTCAAGTAATAAATGCGACATTAAGAAAAAACGAAACAAAAGACGAGATATCAAGTCGCGACCTACGCGCAGAGCAGCCTACCGTTTTATTTATGTAGACACTGGCATATAAGAAAATTTTCGGTTACGCTGACATATAAAACGCTATTCCAAAAGCAAAAACAGACATGTTATACATCGTCAGAAAGCTTATACTCTCACCTACTGAATAAATTAATTGTCAGTCAAGCCAAATTGCACTAAAAAGGGCGACAACGCCGTAAGCAAGAGGTGTGGTATTACGCACAGCTATTTTTGAAGATAGCCCAGGCGTGACAAATGCGCGTAGCCTATATTTCTCAAACGGATTGCCCAGGACAATATATGACCACTCATTCGCAGAAGGGACAACTCTACGCGTAAAACCAGTGGTAAGATTGTATATTTATTCAATGTTTAGTCCCAGATATTGAATGTAGAATGACATGGCATAATTTAAAAAAAACTTTTATGTTGTTGCTACGGAATATTATATTACATTATAGGCATTTGGCAGACGCTCTTATCCAGAGCGACGTACAACAAAATGTTTAACCATAACCAGGAACAAGTGTGTCGAAAACCCTAGAGGGCAGTAGCCTACCGTTCCAAGTGCATGGAACAACCGCATAGTTCAACTTGGACCCTGTAGGTTAAACTGGTTAACACTAACACAAACAAGAACAGCAACAACGCAGTCTATGCAAAAATACAAGCAATAGTTAAGACGAGTTAAGTCACCTACGAAACAACGACCTAGTTACAACCCTAAGCTTACAGTCAATTTAGAGATTAAATTGAGAATACGATTTAAAGCATGAATTGCGTCTTTTGTTTATATTCAATATTAGAAATTGCAGCGAGAAACTGCAGCTGTAGACACAAGATAATTTATGTTATGGTAGCAACGGAACGAAGCGGACTATACGTGTATTGATATCATTGTTTTATTATACCAGTGTGTTTTCGCGCGTTTGCACAGAAACGCAAAACCTACCAATAAAATGGTTTAGCTATTTCTCACCATAATGACAGATTTAAACACTAAACGAACTCACCCGATACTGTCTTCAAATCCATGCCAAACAAAAGTAATTATTCATCCTCTCAAAAAGCTTTTACTAACAAACCATTAATAGCCTAGCATGCACTCTGGCTGGCACTGTCTTTCTTTCCCCGACGGTCAGACCTTCCCCTCACTGATAAAAACTAGACCCAACGGTGTCGGATTACTTGCGTCGCCATGGATGTCGCTTGCCGTAAAGAAGTTTACTCGATGTCGTAACACTTAGAATTTGCAGCAACAGCTCTTCGGCACCCCACCTAATAAAAAAGTCCAAATGGCGGGCAAACCATATGGCGGACATAGGTGGTCCCAATAGCAAAGTTGTAGAGCACATTCAGCTGCATCGGTCGATGAAGTTTTGTGTTGATCGGACTTATGGTGTGGCAGTTATAGCCTTTAAAAGTATGATCCTTTGTTATAGCGCCACCATCTGGGCGACATAGGTGATTTTTCGTGCGTGAGTAGTGGGGGGCCATAGGAACCCACCTCCCAAATTTGGTTGGTGTACAACGTATGGTTGCTGAGCCTCAGACCTTTTAGCGGAGAAAACTGCCACGCCCCAACTAAAAAGTTGAAATGGCGGGCAAACAATATGGCAGACATAGGTAGTGCCAATGGCAAAGTGATAGAGCACGTTCAGATGCATAGGTCCATGAAGTTTTGTGTTGATCTAACTTATGGTGTGGGAGTTATAGCCTTTTACGCCTAACCCTTTGTTATAGCGCCACCATATGGCCGACATAGGTGATTTTTAGTGCCTGAGTAGTGGGGGGCCATAGGAACCCACCTGCCAAATTTGGTTGCTCTAGGACTTATGGTTGCTGAGCCTCAGACACTTTTAGCGGAGAAAAATAATAATAATAATAATCCTAACAGATACAATAGGGTTCCACCAGCTTCGCTGCTTGGACCCCTAATAATAATAATAATAATAATAATAATAATAATCCTAACAAAAACAATAGGGTTCCACCAGCTTCGCTGCTTGGACCCCTAATAATCCTAACAAAAACAATAGGGTTCCACCAGCTTCGCTGCTTGGACCCCTAATAATAATAATCCTAACAGATACAATAGGGTTCCACCAGCTTCGCTGCTTGGACCCCTAATAATAATCCTAACAGATACAATAGGGTTCCACCAGCTTCGCTGCTTGGACCCCTAATAATAATAATAATAATAATCCTAACAGATACAATAGGGTTCCACCAGCTTCGCTGCTTGGACCCCTAATAATAATAATAATCCTAACAAAAACAATAGGGTTCCACCAGCTTCGCTGCTTGGACCCCTAATAATCCTAACAGATACAATAGGGTTCCACCAGCTTCGCTGCTTGGACCCCTAATAATAATAATCCTAACAAAAACAATAGGGTTCCACCAGCTTCGCTGCTTGGACCCCTAATAATAATAATAATAATAATCCTAACAGATACAATAGGGTTCCACCAGCTTCGCTGCTTGGACCCCTAATAATCCGAACAGATACAATAGGGTTCCACCAGCTTCGCTGCTTGGACCCCTAATAATAATCCTAACAGATACAATAGGGTTCCACCAGCTTCGCTGCTTGGACCCCTAATAATTAAAGCCGCAAGCGGCGTTGGGAGGGGTCCAAGCATTGGCACCATCGCGCCCCCTATGGAGAGATTTTAAAATGGCTTTGTCCTCATGATCATATGCCTTCATCCAACATATCTCCTGAATATCATGATGATTGTATAAAATATTGATGACTTATGGCCAATTTTGTGCTAAGAGACGCTGTCGAATGACTTAGTTACGTCGCCATGGATGTGTCCTGGCCGCTTCCCGTGAAGGCCTTTACTATGTCGTAACACTTAGATGGCATGTCGTAACGCACATATGGCCTGGCGTGTTTGTACAGCTGCAGCGCTTCCATGCTGTAACAAAAAAAGGCATCACACTAGTGTTGTCACGATACCAAAATTTTGACTTTGATACCGATACCAAGTTTAGTATCACAATAATTAATACTGAAACGATACTGATTCAATACTCGGTACCTAACGATACTGAAATTACCTTAATAGATTAGAAACTCAATGTCCACAAGGGTTGACCTCATTTTCGAATTCACGGATTATTAAAAACCTGGTTTATTAACAACCTTTGAGTTGAAGCCTGTTCAACATATCAATAAGCATAGGCCTATAGTGTTACAACACTAAACAACAGAGAAATATATCAAATATATTTTAAAAATTAAACAGTTGTAAACTAAATAATCTTTAAAACAGGTCTTTCACCTTTAAATAGATTTTAAAAACTGCATATTTAAATAACAATACAGCATCTATCTATAATAAAATATTTCCAAATTGGAACACCTATTGCGACTGAAGTGAACTGAGTCAAAGCTTGCGCTGTATCAAGGAGGTGAGTGCACAAGCGCAAGTCACCTCACTTGGCAACCTTAGTTGCTACTGGCATCTAGCGAAGATTCTGACAAATTACACTTTTCATCCTCTAAAGCAGTAATGCGGGAGACAATTTTCCCTGGCTTTTACATTTGACTCAAAACTACCGAACGTCGGAATATTGTAATACCGAACCGTTTCTTTTTTTTTTTTTTTTTAAGTACCGAGAAAGTGCTGATGTTTTGGCATACCGTGCAACACTACGTCAGAAACATATTCCAATCCATTGCTCAGCTTAGCAGAGAATGCACATTTCAGAGCGCCACAGAGACAGATAGAATAATAACACATGAATGCACATTTCAAATAATAAATACGACATTGAGAAAAAAAGACGTAATATCAACTCGCGATCTGCGTGCTGCGCGCAAAGTAGCCTACCGTTTTATTTATTTACACATTGGCAGATAAGAAACATTTTGGTTACGCTGACCTATAAAACGCTATTCCAAAAGCAAAATCAGACATGTTATACATCGTTAGAAAGCTTATACTCTCACCTACGGAATAAATGAATTGTCAATCAAGCCAAATTGTACTAAAAAGGGCGACAACGCCGTAAGCAACAGGTGTGGTATTACGCACAGCTATTATTGAAGATAGCCGACCCAGGCGTGACAGATGCGCGTATATTTCGCAAACAGATTATGACCACTCATTCGCAAAGGGACATCTCTACGCGTAAAACCAATGGTAAGATTGTATATTTATTCAATGTTTAGTCCCAGATATTGACTGTAGAATGACATGGTATAATTTAAAAAATAAAAATTTGTCTCGTTTATTTCGTAATTCAGTGAGCAGCGTTTTCACCGCTGTATTGACATATTTTAGGGCTAATGTCGGGTTTATCTTGTTGCTACTGAATATTGCATTACATTACATTACAGGCATTTGGCAGACGCTCCTATCCAGAGCGACGTACAACAAAGTGTATAACCATAACCAGGAACACGTTTGTCGAAAACCCTAGAGGGCAGTAGATTGGATTGGAATATGTTTCTGACGTAGTGTTGCACGGTATACCAAAACTTCAGCACTTTCTCGGTACTTAAAAAAAAAATAAAAAGAAACGGTTCGGTATTAGAATATTCCGATGTTCGGTAGTTTTGAGTCAAATGTAAAAGCCAGGGAAAATTGTCTCCCGCATTACTGCTTTAGAGGATGAAAAGTGTAATTTGTCAGAATCTTCGCTAGATGCCAGTAGCAACTAAGGTTGCCAAGTGAGGTGACTTGCGCTTGTGCACTCAGCTCCTTGATACAGCGCAAGCTTTCACTCAGTTCACTTCAGTAGCAATAGGTGTTCCAATTTGGAAATATTTTATTATAGATAGATGCTGTATTGTTATTAAAATATGCTGTTTTTAAATCTATTTAAAGGTGAAAGACCCGTTTTAAAGATTATTTACTTTACAACTGTTTAATTTTTGAAATATATTTAACGTATTTTTCTATTGTTCAGTGTTGTAACACTATAGGCCTATGCATATTAATATGTTGAAGAGGCTTCAACTTAAAGGTTGTTAATGAACCAGGTTGTTAATAAACCATGAATTCGAAAATGAGGTCAACCCTTGTGGACATTATGTTTCTCATCTATGAAGGTAATTTCAGTATTGTTAGGTGCTGAGTATTGAATCAGTATTGTTTCAGTATCAATCATTGTGATACTAAGCCTGGTATTGGTATCAATGTCAATATTTTGGTATCGTGACAACACTAGTGTGACACCCTTTTTACTTGCGACATGGAAGCGTTGCAGCTGTACGTACACGCCGGGCCATATATGTTTTACAACATCCCATCTAAGTGTTACCACATCCCATCTAAGTGTTACCACATAGTAAAGGCCTTTACGGGAAGTGGCCAGGACACATCCATGGCGACGCAACTAAGTCTTCCGACAGCGTCTCTTAGCACAAAATTGGCCATAAGTCATCAATATTTTTACAATTATCATGATATTTAGTAGATATGTTGGGTGAAGGCATATGATCATGAGGAAAAAGCCATTTTAAAATCGCTGCATAGGGGGCGCGATGGTGCCAATGCTTGGACCCCTCCCAACGCCGCTTGCGACTTTAATAATTTATATTTTTTATTTTTAGTTAGTTTTTATGAGTCTGAGGGGTGCCCAAACGTAGCCTATTAGTCATCCTAAAGTGTCACAGGCAGATGCAATACCTGGTGAGCTACCAGTGAAGGTGACATGAATGTCATAGTTTTGCTCTTTTAAACAAGTGCACCTATATATGTCATTTTGCGTGTGCATCTGATGTTTTTATTGGATGATGTACCTTAAATGTCCAATGGGGAGACATATTATTTGTGGGCTTGGAGCATTTGTTGTGATGTAATCAGGCAGGAAAGAGAAGGAGAACACACAAAATCCCCTTAGTTTGGGGCTTTATTGTGTGAATGTGTGAAGTTGTTCGTGAATTCTGTCTGTTGAAATGGGGTCAGAAGGTACAGAAATTAATGTTTTTAAGGGCTGAGAGTCTGTGGTCATTGTGGTTATTTCTGTGGGGTTCCCTCAAAAGTGCCAAATTCGGTGCTGTATAGTTATGGGCATGCTGCCCTGCCAAGGCATAACTTGGCTGGATGGCATACCAGCCATCCCAATACAATAAATTTGATGAGACAAATTCGATGTGACTTGCAAAGATAATTGCAGGCCACTAGCTGACACCCAATCTGACATAGGGATCCATGTCTTCTTCCATCATCGACCCCCCCCATGGATATTCCTGCCCCCCTACCTCCTAGCATCCGACACCGCCCCTTCCAAAAGGCTGCAGTGAGGGATACTTGGCATCAGGAGGCATAGAACCAATGTTGCTGGACACGTAAATTTCCCCTTAAAAACTCCTCACAATCCCCCATCTTCAATTGACTCCATTACCCTATGAGTTTTTAAATGCTCTACTCTACGGAGTTCATCCCCAATGTGGCAACCCTGAACAGAACTGTCAGCTAAAGTTCTGCACACGTAACACCTTCTCTGTGTTACAGTGGTGAGCGTTCCAGTTCCTTCCAGGGACACAAATCCTTTTACTCCCTAAAAGGACTCGTTCCTGGGTTCGTTCACCAGTTCCTTCACAGCTCTCGTCCTGACACCCACAAAGGAGAGCGAGAGTCATTCAGTGACTGGTTCCAACTTCAGACTCTTCGTTCTCTACCGTCTCCAGTTCCTAGTGAACAAGATCAAAATTCATGCCGTGACTGATTCCGACTTGAATTCTGTGCTTTGTAAGTGAATTCCTACATTAAGCTAGCACAGGCCGACACTGTTATTATGCGATTCACAGATATTTTTTAAACATTTCGCTGATTTAAAAATGATACGGGCAGGTTTTTTTTTTTGCAGTTTACTCAAGTAGCGTTTACTGTTTGCTTGCAAATAAGTGGCACAAACCTCCTAAGTCATTTGCAAACGACAGTAGGGTTGATGATAGAAATATAATGTATAGGATATTTCATTTTATGAACCCCTTCGCGCAAGCCCCCTAGTGGTCGGCACGCCGGCGTGCCTAGATTACTGAACTCAGACATTCAGTGCTACTGCAACCAAAGTATGAGTTAAAAACAGAAACGCGTTGTTTTAGTTTCATAAGTAGACAATACACTACAACTATGCCGAATACGGAGTTTTGCAGCGCCACCATTGTCGCTCTGGTCGTTCATTTAACAGGCCCCCCTCCCTGCAGTGTCATCTACAACTACACTCCCCACCCATGACATAATGGACAATGTTGTCTATCTTGGCATTCATAAAAATATTCTTTCACCACTAAAAAATCGTGTTCTGTCATACCAACAAGATAAACTCGACAATAGCTCTCTGTCTCTATCTACTGAAAACAGATAAGATTTCATCATTGCTATGTAAGTATTACTGTTCAAAATACTTTGGTTATACACGTTATTTTTGAAATTGAGTGTCTTTAAATAGGTTAGTGGTATTATATAATGTGGATATTTCACACTGTAATGTAAGCGTTAGTTAGCAGTGTAATAGTTTTTGTGAAGCATGCAACAGTGATGACGTGAGAGTTGGAGCATTGCCAAAACGTGGTGGACGGATGAAAATTGTTTTCATGTCGTCCCATCCCCATACAAGAAAACATACGAGAGTACAAAGTATAGAAATACATACAAGAGTTCATTATTGCACATTTAGGTGGGCTCATTTATATGCTTTATAATGGACAAAAACCATTTTATTTATTTTTGGGGATATTTTGGATACGTTTCTGGACCCCTAGATATTTTAGACCACTGTACTGATGGAAAGCTTGTAATTCCCACTTGAAAATGATGCAACAGTGAGTTTCTTGAGACAAAACAGTTGATTTGCAGTGAAATACGTGAATATGTTGTGATTTACAGCAATGCATAATTTAGACATTTTGGATAGATTTGGAGACGCTGGGCACACTGCTTAGTTTTTGCTTCATACATCTATAGTAGTGCTACATATCCACCCTTAGATTTTATGAGCTTGTGGTCAAGAAGTTTTTGATTCAGCACATGTATAGTTTAACCTGCTGTATATATGCAATCTCTCAGTATTTCATTGCAAACTAAAAAAGTGCAAATTCATTTTTGATTTTTTGTCTAGACAATTGCTCCATTAGTATTATAAATTGTACAAATGTCCTGTTTCATTTAAGCTATTTTTCAAGTCTCTGTGGTGTTCACATCTGGAGTTATAAGGCTTTAAATAGGGTACCCCCTAAATGGGCAAGGATTGGCAAGATTTGGCATGTGCGCTTAGCGGTTAAAAAGAGTACATTAATTAGCAGTGTGGGACAATTTCTTATGAATTTGCAGATGTTATAGTGGATCAAACAGGTAAAATAGCTTACCAAAGTGATTTTACATTTCTTTTTTTCTTTTCTTTTTTTGCCATTTTCTCCCATTTTCTCCCCAATTTAGTCGTTATACCAATTTCTCGTGTGTATCACAGTCCTGGTCGATCCGCTATCCTCTGTCAGTCTGGGGAGGGTGTAGACTATCACATGCCAGCCTCCGATACATGTGGAGTCGCTATCTCCCCCAGATCCCCTCCCTGCTGAACAGGCACCCCAACCAACCAGTAGGAGTCGCTAATACAACGATCAGGACTCATGCCTAGGGCTGGGTATCGCCATTGATCCCCCGAATCGATTCGATTCTGATTCACAAGGTCCCGATTCGATTCAATTTCCGAATCGATTCAATTCAATATCGATTCGGTTAGGGATATTTCAGTTACAATACCAATTTTGCTTGGATATGGAAGAGATTCTCAGAGAACGAATGCTGTAAATTGTACAAGGAAGGAACCCTCTAACCTGGTGCATTATTAAAAATATTAATGTTCACATTAGGAATTGACCCCAAAGCAGTTACATTAATGTACTTTTTATTTAACACGACCAACACACTACAGCAGTCAACACAATATAGTGCAAGTTGTGCAACTCTATAGACTCTACAGTCAGTGAGAGTGACCAGATAAGTGCTTTCTTTACTGCAGTGTATAAACCACAACTTTAGATTTTAAATCGAATCACCAGGCAGCTAGTGTATATATGGTGGCTACAAACATACCTAATGTAAACGTCAATACCTCAGAAAAACATACACTTTGCTGTGATTGTCTCACAAAGCTTTTGTGCAATTTGCATCAGAAATAGAAAAAGGCTCTGAATTGCCTTTGCTTGGCGAGCCAAAAGGGGATACTCCACTGCATGCACCCTCCACCAGGTCAGTGGATTTTCAGAGAGTGGAACAGGGTTTACTTCCCTGTATCTGTTCACTTCTTCCTGTGCCTTGTCAGCCGGAGTTTTCTGTGATACCGTGGCTTTTGACGTGTAGGCTGGGCAAGGAGAGACATCAATGCACAAGATTCCTTTGACCTCTTTGTCTTTGGTGGAGTAGGGGCATCATCCACTTCAACAGGACCAAGGGAATTGTCTTCCTGCTGTACAGGCACAGTTTCCTCAGCTCTATCACCATCAGATTCTTGCTGTTGAAAGATAAAAATATTCAGGAATAAACTTAATTGGAAAATCAATTGGGAACTCACTGGGGAATTCAATTGTTTAATATTGCTAACACAAAGAAAAATTTAGAATTTATATTTAAATACTGTTGTGTACAGGAATAATCAGTTATTTCTGTACTTCTATAACTTACACTAGATGCCTCCACTTGCTCCAGACCAGCAGCTTCAATCATCAGTGTCGAGAATGTGTCGTCACGGGCAGGGGTTAAATTGGGATTTGGGAGGTGGGTGGACCCTGAGATCCGGTGGGAGGTGGGTGAAAAAAGGTACAATGAATGTCTCAGCTCAAAACAGTTGCATCTTTAATGTATTGTGCACATATTTGTAATTAAGGAAAACAGTGTTTTAAAAAGAATGTATACTATTGATGCAAGCTTTTACATAATATATTTCAAGTTTATTGAGTGTCATTAATGCTGAGAATTTTTTTTACCCACAAAAATAATCGGTCATCCTCTTCTTGTCCTCACTTTCTTCCTCCTTTATCCATCTTTCTTAAACTGGTGAGGCGCAAAAATTTCCTTTAAACTAATCATTGATCTCAAACTGTTTTAATTAATTTTCAGTGATTAACAAGCATGCAAACACCTGACTAATCAATTGGAAAGGGACACAGATTCTTCGCATTGTGTTAGGGAGATTAAATGATAAATGTGATTTAGAAAATTCAGTTTTAATCACTAAGCAGTGGTGGAATCTTCCGCTGATTTTTATTGAGTATCAATACAATTAATCCACAAAATAGGCTACTCAATACTATCATATATAACCAGCTCTCCCCAAATAGACAGTTTTAGCGAGTAGCCTAGGCCTTATAGCCTGCGTTTATTTTCATTTGCAGTATGAAATTGTGCACATTTTTAATCAACATTGTTTGCAGATACATGCACTTCTCTCTCCGCACTCGTATTCATGGCAAATATCTGCAATGCGTAGATTGTAAACAAAATTGAAGTGCAGGTTTTATTTTTGCTGGGTTATTCTGAAAACTAACACGGTATATAACAGACTGGTGTATCTTGTTTGTTAAGTGTATACTACTTGGGGATTAAAGGGGATTTTTAATGGATAAATTGAATTTATGATTTAATCCCTCTAACACGGTGTGAAGACGCTGTATGTTAGGCTACTTGCCATTTGATTAATCCGATCGTTGGCATACTTGATTATAAAGGAAAATTACTAATGAAAACAGGTTGAGATGATTAGTTTAAAGGAAAGTTTTGCACCCTACCAATTTTCAGCTCACCAGTTGCCGCTGAATAAAACGTTATGTAGGCTATGTGGGAAATATTTAATCCTAGCTTAGCTGCTGACCAGCAACCTGCTGATTTTGCTCAAGCAATCAAAGTTGCTGTTAATAATAGCCGGCGTTCGTGGGGGCTGTTTATTCATCTCTCTTTAAAATGTTGCATAGATGAAATTACATGTTAATGAAATTACCTACCGCCAGGGGCGGTTTTAGTGATTTGGAGGCCCCAGGCAAAGACCAATGTGAGGCCGTTCTCCATTTTTCAAGACAAAAGTATAGTACATGCTTTTTGATAAAGCATTTGAACATCCACTATTCTCTAGGGGTAAAAGGCCCAGTCCGAGCGGGTGTCTGGTTTGTGGTGGGCTGCTGCTGTCTGTCGGTGTCACCTGACACTTTCCTCCCACACTGTAGCTGGTTCACCGCAACCAGCAGAAACAGTAACGCTAAAAGTTGTAGTAGGTGCGGTGGGTGCACAACAGGCTGAGGCAGCAGTAAGGCTGCTAACGTTAGCTAGCTCAGCTTCTTCAACTAACGTTACACCTCTTATAACGCCAGCTAGATTGAGAGCACCTATTATCAACCAACTTTGTTCGACAGACATAAGGGGCGACATAGCTCAGGAGGTAAGACCAATTGTCTGGCAGTCGGAGGGTTGCCGGTTCAAACCCCCGCCCTGGGCGTGTCGACGTGTCCTTGAGCAAGACACCTAACCCCCCAACTGCTCTGGCGAATGAGAGGCATCAATTGTAAAGCGCTTTGGATAAAAGCGCTATATAAATGCAGTCCATTTACCATTTTACCATTTACCAGACAGGAAAACGTAAACTGATTTGCCACTGTATATGAAAAAATAGGCGAAATATCGGTAACAACCTGTACCTAGTTATGTAAGGAAAAATGTCCTCGTTATCCTCCAGTGGTTATTTTTTAAAGTACTTTCGCGATTTTTTAATGTGCCGAAAAATAGGGTTGGGTCGGTTTCCGGTTTTGCCGGTCTGGTCCAGTCCGGTCCACGAGCTTAAACCGGTTTGATTTTATGCGAACCGACTGAACCGGCATTTGTCATGATGAGACGTTCTGGCAAATTAAAAAGTAGCCTACATCAGAAACCTGTGCCGACAGCGCTAAATCCAACTTGTATTTCATTAGTAATAAGCAATATGACAATGTGATTAACATAACATTATGTTTGTTTATAAACAGAGCCACTAGTGTCTGAGTGCAAAAAAAAACAAAAAAAGATTGACAGGCCGTGCGCAATTTAGTGCCGAGGCCGGCAACAAGGAGATCAAATTTCAGTAGACCAATTAAATGTGGGTGGGGGGAAGACGATGCACATGGCGCACGGTGTGTTGTTAACTAGAAAGTTCATGTGTTTTTTGGGGTGACGAGACGAGACATGACAGAGTTCTGTGTCAAAGAAAATAAAAACTGCGGCAATATGGCAACATTTTGGATTCAAAGCCGACGAAAGAGGTGCCGCTACACTCTCATGGGCTCTCATTATGTTCTGTCATGCCTGTTTTGATCCGGGCTGCTAAAATGATCTGGGTGACGCAATGACATTCTAAAACAGTTGTCATACCCATTGTGCCGTACTTCAAGTTTCGTTGCAGCCTTGACCGTTGCTATGCCGACGCAGCCAGCCTTGCTAGATTCTTTGGCGATAAAGATTCTAAGACAACTCAGCAATTTCTTAGAGTTGTCTTAGAATCTTTATCGCCAAAGAATGTAGCAAGGCTGGCAGCGTCGGCATAGCAACGGACGCTGCAACGAAACTTTAAGTACGGCACAATGGTTTAACAATGTCATTACCTCACCCGTATCATTTTTGCAGCCAACAGTTCCACTCGGGAGCGGCTGAGTCACCTAGTGGTAAAATTCGGTATGTCCGGCCCAGTCTGGTATTTGGCTTAATATCAAACCGGTTTGAAAATTTTTACATCAGCCCAACCCTACCGGCAAATAACTCAGAGGTGGTCCAGCGCTAGCTTTTGGTTGCTAAGGGGATGTGTATCGACCACCCCATATGCATGAATGGGACTTAAATTTGCTAGCATACTGTATGTGTCTTGTCTGGCATATTTGAGGTTAATATTAGAAAGGGTGGTCACTATCAGCATGTCTAGGAATCCTTACATATTCACTGTTGTAACTCAAGTCACAGGATGCAAAATAGCCATTGGGAAAGCAGTTTGAAATTATGAATCAACGTCTGTGCCATCGGATTTAATGGGTCGCGATGAGATAATTCCGAGCGTGTTGCTTGTCTTATATAAGTTGATATAGTAAATAAGGCTGTATTAATATGACTAAATGTATATGTATGTAGTTGGTTTTTGACATTTAGACAATTTATTTTGTGTATTTTTACAGGACTTACATTTAAATAAGTAACAATGTCCAATTCTCTCTAATAAATACAAAGTAAATACACTAGCGGTTAGGGTGGTCGATAATAGGTGCTCTCACTCTACTTGTTGCTCCTCCGTCGTGGAGTCTCTGGCTGTTTTATTAAAGAATTTTGTCAGTTTAGGCAAATTTTCCTTAAACTGGGCATCTTCCTTCTTCCTCTTTCTCTTTTCAAATCCACTTTGAAAACGCTTCATGGTAACAAACATAGTGACTCTGCCTCTGATGGCAACTCGAATTTCTACGTCATTGATTAGGTGCAAATGCAGGAAGGTCAAGGTGGAATAGTCCATTAAATGTGAAATGTGGGTGATAATAAATATTGGCAAATATAGATATTTAACTGGATAGGCACAAATTTACATGTAGATAGATTTATTTTTATCTATTACAGATTATCATTCGTTTGGAGTGACAAGAAAGGAAAAATGTTATATAAATTTTAAAAAAGGAAACACAAATTCACGAGGCCCCTTTGGAAGACGAGGCCCCAAGCAATTGCCTACCTATGACCTATGGTAAAACCGCCTATGCCTACCACGCCCGCTTCCAAACAATCAAGACAATCAACGATATTTTTCTTTCTGTGCCTGTCTATATAAACGACTGTTCCTCCTGAGTTTTTTTTCTTTGGATTTTTGATTGGTTGAGCGAGTAACTGGCTAGAGGGAACACATGGACTGGAGCCTACAGAAAATGGACTGGATTGTCATAGTTATTTGTAAAACTGCTGGTCAAAATTATTTATTTATTTACCGATGGTGGGGTGGACGCCGTCCACCCAAAATTTAACCCCTGGTCACGGGCCTCATCGGACAAGAACGGCAGGGCCTTGAAGCGAGGATCTAATGCTGACGCACGCTACATACAGCTTGTCCTTCAGGGCCACGTATCTTAAAGATATTTCACATATATCACTTTTATATCATTACATTGGATATACACATGCATGCATAGACAGTTACACACACATGCATGCACATGCACAGACATTCTGACACACACACCATGTATTTTAATATTTTATAATGTAAAATAACCAAGCACAGGGGTTACAAATTAGCCTTTACTAGAAACCCATTGCATTGTCTTTTGCATTTTATAAACAAAGCTCAATGTATTTGTTTCTGCCCATTATAACTCAAGGCTACCACACACACACGTTAAGTAAGCATACTTTGAATTCAAGTTGTTGTATACATCAGTCTTGAGGTCCTTAATCACTGTGGAGTCATGGGGGAGCTCATCTCTTCTAGCAGCTGTGCGTGCAGAGGCACAATGACGGATAGAGTTGGGGACTTCTCTTCAGACATTACCAGTGTGGCTGCCTTCAGTGGCTGAAGAGCTTTCACCACATCTTCTGTGACCGTTATGTCAACCTCTGTCAGAATGCAGAGATCGCTTTCATTCCTGCGCACTTCAGGTGACAGCAGAGCTGCCAAGCTCGCTGGTTGCTGCTCCAGGAAGCGTTCCAGCATCTCCAGCGCGCTGTTCCGGGTCACCACGTCAATCACCAGCTTATGTGCAGGCATCTCCGGTGTCCTTTGCTTCTCTTTGAGCTTGTGGCTTGCCGTAGTACTGCGATGAAAAAACTGACGCGATGCGCCTCATTTGGGCAACCAAGCGCACAACAGCTGGAATTTTGAGAGCTGCGTATGAGGCTCAATTGAGTGTGCGCGCGATACAGCCAATGTGCAACAGCGCCATCGATTCCACAGCGCAGACCATATTCACAGCATTGTCTGTTACGATGGCTGGGTCTTTGTTTATAAGCTCCCACTCTTGTATCGCCTCGGACAACAGTTCAGCTAGATTACTCGCTGTGTGGCTGGTTTTCAATTGCCCTAGTCTGTAAAACATGAGACATGAGTCTTCATTCATTGTTGATATAGTGAGAAGTAATTGTCAGGTACGAATCCGTTGCTCTGGATGGCCAGCTATCACAAGTTAAAGCGACTCTCTCTGCTGACTTAAGTGAAGTTGCGACGCTATGTTTCACATCTGCATAAAGGTTTGGGATAGCCACTTCACTGGCTGTTTGCGTGTCAGTAAAACATAGCGTGGTTCTAGTATATTAATGAGGCTTTGGAAGCCATCATTTTCAACAACGCTGTACGGGCGTATATCCTCGCATATGAACATTGCAACGGCCTCAGTTATTTTTTGGGCACGCAGAGAATTGGATGGTAACGTCAACACAAACGCCTTTTTCAGTGAGGTTTGTTTCGGATCGGACGTTTTTGCAGGTTGCGTATCTGGGTGACGTCTCGTTAAATGGTTTCTGAGATTTGTAGTATTTCCACAATATTTCAGCTCCGTTTTGCAAATCTTACATATGGCTTTGCTTTTGTCCAGCTCTTCATGTCTTCATGGTTTTTAAATCCAAAATACAACCAGACATCTGCCTTTAGGCAGTTCAGTGGAGTAGCTCCAGCCATATTTTTTCATTCAACTGGGTAACAAGAGATCTCGTTACCCAGTTGAGATCTGGTCGCGAGATCTCGTTGCGCGAAGAACCAAATGCTGGCCACTGAGACTAACAGGGTTTGGTTAAAACTTCAAGCATCCACGTGAAAAGGCATATATTAAAAGATCGATCTCAGGATTTTATGTATCGATATCGGATCATTCAAATGAAGATCGATTTGGAATTGGAAAATCGATTTTTTAAACCCAGCCCTACTCATACCCTCACCGACTTCCCACCCACGAACACTGCCAATTGTGTTAGTAGGAACGTCTGACCAAGCCGGAAGTACCGCTGCTGGGGATTGAACCCAGGTCTGCCGCGCGGGACCCGTGAATAGTTAAGCTTAACTTCCCTTAACTTTTCCCGTTCATTCTCAACGGTAGTTCTTAACACTACGGATGTAATATATTTTCGGCCGCACGTTGATTTCGCGGCGCTGTTCCCTCCCGGATGAAGGAACGACATTTTCGTCTCTGCCCTTAACTTTCCCCATTCATTCTCAACGGTAGTTCTTAACGTTGCGGGTGTAATATCGTTTTGGCCACACGCTGCCGTGGCGCTGTTCCGTCCTGAATGAATGAACGACAGCGTATAAACAAATGAATTCAAATATTAAATACACGCGAGGCATTTTGCGGTTATTTTGTGCTACCTACGCTTCGGTAAATCTTAATAATTTTATTACAAACAGGTTCCTATTTTATATTGATATCTGCGAGGTATTCTGTCATTATTTCAGCTAATAGATCAGTAGTTTCATTTTTCCTATTTGACTTCATTATTGGTTTTCACGTCCCGTTCGTTCCGTACATAATAACACTTTTAAGTGAGAATATTGCAGGTAAATGGGACATGTGTGTATGTGCACGTTTGTGTCTCAATGCATCAGCTATTATTACCATGGCCCTGCAATCATATTAGGGTTTAGTTTACAATATGTTTCATTTCCCCCTCACTATATTATTGCTGGTATCATCATCATTATTGGTATTGCCCCCTTTACATGTGCCTTGTGTAACACGTCACGGTCTAGACATACATTTTTTATTATTATTACTTATTACACTATTGCTGTCAAGGCAATAAGTAATGCCATCTCTAATTGTTCATTGTCAGTACTGTCATTCAGCCATCTTAACAAACACTTTCCTATCTATATGTTTCTATACTTACCATTATTATTATTATTATTATTATTATTATTATTATTATTATTATTATTATTATTATTAGTCCGCTTAACTATTCAATATAGAACAGGACACAGTACAAATATTTCTGCCTCCACCTTCAGACAATACAGAATTTGTGTAATGCAATTCATATTAACTACCCCTCCCACCCTATCCCCTGGATTGACAGCACACAAAAAAGGGAGATCAGTGGAAAATCATTATAATAACAATAATAATTTTCATGTTGAGAATTTGATAATACTGGGTGATAGAGCTACACAAGGTTGTGTATCAAAATGGCAAAACATAAGGTCAAGGGCATAAAGAACCTACCATTTATACAGCATCATGATGTGCAGTTCCCATGAAAATATAAACCCTCCCCAAATTTTACTGTCCAGGTCTCTGTTTTAGAGTTAATGTTATTTCATTATAGCGAGAATTCTTTGGTCATCAACTGTATAGGTCCACCGTGGCCTACCAGGCCCTTTATGAATACTGAGCTCACCAGTGCTCTCGTTCTTAATGATGTTCCAAGCGGTTGACTTTGGTAAGCTTAAGGTTTGGCCTATGTCTCTGACTGTTTTTTCATATATCCCAGCCTCATAATGGCTTCCTTCCATTGGCATACCTTATAATTGTACTGAAGAAGCAATTGAACACACCTGACTAATCAGAAACACATGTGAAACCATTTGTCCGGAACATTATGGCACCCTGAAAACATGTACGTACATCCCCAATTTTAAAAAAGTCAAGACGGTAAATTAAATGCAAATAAAACAGAAAGCAGTACTTTTTAAATTTTCTTTGACTTGAAAAATATTGCCCAAATTTAATAAGCGTTATTAAAAGAAATGGTGATGTTACACAGTGGTAAACACTCGACTGTCCCAACTTTTTTGGAGCGTGTTGCAGTCAACAGATTTGAAATGAGTGTATATTTTCAAAAAACAATTAAATTCACAAGGTAAAACATCAAATAATGTGCTGTTGTAGTGTTTTAAATATAGTACAGGGTAAATAAAATTTACAATATTTAACATTATCACTCCCTTTTGTTTTTATTAGCATTTCCCATACTGTCTCAGCTTTTTTTGGAATTGGGGTTGTATGTATGTATAGAGAGTGCTGTTATTTCTACAGGGTGAAATCAAAATGTATTAAAATAACCTTTCATAAGAGCTGAGAGCTGATAGCTGCACTTTAACCACATGTGAATTGTTTGATTACAAATCTAAAATTATGAAGTACAGAACCAAGTAAAGAAAATATGGCTTTGTCCCTAACGTTATGGAGCTCACTGCATATAAAAATATAATTTCTGCTTCAGAAGTGGCCCATGAAGTACTTGGCAAAAGCAGACCAATGCCAGTACTTCTCTTAACACTCAAGCTCCGAGTAGCTTCAGGAGACCCAGCAGCCGCGGCAGCATGTGACAGCAGGGAGTCCTACCCCGCGTGGTAGGCGAGTGCTTATACCTCTACATTACCCAGGCGGCCTGTGATTTTACATTTCAGTTTCACTCTCTTTATCTTCATGTCCTAATTTTATGACCTGTAATTCACAAATTCTACTGAATTGCCCTGCCATGTGTAACGGCGGCAGGATTATCAGATATGATGGGTGCCTTGACTATAGCTATTTAAAATTGTATTGGGTAATTGTGCTGAGTCAGTTTCCTGCATCATACATAAATGGCCTCTTTCATCCACGGTTTATTTACATCATGCAAATAAGAGAGGAGGCTACTCATGTCCTATAGCGTTTTTCAGATGTAACTGGGCTAACCAGCTAGTAAGTCAAATGCTTTTAATTCTATAGGTCTGCTCATTACTCAGGAAAGTTCGTCATTGCAATATGTAGGCACTAGGGGAAGGCAGACGCATGGAGATAGGTGTCTAGTGTTAAACTTGTTCCAGTTTCTGACCAAGATCCAAGGAATAGGAGTGTCCAGTTCCTTCATGGATTCAGTCCCCTCCGCTATAAGTTCAGGAACTGAACTGTTGTTGCTTCGGTCTAAATGACGGGAGGGGCTCAGAGCACAGCCCGCTCAAGTGGATCAATGCTCTCGTTGGTTACTACAGACAACAGAGCTTAATGGTGAAAAATGGTTAAATAGGTGGAGTAGCTGCAGCTATAGGGAATAGCAGTTCCTTTCATTCACCAAAAAGTTGAAAAGGAATAAATTGTTTATGAACGACACACCACTACCTGTTATTACCGGCGGAGAAAGGGATCACAGGCATTGGTAAGGCCTGAATTCTATTTTTTAATTGTGGTAATATGAATTTTGTTTCCTTCTGACCTTGGAGGCTATCCACCTGCTGCTCTCCACCACCACCACCCAGCCCCGCCCATCATCTGAGCCGCATTATGAACAATGTAAACAGTGACTGACTGACCATGTTGACCACCAATCAACACCCTGAGCCAACCACAGGAGGATGGGTTTCCCCCTTGAGCCTGATTCCTTCTGAGGTTTCTCCCCATCTGTTACAGGGAGATTTTCCTTGTCACTGTTGCTTTAGGCTTGCTGCTGTGGGGGTCTAGACCAGGGTTGTTTGATTCAGATTCAGATTCAGATTCAGACAACTTTATTGATCCAAAGAAGGGCAATTAATTTGCAGCTTACCCAGTCCATACACACAACTCCAAAACTCACAGACAAGGTAGTTATATGTCAGAGGCAACAGATCAACATACATGGGTCAATACAAGAAAACAACGAGCAGCAGTAAATAATAAGAAAATTAAAAAAATACTAATATGAAGCGTATTGTGACAATTGCTGTGAAATACGCTATATAAATAAACTTTGATTGATTGATTGATATTTGTCAGATTGCTTCTGGGGCTTGAGCATTAATACTGGGAAAATGCCCTCGTAATAGCCCCAACGTCCCAATTTGTCAACTCATCGTTTGTCAGTTGCGAGCATGCCTGTCGAGTGCTAAATGAAATAATCAAAAATATTTTCTTTTTTTTATTCTCAAACCATTAAAAGATCACCAAATTTTACCTAGGCTTCTGCTGTAAATGGAGGGGGTGGGCAGGGCTTTTTGTTTTTGCACCGTGCCATGTAGCCTACTGTTGGGCGAAAAGCCATCATAGCTTGACTTGAATCTTGTGAAACATCCGCCTACCGCTGTATTTAAGTGCGACATTGTTGTGATAACCGTCTATGTGTGGAAGGCACTAACTACTCAGTCTTGTGTGACTATAACTTTCCACCTCATTGAAGATGGGTTTATGTGTTAACCCGTGCAATGAGCAAAGAATCATACAATCATACCTGAAAAAAATATAACAATGCTTATTTCTATTATTCAAACATTTTAATCTCATGATGTGCACTGATTGAAGTTGTGGCCTGTTTTTATTACCATCCTCTATCAGTTACAAAAAATGATTGGCCTTTAGCAACCAGTTGATGATCAGAAATGTATGTCGTTCACATCCTCTATTAGTCAATGTGTACCAACTGTATTGTAATTGTGATAGGATCAAGAGAAAGTGTGGCCAGTGGATATAATGACATCAGATATATATATATATATCAAATATATCAAATATGTAGGGTCAAATATGTAGTGAATATGGTAAACATTCTGTACACTGTTCATTGTTCAGACAAAATTGTTGAGGTGGTTTGAACGTTTTTCTGATGGCACAAACAGTTTCAACAAGTTGCTGTTTCTGAGACTTTAGCCATTACAGGCCTGCTTATTCTGTACTCTGTAAACCCCCTTCCTATACATCATGTTCCCATGGATGAATGAATACATTTTGCCATATTTGAAACACTTAGTTAGCACAAACTTACTATTACTCATCAATGAAATGGGTGTTCTTGTTATACTCATCAAAGGTCCTGGGTTCGAATCCGGCCTGGGTCTTTGTGTGTGGACTTTGCATGTTCTCCCCGTGTCCGCATGGGTTTCTTCCGGGTGCTCCGGTTTCTTCCCACAGTCCAAAGAGATGCGGGTAGGCTAATTGGAGATTCTAAATTGCCCGTAGATATGAGTGTGTGAGTGAATGGTGTATGTGCCCTGCGATAGATTGGCGGCCTGTCCAGGGTGTATTCCTGCCTCTCGCCCAATGCACGCTGGAATAGGCTCCAACCTCCCCGAGACCCTGACCAGGATAAGCAGGTATAGATAATGGATGGATGGATGTTAGACTCATCAGAACTTTCCAGAAGTAAACCAAATAGCCAAACTACAAATATGCTTAGTTTTCATAAATCACACTGGGCACCAATGCGGATTGTTTTTTTTTCTTCTGTGTTTCAGATGTCCCTGGCAAAGGTCCTCTTTGAGCGAGGTCTTGTGCAAACTTCAGAGCCTTTACTTCCCTCATGAACAACCTCCACACAGCCAATGCCATATATCAGCATTCTGCTGAGTGGTGCAAAGCAGAAGACCTCTGATATTTGAATACTGGTGTGGTTTTGTGATATGAAAATAAAATATTATAGATATGCAGAGTGTTTTCTTGTCCAACTTAAAAAATTTGAATCACTGTTATGGGAGTTAAATACCCATTCTTTATGTTTGATGAAAAGAATGTGTCCCATTCTTTCTCATTATGTTTGGTGAAAAGATATAGTCCCATTCTTTCAAAGCAGGTGTCTGGAAACTTGTCCATGAAGGTCCTGTGTGGGTGCAGGCTTTTGTTTATTGCTCAGCTCTAAATGAAGTAAATAGACTATGATTGGTTGATTGGTTGAATCTGTCAGGGTTTGTTGTGGTAGGACCCAAGCGCAGAGCAAAAAACACGGGAGGCTCAAAAGGTAGGTTTCAAACAAAAGGCTTTACTTTCTAAAGGCAAATAGAACAACCAAAAGGCCACGAGGGGCACTTCCCCACTCAAAAATTCTTAGAACAGAAAACACAACGAGGAAC
Organism: Anguilla japonica; assembly: GCA_025169545.1. Classification (NCBI taxonomy): domain Eukaryota; kingdom Metazoa; phylum Chordata; class Actinopteri; order Anguilliformes; family Anguillidae; genus Anguilla; species Anguilla japonica. The sequence goes on from CM045888.1 coordinate 39,142,153, forward strand.
TCAAAATCCTCAAAAACACCAGGAAACAAGAAACCAAGCAGGGAACTTGAAATCCTTTAAAGTACACAAAGCACAAGGAACACACAACGAGGGCAGAAAACAGTAGGATCCAGTACTGTTGTGACAGAGAAGTAAGACTTTTATACACTTGGAGACAATCATAGAAAACGAGCAGGCGGGTGCGGAAAGTACCAAGACAACGAGCAGACGTGTGGAATGTGATAACACAATTATCCCATTACCACAACAATTAACAATAACCAGACATGAAATGCAGGCAGACCAAACTAAGGGACGCGAGACAGGACAAAAACTACGGGGAGGCAACAACAGAGGAGGCACAACCGTGACAGAATCAGATTTGAATCAAGCTCGGCACTCAAACTGGCCCTTGTTTTTTACCCCTGCTTTAAGATGAAAGTGACATACAACTTGGTATAATGAGTTGTATGCTCTCACTTTAAAATTTTTTGAAATGTGATTTTGCTATATTAGAATGGCAGGTATGCCCCCACACCGGTACTGCACTGAGAGCACTTTTCAGGGTTCCCTATAGAAATAACCACAATGACCACTGAATCTCAACCTTTGAAAACATTAATTCCTGTACCTTCTGACCCCATTCCAACAGACAAAATTCACAAACAACTTCACACGTCCACAAAATAAAGCCCCAAACTTTATTTAGCATTTTTTCCTTCTTCGTCGTCTTCCTGTCTGATTACATCATCACAAATTCTTGCAGCCCACAATTAATATGTCTCCACATTGGACATTTGCATCAACCAATAAAAACATCGGACACAGACACAAAATGGACCTATATACAAGTGCACATGTTTAAAAAACAAAACTGGCTAGTGTGTTTGCCTGTGGAACTTTTGGACAAGTGACAGACTCGGGTTCAAATCCCCCCTTGGACTCAAGCAAACCTCTCACGCATTACACTGCCTTGCTGGGTAACTAAAAATAAAACATTTAAACTACTGCTTTTGCATCCGTTTAATTACATTACAGGCATTTAGCAGACGCTCTTATCTAGAGCGACTTACACAACTTTTACATAGCATTTTACATTGTATCCATTTATACAGCTGGATATATACTGAAGCAATTTCGGTTAAGTACTTTGCTCAAGGGTACAACGGCAGTGTCCTACCCGGGAATCGAACCTGCGATCTTTCGGTTACAAGCCCAGTTCCTTACCCACTGTGCTACACTCTGTCCTTTAATCTTTGCAGGAAACTCTATATTTCAGAAACACAAGTGAAATACATGCACAATTTAGACAGTTCCACTTCCGGCATTTTGACCAAGTTTAACGTTAACTACCTTGCAAATGAGACAACAGACCGAGTATATAACATTATTACAGAAATTATAGAAACATTAAGTTTTAAGCCTTATAAGAAGGTGTTACTTGGCGGGATGGCATACCTGCCATCCTAAAGTCATGCGAGTTCACAAGACTGCAAGAACGCACAAGTACAGACATTGAGAAACACCCTCTGATTTGTCCTCTTTCTGTCGGAAACTGAAAAGTGCCAAACTCGCTGTGCTGTATAGTTATGGGACATGCTGCCCCACCAAGCCGTAACTTGGCGAGATGGCGTTTAATGATTGTTTATCAGCCCCCCAGCTGTATCCAGATACAGATCTCATGCGATTTAATGCTTTTTTGTACTTTGTCTCCACTCATTTTGTATGTGTTCCCCATGAACATTTAGCATCAAACCATAGACCTAAAAATTTAAATTCTGTTATTTGTTCTATGGATGCTCCGATTGATCAGCGACCAATCTTTATCAGCCGATAATCGGGAGAGTGGGGAAATAACGAACGATTTTCATATTTGGCTCAATTCTGATAATGTTAGGCTACTAGAGATAGATTAATCATTTTAAAATACAAACAATCTACATCTATTGGCTGTGATTACACACCACAATCAAATTTCTGGGATATACCATTCACTAGCATAATCTGTCTGAAATTACAGAGACTACACAGAAGTATAAAACAGCCTTTGTGCGGTTGCGTGCGGCACTAGTTTTACAGAAAGTGATCATTTATACTTGTGTAGCATGTTGCACAGGTTGCGCAGGCTGCATAATTAGATTTTATAGTTTTCAAGAAAGTGATTAGCTTGTGCCTTAAAAGCAAAGGTAACTGCAGCAAAGTAGGGTTGTTCCTCTCTCCACAAACCACACAGTTCTAGATGGTTTAGATGCATACAGGCTTTATTGTGTGTTCAGTAGGGATTTAAATACAAACAAACAAACAATACACGATAGGCGAAGGGAATACCCAATATAGCTCCCACATGCATCTCATTCCAGTCCCCGGTCTCACTGCTGACAGTTCAGCAGATAAAGAGTTAGCATTAGCAATCAAGAATATTGTCAACAGCTGTGATTGCAAACCAGCTAAACCGCTCCATCTCTGCCTGCAGATGGTGCCCTAACCACACCACCCCCACCGCCTGACTTAGGCCGGGGAGCCACCCGGCCGCCAGCCAATTCCCCCTCCCCCCCTCCCCCAAGTGGGAGAGGAAGTCAGCCACCACCATCTGAGCCCCCGGCCTATGGATCACTTTGATCTTATATTGTTGTAATGGCAGATACCAATGAGTGATCTGCGTGTCAGTATCTTTCATGCGGTGGAGCCACTAAAGGGGCGCGTGGTTCCAAACAGAGGGTGAAAGGGCATCCCAGTAGATAATAGCGGAAAGCACTGCCCACCTACTTGATAGCCAGACACTCCTTCTCCACTGTGCTGTACTTCGCCTCCTGCTGTGACAGCTTCCGTGTAATGTACAGCACCGGGTGGTCGACCCCCTAAACCTCCTGGGACAAAACGGCCCCCTGCCTCTCTCTATGCGTTCAGCTGCAGACAAAAAGTGAAAGAAAAGCTAGGTGTATAGAGAAGCAGTTCCCCACAGGGAGCCTGTTTTACCCTCTCAAATACCTGCTGGCACCGCTCCGTCCACTGGAATGGATCAGTCAGGGGACTGGTCAGTTCAGAGAGTGCTGGAATAAAATAGCCTGCCAGCCCCAATAACAGTTTCACCTCTTTTTTTGTCTTGGGCTGAGGGCAGGCTGCAATTGCTGCCAACATATCCACCTGGGGACGCACCTGCTCACCACCCTAGTGGTACCCCAGATACCGTACCTCCCTCCGTTCAACTACACACTTTTTCGGGTTAGCCGTAAAGCCTGCACGCCTGAGGGACTCGAGAACCGCCCCCAACTGCTCCACATGCTGGTCCCAGTTGTCACTGTGAATGATCATCCAGGTAGGCAGCAGCCTATGCAGAGTGAGGGCGTAATACCCGGTCCATCAGGCGTTGAAACATAGTGGGTGCCTCGAACAGCCTGAAAGGAAGAGTGACAAATTGGTATAAGATATACGGAGTGGACCCTGGAGACAAGGGAATCTGCCAGTAGCCCTTAGTCAAATCCAGCATTGTGAAAAAAAGCAGTCCCCAACAGGAGGTCATCGACCCTAGGCATGGGATAAGCATCAAAATGTGAGACCTCATTTACTTTGCGATAATCAACACAGAACACATCCAAAAAGCATTTATGCAATGAGGTTACATCTGCCCATTGGCTCGGTGAGAGACGGTTATCAAAAAGGACTGGGGAGGAATTAGCTGCTTTTGTTACCCTAGGTCCCAACTCATCTCTCTCAATTTTCAAAGTAATGACGGGGAAACCAGGACCACCTCTCTCCATGCTTTCAACAAATTTGGGGGTAAATTTGTGTTGCCCCACCCCTGTCTGATTGCACAACCTCATAATATAAATCTCCAACTCACCGTGTAAACAAAAACGGTCCTTGCCACTTGAATTGAACCCCCGTGCACTTCGGTCCAATGGCCCGATGAGATCCGTACCCACATGTTCAAATGGGATCTCCATTAATGGCAACGGTTGCAAAGGTGCTTTTGGAGTGGCTGCAGGGTGAACTAGCTGACATTCGGAACAAGCTGCGCACCTCCGCTGCACCATGGGCCAAATGCCTGGCTAATAAAATCGGATCATGAGCCTATTCAGTGTTTTATTCGCCCCGAGGTGAACAGACATTGGATTATGATGGAAAAAGCATTTCTCAAAGGATTTTTGAGACCAACAACTGGGTTGTTTCTTCTCAATTATCATCACTTGACCGAAGGCAAAGAGTATCATCCCGAGACTGCTCAAGTGGAAAGTCTTCCTGGAGCTGTATGGCAGGAGTCTGCGAAGGACTTGCAAGAGTTCCTCCTGGCTTCGCCCCTCCCTCGTCAGTGTTGGGCGACCTCGGATCACCACTGAATAAGTCACACTGCTCACATTTCCCTGTTGGTTGTGATCACATTCTCATATAACTATCCATAATTGTAAAAAACCTCGGGCAATCCGTCCCTAATTAAAGAGAATGCGACAGATGGGGGCTAACTGCAGCCTTTACACTATCCTTTTTTCCCTAGTACCACAGGGTAATCATGAATATCTCCAAAACACATGACGCTTCCATCAATGCCTCAAGTCAAACCAGGCTCGAGTGTCACCTGCTTGACCACCTTCACCGCTGAGCGCGCCGCTGGCTGGAGCTACCGGTTCGCGGCGTCCTGGAGTTGCTGAGCTAGAGCAAAGGGACAGCCAGCGTCCTCGTAACGGAGGGACCAGTGATCTTCAGTGGTCATCTCGACCTGGTCAAGGATCGCTTGCTTCAGGTCCTCGTAGCTGGCCCTCAAGCAGGCTGTGCGCCACTTTCCATGCTTCCCCAACAAGAAGGGGAAGCAAGCGCACAGCCCACTCTTCAGCTGGCCACCAGCAGGCAAGCGCGGTGCTCTCGAATGTAGCCAGATATGCCTCTATGTCATCCGATTCCCCCATGTGGGGCATCTGTAGCCCAGTGCACCTGCCCACCGACTCAACCGCAGGCTGTTTATCAGCTGGGCCTTGAGCTAATTCAAACAAGGCCGCCGACTGTCTCTTCTGCAAGTCCGCAAGTTGTCATAGTGCCTGCCCTAGCAGAGATTCCATCATTCTTGCTCCCAAATGTCCTTCCATCCAAGTCCACTACTGCCTCCTTCCTATTCATGCCTCGTACGGACCACGATTGTAACAAGTCTTAACGAACCACATGGGCAGGTGTATGATTCACACGGTTTATTTCAGGCACGTCACAATACTGTCACTGTTGTCATTGTAGATGTTGCTGTCTGGGTCCGTGTTTGTGACTGTGTGCATCCGTTCTCCCCGATCTCACTGCAAGCAGCACATATGAAAATTAGAACTAATCACATAACTGCCCAAAGCTGCGACTGGCTGCCGTCTAAACTACTCCCCCATTTCTCCACTTGCAGCCGGCACCACAACCACACTGCCCCCTCACAATCATTTTGACTAGTCAAATGCAGTAGTAGACATCAAAAACGTGCTCAGTGTTGTAAGAAGGTCCTCATTCTTACTAACGCAGCAACCATCATGTCAGAGCGACCATCATGTCAGACCAACCTGAACTGGAGTCAAGCGTCTTTGTCAGGGTTTTCAAAGCTGCGGCCCATGCACGAAAGGAGCTGTTAACTATAAATACAGACAATTTACTGTCTGCAACAAGACGACTGGTTACGTGGTTGTTTACTGTAGTCTTGCTGGACCGTAGCTGACACAGCAGCAAATGCTAGGAAGTTTGTCTGTGAACACACCACTTTTTCCCTGCACTGTATGGCTCACGTTGAGCGGAAAGTGGCAAGATCACCTTAGGGAAGGACATTCGCTTTTTTCTGCTGGCTAACTATTTTATATAGTTTTGACTTTTAACATCATTAGTTCTGTAGGTTATGTATGTTATGTTTTTTTAGCTATCGTTATTGTACTCCATGTCAGAGCTGCTTCTCTTACGCTAGATTTTCACAGTAAAACAAACTCGACAGATCCCATTAGTTGGCCGTACGGCGAGAAAAGTTGAAGATGATTTAACTTTATGCAAATGAATACAAAATTCCATCATATTGACTTAGCTCCTATTAGTACTATTGGTACAATCTCAAAGATTTCAGTTTTGTTCTCTATGGCAGTGCCAATGGCGTGAGCGGTAATTGCAGGTGTGTTTTTGGACCTCACTTCCCATAGATCCAACCGGATCCAACCAGTGTCGCCTGTGTGACGTCAGTCCGTTGGCACACCAACTATAACACTTACTATTTACTGAATAAAAAACAGTTGTTATAAAAGTAACGTTATGTACATACTCATTCGTTGTCTAACATTAGGCTAACTCAAGATGTCTTTACACTGCTGAGCCGGGTTAAAATGCCATAGCAAACCTGGGGTAGAATTAGTGATGATCAATTTCTCCAAACGTTCTTTATCCACCTTTTGCCCGGTATGAACATCTTTACACTGCAGAGAAGAATTTGCGGGATTCGCTGTGGCTCGTGCAATTATGTATCTCGTGCACAATAAGCAGTCTTTTTCGTGAATGATTGTTGTGTGGTATTTTTGAAACAACTGCCTTGCAAAATGTTACCCCTAGTGTTTCTGGTTTTGCTAGCTAAACTGTTCGAGAATAAAGCTGAGCTGGGTGTTAAATTAGCAATCAGAACAAGAAGAATAAAACAAAAACAAAGGAGATTTCATCAAAAAGGGCATAAAAGCTGAAGGAACATATGAGGAAGCGTAATAAAATAATAACAATGCTAATCCATACTGCCGTATTCTTTTATTTAGTTTTCTCCTGTATGACGTCTTCAAAAATCAGACCCGGCTCTGCTCCACATACCCCGGCTTTATTCCGATCATTATAATATATTGATGAACTCGATGGCAATGTAAATAACGGTAACGTTAAGGCCAGTTCAGATCAATGATTCGCAACGAGGCGAAACGGTTTTAGAATGTTGCAGAGAAAATTGCAGCGGTGTGAACTGGCTAGTAGCAGAACCGTTGCCTGCCTTGAGGTTTTAAAAGACCGTCCTTGTCAGATCGCCAAGTGCAGTTTTAGAACGTTTACAATCAGACGTCTTGGAATTTTGGAAGTTGCACCCAGTCTCGTTGCGAATCATTGATCTGAACTGGCCTTAAGTTAGCTACACTGCAACGTTGCAACAAGGTAGTATTGCATTCGAGAGACGGTTTGCGAGGTCAGTACCGGTCGGTAGCGTTAGCTAGCGTTTTTTTCTAATTGTTAGCCGACATTAGATTGTGTTAATTACTTTAGCTAGCTAGCTAACGCAACGTTACCTGATATGAGAGATGGATACTGTGCGCAATGTTGTCTAAACTAATGTTGCCTTTCTTGACATGGTCCGGTAGCTAGCGTTAGCTGTGCAAATAGCTATGTAATTTAGTAAAGTTACATTGTCAGTAAATGTAATACGAAATCTACATCAACAAATAATATGATCTCTCATGTTACACAAAAACTTTTTAGGGTTCCATAACTCCCCCAACCCCCCCTTTCTCTGTTCTTGTAACTCATGCAGACACCGGAAAAAACAGTACGCCGCTCATACACAAGTGAGTTGAAGAGCGAGCCTGTTGCATTAGTTCCGCCTACCCTCTCTGGCGGACCAACCACTGATGGGTGATGAAAAACGCGTCACTAACTGTGTGCCGCTTGTGATTTTTTTCCCCGGGAATGTCGCCACAGACACCAAGTTTTTTAATCATGGATTATGATAATAATAATAGTATAAATTAATATAAAAATAGGCTCAATCACCATTGTGTTACCCAATGTAGAGATAGATAGTGACTTAAAAGACATTTACTTTAATGAAAATCTTCAAGATTATGACTTTAACATCTGTCTGTCTCTTATTGATCTGTGTATATTAAATAGAATTTCCTATTTAAGCATATAGCACAGGTCTTCATCACATGCATAGGCATGGATTTTGGGGGGGATGCAGGGGGTACGTCCCCCTTATTATTTAGAACACGTGCATTTGTCCCCCCAAATAAAAACATGAAAGAAGCAGAGGACTTTTAAATTGCAGAAAAGGCACAAATTGGTGCATAAAAATTCACCAGAATGCAGGAAATGAAGTGTTCGACGTGCAAAATTTCCTGGGGGAGAACCCCAAGACCCCCCACTTAATGTGTCCACCCCAATGTTCAAACGAAACCTACGCCACTGGTCACTTGGTTATATGATATTACACTGTCACATTTTTTAATGACTTCGGATAGCGCTCTCTTTTTTTCACCATACATGTGTTTGCATCCCTGTTTTTTTTACTGCTACAGCATTGATCAGACCCTGATAGGCTTTGATCAGCTATTACTCCCAAGTCTTTTTCTACATGTGGACATTCTAATTGTGTACCACCCATAAAGTAATCCTGCCCTATGTTTTTATTCCCCACATGTAGAACTTTACATTTAGTCATATTGAATTTCATTTGCCAGGTTGCTGCCCATTTCTGGGTTCTGTTTAAATCTTCTTGGATTACTTTAGTAGATTCCAAACTGTTGGCTAAACCTCCCAGTTTTGTATCATCTGCAAATTTAACTAGTGTACTTTCAATGTTCATGTCAAGGTAATTTATGTAAACGAGGAAGCGCAGTGGACCCAGCAACAATCCCTGTGGAACTCCACTTCCCACAATACCCTGCTCAGGTAAGATCCCTCCTACTGCCCTTTGTGTTCTATCCCGTAACCAGTTCTGAACCCACTCTGAAATGCCTCCTGTACTGTCCTCATTTTGATAATGAGTTTGTGGTACCTTATCAAATGCTTTTTGGAAATCAAAGTATTGTAGGATATGTAGTGTTTAGATTTTGGCCTTAGAGAGGGAAACAGTGAATAAGAATGTGGCCTGGCCTCCCCATCACAAGCATCAAAGCAAATGTGATTGGGGCAATTTTAAATTCCACTGTTACCCTAATCTAGGCTGACAATCTATGGGCCTCGCCTCCTCAGAAGAGACAAACCATATGACCAGAGGTGGGTAGTAACGCGTTATATTTACTCCGTTACATTTACTTAAGTAAATTTTTGAATAAATTGTACTTGTAAGAGTAGTTTTAATGCAACATACTTTTCACTTTTACTCGAGTATATTTGTGAAGAAAAAATATTACTTTTACTCCGTTATATTCGGCTACATTCCGCTCGTTACTTTTATTTTTTACCCATTTTTTATTCAATGCACGTTCTGCTTGTTTCATTCTCTCAGAGAGACTTCAACCAAAGAGGCTGACTGGTCTTTGCTTTGGCTCTGTCATAGCCCCACATGACTCCGTTTCACCAATCAAACGTAGCCAGTCACAGCACACAGAAGGATGAGTGAGCGACAACAATGGCTGAAACAACGGCGGGTGATTCGTAGCAGGCAGAACACCCCTGGCCTCAGGTTCAAACTACGTTTTGCTTACAGACTACCAAAAACAGTAGTTACATTATGCGCTGCCTTCTTTGTCTACCTAGAAGTGTGGACATTTCAGCCTACAAGAACTCAACTTCGAACTTGAGAAAATATGTGGCGGTAAGTTTAGGTTAGTTTTGGCTGTGGATAGCTAACTATTTGACTGAGTGGTCATGTATTGTCTTGGACAATCCGTTTGTGAAATATACGGGCATTTGTGATGCCTCGGTATCCAAAATAGCTGTGCGTAATACCACACGCGTTGTTTACGTTGTTGTCGCCCTTTTTAGTACAGTCTGGCTTGATTGACAATTCATTTATTCAGTAGGTGAGAGTATAAGCTTTCTAACGATGTATAACATGTCTAATTTTGCTTTTGGAATAGCGTTTTTTAGGTCAGCGTAACCGAAATTTTTCTTATCGTCGCATTCACTTATGCATTTGGTAGCAGTAAAAGACGCAGCACGGAACGTGGTCAACTATTATTCGTAATTTCTTGGGAAATACTATTATTATTGAGGACTTCTGGGCATAGCTAAGCCGTATGTTTGCTGATAGACCTAGACCTTTTGATGGAGCAAAACAAGTACTGTATTGTTGATTTACGGTCTCTGTCTCCATCTACTGAACACATAAGATTTCATCATTGCTATGTAAGTAGGCTATTATTGCTCAAAATACTTCGGTTATATACGTTATTTTTTAAATTGAGTGTGTTTAAATAGGTTACTGGTATTAATGTGGATATTTCACACTGTAATGTAAGCATTAGTTAGTAGTGTAATAGTTTTTGTGAAGCATGCAACAGTCAAGACGTAAGCGCTGGAACATTGCATAGCATGCATAGCATAATACATACGCTAAACCGGAAGTTCTGCACATATTCCGCGCAAGGCATCATGGGACTTTGGAATATCGTGGAGAAGTGCCTCATAAGGTGCAATAATGGTGCTACAAAGCATTATGTTTCCCACATATAAAGTTTCTGTTTGAATTTGAGCAGGCTCCTCTTTGTTGTGATGATGAGTCTATTTTAATGGATAAATCCCTGTAGCCTCATTGATATTTTTTCTGTCAACTGAGGGTTCACCCCAACAAACTGACGGGGTATACAGACTTAATAGAGTCCAACCGAAAGCGAAAATCCTCCTCTTCTGACGAACCTCCTGTGTATTGTTTTATTGTATTATTGTTTTAAGGGATATGATTTAGGCCATATTTGAATTTGCACATGGCTATTTTATATTTGGTTTATTTCTATTGGACAAGCATTTACAATTTTATATTTTGGACATTTAGATTTTTACGTTCATCTTGCTCTTCTTATTTCAACATTAAATCAGATTATGTGAAGTAACTCAGTACTTGAGTAGTCTTTTCACGAGATACTTTCTTACTCTTACTCAAGTAATTATTTGGATGACTACTTTTACTTCTACTTGAGTCATTATTATTTTAAAGTAACAATACTTTTACTTGAGTACAGGTTTTGGCTACTCTACCCACCTCTGCATATGACACAGGACACCATATCGGGGGTTGGAGACCCTGCATGCCTAACATTTCCCATTACTTTTAGTTTGAATGCAATCTTTAGGTAGGCTAGTCCTTGCCATAAATTAGTCTGACCCCCCTTCCCTTCTCTCCTAAACCTTAACCCGGCATCACCCAATCAGGGAAAACATCCTCAAGCCATGCTGGGTAAGGTATTTAAGATGGCCACTGAAAATTGTTTGTGTTGCGTTTGGTTTCGGAGCCTGGAAGAAGAAGAGTTTTCCTCCTTTTATTTTGGTGGTGGTTCCTTAGTTGTGTGTTTTTAGCTGGTTTTCTTTTCATCCTGTGGCTCTTAAACTGGGAGTGAGTAACACTTTGGGACGGCCTGGCTTATCCGTCTATCTCTCTCTTTTCTGGTATTTCATAATCAATTGTTTAATGTTTTGTTGTAAGTCTTCTGTTTTGTAATATAGAAGTAGTGTGCCTGCATTCAAAAAAGAATGTATGATTTCAATTCATTAATCTAATTTATTGATTCTTTTTAAATTCAATTACTTAGTCTTGAAACTTGATATACAGCTTGTTTTGACTTGTTGGTTGATTCCACCAGTGCACTGTAGACTGACCTATCAATGAATTTGGCGATTTAATTGATAATTCTAATTTTAAACATAATTATTAAATTAAATCAAATAAAATATATTTTACATATAGGTTAAGTGAGGGGTTCTAGCACGCAATATTGCTTGGTTCAGTATTCAGTGCTGAACATATAACAAGAGCATTGCCTGTTGGAGCCGCTGGATTCAGAAAATAAACTTATTCTTAATTAATCCTTGCTTGTCCGACAGTATATAATATCATAAGCCCTGCTCCCATCCAGACACTTGGTAGCTTCCCCAAAGAATGTCAAGGTTTGTCAGGCATGGCCTTCCCTTGCAAAAACCATGTTGGCTATCCCTTAGGATGTTATTATTTTAAAGAAATAATTCCAGTGATAGATTCAAGTATTTTACATTACATTACAGCACGTTCATCCCTTCCCAGTCCATGGATGTCTGACATCCTACGCACCTCCAGGGACCCATCTGACCTTTCAGCCTATCAGTCTCTCCTGACAGAGTTTTCTTCTGCTGTCACTGCCGCTAAGGCAAATTTCTTTCAAACTAAAATTCATAACTCCATTTCTAACCGTCATCAACTGTTCTCTATTTTCTCCTCTCTCCTCAGCGTGCCACCTCCCCCACCCCAGTCTTCCTTCACTGCAGATGACTTTGCAGCATTCTTTGACGAAAAGATCGCAGACATCCGCAGCTCCTTTGCCCCCTCTGCGCCCTCTGCCCCCTCCGCCCCCTCTGCGCCCCCCGCCCCCTCTGCCCCCTCTGCGCTCTCTGCCCCCTGTTTCTCCACATTTTCTCTCCTCACAGACTCTGAAGTTTCCCAGCTCCTGCTCTCCCACCGCCCTACCACCTGCGTCCTCGACCCTATCCCCTCATCTCTCCTCCAGGCAATCACACCAGACATCCTCCCATTTGTCACCTCCCTCATGAACTCCTCCCTATCTTCTGGATGTTTCCCCTCATCCTTCAAGAGGGCCCACATCACCCCGCTGCTGAAGAAGCCCACACTAGATCCTTCAGTCATCTAGAACTACCGCCCGGTATCTCTCCTCCCTTTTCTATCCAAAACACTTGAACGTGCTGCATCTAACCAACTCTCTGCTTTCTTTTCTCAGAATAACCTGCTTGACCCCCACCAGTCTGGCTTCAGGCCTGGCCACTCGACAGAGACTGCACTCCTCTCGGTCAGTGAGTCACTCCATGCCGCACGGGCAGCCTCCCTCTCCTCTGTCCTGATTCTTCTAGACCTCTCCGCTGCATTCGACACTGTGGAGCACTCCATCCTCCTGTCCTCCCTGGCAGCAACAGGGATCTGCGGCACAGTCCTTGACTGGATTGAGTCTTACCTCTCCGACCGTTCCTTCCAGGTTGCCTGGGCGGGTAAAGTATCACCGCCCCGTCCCCTCGCCACCGGAGTTCCCCAGGGCTCAGTCCTCGGTCCCCTTCTCTTCTCCTTATACACCAGATCCCTTGGCCCTGTAATCTCTGCCCATGGCTTGTCCTATCACTGTTATGCCAACGACACACAACTCTTTCTCTCCTTCTTCCCATCGGACACACAGGTCCCTGCCCACATCTCCGCTTGCCTGAGGGACATCCAGAGCTGGATGGAGAATCACCACCTGAAGCTCAACCCAGGAAAGACGGAGCTAATCTTTATTCCTGCTCTAACCTCTCCCCTCCTCGATTTTTCCATTTCCCTAGGGGACACCTTAGTGACATCATCACCCAGTGCCAAGAATCTCGGAGTGGTGATGGACAACAGGTTGTCCCTCTCCAAGAACATTGCGGCAGTAAGCAGGACGTGCAGATTTTTCCTGTATAACATCCGGAGAATCCGCCCCTTTCTCACCACCTACTCAACCCAGCTCCTGGTCCAAGCAATGGTACTATCCCACCTGGACTACTGCAACTCTCTTCTGGCTGGACTACCGGCATCTGCCATCAGACCCCTGCAACTCATTCAGAATGCTGCAGCTCGTCTGGTCTTCAACCTCCCCAGACACTCCCACGTCACTCCCCTGCTCACTGCCCTCCGCTGGCTGCCTGTTATAGCTCGCATCATATTTAAAACATTGGTCCTTGCATACCAGGCAGTCAAGGGATCAGCCCCAGCATACCTCCAAAAGATCTTCAAACCCTACATGCCAGCCAGACCCCTCCGTTCTGCTACCTCAGGACACCTGGCACCTCCCCCTCTTCACATCTGCGCTCCCCGAACACTGTTCTGGCCCCACGATGGTGGAATGACCTCCCCGTGGAGGTCAGAACAGCTGAGACACTGACCCACTTCAAGCGAAGACTCACCTCTTCAGGCTGCACCTCTCCCCACCCCTCCCTACCTCCCTGTAATCTCTTAATTGACTGTAAGCTTAGGGTTGTAACTAGGTAGCTGTTTCGTAGGTGACTTAGTTAACGCACTTGTCTTAACTACTGCTTGTATTTTTGCATAGACTGCGTTGTTACTGTTCTCGTTTGTGTTAGTGTTAATCAGTTTAACCTTCAGGGTCCAAGTTGAACTATGTGGTTGTTCCCTGCACTTGGAACAGTACTTCTCTCTAGGGTTTTCGACATACTTGTTCCTGGTTATGGTTATACACTTTGTTGTACGTCACTCTGGATAAGAGCGTCCGCCAAATGCCTGTAATGTAATGTACATGTGATGCAAGTTAAATTGACAGGCCTATGTCAAACCAGTCAAAATCTGACAATAATCTGGTCAAAATCTGACTATCATTTTGACTAGTCAAAACAGAATTACAGATATCTTTAATTATATTCAGTATGTATGACGAGTCGAATGACGATGGCTGTGACTAGTCAAAATATATTTGCAGATATCTTGAATAATCATTCTGACTAGTCACGTTGTGATTATGACTAGTCAGAATGCATTTTTAGATATCTAAAATGTAATTATGGATAGTCGAGCAAAGCTATTAAATGTTATAAGGGCTTGCCATAATTTTGATTAGTCAAAATATATTTGCAGGTATATTTAATTATATCTTTATTACTAGTCAGTTTATAATTGCAGATATCTTTAATTGCCTTTCAGCGTAGTCAAATTGTAATTATGACTAGTCAAAATGCATTTGTAGATATCTGAAATGTAATTATGGATAGTCTAGCGAAGCTATTAAATGTTAAAAAGCCTTGCCATATGTAGGGAGGTCAAATGTTCTGCCTGTAATATAATCACAATGGGCGTTGCACACGCAAACATGAAACAAAATTGGCATCTGGGCTCAATTTAACAAGTCATTTAACAAGGAAATGTACAAAATCTGAGTAGACAAAGTTATTAAATTGTTTCAAAAGTGCACTGACAGTTCAGCGATGTTATTTTTTTGCTTTAGAAATCAGAAATTATGTTATTTTGAATCTGTTGTTCTTCACCAAAATCAATCACAAGAAAAACTCACTTTGAAAATGTTTTAGATGTTAATTGTTTATTATTTATTCATACGTTTGTATATTTAAGTTCCTAAAAACATTACAGCTGCCAGAGTTCTGTGAGACTTACAACTCTACAGCCATTTTAGAAGCAAAATGGCACAAAAAAGTAGCGCTTACTATCTTATTTAACCAGTTAGCACAAACGCCAACGTGCCTAGATTGTTCAATTCTGTCATTCATTGCTTCTGCAACCAAATTATGAGTTGAAAACACAACCTCGTGTTCTAGCTTCATTTGTAGGCGATCCAGGCCAACTATGCCGAATACGGAGTTTCGCAGCAACTCCAATGTCGCTCTGGTTATTCATTTAACAAGCACCCCCTCCCTGCAGTCTCATCTGAAACTACACCCCCCACTCATGACATAATGTACAATATTGCCTATCTGGGCATTCATAAAAATATTCTTTCACTCAAAAATCATATTCTGTCATAGCAACTAGATAAACCCAACAATAGCCCTAAGATATGCCAATACAGCAGTGAAAACGCTGCTCACTGAATAACAAAATAAACAATAATAAATAGTTTTCAAAAGATTCTACCATGTCATTCTACAGTCGATATCTGGGTCTAAATATTGAATATACAACCTTTCCATTGGTTTTACGTGTAGAGATGTCCCTTTTGAGACCGAGTGGTCATATATTGCCTTGGACAATCCGTTTGTGAAATATCCACGCATTTGTGATGCCTGGGGTCCAAAATAGCTGTACGTAATACCACACATGTTGTTTACGGTGTTGTCCCCCTTTGTAGTCCAATCTGGCTAGATCGACAATCAATCCAATAGGTAACAGAATAAGCTTTCTAACAATGTATAATATGTCTAGTTTTACTTTTGGAATTGGATTTTATAGCCCTTCGTAACCGAAAGTTGTGAATAATTACCTCCGCATTAGCTTTCGCTCTGTGGTAGCAGTAAAATACACTGCACCCGGTAAAACTTTATAGAAGCGTTTCGTAATTTCTTGGAAAATATTATTATTGAGGACTTCTGAGCAAAGCTAAGCCATATGTTTGCTGATAGACCTAGCTGACATCATTTTCTGTAGTAAGACAGAAGAGGAGAGAATTACAACATTGATTTACTGTCTCTGTCTCTATCAACTGAACAACCCCCTCCACTCACTTTTTTTCCCCTTCGGATCTACACTGATTCCCATACATGGCCTCTCTGCAATCCAATTGACGGAAATCCGTCATAGCAACGGAGAACTTTAATCCCTGCGATCGTGATGAACTCGTTTCTCTGTCGCATGGTCTCAGCTGAGAGGTCCTGGGCGAAGAAAAGCTTGTTTCCCTCATGTGTGATGTTACGCTGTTTAATGGAGCGGAACACAAACTACCGATCTTGAAATTTCAGGAACCGAATGAGAACCGCTCTTTTCTGGTTTTGTTTTGGCGGTGCTAGAGTTTGATGAACTGTCTCTAGGATGAAGGATCTGTTGGTATTAAACAGTTCTTTTTAGTGTACTGAATCAGTAGAATCAGTTCACTAAAAAGATTTGTTAAAAAGATTTGTTCACCGAATCAGTAGCGTAACTATGTTTCGCGTCGGTCAGTCACCCCGGGGTGGGGGTGGAGCACTTGGATGTGGACGACGAACGGGGGGGTTCGAGTGTACCGAAAAATCATACCCAAAACAGCTGACGGTTAGTAGCCTACTGAAAATGAAAACAGGCGACCCGCGGTTCATATATTAGCACATTATTTTATTTTAATTGAATGTACTTTTCCAGTTTAAAAAGTAGGCTATAGACAGAGCATTTTCCCACAGAATATTTAATAGCCAAAGAACCAAGCACTTTCTTTCCCTATTTTTAATAAAATTTTGTTTTCGATTTTATTCTAAACAATTTAGTTTGAAAGAATGTGTTTGATATGGCCATTTTATTTGACTAAATCTCCCAAAATGTGTTGTTTTAGCCCTAGATGCTGATTTCTTTACCGTGACTTGTTCTAATGGCTGCTTGAAAGAGAAAGTGCTGATATATGTTGGCTAAGTAGATATCGTTTTCTCATAAAATGTAGTTGATAAAATAGTAGCCTTGGCTAGCCTACTTTGAGACATGTTTTTAAAAAAAGGCTTGTTATTTCATTGAAAATAAACAGCACACTTCACAGTGATGTTTCATTATTATCCATTTATTTATCCATTTATCCATATTTCCATACCCACTTTCCTCACCAGGGACTCCTCATTTGCTACAGCAAGAGGAACAAACTATTGTTGTGTCATTCGCAAACGACTCGGGCAAGTGTACTGTATTGTTGTGTCGTTCGCGAACGATTCAGGCAAAAGTACTGTTGTGTTGTTTGCGAACGATTCAAACAAGTGTACTGTCGTTCGCAAACGATTTGTACAAGTGTACTGGCGTTCGCGAAAGATTCGTGCAAGTGTACTGTCGTTCGCGAACGATTTGGGGCGGGCACAGTACGTTCAGTGAATGAATCACTGAACTGCGAACGATAGTCAGTCAGTGAACTACCAGTTCACGTTCGTGAACGAATCGTTTCACGAAGTGATTCAGTACACTTCGTTCACCCAAAAGATTCATTCTTTTGAACGAATCGTTCGTGAACGACACAACACTAGTTGGTATCCTGCCCCAGCCAGCGCGGTAGCATGTCTCGTATGAATTCCAGTAGTGGTTGGCTACCTTCAGCGTCCTCCTGGAAATCGAAAAATCACAAGTTCTTCCTTCGACCCCGATTTTCTAAGTCTTCCGTCTTGGATTCCAGGTAGGCAACTCGTTTCATAGCGTTGGTTAGTTCAGTCTTGTTCTTTTCTAGGTGCCCCTCTGCTGACATTATTCGATTTTCAGCCTCTTCCATCCGTGTGGTATTGGAAGCAACATTCCGCTTCACCTCTGACATATTATTTTCCAAGGCAGCGAAGGAGCTAGCCATTTTACCCAGATGGTCATCTATAGGCTACTGTCCAGTTTGGATCCGAATCCTCCAAATTCAAAGCGAATTGATTTTAGTTCAGTTAGCACTGCCGTTAGATCCGTCATATTGTTAGTAGCTTCCTTGTCTTGCTCTGTCAATTAAGTGTTGATTTTCGGTTTTTGGGAACTGCGTTTTCGGGTGAAAATATCACAGTCTTTGATTGTAGTCGCTTTTGACATAGTTCAAGTTCCGTTGGTATTGTTAGCTTTGGGTTTTAGAGTTTTTTTAGTGCAAGGTTGTATGGAGCCTCCACGTTAAGTCGCCATCTTGGTTCGTGGCTCCATAGCACCCCCCATCATTTGTATTCTTAGAAAAGCAGTGAGTAGTAAACTACAATTAAAAGAGAATCGCGAAGTGAATTCAAAAACTGCGGTATTCTACAAAAAGCTGTAGGCACTGACATGAAAGTCGGTTTATCACAGCAAACAGGCAAATTTAAACGCCAAGAATGAATAAATAAATGGGCAAAATGCTAAAATTATTAATGCCATTCTCCATCTCCGCCACCGCCACGGCCCGCCGTAGGAAGCCCTCAGGGTTGTTTTTACCATGCAAAGTTTGGCAACAAAGCCAACAAGTGCCTGCCTCCATGTAGCTTCAGTGTGTCGGGAAACACGCTGGCCGCCACTCGTTAGCAGCCGTGAGTGTTGGCCATACTAGTGGCTTGCTGTTCATCACAGACTCCCCCTCCGGTTAGCGGTTTCTTTGTGACACGGGTGCCCAGGTGAGTGTGCTGCCAGCATCAGCCATAGACATTCGGGCAGAGAAACAGGGCCCCGCCCTTGAAGCCGCCAATGGTAGTGCAATCCCTGCCTTTGGCACACGCACGTAACACTGTGTTTTGCTGGCCAGCGTTTCACCTGGCATTTTGTATTGGCGAAGGTGTCCACCCCCCTCCTGGGTGCTTTGCGTCAACAGTCTTCTGGTAGCCGTGGGAAACTGTCGGCTCGTCAATGCTGAAACATTCGACTCATTGGCATGTGAGCACAGTGATGCAGCCCCAACGAAACTGTCCAGCGCCCTCTTGCCTGCTGATGACTTTTCTCGCCTCCTGCTGGAGTTCTCAGACATCACCACACCTACCTTCTTGTCCGCCTCCACCAAACACGGCGTGATGTGTTATATGTCCACCGATGGCCCACCTGTGCACGCCAGAGCCCGTCGCTTCGACCCGCACAAACTTGCCGTTGCGAAGGCTGAATTCGACTCCATGGAGCGCCTTGGCGTCATTTGTCAGTCGGACAGTCCTTGGGCCTCGCCCCTCCACCTCGTGCTCAAGTCCAACGGTGACTGGTGCCCATGCGGCGACTACCGGAGCCTTAATGATGTCACTACGCCTGACTGATACCCCGTTCTACATGTTCAGGATTTTTCAGCCCACCTTGCTGGTGCATTTGTTTTTTCGAAAGTGGATCTCATCCAGGGCTACCACCAGGTGCCTGTTCACCCTCTGGACATCCCCAAAATGGCGGTTATCACTCCATTCAGGCTTTTTGAGTTTCTACGGATACCGTTCAGCCTCAAGAATTCCGCCCAGACCTTTCAGCGGTTAATGGACACTGTGCTGCACGATTTGTCATTTGTGTTTGTCTACCTGGACGACATCCTGGTGGCCAGCACATCTAAGGCAGAGCATCTGTCGCACCTCCGCCTTCTCTTCAGTCGTCACAGGCAGCACGGCTTAATCAGCAATCCAGCAAAATGCCAGTTCGGACATCCTTCCATCAATTTCCTCGGCCACTACATCACTATGGCCGGGGCAGTCCCACTGCCATTGAAGGTGGAGGCAGTGCTACAGCTCCCGCACCGCACCCCCTCACTGTCACGGCTTTGGAGGAGTTCCTAGATATGGTGAATTTTTACCACCGTTTCATCCCCCAGGCTTATCCACCTTATGTGACCCCTTTACGGAGCCCTCAAGGGCAAGCACGCCATTTCCCGGTCCGCATGTCAGAAGCATTCTCGCCCACTGAGGAGGCCCTCGCGGCCACGACTATGCTGGCTTATCCAATGCATGAGGCCCCCGTTGTTTTGACCACTGACGCCTCAGACTATGCCGTTGGCGTTGTTTTTGAGCAGCTGGTCAATGGTGTTTGGCAACCCCTTGCCTTTTTCAGCCGGTAGCTTCGTCCCAGCGAGCAGAAGTATAGCACCTTCGATCGCAAACTCCTCGCCCTGTATCTTGCAGTCTGACACCACTTCCTGCTAGAAGCTCGCCTGTTCACTGCCTTTGTGGACCACAAGCCATTGACTTTCGCCATGGTCAAGGTGTCAGAACCATGGTCTGCCAGGATAGTAGTGCCACCTGGCTTTCATCTGTGAATTCACCACAGACATCCCACACGTGGCAGAGAAAAACAACCCCAACTGCCTCTCTCGTGCTGTTGCCGGCACCGTCTACCTCGGAATCTATTATGCCCGCATGGCTGCAGACCAAGCCTCAGACCCCGACATCCAGGCACACAGAAGGGCGGTCACAGGCCTCCGGTTGGCGGATGTCCCGTTTGACGATGGCGTAACGCTGCTTTGCAACGTGTCTACAGCGCAGCCCCGCCCGGTGGTGCCCCAGGCTTGGAGACGGCAAGTTTTCGACGCCATACATTGCCTCTCACACCCAGGCAGGAAGCCATCGCAGCGTCTGTTGGTGAAGTTCGTCTGGCATGGCATGAAGATGGACGTTCGTGATTGGGTCAGAACCTGCATAGCATGCTAATGTCCAAGGTCCATCGTCATGTTAAGGCCCCATTGGAGCAGTTCACGGTCCCCAAAAGGCATTTCAACCACATCAATGTGGACCTGGTGGGACCTCATTCCCCCTCCAGGGGGTTCACCCACCTCCTGACGATGGTGGACTGGACCGCCTGTTGGCCGGAAGCTGTCCCACTTTTGGCGATGATTACAGCTGATGTGGTCCGCGCATTCATCGGCACCTGGGTCGCCCAGTTCAGTGTTCCCTGTGACCTTTCCTTCGATCGTGGGCCCCAGTTAACTTCCGAGCTCTGGACTTCTATCACCCAGAAATTAAGCGTGTCACTCCACCGCACTGCCGCTTACCGCCCGCAAGCTAACAGTTTGTGTGAACACTTTCACCGATCTATGAAGGCTGCCCTTTAGGCTGATCTCTGGGGTGACAGCTGGGTCGACAGACTTCCATGGGTGATGCTGGGACTCCGGACTGCACCTAAGGAGAACCTCCTTTCTTCCTCAGCTGTGGACCCCCCCGCCCTGCCACCTGGTGCCTGCTCGCTGCCAACCCCCTGTCGCCCTCCCACCCCATCCCCCTTTGCCTGCCCAGGAGCCCCAAAATAGTTTTGGGTGGGTCATTCAGGTACCTGGTCGTTGTACAGGGCCAGTTCTAGTGAATTCTGGGGGGACGTGTGTGGTGGCTGCTCACCCGCAGGGCAGTTCGCAAGTTTGAACAGTTATAATTCATGACATTACAGGCATTTAGCAGATGCTCTTATCCAGAGCGATGACGATCTAGCCCATGTTTACACACATAGTATGTTCTCCCTACTGTTGGTAGGTTTCCTGGACTACGTTATCCACACACCCTAGTGGGGTGATGACGTTTCTCTCTCTGCAACAAAGTAGTGTGGTATAGAGTAGAGTAAAACTTTAATGTCCCCGAGGGGCAATTTGGCTTGCAAACAGCAGTCAATAAAAAGTAGAAATGGAATCCATACAAATACAATATAAACATACGTTCACACATAAACAGAAGTACACAGTTAGCGCCAACGTCACTGTTGTCATTGTCACTTGTCACCAGAACCATCAGAGGAAGCAGCAAGAAACGAAGAAAAATTGGTGGGGGGGGGGGGGGGGGGGGGGATTGTACCGTATCACATCCACAGATAGTCACAGTCCCATTTTGTTTAAAAAGCCAATAGCTGATGGAATAAAAGACCTCATATATCTGTTAGTGTCACCTCTAGGGGCATAAAACCTCCACCTTGAGGGGAGCAAATTAAACTCACTGTGTAAAGGGTGCTGGGAGTCCAATAAGATGACCTGAGCTTTCTGTGTGGCTCTGACTTGGTACAGGTGGAAAGATCATTTAAATTTACACCAGTAACTTTACGACACACATTCACAATTTTTCCCAGCAAGTTTTTGTTTTTCACACTGAGATTACCAAACTAACAGATCATAGCGAATGTTAAAACTGACTCAATACACGAAGTATAGAACAATTTCGTTAGAGACTTGTCAACATTAAAACTTCTGAGCTTCCTTAACCTCTTAGCGCACAGCCCATAGTGGTCGGCATGCCAGCGTGCCGAGATTACTAAACTCAAACATTTGGTGCTACTGCAACCAAAGTGTGAGATAAAAACAGAAACGCGTTGTTTTAGTTTCATTAGTAGACGATATGGGACAACTGTGCCTAAAACGGAGTTTCGCAGCCCCACCATTGTCGCTCTGGTCGTTCATTTAACACGCATCCCCTCCCCGCAGTCTCATCTACAAAACACGCCCCACCCTTGACATAATGGACAATATTGTCTATCTTTGCATTCAGAAAAATATTCTTTCACCACTAAAAAAATCATATTCCGTCATAGCAACAAGATAAACCCGACAATAGCCCTAAGATATGCCTATATAGCAGTGAAAACGCTGCTCACTGAATAACGAAATAAACGAGAAAAAGTTTTTTAAAATGATACCATGTCATTCTACAGTCAATATCTGGGACTAAATATTGAATAAATATACATCCTTACTGTTGGTTTTACGTGTAGAGATGTCCCTTTTGAGACTGCGTGGTCATATATTGTCTTGGACTATCCGTTTGGGAAATATACGCGCATTTGTGACGCCTGGGTATCTTCCAAAATAGATACACACCTGTTGATTACGGCGTCGTCACCCGTCGTCACCCTTAGTACAATCAGGCTTAATTTATTCAGTAGGCGAGAGTATAAGCTTTCTAACAACGTATAACATGTCTAATTCTGCTTTTGTAATAGCGTTTTATAGGTCAACGTAACAGAAAACATTCTTAGCATCACATTCACTTACGCATTCACTCTGTTAGCAGAAAAATACGCTGCACCTAACGAAACGTGGTCAACGATATTTCGTAATTTCTTGGAAAATACTATTATTATTGAGGACCTCTGAACACAGCTAAGCCATATGTTTGCTGATAGACCTCGCTGACATCGTTTTCTGGAGCAAAACAGAAGCGAATAGAACAGTATCATTGATACTGTCTCTGTCTCCATCTACTGAACATAGAGGAGATTTCATTATTGCTATGTAAAGCCGCGTTTCCACCAAAAGTACCCGGAACTTTTAGTCCCAGGAACTACTTTTCAAGGAACTAAATGGGTCCTTCAGCCCATTGTTGTCTGCGTTTCCACTGCGGTCTAAAGTCCCGCGAAGATTAGGCAAATTAGCCCACTGACGTATGAAAAAGCGACGTTGTCGTCGGTCCATCTGTCTTATGATTTCTTCTGTAACCCCATACTACCACCGAAGTAGCCTACATTATTTTCTAATAACCGGGACAGCCCGGAGGGGTTTATTCCACTTATATACAACGGGTTACCAACAATGACTATATATGGTTACTTTTGTATTTATTGATTTTTATCGATTTAATCACCTGAAATTGAAATATTCTTCTGCAGCCGTTTGGGCATATTTTACCGTTGTCAAGCAAAACTGTCGTTGGTAGTTGAACTTGGACCATTGTTATGCAACAAATAGGATATAACAGGCCAATAGTCAGATTGTAACTGTTTTATATATCCTCTCAAACACATTCATTATGTTTTTATGCGAACATTCACTTTCATGTCTTGACATCCGAGGCGACAGAATGCATTCACATTCCACAAATAACTGGCAACAACAGCAGAAAACATGCACATGTCGTAAACAATTTGCTGTTGAATTGATTACTTCCTCATCATCATTTCCATATAGGCTAATCGCAAAATGACAAGAATAGAACGAAAACTCGGACTCGGAAAATTTAAATTAGCAGTGGTACAGCCACCGTTTGCTTTCCTTCAAAGTTACTGCTAGCCGAGCAGCGAAGTGTGCCCTCCAGATGCGAACCATGCACCATAAATTAGTCCATAGTCTTCCTGGTCTTTTTGTGGAATTGAAGAATGGCAGAGTAAAATTACGGCAGTCTGAAAAAGCAAAAGGGACGATTACTAGAATTAACCTGTTATTTTACCCTGACAAAAAGTGCGGAAGGTGATTTCCAGTTTGCTTTCACTGTATGTAAATTACGCAGAACTACCGCATACCTCACATAACTGTATCAAACGTTTTGAGTCAATTACAACGGGCTAACAAAGGAAATCCGGAAGAAAATATTCAGCAACCGAATTAAACCGCTTGAATGTTTTGGTACGTAATATGCTGTCCCAGCACGAATGCTTAGCATTTTATAAAACAAATACTAAAGCAAGAAAAGAACAGAAGAGCACACGTTATAATTCCAAGACTTTGGCAGGCTATAACCAAAAGTAGGCTACTGCGCCGCATAACATACAAGTTTGATTTCAAGTTATTATGAAAATAAATCTTGCGGCTGCAGATTTTTAAAAATGGCGGTTGAAATAAAACACTGCAAGTAGTCGAAATTTTCAGCGTTGCGCCCCACCCCAAAGGTTCCGGTACTTTTGGAAAGTACTACCCCCTGAGCAGGAACTTTTTTGGGGGTAAAATAAAGTCCCCGGAACTTAATTTAGACCCTAGTTCCTGCGGTCGAAACGCACTGAGTTCTTCGAAAGGTTCCTAGTTCCGGGGTAAAGTTCCTGTGGTGGAAACGCGGCTTAAGTATTACTGCTCTAAATATTTCGGTTATATATGTTATTTTTGAAATTGAGTATATTTAAATAGGTTAGTGGTGTTATATAATGTGAATATTTCACACTGTAATGTAAGCGTTAGATGGTAGTGTAATAGTTTTTATGAAGCATTCAACAGTGATGACGTCAGAGTTGGAACATTGCCAAAACGTGGTGGACGGTTGTTTGAAAATTGTTTTCATGTTGTCCCATCCCCATACAAGAAAACATATGAGAGTACAGAGTATAGAAATACACACGAGTTAATTATTACACATTTAGGTACTGTACCGCATTGTGTGACAATATTTATGCATTATTTTTTTAATCTGATAGCAATGTTTCATCTTAAACCTTCATAAGGGGCTCATTTATAAGCTTTATAATGGACAAAAAGCATTTTATTCAATTTTGGAGAGATTTTGGATATGTTTCTGGACACCTATCTATTTTAGACCACTGTACTGACTGAAAACTTGTAATTCCCATTTGAAAATTATGCAACAGTGATTTTCTTGAGTCAAAACAGTTGATTTGTGGTGAAATATGTGAATATGTTGTGATTTACAGCAATGCATAATTTAGACATTTTGGATAGATTTGGAGACGCTGGGTACACTGCTTAGTTTTTGCTTCATACATCTATAGTAGTTCTACATATCCACCCTTAGATTTTATGAACTTGTGGTCAAGAAGTTTTTGATCTAGCACATGTATAGTTTAACCTCCTGTATATATGCAATCTCTCAGTATTTCATTGCAAACTTAAAAAGTGCAAATTTATTTTTGATTTTTAGTCAAAACAACTGCATTTGTGGCACTTTATTTCTTCACAGGCTCCCCTATGATGATGGCAGGAGCAAGAGAAGTAGAAGTAGGTCTCCTGCGAAAGTCAATGAACATCTCTTTGGTGTTAGAGACATTGAGTTGTCGGAAAGACTTCACACCAACTGATAAATTCTCCTACCTCTGGTCCATGACTCCATGTTCCTCATCGTGCAAAAGGCTGACTATTACAGTATCATCCGCAAAATTAAGCACATACCAGTCTTTATAGTAAGTCTGACAGTCATTTGTATACAAGACAAATAAAAGCGGGGAAAGAACCCAGCCCTGAGGAGACCCTGTGGAAGATGAGAGTGTACTAGCCAGAGAACCATTCACTCAAACTCTCTGTTCTCTCTGTGTGGTAAGGACTGATTCCAGAGTGTGCAATAAAATAATTTTCTTTGCAGTCAACAAAAAGCCTAGCTGTCATTTTGTTTCCCGAGGCTCCTACAATATCAAAATAACAATATATTCAAAACAATAATGGCGGTGGATTCATGTTATCCTAGGTCATGGTTTAATTAATTGCATATTCTGATATATTGGTTCTGTGCATGCAACTCTGAATTCAACCCTTTTCTGCATTGATGAGTCAATAACAGTCTCATACTCGTTCATATGCGGGTGTTCTCGTCTAAGCAGTCATTAGCACTATGACATAAAACTATGCAAACCAAATTGGAATGAAATAAATCTTATATCTTCTTCTGTGGGACTCAAAAATCGGTGTCTGGGTCATAATTAGTTCAGTGTGAAGAAATTTTAGAGATAAAACGTTTTGTCCAAAATAATTTCATTTGGCCAGGGTAAATGCATAGTTTTGAATGGACTTCATTGGGGAAATTTGGTTTTTGGCACCGGAGGTTTACTAAACTGCAATACCTCGAGTAACCACTGGAGTTTGTGAGCTTCACCGAGAATGGCAATCCCTGGTTCCCTGCCTCACGCACATATACACATGCACACACAACATCCACACACACGTGCACTCACATAGTTTATCATACATCATTGTAGAGAATTGTGCTTTCCCCTTTTCGGTACTTTGTGTTTAATAAACTTGATATTACTCGTGTTGAACTGAGTCAGCCGCTGCTAATCAGAAGAACTTAATAGAATACCTTCACCTCTTAGCTAAATCATTTATATTAATTTAGAATTAGCTGAATGTATATTATGATTTGGTTAAGATAGACTATTAACGTGTAATTGTGATAATACTTAATTTAGTTATTATTTGAAATTGCCAATTTATAGTTTGTATATTCAAAATTATGAGACTGATTATTAAACAACGTGATTTAGTCATGTGACCAAGGACACAACTGACCATGGCTGCGTCCGAATAGTCTTTTTTGCTTAGGAAGGTTCCTAACTGAGTGAAATGACCCGGAAGTATCTAAGTGGCAGCCATGATAAGAGCTGGTTGAATTCTCTAAATGCTAAGGAAAGGTGCTTCAATGCTTCCTTTCTTATCTCCTTTAGCATAGGGTACACTAGACCATCCTTTACGAAAGGAAAGGAGATAATGCCGTCCCACAATTTCTTGCGGCAGCAACATTTAAAGCGACGCACCATTCGGCCGTTCACGAAAACAAACAATCAACATCACTGAGTTGTGTGGCGGTTCTTAAGCTATTATAAGCATAGGCTTATAATCAGATCATAATAAGCATATTAACCATAACATAGTCTGTCTTTCAAGAAAAAAGGGATATGAGATGTTTTTAGCCAGATGATGTTTTTAATTCAACATGTTTGAAACTTAAGAATGATGATATGTACAGTAGTAGATTTGTAGGCCTAACATGTTATGCCTATCTTGCATAAATTTAACAATTAGTTTCATACAATCATACTAATTGGGATTCATGTCGATAAATATGAGTGGACAAGAGGGTGAGCGTGAGCAACCTCAATGTGACAACCATTTTGTTTCACTTTTGTGACTGGTAGCCTATATTCCTTTTTTTATTTCAATTCCAACCTTGGTAATGAAGTAATATTTTTCACTGGGTTGTCCACGTTTATATAGCCTGCATAAAACAACATGGTAAGAACGCATGGGGGGATGCATCTGAGATACGCTTTTAGTAGTCCATCTTCGGAACATTGTAGTTTCACCACGGCAGACCCACGTCAATAACATCGCATAATTACGTAGCCTAGTGTAAGTGCAGTCGGATTCTCTTTGCACCGCTGTTGTCTTTTCCTAAGTCCTTACGAATTCTCCTTCACATCTTTTCTTGACCTTGTGACGTTTTCCATCGAGGTCAAGGAAAAGTGGTTAGGAAAAGACATAGGACATAATTTTTTGACTATTCGGACACAGCCCATGTCTGTTGAGCAAAACAATTGTACTCCTTGGTTCTGATGTGCTCCCCATAGGTTTCTATTGGTGTCGCTGTCTCTACATATTATATACTCTAAGAGGCAGAAGCAGTGTGCAAAGTGCAAAGCAGATCAGTTGTTCCAACAGTAAGGACTGGAGTGCAGGGCCCTCAGCTGAAGCAGCCTGGGGAAGTGACAACACAGCCTGAGATATATAAGAAATGTAATCATCGGTGTGCAGTAACAAAGCAGACATAGTTTACAATAGTAAACAAAATTAACCTTGTACATTTATATGCAGCGTACTGAATATGTGTGGGCAAACAACAAAAAAATCAAAATGTATAGATATGGTGGTTTGAGCAGCCAAAGAACTTTTAAGAATTATTTAGGTTACAGGGGAAATGATTCATGGGATGATGAAATTGACAAAAGATGATGTATTGTATGATGTATGTATTTTCTCCTGCAAATTAGTATGGTGCTTGTGATTCTTCACTGGAATGCAAGAAGCCTGATATCCAATGGACAGGAATTTAAAAGATATGTATAGAACTTGAATGTATTACCAGATATAGTCTGTGTGCAAGAAACATGACTTAAACTGCAATTGGATTTTTTGATCCCAGGGTATTGCTCAAAGAATTGATGGGAGCTGATGGGAGATGTGCTACATTTGTTAAAGAAGCCCTGGCATATAGGGTATTGTTACAGGAAGGATAATGTGTTGGAATTGAGATATGCAGAAATGGGGGCAATATAGGTATAGTAAATTATTACAACCCATGTGAACTCCTATTGCGAGAAGGGGTTAACAGGAAGTTTAGAGGTAGAAAGGTAATTTGGTGTGGCGATTTTAAGGCTCATAATGAACTGTGGAGAAGCAGTCATAAAGATAACAATGGAAATGTTGTAGAAGAATTTATGGATAGCATAGGATTGGTTTATGTTGATGATGGAACAGGGACAAGAGTTAATGTCATCCGGGGGTACTGAATCTTGTTTGGACCTAACATTAGTACCTGCATCATTGATAGTGAGATGTGAATGGGGAGTAATAAAGGAAATCACGATAGAAAGTGATCACTGTCTGGTAATGTGTAAGGTTAATGTGGACATAAGAATACAAAGTAGTGAACCTAACATGAGAATGGTGCTTTGAAAAGGCAAATTGGGAACTATTTCAATACTTGTGGAAACAGGAAAGTCAAAAGCTAATAATGGGAAGTCTATAGATTAATGTATTACGGCAGTAACATTTGAAATTATTTCAGCTGCAGATGAGGCCATCCCAGTTTGAGGTGGGAGACGGAAGCGGGTGGTACCATGGTGGACTGAGGATTGTTCAGAAGCAATAAAACAGAAAGATGAAGATTTCTGGGCTCTCAAAAACGGATTAACAGAAATTAATTGTTTAGAATATCAACAGAACAGAGCATCAGCAAGACGAACAATTAAGAGAGCAAAGCAGGAGGCGTGGCATGAGTTTTGTTCATCTTTTGGTAGGAGCACTGAAATAGGGACAGTTTGGAAAATGTTTTTAAAATGGTGGGAAAGGGCAAATCTTTGGGAATCACAGGATTGGTGGAGAGAGATATCACTGCTGTTATAAACAAAGAAAAGGCAAATATGCTTGATAGAACATTTGCTGGAGTTCATAGATGTGACCATCTGGGTAGTGAGGGCAAAAGAAGGCGCAGGGAAATGCTAAAGGAGCATGGCAACTTATTGAGGAGGATATGAGAGACATGAACTGATGAGGGCTCTCGAGGGATGTGGGAGGACAGCTCTCGGAGAAGACAGAGTTTGTTATGTGATGCTAAAACATGCATCAAACAGTGTGATGGAAACTGTATTAGAGCTATGTAATAAGATTTGGAGGACTAGCCTGTTACCTAGGAGTTGGAAACATGCGGTGGTATTACTGTTTGCAAAGCTGGGTAAAGATCCCTCTAGGACAGCCAGCTATAGGCCAATTGCACGAACATCTAATTTGTGCATATTAATGGAAAAAATGATAATGAATAGGTTGATGTATTTTCTGGAAGCTAGGGGATTGATCAGTGATGCACAGAGTGGATTTAGGAAGGGAAGGTGGACGCATTGGTGAATGTGTGAACAGAAATAAATAAGGCTCTGACAATGAAAGAAGTGCTAAGTGTTGTATACTTTGACATTGAGAAGGTTTATGAGACCTTGTGGAGGGAAGGGCTGTTAATTAAATTGAATACAATGGGAATTGGAGGTCATCTGTATATAGTCATCGGGACTTTCTTTTTGATTGAGGCATTTGAGTAAGGGTGGGGTCAGAATTGTCCCATGTATTTGAAGTCGATAATGGTACTCCCCAGGGAAGTGTAGTCAGTCAGGCATTATTCACAATAATGACAGACGACATATTAAGAACGTGGGTCAGGGAATGCAGATGATGGAGCAATATGAAAAAGAGGGGGGAATGTGAACTTTGTGATAGAGAAAATGCAAGAAGCTATTAGGCTAATAGTATGGAAGACTGCTCGTTGACTTTAAATGTCTCTGGCTAAGTCATGTTTTATGATTTACTCCAGGAGAAGAATTAAGGATGTAAAGCTGCAAAATTTTGTCACACACAACACCCGGTCCTCACTCCATATCCAATTAAAAATTCCCGAAACCAACACCTCCCTCGGTCTTGCATCATTTCAGTCCGCTGCTGCCTGCGACTGGAATGCTCTGCAAAAAATGCTAAAACTGGATAAATTTATTACCATTTCTGCCTTCAAACATGCCATCTCAGACATTTTCACTGATTCCTGCAACTGTTTTTCTACCATGTAATATCCCCATAACACTCTTTGGTTTTTTTTTTTCTTCTCCCCCATATCTCGTTTGTTGGCTGTTGTTTGCTTGCCTGTGTTTTCATGTGCCTATGTTTAGTTTGTTATTATCAATGTATTTTGTGCTTTTAACATACTTTTATCTTCTAGCCCACCTCCCCTTCCCTTAAGTGGCTTTTGTCGCTTGTCAGGCTGCCATTGTAAATAAGAATTTGTTCTTAATGACTTGCCTGGTGAAATAAAGGTGAAATAAATAAATAAAATAAAAACCTATTGAAATGTATGTCCTGTAAAAATACAGATAATAAACTAAATCTAAATGTAAAAAACCAACTTCCTTCATATACATTTAGTTATATTGCTACAGGCTTATTTACTATATCAACTTTAAGACAAGCAACACGCTCAGAATTATCTCATTGCGACCCATTAAATCCAATGGCGCAGACATTACTTCATAATTTCAGACTGCTTTCCTAACGGCTATTTTGCGTCCTGTGACTTGGGTTACAACAGTGAATATGTACAGATTCCTAGACATGCGGATAGCAACCACCCTTTCTCATATTAACCTCAAATACGCAAGACAGGACACTTAAACTGTATGCTAGCAAATTTATGTCAAGTTCCATTAATTTATATGGGGTGGTCGATACACGTCCCCATAGCAACCAAAAGCTAGCACTGGACCACCTCTGACTTATTTGCCGGCACAGACAAAAATGAAAAAAATAACCACTGGAGGATAACAAGGACATTTTCTTCCTACACAACTAGGTACAGGTTGTTACTGATATTTCGCCTATTTCATATATAGTTGCAAATCAGTTTACGTTTTTCTGTCTGTCGAACAAAGGTGGTCGATAATAGGTGCTTGCACTCTACCTGGCGATCACAAAGTTTTAGCTGGTCTTGGCTGGTCACGATAATCCCGCCCCCAGCCCCTGACGTAAGCGGTTCTTGGTTCTAGACCAGCCCCGTGTTGGTGCTGCTTTGGAACCAGTTTTCCTGGCTGAGAGCCAGTTCTTATGCTGTCAAAAAGTGAAGAACTGGTTCGCGATTAGGCACCGGCTCTGAACCAGCCCTCAAAATGCCTTGGTGGAAAAGGGGTAGTGATATGCTGATTCTGCTTCAGTGTTGAAGAGTCTGAAGTATGGTAGGTCGGATAGGGGGGATTTGCTTGTGGAAATAATGGTGTTGCTGTTGGAGTTGAAGAGGATGGGAGTGGTGGTCTTTTTTTACTGGGTACCTGCACATGCTGTTGTGGAAGGCAATGAGAACATGGATGCTGTGGCCAGGACTGCTGGGAAAAGAGAAAGGGTTGATACACAGGTAGCACTGCGATGTAGGGAAGTCAAGTCCTTGATTTGAGCATCAGAGATCTATATCTGGCAAATGCAATGGGACAGTAGCAATAAAGGGAGGAATTTTTATAATATACATAAATAAGTTAAGTAAGAGGTGGGGAGTTAGACCTGTAGGAGAGAGGAAATTATATGGAGTAGGTTACGGTTTGGGCATACAAGATTAAATTCATCACTGAAATTTATTGGTAAACATGAAACAGGGTTATGTGTGCTTAATGGACGAAACGATCAAACTGATGTTTTGTGAATTGTATAATCTAGACAGGGAGAGAATGTTTGAGAGGGTCAGAAAAACTGGGCGGGGATGGGGTATACGTGGGATATTAGGGGCCAGAAAGAGGTGGTGGGTAAGACTCTTTTTAATTTTCTTAGAATAACAGGACTAGGCAGAAGAATCTAATGTAGGTAGATCGTGACCGGCCTTACACTCCAGCACAGTAGGTGGCGGTGCACCTTGAAGGTGGATTCAATACGCAAACCAAATCCAAAGAAGAACAAGAAGTAGCGATACGTCCAGGATGTACGTCTGGTGACAGTCTATGGTCTGGTATTGGTGCTTTGGGGTAGACTCCTACAGTGATCGCTAGAACTGTGGGCAGAGTCCGGAAATGAAACAGGTGGAAATTAGTCATCCTGTGGTGGTGCTGCGGTTTGCTAGAGTTGAGTATCACGTTCGTTAGTGTACTTAACAGGCAAAACACGAGCCGTCCAGTTAAGTCTTATATAAACAGAACTAACCCAGTTAGATCTAGTTATATAGCTATGTTGTTAGCCAATAACGAGTCAACAAGTCAGCGGGCGAATGATAGGAAGTGGGTGTGTGTGTAAGCCGGTGGTGGCTGCAAGACTACAGGAAGAAAAGCATCTTGCTGGCTAGTTATTTGGTTTCTTTTGTTCTGATTTCCCAGTTTATTGAACTATCTTTCAGTAAACTGGGAAAAGCTAGGGGGAAATAGCTACCAAGCTAACGGTACTAATGCAGTTTTATCGTGTGGCATTATTCACCACTCTAGTCAAAACTTCTACTTGTTTTGAAAACTAAGAAGTCTGAAACCAAGAGGTGTTTGGTCCCATTCTGTGTGTGGAGTAACGTAAGAGTTTTTTTTTTGTTTTTTTGCCGCGATCGGTTTTGGTATCATATTGTTCGCTAACAGTTATGTAGCTAACAAGCTTGTTAACAGTAAATTAGTTGGGTGTCGCCGATTTTGGTCAGCTAGGACGTTAGCTAAACGGCTAAGTGAGCCGACTAGTTTGCTAGCCCGTGTAAGCTAGTCAGTCGTCCGCAATGTCAAACAATCAGCGCTTGCGAAATAAATGTTTAGCTACAAGTTAATTTTGCGCACACTTGGCTTGTGTCTAGCTATCGATAGTTATTTTCACAATGCAGCATTTGTCCAGATAATGTAGTCACTAAAAGAGTCGCACGTCAGTTCACTTAGTACACGACTGCTAAGCAAATTTCATGTCATTTTTAGCCGTTTGATACCGTTTTAGCGGGTTAAGTATCTACCAGCCAACCGGTCAAGTCAGCCCGGA
Organism: Anguilla japonica; assembly: GCA_025169545.1. Lineage (NCBI taxonomy): Eukaryota > Metazoa > Chordata > Actinopteri > Anguilliformes > Anguillidae > Anguilla > Anguilla japonica. The sequence continues at coordinate 39,175,737 of CM045888.1, forward strand.
CATCGCAAGTTAGCTATATGCACTTTTGTACGTCGCTTTGGATAAAAACGTCTGCCAAATAAATGTAATGTAATGAGTTTACTTGGCTGCCCTGCTAGCTAATAACGTATACTATGCTCCTGCGGCTTCCCCCTGACGACAGGAGTGACCTTGGCTAACTTCCCACGAAAAAATTTTGGACGGAAATATTTTCCAAGTTAATGTGGGTTGTCTAAGTAAAGTTTGATTGGGCTTTGTTTACTGTCTTTTATCGTGAATAGACAGTCAGGCAGTCCGTCGGACAGCGAGCACCATGACCGAAACCAACATGACTGACTCCAATGTGAAGGTCGCTGTCCGAGTTCGACCAATGAACAGGAGAGGTGAGTGATAGCATTGGCAATTGCTAGCACATGTAACTTGACCTGTCAGGGATGGTGTGTTGTGAAACCTGTCTTGTGTGATCCTTGTACTCCTGTGACATGTGACGTTAGCGGGCCTGCTTGCAAACTAGTTTGGTGTTCTGATAATATTAAATCGATGTTACGCTTGTTGATAAAAATGCAGTTAGTTGTCTTACAGCATTTCTCTGTCCTTTTCGATCTAGTGTTTTTGACAGTTCCCTGCCGGTTTTACGGCTTTTGAAACGTTTTGAGAAATGTTTTAAGATTTGCCCCGGGAACGCTCAATGCTTACATTCCATCATCCGTTTAGGCCTACACAGGAAAGTAAAGACAACTCCCTTCTGTATTTGGGACTGCATCAATAATCGTATACACGTATTTGTGATCAGTTATATTACGTGTACTCTGTTATTCTTGCATGAAAACTAAAAGAGGAGAAATTGAGGTTAAATTGCAAAAACAAAAAGTGTAAAGTTTAAAAATGTAAAAATGAGCCCACTAACATTAATGTCGTTCAAAAAAACGCTGTGCAGTACACCACAAGCGAGGCAATCACGTGATTGACCAAGTTATTTGGTCACAAGGTATTTAGCCCTTTCCCCTAGCTCCAAAGTAGTTCGTGTAACGTACCGAAGTGTTCGAGCTTGCCAGAATATAACCGAGGTCAACTGTTGAAAGTCGAGCAAATCTAACCTTGATTAATACAACATGCATGATGTATGCATTCATATTTTTCTCATTGTAGTGTATTTCATGAAGTGAAATTTTGTGCCCTCATCCTTCAGTTGTTACAATCTAGCATAAACTGATTTATAAACTACTGAATTATATTTGTGTACACACTTTATATCAAGCGGCCAAAACCAGACTTCGTTTTTGAAGCTCATTTCCTGGTGTTGTAGTTCCTGGTTGCTCACTAGCGCCACTACGGATGGCTCCAGTATAGGTGTTTTCATATCCGGTTTCCATGTAAGACTACGGTACAAATGCGATCAAAATACAAAGTCAATAATTTTTTCTCACAAGAACAAATAGTCATAATAGGTGTATTTTATTCGTCTTATGACTGTCCATGGGTCGATTTCATGATTTATTGCGTCATTTGGGCACAGTGCCAATATTTGTTCTGGACCAATGAGGTACAGCTTGCGTCACTTCCGGAATACTGCGGAGGACTGAGCTACAGGAGGGGCTACAGTCTATGGTCACTGGGGTGGGCGGTGGCGCCTCTTGGCCTTGACATTGCGGCTCCGGCCACGGTCCGCCTATGCTAAGTCTGAAAATGCAGGCATCCCATTTCGTGGTGATTTCATTATGGCGTGTGCTATTTACAGCTGCACTAGACGACCATAAAATAATCCTCCTCTTAAGTTTTTCGAAAGCCTACTTAACCAAATAATTACTTGGCAGAAAGCGTAATCAGCTTGCTATATTTGGTAGTCCAGTAGTAGCCTATGCTAAAACAGTTCGCAACTTCGGCTACCAAGCCATTTGACTAGCTAGCTAACCTTAACCGGCAAACATTCAATCTGTCAGACGTGTTTGACGGCTTGTCAGTCGTGTACATTCCGTAAATGTCTACCTGGGCCATGCTTCATGCATGTGACAAAGCTACTATAATCCCGATTTTGGGATAAACACTTTTTCAGTTTCACGAAGCGAATTAAGAGTCTCAAGGTTCATTTGCTGAATAACATACAACACACGATGAAATCACACATACAGAATTTAATGAAATTAACCATCTTGGCATTTAGAAAGGAACATGTTTTTAGCATTTAAGAGACCGACAAGCTAGGCATTTAAGACAGTGGTTCTCAGAATCGGTCCTGGGGGCTCCTTGCGTATATTGGCTTTTCTCCATTGGTTTTGATGATTTACAAGAAAAAAATAATAGCCTAATAATAATTAGAAATTCAATGTAGGCTACATTATTTTTGTCTTCATGCACCAGGTGGAAAACTTGCTGTACAAAGTGCGTTGTCATATTTACACGCCTGCAGATCAGTTATTAAAATACTTGGTAGATTTGTTAATCACCGCTGACAGTGTTAATTTTTATTCGGTAGAAAGTGATTTGCGAACAATCGGTCAGCTAGCGTCACCCACCAAGTGAACACCACAAACGGCGATGGAGTAGCTAGTAGCAGTTACTGGCTCATTAACTGACTGTGGCGAAAACCTACGACGATAACTTGCTCGGTTAACAGCAGGTCTACCAGACAGTTATACGAAAATGAGCCTAGTCAAATCACCAGTAGCCTACACATCTCTGATTGATTGACCATCAGTGTAGTCAATGTTCTTTCCCTGTGGTTCATATTGCTAATGCGTGAGCTAACCACGGATAGCCTACCTAGCTCACTGGCAAACTGATATGCTAGCTAAGCATATTCGTTTTGCTGAGAAACATAAATTGAAGATAATTGAACATAGCCTAATTGTATTTTTAATGTCATACATATAACGTGATTACATGACACAGTACAGTCACGGATAGAAATTAAACTCCGTAAACATCAGATAATATATTTTAAAACATAACGGCAGACAGTCAGCTAGCCTCAAGTTCGTTCTGCAATCGTTCGTTCAGGTTGATGGGCTTTTCCGCACCAGACTGTCAATCAAATTGTAAAAATCACAAGACCGCTTAACTCTATGGTTTTGGCTCCAAATCGAGAAAATGGCCATGCCCGCCATTGAGCTTCAAAACGTGTTTTAGAGACCCACGGAGAGTCAATGGGTGACGTCACAGTAGCTTTGTCCATATTTTTTACAGTCTCTGCTTTATATGTACAATACCCTGTAGGCTTAACCTGTAGAACAAGTTTTTTTCTGAATTTCCACTGCACAGGAATGTAGCACTCAAAAGTTCTGGGAGTCTCTTCTAGTACAAGTCTGAACCTGTATCTAACTTTGATGTGATTGTATTTTGTGTAGGGAACACATGCAGTGGTTACCAAGAATCATCAGAAAGCATTGGAGAAAGTAAATACATGTTACATGGCGTTAACTGACATTCATATCAAAACTGTACACACAGTAGTGGTGAGTGTACATGCAGATTTTTATGCATTAGCAAACAATGAAATGGAATAACATATTTTGTGTGTAACATATTTGAGTGGGTTGCATAACATGTTAACTCTCTCAGTGGGTCTTACTCATTCAGTAATTTTTGGAACTGCTGGTGTATTATGCGTGCAGCAAGGTATTTGTCAGTCAGTATGTGCCACTTCACAGTTGTTTTTGTTGAGCACAAGGGCAGGAAAAGGAGGCCGATTGTCCAATTGTAAATGTTTCAGAGCACTACGTGTTCCCATGAACACAAAACAGTCTAAAACCCAATGTGTTATGATTTGGTATTCATAAAGTAAAAAAATTAATGCATAGATGAGACCTGTGTGACAGGTGATGTGTATATCGCTCAATTGAAAGATTTGTAAATGTTGGGCAAAGGGAATTTACTGATTTGCTTTGATTTGCAAATTCTATCCCAAGCCATTTTGTGCAATTAATTCGTACTGAGTCAGGCTCATTACTTGGCAGAAGAATGTATCTAGCAGAATAAGATGGTATGAGATGATATCATGTATGCAGAAAAAACAGTGGATGAGAGACTTTTGTTCAGGGAATTTCAACTGATGTTGGAAATAATCCTGAAATGAACAGCGTACTATACCAGTTTACTGAACCCCACTGAAACAATGTGGCCTAGGTTGTGACTCTCTTGTGCTTCCTGTCTGAGCATTCATTGCTTACATTCAAATATGCAATGTACTTTCTGCTGGCCTGTATTTTACTCAAATGGAAAATTCATGCAGAAACTGATGGAATTATCTTTGCTTTATAACATTATTATTTTTTTTATAGTGGCCAGCATAAAATCTGCATATTAAAGTTTCTTGAGGTCACTAATGTCTAGATTGTGCCATGTTTTCATCTGGGGCTACACTGTTTGTTGCTGTAGCTTAAAACCAGACACTAAATTTGTCAGGTTCTGCAATCATTGAAGCATGTGCACTAAAAATGTCTTTTCCTTTAAATGATGGAGCGCCAAATGCTTTGGGAAAAGTAAAGAACCACTAACTGTAACATTTAGAACCACTAACTGTAGGTTATACAGAATTCTCTTTCAGAGTACAGGTCTCTAACTGCGACTGATTAAATTATTTACAGACAGCGTATTTGTTTTTTTAGGGCAATTCAATCTTGAGAAAGATTGCATGTTGGTATGTATGATGTTTGCACCTGTTCCTGTCCTCCTTATGAATTTTCTTTCACAGGGAGATTGTTTTATCCCTCCCTTAGTCTATTCCACACTTTAACGTATTAGCACAAAGCCCCTAGTGGTCGGCACGCCGGTGTGCCGAGATTACTGAACTCAGACATTCAGTGCTACTGCAACCAAAGTATGAGTTAAAAACAGAAAGTAGTAGACATTAGTAGACGATACACGACAACTATGCCGAATACGGAGTTTCGCAGAGCCACCATTGTTGCTCTGGTCGTTCATTTAACACACACCTCCTCCCTACAGTCTCATCTGCAACTACACCCCCCACCCATGACATAATGGACAATATTGTCTATCTTGGCATTCTTAAAAATATTCTTTCACCACTAAAAAAATCATATTCCGTCATAGCAACAAGATAAACCCGACAATAGCCCTAAGATATGCCAATACAGCAGGAAAAACGCTGCTCAGTATTGCAAAAAAAATACTATTATTGTTGAGGACTTCTGGGCATAGGTAAGCCATATGTTTGCTGATAGACCTAGCTGACATCGTTTTCTGGAGCAAAACAGAAGCGAATAGAACAGTATCATTGATTTACTGTCTCTGTCTCCATCTACTGAACATAGATAAGATTTCATCATTGCTATGTAAGTATTACTGATAAAAATATGTCGGTTATATATGTTATTTTTGAAATTGAGTGTCTTTAAATAGGTTAGTGGTATTATATAATGTGGATATTTCACACTGTAATGTAAGCGTTAGTTAGTAGTGTAATAGTTTTTGTGAAGCATGCAACAGTGATGACATGCGAGTTGGAACATTGCCAAAACATGGTGGACGGTTGAAAATTGTTTTCATGTTGTCCCATCCCAATGTTTCCTGTTGATCTCTTGATCTCTTGGTGTGGTGGTGGGTGTCTGAAAGGGGGGGGGGGTGTAGCAAAGGCAAAAAAGTTTAAGACTATGAAAACATAACCTCTTGAGACTTTTTTTTATATTTAAATCTATCTTTTAGTTCTGACAAGCTCTTGATACAAGGAATAGCAGTTTGCAAGAGCTAAAAAGTAGTTTTAGATGTACTTTAAAACCATAAAAGGTTTGTTAACCCTTGTATTGTTTGTAAATATTGAAGCAAAATAGGCCTGTATTTGAGTAATGGTGGGGTGAGAACAATTAAAAGAGCACATTGTCCATCTAGAAGTTCTATCTTCAAGAATAGAGGACTATATAACCAAAATTGATATTCAAGAAAAGTTACATATTGCACTTTAAAAGGGACACTCTTCTGCTAAATTAACTCAATTACCATGACAAAATAGTACTTAGTTAGAATGTTTTATCTTTTTATTTAACAATATAATTTGAGCTGGGTCCACATTCAAAGCCCTCTCTCTCTCTGTCTCTCTCACACTCAATGACAGAGTTTACATGCATTGTCCATGCAAAAAAAGGAAAAAGTGAGAAAAATGGCTTTAAAAATTCTGTTCTGTTACATTCTAATTCTACTGAGAAGCATGATACAAAAATTTCCTAACTAACTTAGACGCTTGATTAATGTATTTTTTATTAGCTAGTTTTATCTGTATTCATTTCTGGACACTGCAGCAGCTTGTGAGACTGCTCCTCTCGTCATAATCATAATCGTCATTAGAATGTAGCCCTCTTTGCCAGCTGTAGCAACTGTAGCCTAACTCCCAGGTTTGCTAGCTCACTACATTCACAAAACCTTAAAAATAAACACTTTCCCTTTCGTTTTCATGGGAAAAAATCACCATGTTGTAGTATGGAAATGGAAGTAGTTGAATAACTCAAACATTTTAAATGCCCTTTTTTTAAAAAAATTCGCGCTGTTTTGGCGATTTGCCAACATTTTGCGGCCGTTATAACAGTAGCTCTAGATTTTAAAAAAAATTAAAGCCGCAAGCGGCGTTGGGAGGGGTCCAAGCATTGGCACCATCGCGCCCCCTATGGAGCGATTGTAAAATGGCTTTGTCCTCATGATCATATGCCTTCACCCAACATATCTACTGAATATCATGATGATCGTATAAAATATTGATGACTTATGGCCAATTTTGTGCTAAGAGACGCTGTCGGATGACTTAGTTACGTCGCCATGGATATGTCCTGGCCGCTTCCCGTGAAGGCCTTTACTATGTCGTAACACTTAGATGGCATGTCGTAACACTTAGATGGTCCGGCGTGTATGCACAGCTGCAGTGTTTCTGTGCCGCAACTAAAAAAGGCGTCACACTAGTAATGTCACGAGACCAAAATTTTGACTTTGATAGTGATACCAGGTTTAGTATTACGATACTCAATACTGAAATGATACTTGAAACTTAAACAATGTTAATTCGATACTCGGTACCTAACGATACTGAAATTACCTTAATAGATGAGAAATGTAATGTCCACAAGGGTTGACCTTATTTTCGAATTCATGGTTTATTAACAACCTGGTTCATTAACAACCTTTAAGTTGAAGCCTCTTCAACATATTAATATGCATAGGCCTATAGTGTTACAACACTGAACAATAGAAAAATATGTTAAATATATTTCAAAAATTAAACAGCTGTAAACTAAATAATATTTACAACAGGTCTTTCACCTTTAAATAGATTTAAAAACAGTATATTTTAATAACAATACAGCATCTATATATAATGAAATATTTCCAAATTGGAACACCTATTGCTACTGAAGTGAACTGAGTCAAAGCTTGCGCTGTATCAAGGAGCTGAGTGCAAGCACAAGTCACCTCACTTGGCAACCTTAGCTGCTACTGCCTTCTAGCGAAGATTCTGACAAATTACACTTTTCATCCTCTCAATCAGTAATGCGGGAGACAATTTTCCCTGGCTTTTACATTTGACTCAAAACTACCGAACGTCGGAATATTCTAATACCGAACCGTTTCTTTTTTTTTCTTTTTTAAGTACCGAGAAAGTGCTGAAGTTTTGGTATACCGTGCAACACTACGTCAGACACATATTCCAATCCATTGCTCAGCTTAGCAGAGAATGCACATTTCAGAGCGCCACAGAGACAGATAGAATAATAACACATAAATGCACATTTCAAATAATAAATACGACATTGAGAAAAAACGGAAATAAAAGAGGTAATATCAACTCGCGATCTGCGTGCTGCGCGCAAAGTAGTCTACCGTTTTATTTATTTACACATTGGCAGATAAGAAACATTTTGGTTACTCTGACCTATAAAACGCTATTCCAAAAGCAAACATATTATACATCGTTAGAAAGCGTATACTCTCACCTACGGAATAAATGAATTGTCAATCAAGCCAAATTGTACTAAAAAGGGCGACAACGCCGTAAGCAACAGGTGTGGTATTACGCACAGCTATTATTGAAGATAGCCAACCCAGGCGTGACAGATGCGCGTATATTTCGCAAACAGATTGTCCAAGACAATATATGACCACTCATTCGCAAAGGGACATCTCTACGCGTAAAACCAATGGTAAGATTGTATATTTATTCAATGTTTAGTCCCAGATATTGACTGTAATATGAGATGGTATAATTTAAAAAAAACTTTGTCTCGTTTATTTCGTTATTCAGTAAGCAGCGTTTCCACTGCTGTATTGGCATATTTTAGGGCAAATGTCGGGTTTATCTTGTTGTTACGGAATATTAGCCTACATTACATTACAGGCATTTGGCAGACGCTCATATCCAGAGCGACGTACAACAAAGTGTCTAACCATAACCAGGAACAAGTGTTTCGAAAACCCTAGAGGGCAGTATCCTACCGTTCCAAGTGCCCCAAGACCGTCCCCTCACTGATAAAAAACTAACCTTACGGTGTCGGATTACTTGCGTCGCCATGGATGTCGCATGCCGTAAAGAAGTTTACTCGATGTCGTATCACTTAGAATTTGGAGCTCCAGCTTTTCCGCACCCCACCTAATAAAAAAGTCCAAATGGCGGGCAAACCATATGGCGGACATAGGTGGTCCCAAAAGCAAAGTTGTAGAGCACATTCAGATGCATCGGTCGATGAAGTTTTGTGTTGATCTGACTTACGGTGTGGGAGTTATGACCTTTTAAAGTATGACCCTTTGTTATAGCGCCACCATCTGGCCGGCATAGATGATTTTTAGTGCCCGAGTAGTGGGGGGCCATAGGAACCCACCTCCAAAATTTGGTTGGTCTACAACTTATGGTTGCTGAGCCTCAGACATTTTAGTGGAGAAAACTGCCACGCCCCAACTAAAAAGTTGAAAGGGCAGGCAAACAATGTGGCGGCCATAGGTGGTGCCAATGGCAAAGTGATAGAGCACGTTTAGATGCATCGGCCGATGAAGTTTTGTGTTGATCTAACTCATGGTGTCGGAGTTATGGCCTTTTACGCAAAACCCTTTGTTATAGCGCCACCATCTGGCCGACATAGGTGATTTTTAGTGCCTGAGTAGTGGGGGGCCATAGGAACCCACCTGCCAAATATGGTTGCTCTAGGACTTATGGTTGCTGAGCCTCAGACACTTTTAGCGGAGAAAAATAATAATAAGAATAATAATAATCCTAACAGATACAATAGGGTTCCACCAGCTTCGCTGCTTGGACCCCTAAAAAAGGTAGGCACGTACGTAGCTCAACTGAAACAGGTTCGGCTTCGGCTCAAACAAACACTGTTTATTTTCAGATAACGTTACATATTTATCACATTTATTTTTTACTTGTCCGATCAGACAACTGCATGGGGCATTCCACTTACCCGAACGGAGTTAGAATCCGCCAGTTGTCATCACCGAATGATAGTTAACGACAGTGCTTGAGATGGACAGGAGCTGTCGGGACTTGTATATGAGTACCGACTCTTCTTTTGATTACCAACATTAATTTATTTTAAACAGTATGTATTTTGAGGAGTAGGTACTGGCACTTATTTTGGTCCAATTAAAACACTGGTTAACACTATGGTATTTTTGTGATATTTGAAGCGTCGCTAACTACCTTTTCCTTGTCTTTCGGTGGCTGAAGAAAAAAAAGTGACGCTTTGACAGACCGTGCGACCTTCGCGCGCTGCAAGTCATCCGACCACCTCAGAAAGGAGCAAGCACGGAGCGGGCGGCCTAGGCTCTTTTTGAAAATAAATATGTGGACGCGACAGTATGGATTTGAAAGCGCATTTAGGCAGAAATATTTAGAAAGTTTAACATTTTTAATTTATGAATTTAATATATAGGCTATATATATATATATATATATATATATATATATATATATATATATATATATATATATATATATATATTTATTTATATATATTATTTATTTATTTATTTATTTATTTAAAATTTTTATTATGGTGCAGCGGCAAGGATTTTGCCGTGGCGCCACGCCACGGCAAAACCTTCCCAGCGGAAACGTTGCCCATCCCCATACAAGAAAACATACGAAAGTACTGTGTATAGAAATACATACAGGAGTTAATTATTACACATTTAGGTACTGTACCAAATTGTGTGGCAATAGTTTTGCACTATTTTTTAATCTTTCATTTTAGATAGATTTGGAGACGCTGGGTACACTGCTTAGTTTTTGCTTCATAAATTTATGGTAGTTCTACATATTTAGCTAGCTAGCTAGCTTAGATTTTATGAACTTGTGGTCAAGAAGTTTTTGATCCAGCAAATTTATAGTTTAACCTGCTGTATGCAATCTCAGTATTTCATTGTAAACTAAAAAAACATTTTAAAATGTTTCGGTCTAGCAATGTAGACATTGCGTTTTCCCAAGACACTCCGGGTTTGAATTCCAGTTAGCTTTATGGTTTGCCGTCACTTGTCACCTAGCCAATATTAAAATTCTGGGTTTTAGGTCAGAATGGTCTCACAGCATGCTTGTTATGCCGGCTAGCTAGCTAGCTAACTACTGAATTGTATTCAAAACAGCGGTTACTACAAACGGAATCGTTCACAAATATATGGATGAAAATGCGTCCTGTAGTCATGAGTTAAATATGGAACGCCTATTCTACTGTCCTATTTGGACGATTCCTTATTTTGCCGGATGGTTGGCCTCCCTAAATGAAGTAACTAGAACTGTGATTCGTCATTGCCATCTATTGCGAAATTGAACATTGAAAAGGGGAGGGGACGTAACAATAATTCAAAATCGAAAGAATAATGTTGCTGTTTTAACTGCTTCAGAATGCTGGATTTTTTTAGCGCATTGATTTTATTGGAGTTGAAAGAATTTAGACCCGTTTTAACCCTCAATGGTGCCTCACTAAAGAATTAGCTCTAATTGACAGTTCTCATTACCACGCCCAGACAGTTTGGGTGAACTTTTAGTGGGAAATTTAGGCTTAGAAAAATATGTTTAAAAATACATTTAAATGACTGAATAATAAAATAATTATGCACATTTGTTTTGTTGTTACCTAAAGACAACTGGCAAGTGTCACATTCAAACACCATGTTAATCCTTTAAAATTTGTAACTGTCACTTGAAGAACCTTTTTGCTTTATTTGATTGGGACAAATGCAAATGCACATTGACATATCAAGTGCACACACTATCAGAAGTGTTGTTACATCTTGTGTCCAGCTGGTAAAAATTTACAACGTCCAAGGAAGGAAAAAGCAAAAGAAGAGAAAAATTGAAATATTAAATTAAAAGTTAAGATTTGTGGAATGTATATGTTCAGATTAAAGTTCCAACATGATTGGAGATAGTATTAAAAGACCTTTAGAATCTATAGTAATAAAGCACATTATTATGAATCCTGTTGTACAGCACTGGGAAGCTTGGTCACTTCAGGGTGTATGTTTACCCAGCATGAAAGGAAGCAAGGCACCATCTTTCCAATAAAAAAAGACCATGCTTAATTTCTAATAGTTTTGTGTGTGTTTTTTTTCTGAATAGAAAAAGACCTGAACACAAAATGTGTGGTGGAAATGGAGGGCAACCAGACATTACTGCACTCTGCCAGTGGGAACCTGGGCAAAGGAGACGCCAGGTAGGCAGGGGCATATGGGTAATGTAGGGGTGGGGATTTTTAGCAATGTGGATAGATGAACTTGGGTAACGTGCTGTGTTGGTGATATTTGAGGGACATGGGTATGCAGAGGGAAATGTGGGTAATGTAGCGGAGCATTAGGAGTGTTTTGCCTAAGGAATCAAAAAAAAACATTATTCAATTTAAAAAATACCCTACTGACAACCCTGCAGTTCTGAGGTTTTTTTCTGCAGCAACAGATTGAATTTAATCAACACTTGTATTGGGCTTAAATCTGTGTTAAATCTTGTGTTTAACACGCTCACATTGTAAGATGACTTGTAAGCTCTGTGATTTTGGTTTTGATCAAATTCGGCAGGAAGAGAGGGCAGGCCAGTTGCACCTTCTAATGTGGAAGATAGAGTGAGGGAGCAGTAGAAGAAAGGAAGAATGAGTTTGATTTAACACCCTCTGTTCTGCCACAAGTGCTGGCTCTTGGTTGGCGTGAGCATTGGGGCAGTGGGGGACATGCAGACGTCCGCACTGCCGCTTTCTCAGCCCCTGGGGTGGTGTGTTGGGGAATAACTCTCCCTTGTCTGACTAACTCTCCTTTCTGTTCCTTTGGTTACCACAGCAACAGTTGTGGAGGTCGGCCTTAGGTCAGCCATAGCCTCAGAATTTCATTCTGCCCAAAGAGGAGGAGAAAAAGAAAAGTATACTTTCGCTTTACCATCTGTCGGTTATAAACCTTTCATGTGACTTTTATGGGGACCAATGGGACCAAATGGGGGCCGGAGTAATTCTCTCTCCCCTTATCTTCCTCCCACTCGGTCCCTCTGTCCACATAATCAGACAAAAGAGCTAGGTGAATCGGGTAAACTTGGAACTGAAAGCCTAGAAGCCAAATGCTGCCCCCACAGGAGAAGGGTTTTAGTTGCGGCTTGTAAGGTTGTAATGACTGGAGGTTTGAATTGCTGCCATTCTCACAAACCTTCCTGCTCAACTGCTTCGAGGGCACATGCTCTTATCTGCTGTACTACTTGTGCCAGTGGCATTTCCTCCTCAGTGTTAGTTGTGCTTTTTATTTGGATGCCATGACGGGTCTATAGAAAATCGTGTGTAGCTTGGTAGTTGTATGTGCAAATTGATTAACTACCCCCCCAGCCCCCCAATATTACAAAACATGCCAAATAACCCCCCCTCCCAATAATACTCTATTTCTCTATTTGTTACAATGTTCTGTTAAAGGCAAAAGTGCATGCTCTTTCTTTCCATGATGGACTGACCATTAAGCATTGCGAATGATGTAATCAAATCCCTTCCCTCTCACTTTCAGTTGATTTCAGCAACATTTTGGTTAATTACATTTTTCTCTTTAGTGCTTTCTTGTATGTATTGCAGTGTTTTGGGATTTCTTGTTGTTAATATTATAGTGTTTTATATGATATTGTTCTATACTGTAGTTCCTGACGTTTGGTTATTTTTATCATTTTCTAGCAAAGCTGTACTTTAGTTTTGTTTAAATTGTAGTTAAAGCTATGCTTCAGCTTCATTGACTTGCAGTCATGGTTAACATTAGCTTATTTCTAACCGATCAAATGATATTTCTAAAATAAAATGTAACATGAATACTTATCTTTTCTAACTCCATGAAACATTTGAAAGCAATCTAAGATGGTGGCTCTCAAAATCCACTTTTTTGTGTGGAATGATATGGAATGACCCTGGATAAACATAGCTAACATGATTTTATTTGTGTGAGCATGAATACTGGGGTGGGGGACACATTGGGTCTGCTGATATTATTAAGGGAAAAAAAAGTTTTTACATATGCATGGCATGCAGACCAATTCAGAAGGGTGCATGGTGTTTCATTAAGATATATTATTGCATGGATTTTTTTTAGGTGTAACGCTGCTAAATTTAAGATAATATAGGATAATATAGATTTCTACTATAAGTGAGTGGCATATGGCACTTCCATGTGTCCCTAAAAGTTTTAATGACCAGGGTCACTTGACATTGTAAGATGAAAAACACAGGTTGCAATAATTTAGGAAAGGTTGGGTAGCATTGCTTTGGAATATACCTTATTTAATTTGTGTGAGCGAAGATAGCCAATATTGTTGGTTGTAACTTGGCCTCATTTTGATGTCAATACTTTAAGTAGCAGGCCTAGATTTTGCAAGTTTTAATTAAAGGCTTATAGACAGTGCTTTGTATGCATGAGTAGCTTGTATGTTGAAAACATGTTTTTGTTGAAATGCATTTTACTTGTAGACTGTTCCTTGCAGCCGGCAATTGTCCTATAGTACTTTTTTTTTTAAAGCTTCAAGCACTTGTTACTATTGCTACAGTTCTGCATGTTATTTCAGTAGTTTCCCACTGCTATGCATGAGACCTATTAATTTAATAAATTAATGTTAAAAACGCTGCTCATTTAATAACAAAATAACCAAGACAATTAAAAAAAAATACCATGACACTCTACAGTCAATATTTGGGACTAAATGTTGAATAAATATACGACCTTACCATTGGTTTTACGCATAGAGATGTCCCTCTTGAGACTGAGTGGTCATATATTGTCTTGGACAATCAGTTTGTGAGACGCGCATTTGTGACGTCTGGGTACCTTCCAAAATAGCTGTGCGTAATACCACACATGTTGTTTACGGTGTTGTCGCCCTTTTTAGTACAATCTGGCTTGATTGAGAATTCATTTATTCAGTAGGTGAGAGTATAAGCTTTCTAACGATGTATATAACATGTCTGATTTTGCTTTTGGAATAGCATTTTATAGGCGAACGTAACCGAAAATTTTCTTATCTGCCAGTGTCTAATTAAATAATACGGTAGGCTACTCTGCGCACAGCACACAGGTCGCAAGTTGATATTTAGGGGTCCAAGCAGCGAAGCTGGTGGAACCCTATTGTATCTGTTCGGATTATTATTATTATTATTATTATTATTATTTTTCTCCGCTAAAAGTGTCTGAGGCTCAGCAACCATAAGTCCTAGAGCAACCAAATTTGGCAGGTGGGTTTCTATGGCCCCCCACTACTCAGGCACTAAAAATCACCTATGTCGGCCAGATGGTGGCGCTATAACAAAGGGTAATGCGTAAAAGGCCATAACTCCCACACCATAAGTTAGATCAACACAAAACTTCATGGACCTATGCATCTGAAAGTGCTGTACAACTTTGTCATTGGGACCACCTATGTCCGCCATATTGTTTGCCCGCCATTTAGACTTTTTAGTTGGGGCGTGGAAGTTTTCTCCGCTAAAATGTCTGAGGCTCAGCAACCATAAGTTGTAGTCAAACCAAATTTGGTAGGTCGGTTCCTATGGCCCCCCACTACTCAGGCACTACAAATCACCTATGTCGGCCAGATGGTGGCGCTATAACAAAGGGTCATGTTTAAAAGGTCATAACTCCCACACCGTAAGTCAGATCAACACAAAACTTAATCGACTGATGCATCTGAATGTGCTCTACAACTCTAGTGGGACCACCTATGTCCGCCATATTGTTTGCCCTCCATTTGGACTTTTTCATTAGGTGGGGTGCGGAAAACCTGGAGCTCCAAATCTACATGTTACGACATCTAGTAAACTTCTTTACGGCAAGCGACATCCATGGCGACGCTAGTAATCCGACCCCATAGGGTCTAGTTTTTAGCAGTGAGGGGAAGGTCTGAGCGTCGCGGAAGCAATGGAAGACAGTGCCAGCCAGAGTGCATGCTAGGCTACCAAGAGTTAGTAAAAGCTTTTTGAGAGGATGTATTATTACTTTTCTTGAGCATGGATCCATTTGAAGACAATATCGGGTGAGTTCGTTTAGTCTTTGAATCCGTCATTATGCTGAGAGAAATCGTATTCGCAATTTAATCTCTACATTGACTGTAAGCTTTGGATTGTAACTAGTTAGCTGTTTCGTAGGTGACTTAACTCGTCTTAACTATTGCTTGTATTTTTGCATAGACTGCGTTGTTGCTGTTCTTGTTTGTGTTAGCGTTAATCAGTTTAACCTACAGGGTCCAAGTTGAACTATGCGGTTGTTCCCTGCACTTGGAACGGTAGGCTACTGCCCTGTAGGGTTTTCGACACACTTGTTCCTGGTTATGGTTATACACTTTGTTGTACATTGCTCTGGATAAGAGCGTCAGCCAAATGCCTGTAATGTAATGTAATGTAATATTTCGTAGCAACAAGATAAACCCGACATTAGCCCTAAAATATGCCGATACAGCAGTGACAACGCTTCTCACTGAATAACGAAATAAACGAGACAATTAAAAAAAAAATTATACCATGTCATTCTACAGTCAATATCTGGGACTAAACATTGAATAAATATACAATCTTACCATTGGTTTTACGCGTAGATGTCCCTTTTGCGAATGAGTGGTCATATAGTGTCTTGGACAATCCGTTTGTGAAATGTCGGCTACCTCCAAAAATAGCTGTGCGTAATACCACCCCTGTTGCTTACGGCGTTGTCGCCCTTTTTAGTGCAATTTGGCTTGATTGACAATTTATTTATTCCGTAGGTGAGAGTTATAAGCTTTCTAACGATGAATAACATGTCTGATTTTGCTTTTGGAATAGCGTTTTATAGGTCAGTGTAACCGAAAATTTTCTCATCTGCCAATGTCTAAATAAGTAAAACGGTAGGCTGCTCTGCGCGTAGGTCGCGACTTGATATCTCGTCTTTTGTTTCGTTTTTTCTCAATGTCGTATTTATTATTTGAAATGTGTACTTATGTGTTATTATTCTATCTGTCTCTGAGGCGCTCTGAAATGTGCATTCTCTGCTAAGCTGAGCAGTGGATTGGAATATGTGTCTGACGTACTGTTGCACGGTATACCGAAACTTCAGCACTTTTTCGGTACTTAAAAAAAAAATAAAATAAACGGTTCGCTATTAGAATATTCCGACGTTCGGTAGTTTTGTGTCAAATGTAAAAGCCAGGGAACTGTGTCTCCCGCATTACTGATTGAGAGGATGAAAAGTGTAATTTGTCAGAATCTTCGCTAGATGGCAGTAGCAACTAAGGTTGGCAAGTGAGGTGACCTGTGCTTGTGCATTCTTCGTGGTTGATACAGCGCAAGCTTGGACTTCAGTAGCAATAGCTGTTCTAACTTGTAAATATTTCATTATAGGAAGATGCTGTATTGTTATTGAAACATGCAGTTTTTAGATCTATTTTAAAGTCAAAGACCTGTTTAAAGATAATTTACTTTACAACTGTTTAATTTTTGAAATATATTTAATATAGTTTTCTACGGATTAGTGTTGTAACACTATAGGCCTATGCTTATTGATATGTTGAACAGGCTTCAACTTAAAGGTTGTTAATAAACCAGGTTTTTAATAATCCGTGAATTCGAAAATTAGGTCAACCCTTGTGGACATTACGTTTCTCATCTATTAAGGTAATTTCAGTATCGTTAGGTACCGAGTATTGAATCAGTATCGTTTCAGTATTAATTATTGTGAGACTAAACTTGGTATCGCTATCAAAGTCAAAATTTTGGTATCGTGACAACACTAGTGTGACGCCTTTTTTAGTTACAGCATGGAAGCGCTGCAGCTGTACATACACGCCGGGCCATATATGTGTTACGACATCCCATCTAAGTGTTACGACATAGTAAAGTCCTTTACGGGAAGCAGCCAGGACACATCCATGGCGACGCAACTAAGTCATCCGCCAGCGTCTCTTAGCGCAGAATTGGCCATAAGTCATCAATATTTTATACAATCATCATGATATTCAGTGGATATGTCGGGTGAAGGCATATGATCATGAGGAAAAAGCCATTTTAAAATTGCTCCATGGGGGCGCGATGGTGCCAATGCTTGGACCCCTCCCAACGCTGCTTGCGGCTTTAATTTATTATAAATTAGCTGCTCTCGCTAGCTGCAAATTACTCGGCAACCATTACGTTGTGTAAAAGACAAGCTGACCACTTTCATGTGACATGTCATGTTGGCCAATCAGAGAATTAACTATGGGCTGTGGAAAAAGCGTCATTTTGAGAAGGCAGTTTCCCTTCTAGTTCTTATACAGTTCATTGAGGTAGGCTGATTGGTGACTCTAAATTGCCCGTAGGTATGAGTGTGAGTGAATGGTGAGTAAATGGTGTGTGTGCCCTGCGATAGATTGGTGACCTGTCCAGGGTGTATTCCTACCTCTCGCCCAATGCACGCTGGAATAGGCTCCAGCACTCCCTGCGACCCTGCCCAGGATAAGCAAGTGTAAATGATGGATGGATGGACACTGAGGATTGCTTAGGCGGTCTATATAACGTTAATAATAATCACATCTGGGCCAGCCTTAAGCACAGTGGCAAGCTATTCAAAAAATGCAAATGTTCCTAAATTATTCTTAGTACAGGTCAACTGATAAATTAGTCTTAGTAGTTAACCCCTTAACCCCCTTGCGCACATGCCAAATCTGGCCAATCGTTGCCCATGTAGGGGGTACCCTATTTAAAGCTTTATACCTTCAGATGTGAGCATCACAGAGACTTAAAAAATGGCTTAAATGAAGCAAGACATTGGCACCATTTACGATTTATATTCATAATTTCGGAAGAAATTAGCTAAGTGCCACAAATGCAATTATATAGGCAAAAAATGTAAAATGAATTTGTTCTTTTTTTAGTTTGCAATGAAATAGTCAGAGATTGCATATATACAGCAGGTTAAACTATACATATCCTGGACCAAAAACTCCTTGGCTACAAGTGTGTAAAATCTAAGGGTGGATATGCAGAGCTTCTAAAGATCTATGAAGCAAAAAGTAAGCAGTGTACCCAGTGTTTCCAAATTTATCCAAAATGTCAAAATTATGCATTGCTATATATCAAAACTTAATCATGTATTTCACTACAAATCAACTGTTTTGACTCAAGAAACTCACTGTTGAATCATTTTCAAGTGCAAATTAGAATCTTTCCCTCAGTACAGTGGCCTAAAATGTCTAGGGGTCCTGAAACATCTAAAATCTCTCCAAAAATGAATAAAATGTTTTTTGTCCATTATAAAGCATATACATGTGCCACTTATGAAGGTTTAAGGTGAAACATTGATATCAGATTTTAAAAAAATAATGCTAAAACATTATCACACTGTGGTACAGTACCTAAATGTGTAAGCATTAACTGTTGTATGTTTTTCTGTACTATACAGTATGTGATGTTTTCTTGTATGGGGATGGGACGACATTAACAATATTCAACCGGCCACCAGGTTTTGGCAGCGTTCCAGTTGAGGTCACATTCGGTGCATTAAACACACACACAATTGGCAAACCAACAAACGCTTATGTTACAGTGTGAAATATCCTCATTATACAATACCACTAACCTATTAAAGACACTTAATTTCAAAAATAACCCATATAACCGAAATATTTTCAGCAGTAACACTTACATTTGGACAATGAAATCTCATCTGTGTTCAGTAGATAGAGACAGAGACAGAATGAATGCTGTGGTTCTCCAGTTCTTACTTAGTGCAGAAAACAGTATCTCATAAAAAAAACACGTTTTCAACGTACAAAAATGCCAAGTTACTCACACATACAAGACATACACCGTCTATAACTCATTCATTCAGACTGCCAAAATCCAGGCCTGCCATTGAAAGTATTGATATCAAATTGACGCCAAGTTACGGTACTACAAACAACATAGGCTATCCTGCCTCACCGAAATTAAATAAGATGTATTCCAAAGCAATGCTACCCAATATTTCCTCAATTCTTTCAAGTAAAACATGCTGTGACAAAGGGTGCGGTGGCGTAAGTGTAAAACGCATCAGAAACGCAGGTGAAATGTGGGCAGTGTATGTACTCACGGATTTGACGGCCATCCAACAAGCCTTGATTAACAAAAGAATCAGCAAGCCCATAGAGCTCCCTAGGTCGCAACTTGTGTACCCTTCTGTCCTGCTCCGTTGTCTGTTATTTCGTGGAGATGCACTTTTAGTGTTTGTAAGGTTTATAAGGCATTTTGATAGTCTTATCTGCAGGTAGGAATCCTCTTCGCTGTTTTGCTAAGCTAGAACTGGAAAACTTGATAGTGGAGAATAGGAACAGACGCATAGCCTATGTCCAGCAGGCTTTGCATATGAGAAAATAACAACAGTGTGAGAGAAATTAGGAGAAATGATGAAATTGCGTAGTTGAAACAATATGTTTTTAGCAGAATGGGCATGTAGGTGAAGGTTGACATGATCACAGACTATAGTGCAAAGTAAATGAAGTGACCATGAGCGAGCTTAGTTTCCTTATGGAGTGGTATATATAACAGTCTGTATAAAGCATTAGTCGTTAAAGTGGAGGGTTAAGTAACGTGTGAAATCTAATACACTGATGTGCTTTTCTCGTGTTCAGTACTAGTAGTTATAATTGAGTGAGTAATGATTTTAAATGTAATGTTTTAATGGGGAGTTGCAAAACGTACATATGTAGTAATTGTTTGTATGTGGCTGGATAGAGAACAGGGCGAGGTGACATGAATGTAGAAACGTGGCGTTTGCTGATAAGAAGGCTTTGTACGGTAGCCAAGTGAAGAAATATAGTTAGTAGAAATGGCAGAGTGGTGAACTGGTGTAACTTTTTAATAAAAGGAATACATTTGCCGTCATGAAATGCATACGGGTGGCCGTGAGTGAGTTTTGGTAAAGCAAATTAGTGTAAAAGATGAAATTATCTGCCTGAGGGCGAGGCGGGATTCAATCCTTCAACTGGAGGTTTACCAGTCTGTGACTTTGTTAGTGCAGCACCATGACATAGCTATGCAATGCATGAAATATCATTAGCAAACCTGTCTGTGGTTTTAAAGAAGAACACAGGCCAGTAAGCACAGAAGAGCTCCCGTTGAATCCATATGGCTTTGCAATATTGTAGCCGGTTAATAACTGAACGTGCAGACGGTATGTCATAATGCAGTGTATACGTTCGGTGAACGGCGGGTAGATATGGTGCAAAAGCAATAATTGAGAAGTAGTACACAATTATTAGTGAGGGTAAAAGCAGGTTAAAGAAACGTGTTCCTAGCTGGGCTTGAACCTAAGACCCCCATGTCCCCAAGACTATAACCTTGCCCACTAGGCCACAGGCAGACTAGCTGTTTAAACTGGAAATGTTTCAGAGTAAAAAGGTATGGATATTTTGCGTGTGTATGCGAGTTTTTGATTGGGTCGTGTAAGTGAAGATTTGGCTGATGTCAGTAAAATGTCCAATGGGGAGACATGTTGTTAGTAGGATAGGTGGCAGGGAAAAGAAGAATGAGAAGAAGAAGAAGGAGAAAATGCAAAATCCCCTTAGTTTGGGGATTTATTGTGTGGACATGTGAAGTTGTTTATGAATTCTGTCTGTTGAAATGGGGTCAGAATGTACAGAATTTAATGTTTTTAAGGCCTGAGTGTCTGTGGCGTTTGTGGTTATTTCTGTGGGGAACCCTGAAAAGTGCCATACTCTCGGTGCTGTATAGGTATGGGGCATGCCCCCGCCAAGGCGTAACTTGGCGGGATGGCATACTTGCCATCCCAATATCAGCTATGTCTATCAGCAAACATATGCCCTAGCCATGCTCAGGGATTAAAGTTCTCGGTCGCTACAACAGATTTCCGTCAATTGGATTCCAGAGAGGCCATGTATGAGAGCAGTGTAGATCCGAAGGGGGGAAAAAAGCGAGGGGAGGGGGGGTGTTACGGAACTTCGGAATCGCGCTACCAGGTGATAGGTAGCTGATTTGTATAGGCATACAATCTACTTGGATGTCGGTAATTATATACACTCACCGGCCACTTTATTAGGTACAACTTGGTAGTACCGGGCTAGCCCCACTGACGCTGCCGGAAGACTGGGCAGAGGTTACTAATTAAAGCCACAAGCTGAAAATCATACACTTCCTTTCTTGACAATATAATGATAATATGTATAATAACGAAACAAACTGAGACCATATAGCCCCACGGTGTACTGAAGCAGACTAATCAATTAATCAGGTCTCGGCGGACGCACATTCAACTTTAGTCTACACACAAGCCAACGTTAAATTAACACCAAAATATACATTTATAAACGTGTGACAAAATACCCCAAAACCCCCAAATTACGAGAGTCTTAATGTCCAGTAAGCAATAGAAATAGTTCAAATACGAATAAAGTTAATCAAGATTGCAATTAAAGTCAAAGTTTGTGATGAAGAAGGAGCAAGAAGCCGCCGTTCAAAAAGGCAATCTCACCACTCCGACGAACGAGAAGAAAGCAATCCTTCTGCAACCACCCACATCTTCCGACCGAGAATAATCCACAAGGAAAGTTTATTCCAGCAGCTAAGAATCGTGACAGTTTGCAATTAGATGAGCCCGAACGCCGTGTTCACCTGCATGCACACACTAATTTCCCCTCACCCCTAGCACTTGGCCTGTGAGGACGTCCTGTTTGTGGCACTGTCATGCAAAATAAACTGAAAACACATTATTAAACGAAAACACAAAGTTCAAGTATCCTTATGTTTCTAAAGATTTTCAAAATTAAACACACACACACACACACATATATATATGTACTTTTTTTCATTTAAAAATAAAAGTGTCTCTTTGACGCACTCCCGCGGTAATCCGCCGATTAATTTAGCCGCGGTTCTAGTGTTAAATAGGCTATTGGTGACCGGGACACCGTGAGCCCGGCGGCTGCATGAAACCGTGAGATGTAGAACGTAGGCTATTTGAGGTGAACAGACAGTTAATGACCCAAACGCAAATATTCATGTAGGCTTTCATAGATTGAAAACAGCATTGAAATTACGTCAAAGAAAACTGGCAATAGAAAAACTGTAGTGGATGCACCACCATGTCAATTTTGATATTTTTTGATATTTTGCTTCTATAACTTCTATAGTTTCATAAAATGAACAAACTAAAGGTAAATAATCGTTATAAATAGTTAATTTAGATGATAATATAACACCATCGTCAAGAACACGAAATAATAATAAGCTTATGATAGCATCTTTTATGATTAAATGCCTCTGCGGTTTTAAAACTGACCTGGTTGAATCATATATCTTTAAAAAGCTTGTTTCCTGGAGCTTATAGGCAGTATGACCATATGTGGCAAAAAAACCTTGTATTTGTGTGTTTATTCAACTGGTAACATTTCATTTTGATAAGAGTAAAGGAATTTTTTTTTCTATTAAGGGGTGGTGCCTCCCCTTAAAACGCTATTGGTCTCTAGCATTTAAATAAAGTGTACAGTGAGCCTCAAACCACCGTGCTGCTACCAGATATGCAGTAGATTGTTTCTCCTGATTAATTTTCCTGTTGAACGCAATGGAAAAAATATTGAGGAGAAACAATGCTTGTAGTATCTACTCAAATGCAGGAGTTTTTGTATTGCTTGTAGGACAACCTGAAAATAAGATATCCAGACTCTGATGATGTGGATGGGTCAGACATCAGGAAGTCATGGCATGCAAATGATATGCAACCAAATACAAAACATGACTCTCTTATTTGACGTTATGTTAATTTGTCTACTGTGTAAGTGAATTTCTTGCTAATTTTCTGACCAATGATTTGTTGTTAAAATCATTAAAAGCTTAATATTTTACCATTTTGGGCTTGGCCCATTTTTTTTTCCCAGGACTGTAGGTTAAAGCCTTGTTACAACTTAATGGCTGCATTAGAGAACAGCAGCAATGGTTATGTGTGGGGTGGTGCTGAAATCTCACTTGTTCAACAGGCGTCGAGGGCTAAGGGCGTGTACACACTATCCGCCCTTTTCTGAGCTGCCTCCGTGTTTTTTGTTTTTTTTACATGTAAACCTATGTGAAGCGACCGCACAGCGGAAAAAAGTAGCGCGGTATAATTTTTTAAAAATTCCTCTTGTTTATTTCAGTGTTCAGTGAGCAGCATTTTTCACAGCTGTACTGGCATACCTTTGGGTATTGTTGGGTTTATCTTGTTGCTATTATGGAATACAAACTTTTAAAAGAATGTTTTCATGTATGCCCAGATAGACACTATTGTCCAGTGTGTCATGCGTGTGGGGGTGTAGTTACAGATGAGACTGCAGGGAGGGGATACTTGGTAAATGCATGACCAGCGCGATAATGGTGGTGCTGCGAAACTCCGTATTCGGCATAGTTGTCCTGAATCGTATACTAATAAAGCTTGAACACTGAGTTTGTGTTTTCAACTCATAATTTTGTTGCAGGAGCACAGTTGAGCAATCTAGGCATGCTGACCATTAGGGGCATTGCATATACCCCACTTAAAACCCAGAACTTGTAGCCTATTATGATTTTATTTTATTTGTTTAAAATGTTTTTACCGTAGGTGCTTTAGAAATGGACAGCATGGGAGTTCACAAATTGTATTTAGAACCTGTTTTGTTCTGCCATTCTGAGATTAAGTGGGAGATGTTATTGAAGCATGCAAATGTGGGCCCATGTAGTTATAATTAATAGTGTATATGTTGGGCTAGTATATTTCTCATGAAAACATCTGACGTTGGGTGCTGAAGTTGGGTGCACACCGTTTTCTGTGTTTGTGTGTGTGTGAGACTGCTGACAATGCCGTCTGAACATGTACTAAATTAATACTTAATTTGTTTTTCATTCCTCCCCTAATGTCACTCCATCACAAATCATCAGGAGTCAGCCGAAGGTAAGGTCTGACCTACAGGCATGTCTCTTTTAATGGAAGCATTTCTCTTAATATTATAATATAATACAGTAATATTTCAGAATGTTTATTCTATGTACACAAAATGTTATTTTATGCTTTGTTTGCTTTTTTCGCTTTCAATGCATGGAATTTCTAATGTTTAGTCGCGGTACACTGAAAAAAATAAATGAAGCCGCGTTTCCACCCAAAGTACCCGGAACTTTTAGTCCCAGGAACTACTTTTCAAAAAGAATAGAGGTTCCTTAGCCCATTGTTGTCTGCGTTTCCACCGCGGTCTAAAGACCCGCGAAGATTAGGCAAATTAGTCCACTTACGTATGTAAAAGCGACGTCGTCATCGTTCCATCTGTCCTATGATTTCTTCTGTAACCCCATACTACCACCGAAGTAGCCTACATTATTTTCCAATAACCGGGACAGCCGGAGGGGTTTATTCCACTTATACAATGGGTTACCAACAATGACTATATATGGTTACTTTAGTATTTATTGATTTTTATCGACTTAATCACCTGAAATTGAAATATTCTTCCGCGGCTGTTTGGGCATATTATTTTACCGTTGTCAAGCAAAACTCTCGGTAGTTCAACTTGGACCGTTGTTATGCAACAAACAGAATATAAACGGTAAACGGTAAACGGACTGCGTTTATATAGCACTTTTATCCAAAGCGCTTTACAATTGATGCCTCTCATTCGCCAGAGCAGTTAGGGGTTAGGTGTCTTGCTCAAGGACACTTCAACATGCCCAGGGCGGGGTTTGAACCGGCAACCCTCCGACTGCCAGACAATCGCTCTTACCTCCTGAGCTATATCGCCCCCCCGGGCAGTATAACAGGGCAATATACAGATTGTAACTGTTTTATATATCCTCTCAAACACATTCATTATGTTTTTATGCAAACATTCACTTTCATGTCTTGACATCCGAGACGACAGAATGCATTCACATTCTACAAATAACTGGTAACAACAGCAGAAAACATGCACACGTCGTAAACAATTTGCTGTTGAATTGATTAATTCCACTCTTATCGTCATTTCCAATATAGGCTAGTCGCAAAATGACAAGAATAAATAGAATGACAACTCGGACGTGAAAATTTAAATTAATATTGCAGTGGTACAGCCACCGTTTGCTTTCCTTGAAAGTTACTGCTAGCGGAGCAGCAAAGTGTGCCCTCTGAGTGCGAGCCATGCACCATATAAATAGAGTCCATGTCTAGTCTTCCTGGTCTTTTTGTGGAATTGAAGAATCGCAGTGAAATTATGGCAGTCTGAAAAAACAAAAGGGACGATTACTAGAATTAACCTGTT
Organism: Anguilla japonica; assembly: GCA_025169545.1. Lineage (NCBI taxonomy): Eukaryota > Metazoa > Chordata > Actinopteri > Anguilliformes > Anguillidae > Anguilla > Anguilla japonica. Next base: position 39,201,376 of record CM045888.1, read on the forward strand.
ATTTTACCTTGACAAAAAGTGCAGAAGGTGATTTCTAGTTTGCTTTTACTGTATCCCCAATGTAAATTATGCGGAACTACCGCATACCTCACATAACTGTGTCAAACGTTTTGAGTCAATTATAACGGACTAACAAAGAAAATCCAGAAGAAAATATTCAGCAACCGAATTAAACCGTTTGAGTGTCTTGGTACGTAATATGCTATCCCAGCACGAATGCTTAACATTTTATAAAACGAATACTAAAGCAAGAAAAGAACAGAAGAGCACACGTTATAATCCTGAATCTTAATTTCTCATCTGTTCCAAGACATTGGCAGGCTATAACCAAAAGTAGGCTACTGCGAGGCAGTACAAGTTTTAATTCAAGTTATTATGAAAATAAATCGGTTTGCGGCCGCAGATTTTTAAAAATGGTGGTTGAAATAAAATACTGCGAGTAGTCGACCAGTCAGAAATATTCAGCGCTTGTGCCCCACCCCAAAAGTTCCAGTACTTTCGGAAAGTACTACCCCCCGAGCAGGGACTTTTTTGGGGGTAAAATAAAGTCCCCGGAACTTAATTTAGACCCTGGTTCCTGCGGTGGAAATGCAGTTCCTCAAAAGGTTCCTGGTTCCTGGGGAAAGTTCCTGCGGTGGAAACGCGGCTAAACTGTTAGGTAGCTACTCTAATTACAGCGTAGCAGTTTGAACTGGAATCAAAACAGTCTCCCCTCCTGCTCTCCTACAGGTTTTCGCCTATGATCACTGCTTCTGGTCAATGGACGAGTCTGAAACAGACAAGTTTGCTGGTTGGTTGTTTTTCATGTTCATCAATAACTAGTTAACGTTTCCTTGGGCAGCGAGGGCCTCAATCTGCAGGGAATCCCCTGCCTTTCCTCTAATCAGTTAGTTGCCTGCTGCAGATCCTCCTGTGCGATAATGATGCTGTTCAGCCGGTGATCTACAGAGCAACACCCAAAGAAGCGGTGTCTGGCTGCATGCATTTCAGAGGTTGTGTGGAGTTTATATCCTCAAAAAAAGCCGACAGCTACAACTGGGTGTTTCAGTAGAGTAATAAAAATGAATGCTAGATATGTGTATATATATATGGTTGAAGTTCACAGTGATGTCATACTGAATATGGCATGTAGAAAGTCTCACTTTAGTGGCAATAGCTTAAACTAGACTACATCCTGAAATAACCATTTTATTTAGATTAGACCTAATTGTTTAATATTTTTTAAAATTCCATGTAGCTGCTTTCAGTCATAATTGCAATTGGTGTCGTACCTTGTATGGCTAGTATGTTATGCAATGGCATACAATGCCTGCATTTCATCGCTGAATTTTTATGAAGACAGCTTTGCTATGATTTTGCATATTACTGCAGTTTTGAAGCAAATGAAATACTGTAGGTGGCTAGCTAGCTATCCATGACAGAAAACATACCGAGAGACTTTTTTTTTTAAAACCCAAAATCAAATGGAACTGTATACTGAGTTTCACAAGTGACAGTGAACCTAGCATAACACTGGTTTGCTCTTGTGAACATGGGATACTCAGCTGGCTAGCTAGCAACTTTGCAAACTAGATAACAACATAGAAATGGACAATTTGCTGGTTATGTGTTTATGTTGATGTCTTGATAGCCAAGCTTCTGTTATTGTTAGTCAGATATAAGGTTTGGTTGGTACCAACAGGCAGTGTGCATTCACAGCGTTAGTGTGCTAGTTAATTGTATTGTATATCGTTGGACTGACATCAGTTAGCAATAGAGGAGCTGCAAAGAGCCCTTTTTAGGAGCTGAGGTGTGTTTGGAGGTGAGTCCTGTATTTGTAAATCGTGGACAGCTGGTTTGTTTGTGTAACGCTGTCAGACAAACCTTAACTACCCACTGTACTGCCTTGGTTGCATCTCACATGAATATTAGATTAGTAATATTTGCTAACCGCTAGATTGCCAATGTTAATCTTCAATTTTGTGTAATCTAAAAAAAGAAAAGCTCACCAGCTGAGAGTTAGCCAGTGTACTTCCCGTTCCCATTATTAAACACTTGGATAAAAGAAATAAGATGGCTAAGAAGAAACCTAACATAAAACATTTCTTAACAAAAATGATGGTGTTGAAGTTAAAGATAACAAACGACAGAGTCAGGAGCTCCTTTTAATAATACGACCGGTCGGGAAGAGGTACAAGTACAGTCTTCGAAAAGTCCAATATATGAGTTTATATAGTTTTCAGAGACAAAGAACTGTCGTCCCAGCCTATGAGATTCATTTAATCACCATATGCAAAGATTCCATTACTAGCCAGTCATAAATTAGGATCAGGGAGTCTATACCAAGGCTGACCATGCAGGACTAGAGGTCCTCTAAACCCCTAAATCACTTGATAAAATACCACAGCTGGATTCTAGTTCCTCTAGCTTACATTGCAACAAGAACATGGCATAGGGTGAAACAGCGTACAGTTAGATATACAGCCTTTAAAAGTTTATCAAGTTACCATAAGATATTTGATATGTTATATAATTGCTTATATAACATTTTCTGTAAGTCAACTTTTTAATCATAACCCATCACTGGTAATTGTGCCTTTCTTTTTCTGGCCAAACTAAAAAGTAGGCTACATGGGTAACAGTCGGCTTTATAAAAGAAGCTTACCAATGGTATTAAAATTGCAGTGTTTACGTGTGTTGTGTTATTTTCTTTTTATGTAATTACTACGATTACCAGCACCGTGTTTAAAATTATGGTGTACATTTATTTTGTTTCTAGGTTGATGATAGGCTTTAAGGTTTATCAAAACATCATTTCACAGACAATTTATTGAAAAAATTGTTGCCAGGTGGTCCACCTTTGCATGTCACTAGCCTGGGCAGGCTACGTTTGTTGTTTCCTAGCCTACCTGATCGAATGTTACCTTTAACAAAAGTTACAATACAATATTTCATTGCACCAACAGCCATATTTATGATAACATAATGCATAAGACTGAGAAGAGGTAGAGGCTTAAAGGTTCAAATTCGTCCCGTTTCTTCCCTCGAGCTGTATGCGCGCACTCGGTTTTTTGTAAATGTAAAACCACTGAACTGTATAAGAACTAGAAGAGAAACATGGGCACGTGGTTCCATTCAATCCTATTAAAATCGATACTTCCGCTTGTGGCAACATCGCAAGATGGCAGCCGTGGCCCAGAAATAGTATTACTGATGAGTCTGCCATGCATTTCCTATGAGTGTTGTAGAAATTCATCAAACTCTCTTCAGCATGAATTAGGAGCCAAAAGCTTTCATTGTGGTAATCAATAGAAGCAGACTAACATTTCACATTTTTCCTTGATCAAAACATTTTCTAGGCTGAACAGAATAGAGAAAGACATGACCAAATATCATGATTCCGATTGCGCATTGAATTTTGATTGGTTAAGAACTAAATCAGTAAGATTTGTCCCGAGACAACCATAGCTCCCTTGTAGCTTTATGTTTGTCTCACAACCACAAAGATACAGCCACGGAACTGTGGGTAAATTATAGCTCGCTAGCTGCTTGTAAGCTAACAGTTGTGAAGCTTGCCAGCTTAGCTAGGTAGTGACTATTGGCTTTGTGTTATCTTATGCATAATAATTAAATAATTTCAAATGTTTTGATGTGAGTATTATTTCTAACAACATCTCTTGAGTGTTTTCAGACTTTGTAGAAAAAAAAAATTATTGGTGTGTTAACTGAAAAGTTACAGCTTCTAGCTTGTTAGCTATAGTTTTAGGCTGGTGCCAATCAACCGGTCACTTTGACCGGCACTTTGAGAAAATGTCAGGCTCCTCTTTCCTGTACTGGTCAAAATGACTGGTTGACATGGTATGACAACCAGTTTATGATACCGTAAACATGAACAATTTATTATATTGAAACGTGTTTATAGTGTCATAATATACTGAAGACGGTGTTCAAATTGTCGTTGAACACGGGGGAGCATTGTCGCCCTTGTTAACTGAAGTTGGAAAAGCCGACCCACAGGCAAGTCTGTACAAGGAAATGCATTGATTCCACAAAGGGAACAAAGCGGCTGCACTAATGTTCAATGTTATATCGCCAACTTGAAGTTGGGGGGGGGGGGTTGGCGTGTACGTAGAAGATGTTACTATCTGGGATTAGCCAATTGCCAGCATGCCTGCCTGGTAGTCTCTTTACTTTAGAATGCTCACGTCCTGCATCTCAACTTCCACAAGACATTGGTCTAGAATGCAGATCTAGAGGATACTACTTTGCATTAATTATCTATTTGTTGGCTATATACAGTGCCTTCAGAAAGTATTCAGACCCCTTCACTTTTTTCACATTTTGTTACATTACAGCCTTCCTACAGAAAATGGATTAAACTAATTTTTATTCTCATCAATCCACACACAATAACCCATAATGACAAAGAGAAAACAGGTTTTTAGAAATTTTTGCAAATTTATTAAAAATAAAAAACTGAAAGATCACATTTACATATGTATTCACACCCTTTACGCAGTGCTTTGTTGAGTCACCTTTGGCAGCGATCACAGCCTCTTCTTAGGTATGACGTTACAAGCTTGACACATTTGGGGTATTTGGGGTATTTTTCCCAGTCTTCTCTGCAGATCCTCTCAAGCTCTGTCAGATTGGATAGGGAGCATTGCTGCACAGCGATTTCCCTCGATCCTGACTAGCCTCCCAGTTCCTGCTGCTGAAAAACATCCCCACAGCATGATATTGCCACCACTATGCTTCACCGTAGGGATGGTATTGGCTAGGTGATAAGTGGTGCCTGGTTTCCTTCAGACATGAGGCTTGGCATTGTGGCCAAAAAGTTCAATCTTGGTTTCATCAGACCAGAGAATCTTGTTTCCCATGGTCTGAGAGTCCTTTAGGTGCCTTTTTGGCAAACTCCAAGCGGGCTGTCATGTGGCTTTTACTGAGGAGTGGCTTCCGTCTGGCCACTCTACCATAAAGGCCTGATTGGTGGAGTGCTGCAGAGATGGTTCTCCTTCTGGAAGGTTCTCCCATCTTCACAGAGGAACTCTGGAGCTCTGTCAGAGTGGCTATTGGGTTCTTGGTCATCTCCCTGACCAAGGCCCTTCTCCTCCCGATTGCTCAGTTTGGTCAGGCGGCCAGCTCTAGGAAGAGTCCTAGTGATTCCAAACTTTTTCCATTTAGGAATTATGGAGTCCGCTGTGTTCTTTGGGACCTTCAATGCTGCAGAAATGTTTTTGTACCCTTCCCCAGATCTGTACCTCGACTCCATCCTGTCTCGGAAGTCTATAGACAATTCCTTTGACTTCATGGCTTGGGTTTTGCTCTGACATGCACTGAAAACTGTGGGACCTTATATAGACAGGTGTGTGCCTTTCCAAATCATGTCCAATCAATTGAATTTATCACAGGTGGACTCTAATCAAGTTGTAAAAACATCTCAAGTATGATCAATGGAAACAGGATGCACCTGAGCTCAATTTTGAGTGTCATAGCAAAGGTTCTGAATACTTATGTAAATGTGATACTTTAGTTTATTATTTTTAATAAATTTGCAAACATTTCTAAAAACCTGTTTTTGCTTTGTCATTATGGTGTATTGTGTGTAGATTGATGAGAATAAAAATGAATGTAATCAATTTTAGAACTGGCTGAATAAAGGTTGTTACGTAACAGAATGTGGAAAAAGTGAAGGGGTCTGAATACTTTCCGAAGGCACTGTTGATGTGAATGTGGTTACAATGCTTTAAAACATTATTTCCACCGTGAAGTTAGCAAAGCAGTCAGACCTAACCCTAACCCTAACACTAACTGTCGCCGGATATGTAAATTACGTTTGGAAGTGATATTGTGGATGTTTGCAGTGCCATATGATTAATTATCGGCTGGCCAAGATTGATACAGTAGCGTGTTCTCTGATGTTACTCACTACATTTACAGTGCCAGTCAATAGTTTGGACACACCTGCTTAAACCATTTTTTTCATGATTAATAATGCTTTAAACTGTATAAACCTGTCTATGAACACTTAATGTTTTATTATATGATGTCTGTAGTTATATAAGCAGATAATCATGAATTACATTCAAAAGTGAATTGCATTCAAAAGTTTAATTTTTAAATGAAAATGGAAATCTTGGAAGCTCATTTGGGGGGGGGGTGCACTGTTTTGTTATTTAAATATTTTGGTACATACTGGTGTTCATGATGACATCTCTCTTAACAGGTGCTCCAGGACCTGTAGAATTTTTCATATTTAAAAAAAAATAAAGACCACCTGCCATATTTCAAAATGCATGGGATTTATTCTTACATCAGTTTCACCCTTCTACCCTCTATTGGAAGTATATGGTACTGCATGTGGTGAAAATGATGAAATAAGCAGGTGTGTCCAAACGTTTGACTGGTACTGTACATCAATATGAATGGAATGAAGGTGTTACAATGTTCTGTCAATTTAAAGCAACTAACAATAGCTACACGCTTACTATGTACTGTACTGGTTGGCTACATCATTTCTGGCAGCAAGTTGTAAAAGCTATATTCCGACTGATGGAATGTTATGTTGATTATAAAAATGTAATTATTTAAAGCCGATGAATGTTAATCAAGTTCAAGTACTGTTTTAAGATGAGTGTTGACACCAGATGTTCATGTATTTTGGATTGTTTTTGGTGTAGAAATTTTTTTTTTTTGCTAGGTTAACTTTCCTTCACCACCAAGATTTTAGTTGAATAAGATCTCTAAATCTGACATAGCATGCGGTGCCATATTTTTTACTGCAAAATTAGTGTGATTCCAACCACTTAAAGGGGAATTGCCCTTTATAACACTTCTGGGCTCATTTTACATTACATTACATTAAATTTATTTGGCAGACGCTTTTATCCAAAGCAACGTACAAAAAGTGCATTTCATGGTCATAGACAACTGCTAAACACAGGTTCAGTAAGGTACAATACTTATTTTGTACAGCTGTTTCTAGCCAAGAACACAGTTTAGTTCACACAGTGAACACTATTCAGACCTAGCCTCTGCAAAGCCAACTAGGCAGAAGAATAAGCTACAGTATTAGGACAAATACAAATTACCAAAAAGTGCTGGGATGGGGCAACATGTAACAAGTGTCCGGAAATAAAAGGGGGGGGGGGGGGGGCGGATTTAGAGTGAAATATACAGCGTGGTGGTGGTTAGTCTAGGTTAGTCTGAAGAGATGAGTCTTCAAGCCACGGCGGAAGATGGGTAGTGAGGGGGAGGTTCGGAGAGGGACGGGAAGTTCGTTCCACCACTGGGGAGCTAGGGTGGAGAAGCTCTGTGATCCCTTTGGGCGGGTGGGAGGGGTTACAAGGCGCCCTGCTGCCGCAGAGTGGAGTGGTGGAGCAGGCACATAGAATCAAGTCATGTCCTGCAAGTAGATGGGGGCTGTCCTGTTGGCAGCAGTGTAGGCAAGGGTCAGAGCTTTGAACCGGATCCTGGCAGCGACCAGTAGCCAGTGGAGTGATCGCAGCAGAGGAGTGACGTGGGAGAATTTGGGAAGGTTGTAGATGAGTCGGGCAGCGGCATTCTGAATCATCTGTAGTGGCTGTGTGGCACAAGCTGGCAGGCTTGCAAGGAGAGAGTTGCAGTAATCAAGGCGAGAAGTCACCGTAGCCTGGACGAGCAGCTAACTCACACCTACCCAGAGGTTTGTGTGCATCCCAGACATTTTTTAGGTTGCTTGCTTCAATATTTAGATATTTGTAGATTTTTGATTCCCATGTGAGCAAACCTCCCCCCCATCCAATAGAAGCCCATTCAACATCAGACTCCACGTTAGACTCATTGTAAACACACGTCCCTGCTGCTCATGACTGATATTGTCCTTCTAATGAATTTGTCGCCCTTCATTTTTCGATTAGTTATTTCATTTTAAATTTCTAACGTTAGAAACAAAGACCTATTTTTTTAGCGGAAGTCCACATAGTAGTACAGTTTCCAGTTTTTTCTTCTGCTTCGATTTCATTTCACGGCAAAATCGAGAAGAAGCGAAGCAAAACATTTTGTTAAGGCTCATGCAGATATTGGCAGACTATGTCATAAAAGTTCTAGGCATCATTTTGATTGTCACTCTTGCAAACTTCATTCATGTGTCAGAGATGTAACATTACAGTCTTGTAGTTTAGCTGATGCGCCAAGCCCTATACCTCTGTGTTCAAAACAGGATTTTACGATAACGTTACTCTCAGCGAAGACACATGCATAGACTACCCCACATGAACACCAGTCGTCAAAACTAGGATTTCCATTCGCTAACGATAACGTTATGCTATCCACTGACATTACTACGGTATATAGCCAACACACTTACATTTCCGAGAGAGTCCCGTTTGGATCATCTGGTGTGGAATGTCGTTTCCAATTGATCCTTGGCATTCGGAATAAAGTCTCCCAAGACTCCGGGGTTGGTGACAGCCGCGAAATCAGAGTGCCTTGTTGCTAGGGTTGCCACCCGTCTCGTGTAATACAGGATCATCCCGGATTTCAAAGTTAAATGCTACGTCCTGTATTGATTCAATAGGGGATGCAGTTTGTCCCGTATTTTCGTGCACGTCGTTTCATATATAACACTAAGTCTTCAACATGCTGAGAATAACATTCAAACCAGTTTTACAAGCGGAGTTGAGAAGAGTAATTTTACTGGTGGTGACTGTGAGCTCCAGGCAGATAGGCTCAGCCTCTGCGCGCTGCTGCGTGAGAGTGCACGTTACGTCAGTGTCATCATCACTGCCTCACTGATTGCCTCAGGACGTGAAGTGCCTCGCTGTTTTTAATATTTTCACGATGTCTGCAAGTGCACACCGGGTAGAAAAAAAAATTCACACCCCAAATCAGCCTGCAAATTAGCCAGCTCTTCTTCTGTGTATTCCAGCTAAAATCGATAGGGAACAACAATCCCATGATCAAAAACAAAATGTTCTTCGTCCTCATTTTCGGTTTCGCTAGCTAGTAGTAATACAACACTACTTCTACGACCAACCTAGTGTTATTGTCTGCAGGTACACCCACATCAGAAGTCGCACAATGTTCGAGGCATGACAATTTTGTTTTTCTCCATTTTTATTATATTGTTACTACTTTTGTTCATTTATTCACTCTTATTTCTTTTTTGTTTTTCGTGCCTAATGAGGACTTGGAAGATATATGAAGCTATCACGCAAAGTAACCTAGTCTATTTCTATCTTATACTAATTGTCTGATTTTTCAAGCTTTAATAGATATTATTATTGTTATTGTTTTTATTATTGTTATTGTTATTATTGTTATTATTAATACCAAACTTTAATATATTATTAATACCAAGTTTTAATATATAGATTACTATTAATACCAAGCTTTAATAGATATCTTATTATTAATACTAACCTTTAATATTTTTATTTGTTGTTATTGTTTATTATTATTGTTATGGTTATTATTGGTGATCATAATAATCATAATAATAATATACAAAGTTTTAATATATATCCTATTATTAATACCATGTTTGAATATATAAATCATTATTAACACTAAGCTTTAATTTATATCAATTATGAATATCAAGCTTTAATAGATATACTATTATCAATATCATATTTTAATATATATTCTGTTATTAATATTAGGTACTTCTTATCTAGCCTTGGACAACCTATGCTGACATACTGAATTAAAGGGACAGGATCGATACTTAGGACAATCTAATTTTGTCTGTTCCTGTGGACTTTTTACCGATTTGGCTTAATATTATGCTATTATAATGCACATGGGGTGGTAGAGTTTAGTAGTGATGACGACTGCGATGAAGATGATGACATGGTAATGGTAATGTTTACAATTTGTTGTTGTTATTATTGTTGCTATTATTATTTACTACCAGCTACTATAGCATATTGTTGTTGTCGTTGTTATTATTATTATTATCATTATTCTTTAATCTTGTTTACTTTATTTTATTTATCTTGTTTGTATTATTTTTATGATTGTCTAATGTCATAATGGTACTGGTGTTTGGTATTATTGTGTGATGATAATGATAATAATATTAGTATTGTTGTCATCTTCGTCGTCATCATTGTCATCATTATTTTAATATTACGGGCTTCTTCAGATTAAATCATTCTACAGTCTTTATTTAGTCCATCATATGATGTACCTGTGGGTGGCGGTGTTCTGGTCAGTTTAAAAAAAAAAAATCTTTTGGCATGATGGGGCAATGCGCTTACCAATGGAAAATTATGTACAATACAAGGAAAATGTATAATGGAATTTATTTGAGAATTGGGAGGTTGTCACATAGTTAATTCAGATGGCACAGACATTTGTCTACCTGGCGCTGCCCAACAATGTTGCACCGGGAGTTGACCGGTCCATCGCCACCCTATGGGACTTTAGGATAGTTATGCAGGGTGGGGAGGATTTGCTGGGAGGGACACCAATCACCGTTATATTTATTTACTTTTTTATTCCTATTTTTGGGTTGGGTTACTTTGGGCGTGGACCAAGGGGTGGTACTTATTGTGGGTCTTTTTTTTTTTGTTTTGAATTAACAAAGAAATGAATATTTCATCTCTACTCCTCTAAAATGAAATGTCCTCATTAACAATATTTTCATGGAACCTTAAAGGTCTTAACAGTGCTATTAAACGGGCTAGCTGTCTGGACATTTTAGCAAGAAATCGAATTGAGATTGCCATGTTACAAGAAACTCACTTACGTGAAAGATATGTACATAGATTAGAAAATCACTGTGATGAAGTAGCTTCTTTCGCCTCACCCCCAAACAAAACTAAGGGAGTTGCTACAAAGCATTATGTTTCCCACATATAAAGTTTCTGTTTGAATTTGAGCAGGCTCCTCTTTGTTGTGATGATGAGTCTATTTTAATGGATAAATCCCTGTAGCCTCATTGATATTTTTTCTGTCAACTGAGGGTTCACCCCAACAAACTGACGGGGTATACAGACTTAATAGAGTCCAACCGAAAGCGAAAATCCTCCTCTTCTGACGAACCTCCTGTGTATTGTTTTATTGTATTATTGTTTTAAGGGATATGATTTAGGCCATATTTGAATTTGCACATGGCTATTTTATATTTGGTTTATTTCTATTGGACAAGCATTTACAATTTTATATTTTGGACATTTAGATTTTTACGTTCATCTTGCTCTTCTTATTTCAACATTAAATCAGATTATGTGAAGTAACTCAGTACTTGAGTAGTCTTTTCACGAGATACTTTCTTACTCTTACTCAAGTAATTATTTGGATGACTACTTTTACTTCTACTTGAGTCATTATTATTTTAAAGTAACAATACTTTTACTTGAGTACAGGTTTTGGCTACTCTACCCACCTCTGATCTCAAGTTATAAAATAAATTGGTCCAAGTCATCGTTAATGTACCTTAAAATCCTTTCCAAAGATATCCCCACTCATGAGATACCTACTGTATCTCACTTTAAATATTTGGGCATAGATATATTTCCTTCTATTGAAAAAATTGTATCGGTAAATTATAATAGAACTCTTAAGTCAATCCTAGATGAGCTCACAATATACCTGTCTCTTTATCTGGAAGATTCTCTATTATTAAAATGTATATATTACCTGGAGTTAGTTTTTGTAGTTCTATGATTCCCATTACTCCACCTAGTGGTTACTGGGATAAGTTGCATAGAAGTATATCAAAATTCATATGGAAAGGTATGTGAGCTCATATAAAACTATCAACTTTGCAGAATGGAAAACAATCTGGTGGACTTGCTGTACCAAATTTTAAACTGTATTTTCAAGCTTTATCATTTCGTCCTTTAGCAAGTTGGTTTGATTCAGATTGTGAGGCCCCCTGGATAAACATGGAGAGAAATATGGTTGCTCCTACCCCCCTACAGGACATACTTTTCATAGATATCTCATGGAAACAGTGTAGATTACATTTTGGCCCAATAATTGCTCATGCAGTATCAATCTGGCGTAAATACGAAAAACTACTTAATTGGGATACTAAGTGGCATGCCCAGACTCCCTTATTCCACAATCTCTCATTACGTAAAGGAGGCCTCTGTTTTGTGGCTCATCAGTGGGTAAATGGTAAAATGGACTGCATTTTATATAGCGCTTTTATCCAAAGCGCTTTACAATTCATGCCTCGCATTCACCAGAGCAATTAGGGGTTAGGTGTCTTGCTCAGGGACACTTCGACATGCCCAGGGCGGGGGATCGAAACGGCAACCCTCCGATTGCCAGACAAACGCTCTTACCTCCTGGGCTATGTCGCCCCCAGTGGGCCAATTCTGGTATACATGCACTGAGCAATGTCATGGATGGTCATGGTTTAAGAACGTTTTCAGATCTGAAAGAAACTTATAACTTACCGGGTACTTCGTTTTTCTTGTATTTACAACTTCGGTCTGCTATGCGGGCCTATGGGGTTCCATGCTCTCAACCACCCATTCACCCCTTAGTTACTTTCATTTTAAAAAATCAGGTTTACCCAAAGGAAAAGTCTCCATAATATATAAAGATGTATTACAAAGATCTTCATCCTCATTGCCTGTCATTCAAGCTTGGAATACTGATTTTGGCATACAGCAACATATCAACTGGGTCAAAGTTTGGGGAAATATTAGCATGGCATCCCGAAACCCAAATCATCAGCTGATCCACTTCAATTTTGTTCACAGAACTAATCTAACTCCCCAGAAACGCTATAGAATGAAACTAACTAACTGACCAAATTGCTTATTCTGTTCCTTAAATGTAACTGGTACCTTCCTACACATGATGTGTTAAATGCTTTTGGGAACAGGTTACTAAACACTTATCCAAAGTACTACAAATAAATGTTCCTTGTTGTCCAAAATTGATGCTCCTTAATGATGATGATGTATTAATTTTAAATGCATTCCAAAGACGTTTCTGGCTAGCAGGAAGCACAGCGGCAAAAAAAAATGTTGGCACTCAGATGGCAATCTCCACACACTCTTCCATTTAACCAGTGAAAACTGTTATTACAAGATGTTGTATCAATGGAACTTTCTACAGCAAGATTAAATGGCGCTAATTACCAGACAATAGAGAGTTGGAATTCCATTCTAGATCAAGATAAGTCCTTTACCTTATAAAGTAAGGATCTCTAACTTATGAATACGATGCACAATTTAATTTTTTTTATTTTTTATTTTTCATTTATTTATTTTTTTCTTCAACGGTGGTTGGTGGTGGGATACAGGGGTTGAAGGGAAGGGATAAGGGGTTGGTGATTTGATATGATTGAAGAGTAAGGAGGGGGGGTTGCCACTCATCTGGGAGGGATAAGGATGAGTGGCAACCCCCCCTCCTTACTCTTCAATCGTATCAAATCACCAACCCCTTATCACCTTCCCTTCAACCCCTGTATCCCACCACCAACCACCGTTGAAGAAAAAAATAAATAAATAGAGGGAGGGGGATAATGGGTATGTGTATATGTATGAGTATAGGCATGTCTGGGATGCACACAAAACTCCGGGTAGGTGTGAAAATGAGCCCAGAAGTGTTATAAAGTGCAATTCCCCTTTTAAAAAAACCAGTACAACCAGTGTTGTTTTTGTCAACTAAGATTGACAAAAAATTTTGTCAACCCCCATGATTTTTTATGACAATGAAGACAATAATGTGACAGAAATGCCTTTTTGAAATAATGACTAATTCATTTAGCATTTTAAATTCAGAAAATATGATACAACGAAAACAGACCCTGATGATTTTTGTTGCAGTTCCTTTGTAGCGCATATAAGTATATTACAACCAGGGCTTGACATTAACACCCGCCACCAGCCAAATGCGCATAGAATTTGGCAGTGGTGTGTATATTTATTCAATATTTAGTCCCAGATATTGACTGTAGAATGACATGGTAGATATGATTTTTTAAAACTTTGTCTCGTTTATTTCGTTATTCAGTGAGCAGCATTTTCACTGCTGTATTGGCATATCTTAGGGCTAATGTCGGGTTTATCTTGGTGCTGTGATGGAATACGATTTTTGAGTGGTGAAAGAATTTTTTTATGAATGCCCAGGTAGGCAATATTGCCATTATGTCAAATAGCGTTTGTTTTTTTTATTATCGAAACTCGAACCGCAGACTCTGCATATCTCGGTGATAAACTTTGATGGTGTGGTCGGTGCTCTGAAGTTAACATTAGCCATTTTCCGCAAATAGTGGCGAACTGATGCGGGTCTGTGGAAAAGTTTGCCCCCGGTAATGTTGTCCGGTGCACGTTTCAGATTATGCCTGGCCAAAATCGTCACCACGTTTGGAGCGCCGCCCCTCTGCACTCTGATTGGTTATGCCTAGAACGTCAAAGCATCGGCCAGGCTCTGTTGAACGAAGTGAAAAAAGAGACTGGCTCGTGAAGCTGATGAAACTAAAACAAAGCGTTTCCGTTTTTAACTCGTACTTTGGTTGCAGTAGCACTGAATGTATGAGTTAAGCAATCTCAGCACTCCGGCGTGCCGACCACTAGGGCCTTTGCGCTAAGGGGTTTTAAAATGAGTGTATTTAGCAACTACAAGGACAAAAGATATTAAAAAGCTCTCCCTACTAATGGTAATTTAATAAACATGAATAGACAACACTTGCGGTGGTTTTGCCTTTTCTGGCGGTCCATCATCCAGAATCCTCTTCGGGTGCTCGTGCGTAGCGCTAGTGCTGTGTGGTATGCCATCAAAACTTTGCAAAGTGTAGAAACCACCTTTTTGTTTTGTGATAATTTGAAGTACTCCCATACTTTCGAAGCCTTGGATCTTTGGAAACTTTTACACTGAACCTCTTTTGCAATCGAGTCGGACTCTGCTGCAGCCGCCCCGATTTTTAAAAAACTGTAGCGTTAACTGGAGCCGACCAATGACTGCAGCCAAAAACGACTGATGTCATGCATGCAGCAATTACGTAGTGATATTGAAGAAAAACATTTGTTATAATGAATTGAAGCGTTTTAGAAATCAAAAAGGTAAATTCATAAAAATAAAAAAAACGATGCGTCTGTTTAAAATACGCATTTTCAGCGTCAACTTCATCAATTACGTTGACTAATCGCGGCAGCCCTAGTGCAAATCCCATTGGCTATGTCCTTTGCAGTCTTGCTCTTGCTTCTCAGTGGGAGAAGGTGAAACTCGGCTGAAATCATCCGAACACGGCACCGCATACAGGAGTTTGTACAGCCTTTATTTGTTGTGGCTTCAAAGTGTTCATTTAGTGACACTCTACAACAGTAGAGAGCGCAGAATCAGATTCTTCAGTTCTTATTGGAAACCCACTATTGACAATTACTGCAACACCAAACAGAGAAAACAACAATGGTTGTAGCATGAACTTCGACCACAGACAGTTCATGATTTCTTTTTTTTTTTTCTCACTTAAGTTTTTATTGAGTTTTCAAAGATATAACAGCACATCAACATCAACACAAAAAATAATACAGTAAGATACACAAACAAAAAAAAAAGTAAAATAAAAATTAACAATATATAGTTGTCTGAAAATATTTCAATATTCACACACATATATTTTAATTAGGTATACATTTAGTCGGTGTCATGTCTCACATAAATGTTCCGTTTTTCCCAGTTCTTTTTAAATGTATCCTCTTTGACTCTCAAAAGGTATGTGAACTTTTCCATAACAAAAATGTCTTGGACAATTTCCAGCCACTGTTCCTGTTTTGGAGTGTTTACATTTAGCCTATTTCTGGTAACGGCTTTCTTACTTGCTGCAAGTAAAACTTTAATCAAGTAGAAATCTTCTCTCATCACAACATCACAAATGTTCCCAAGATACATCACAGAGCATGTATTTGGGATTTCATATCCCAAAATATTTTTAACTGCATTAACATTCTTCCAATATAGCCTTATCTTTGTACAATTCCAGAAAATATGTGAGTGATCAGCCTCCGTGCTCCCACACAGCCTCCAGCAGTGTTGTTGTGCGACAAGTTGCCTGCTTTTTATTTTGGGTGTTATGAAAAAGCGAGTCAAATTCTTCCAGCAGAATTCCCTCTATACTAGTGAATTTGTGGATTTACATTGTGTCTCACACATTTGATACCATTCTTCCTATGTTATTTGAATCTTTAACTCTGCTTCCCATTTTGCTTTTATGTAGAGCATTGATTCCCCCCTGCTTCCCCCCAAAACTTGGTAGAAAGCAGAGATAACCCGAGGCCCCTACTGTTTGTATGCATCCACAATCACCCCAATCGCATTATTTGAAGTCTCATCTGGATCCGACCTTATCTCTTTTGTAAAGTAGTCTCTTAACTGCAAGTATCTAAAGAAATCTTTGTTTTCTAGATCATAATTTGCCTTTAAATCTTGGAAGCTCATAAAGTCACCATTTTCTTAGTCATATGCAAACCATCTCAGTGTGCGAACCTCTCTCTTTAATTTGTATTTTTCTACTATTCCATATTTATAGCGTAAATGCTACTATTGGATCCATAACATGTCTGAAGCCCCTATCAAATATTTGTCTCCCACCAAGATCTGGATCTGGTAACCCTGTACCTCCCTTTCCATTTCTTTCCATCGGGACTCATAATCAGGTCTACACCAACAGGCCAGAGGTCTGAGTTGAGTTGCATAAAAATATTCCCTAAGATTTGGTGAAGCCATTCCCCCCCCTTACTTTTAGGCAGTTGAAGTGTCTTAAATTTTATTCTTGGCTTTTTGCTATTCCAAATGAATCTAGAGACCATCTTATCCCAGGCTATGAATTTGTTTTGGGGAACATTAATTGGGAGAGATTGGAATAAATATAGTAGCTTAGGTAGGATATTTTTTTTAACCGTTTGTATTCTGGCGCTGAAGTCTAAAGGGAGGGTAGACCACCTTTCAGCATCCTTTTGGATGTTTTCATCAGTTTTGTTATAATTGGTTTCAAACATGTTGGAAAATATTTTGGTTATAGTTACACCAAGATACTTCATTGTTTTAGAATTCCATTTCAGATTATATGCATCTCTGATTTGTTGGGATGGAGAAAAATTAAATGAAACAATTTGTGTTTTTGTTATATTCAGTTTATACCCTGAGTAGTGTTCAAGTAGGTTCGGGAGACATACATCTGGTTGTTCGAAAAAATAATAACATCATCTGCAAAAAGTCCAATGATATGTTCTTTCCCCCCTATATTGACACCCTGCAGTTCTTCACTCTGCCTTATTGCTTGCGCTAAGGGTTCACCATATAAATCAAAGAGAGTAGGAGAAAGACAACAGCCCTGTCTTGAACCTCTCTCCAACTGAATCCTATTAGACAGGTTTCCATTTACCTTAATCCTAGCTGTAGGCTCATGATAGATAGTTTTAATACACCGAATTTAATTTTCATTGAAACCAATCTCTTCATATAAAAATACCCAACTAACACTATCAAACGCTTTTTCTGCATCCAAACTAACCAGAACCATACTTGTACCCTTTTTTTGAGCATTGTCTACAATATGGAGAGTTCTTCTAATATTGTCCTGTGTTTGGCGCCCTCTAATAAATCCAATTAGATCGTCATTGATCAGGTCTGGTACAAAAGTCTCAAATCTTTGGCAAATGATAAAGGTAAATAGATAGAGGTAAAAAGCTTGTAATCTACATTTAAAAGTGAAATTGGCCTAAAATTTGTACATTGTTCTTTGTCTTTGCCTTTCTTAGGTAAAATGGAAATGATTGCTTCCTTCCATGATGGGGGAGCCCTACCCTCTTTAAGGGTCCAGTTAAAACAGGACAAAAGCAGAGGTGTTAGCTCCTTCTTGAAGGCCTTATACCATTCTGATGGAAACCCATCACTGCCTGGTGATTTACTGGCCTTTAGTCTATTGATTGCAGCTTCCCGTTCAGTTCCTCAACTGTAAATTGTGACGTAATGTTGTCATTCTTTTTCTCACCAATAGATGGCAGGTCGAGTGAGTTAAGAAAACGTCTTGTTTTTTCATCAGCTGATGGTGGTTTAGAGTTTCTTATAGTACCCTTCAAATATTCTTTCTGTCTCATCTGGCTCATGTAGCCTAATAATTGGTTGGTTTTGAGGGTCCCTTATTTTATGAATTCAATTACAGGCATCTGGCCAGGAGTCTAGTTGCTTTTAGACCTGACCCCATAAGTATGCTTTACAAATCTTGCCCTTTTTTCTATATCTCCCCTGAGAATTTCATGTTTCCTTACTTTGTTGTAATACCAACCAATCCTCTGTGTTTATGGTTTTTCTCTAGTTCTCTCAGTTTTTCTACTTTGTGTTTGTATGTGGCTAGCCGAGCCTTTTTTATTGATGTTGTCAGGGCGATCAGCTTTCCACGAGTAACTGCCTTCATAGCATCCCACAGTATTACTGGGTCTACATCTCCATTATCATTATCTTTTATATACCTTTTTATCTCTTCCCTTATCTGTTTCCACATTTGCCTTATTATTCAGAATTAATTTTTCTACTATTCAGGTGTATTGTCAAGCTGATCGTATTGTGATCTGATACATCTGCCACCCCGATTTTACACCCTGTGACCCTGTGACTTTCACCAATACTCATTAAAAAATAGTCAATTCTGGAGTAGATAGAATGAGGTACTGAATAGTGCGTATAGTCCCTTGCTAGA
Source organism: Anguilla japonica (assembly GCA_025169545.1). Classification (NCBI taxonomy): domain Eukaryota; kingdom Metazoa; phylum Chordata; class Actinopteri; order Anguilliformes; family Anguillidae; genus Anguilla; species Anguilla japonica. The sequence continues at coordinate 39,220,004 of CM045888.1, forward strand.
GGTTGAAGTTCTCTCCAAACATCAATTGGTCCCATTTCCTGCACTGACGTGGTAATAAACTTGGTCAGATGCGTCTTGTTTTTCTTGAAGCTTGTTGTATCAAAATTATGATTCATGACCACATTAAAGTCTCCTCCACATATCAAAATACCCTCAGTCTCTAAGGCAATAATGTCAAACAGATTTTTGAAAAAACATTTGGTACTCTCCGGGGGTGCATATACATTGATCAGTGTCACCACTTTGTTTTCTAGCTTTCCTTTAACTAATACATACCTTCCCTCTTTGTCCTTGACTTCTTTATGGCATTCAAATTGGACTGCATTTGCAATAAGAATAGCCACTCCCCTCTTCTGGCTAGTTTTGTAGGAACTATACAATCAATTTCTAAAACCAAAGCGTTTTAATTTCTCATGTTCTTGTTGAGGCAGATGGGTTTCTTGTAAGAATAGTACTTGAGCCTTTTCTTTTTTCAATTTAGCCAGCACCTTGCTCTTTTTAACTGGATTGTTCATCCCGTTTACATTAAATGACACCAATTTTGTATTGTTATGTGGCATTTAAATGACCCAATCCTTCGTTGCATTCATAAACCTCCAGACAACTTACAACTGCACAGGCCTGAACATCTGGATAGCGTGTGCTAAATGAAGAAAATAAAGAAAGAATAGTTTATTTCCAAGTTAGGGTGATTCCTCGCCACCCTGAATCCCCGTTAGAAGGCAGAGGGGAAAGCCTCCTTCCGATATAGCTCAGGAGGTAAGACCGATTGTCTGGTAGTCGGAGGGTTGCCGGTTCAAACCCCGCCCTGGGCATGTCGAAGTGTCCTTGAGCAAGACACCTAACCCCTAACCTCTAACTGCTCTGGCGAATGAGAGGCATCAATTGTAAAGCGCTTTGGATAAAAGCGCTATATAAATGCAGTCCATTTACCATTTACCATTTACCTTCCAGAGGGCCCCTCACTAGTGGTGAAACACGCCATTTCACGCATCCTAGTAGTCCAACGTCATCCGATTTGTTTGTAATCCAAACAAAGTCTTTAGCATTGATCAAAAAAGATTTAGCCCAATATATACCAGCTTCAAAACAGATTATAAAATAAAAAGAAAAGAGGGAGGTCACTTCCTTACCAATTGGTGCTTATTTGAATTGCAAAGTAAACCCAAAGGTAAGTAAATAAGATGCCCTTCAAAGTCGAAATAAGAAACACTGCATCGTCTCATCTTCTTAATCATGTTATATTGATGAAAGGTAAACGAGGAAATGGCGTGCGAGTATTTGGACCATTTATATTGATTTAAGAGTCACGCCACGGGTAAAGTCACACAATGGTCATTTAGCTTAACACCGCTGGTTCTACAAAGGGGCTAACGAAATTTCACATACCGTGACAAAATAAGTTGGAGGGGATCTGCTCAAACTCCTGTAATCTTTTCCTTGCTTGACACGCAGTCTCGTTCCCGTCTTCACTCCTCTCCCCGGCGCGCTGCCAAGTCTTAAGCCGGGCACCCACCGCACGCGTATCGACCGCGAGCGCACTACGCGCGCACTACGCGCGTAACTGAAACGTAGTTGAAGTACTGTAATTACAACGGCAGCGGGCGACATCGTCTCCACCAGATGCGAACGTGTCGCGAACCGGCTGCGACGCTCGCGCGACACAAGCGAACTGAAGCGTAGTTTTTCGCTTCTGTTCTATTTTTTCGGCTTGTCGCGCGTCACGATGGCCTGTTTATACACAGAAATATGCTCTAAAATGCTAGGTATACATGCTCTGATTTATATTTCATCCTTATATTACTTAGGCAAACTTAGTTTCGCTATCTTATTTTGTGGAGGGGGTGGGGTAAATTTGAAAATACACCACAGAAAGACGTGGCCTATTGAATGATGTAGAAGTGAATGCACCGAGCAGTGGTTTGTTAGCTCGAGTGTTGGAAGGAAGTTTTTAACCAACCGTTGCTCAGTCTATTTGACTTCTCCGATGTCTTCGTTCGCCGTGCTTTCAAAAAGGGCTTGTTAATAAAAATCTGATAATCCACAGAGCTTTAAAAAATAAGATTATTTAGTGGTCTCGCCGATGAAAATGCACCTATTTTATAAATGAAGTTGTAAGCAAGCCTTTATTGCACTTGTACTTCAAAATTTACGGTGTTCATGGCGTTGTGGTGTTCATATCCCTTCAAGATTAAACTGTTACGCTGTTATCTTTTGATGATTAGCTGATTTTACTAAATCTGATCCTATAGGCTACACGTTTTGACGTGAATGATAAGACGACACGGGAATTCCCAATGGTTGATTACGGATTATTTATTATTATTATGATCATTACATATTCTTCATGAAATTGGCAGGCTTGTTAACCAAGCAAATAAATTAATACAGTTTGAGATTGATTATTATGCAGGCTACGTTGCGATTTAAGCTTATGGTAATTCTTGAAAGCGTTTACTTTCTCACGTATTTACATGAGTTAACGAAATATTACCAAATTAACAGGCTGAAAAAGGTCTCGTCAAGTATTCACTTAACCCATAATCAACAGTCGTGAACAAACGTGAAATACACGATGTAAGCCCACTGCAGACTGCGAGAGCTACTAGGAATATAGAGCTTTAAGCAAGCCTTTGCGCGACACAAACGGAACCAGTGGAGACACGCTACGCGCCGCGCCGTGCTGCTTCGCTGTGCTGATTACGCGACGCTTACGCAACGCGTGCGGTGGGTGCCCGGCGTTAGCCTGAAGAAGACGCTCCATCTCTGGGTCCGGCTCCGTAGTGCCTGGTGTCTGCATGGAGTAGCCTCTCCTCCTCAGCTCCTGTGCTGCGTCTTGTGCTCTATCGTATGTGCGTGTTCCCGAGTCCCAGTGAATGCACATCTTGTCCAGCGGGGTCTGGAAGCGGATACCTTTCTCCTTCAGGGCCTTCTTTATTCCCGTGTACACCTTGTGCTTCTGGACAACTTCCGTTGCATAGTCATGATCAAATGATAGACGTCGCCCTTTAATCATTATCTTCTTTCTCCAAGTCAAGTCAAGTTTATTGAGCACATACACATTAGCATGACAGTGAGATTCATTGTTCCTGTTTGTTACTCTCTCATCCTATGTAATAAACAATCAATCAATTGAATGATGATAATAATAGTAATAATAATAATAATAATAGCAATTAAATCGTAGAATAAAATATAAAAAAGAATATACATATATTACATACACACACATATACACATACATATACATACATACATGCACATACACATATGCATATACATATACACACCCAATATACACATGTATGTAAGCGTGTTCACAATAAATAAGAGTCTCGTAAAGTGTGTATGTGCAGTAAAGTGCAGTGTAACTGAGGGGGAGGAAATGGGGGGAGGCGGGGGCAGGGTCCGGTGTTGGTGGAGCTGAGCAGGTGATGGGAGTCTCAGCTCAGCATCTGGATGGCCTGGGGGTAGAAACTGTTCCTGAGGCGGTTAGTCTTAGCTCTGATACTGATATAGCCAGGCTTTCTCTTGGACTGCTTCCTAATGAATAGGCCACGGCTCGGGTGGCTGGGATCAGCAATGATCTTATTGGCCTTGGATATACATCTCTTGGTGTATATGTCCTCCAAGTTTGGCAGCATGCCACCTGTAAGCCATTGGGCAGACCACACCACCCTCTGAAGCCGCCGCCGATCCTGTTCAATGCAGTTGCCGTACCAGGTGGTGATGCAGCCAGTCATGATGCTTTCAATAGTGCACCTGTAAAGGTTCCTCAGGACAGGTGAGGACATGCCAAACTTCTTCAGCCTTCTTAGATTGTAAAGGCACTACTGGGATTTTTTCACCAGCGTGTCCACAGGCCAAGACCACTTCATGTCCTCCGAGATTTGGACTCCAAGGAACCTAAAGCTACTGACCCGCTCCACAGCCGCCGTATTGATGGTTATGGGTACATGCTCAGCCCTCTTCCTAAAGTCCAGGATCAGCTCCTTGGTTTTCTCCACGTTAAGCTCCAGGTTGTTCCCCTGGCACCACGTTGAGAGTGCCATCACCTCGTCCATGTAGTCCCTGGTGTTGTTGTCGGTTATCAGACCAATAACTGTTGTGTCATCGGCGAACTTGATGATAGCATTGGAGCTGTGCCTGGCTGTGCAGTCCCTGGTATAGATGGAATATAGGAGGGGGCTGAGCACACACCCCTGGGGAGCTCCTGTGTTGAGAGTCAGGTAGGATGAGATGTTGTTGCCCATCTTTACTGCCTGAGGTCTTCCCGTTAAGAAGTCTAGGACCCAGCTGCAGAGGGTGGTGTTCACACCCCAGGCCTTTTTCAATACCATTTCTTAGGTATTAAACTCCAGAAAATTTACCACTATGGACCTAGGTGGTGCATTCCTTTCCTGTTTACGAGCCAGCGCTCTATGAGCACGCTGGATCTGTAGGTTGGTGTCCGCTAAGGCAAGTTTAGTTTTCAAAAGTTGCTCCACAAATTCAGGAAAATAATTGCTGGGCTATAGGCTGCCGCTATTGTGGCCAAAACATTTTTCCTGTCCAATCGCCTAGGCTTGTTTGATCCATGAAAAACACAGCATATGCCCCAAAATAAAAAGAGCATGCCAAATTGTTATGAGATGTAGGCTACTGAGGTGAACAGAGAAACAAAAGGTAGGAACCAGGATAAACAAGGAAGAGTTATTTAATGAACTATAATAAAATAAGCATGATTACAACGAGTGACAAGAAGCACAAGAGACCACAGCCAGCAAATGTAAGAAACTGAATACAAAAAATTAGACAAGACATAAGTCTTTTGCTGCCCTCTGGTGGTAGCCAACTGTTATGACACATAGCTAAAATGTAGTTCTTGTCTGAAAATTAAGCAGCATAGGTAGGCTTGTTTGATTAAAAGAAAAAAATAACAATATCACAAACATCAAATAATAACCTACATTTGGGGTTGATAATTCAATTTTTGTTGGGAGGGGGCGTATGGGGATTGAACATTCAATAAGGGGGCGTTGGTCTACAAAAGGTTGAGAACCCCTGATTTAGGCCTTTGCAACTTCCAGGTTTGGTTAACATACCACCAAAACTTGCATGTCAGTCAAAATTTAATTTAAGGATGGCTACTGAAGCTATTTCAAAATGGGCTTGGCTTGGATATAAACTCGTCTACAATAAGTTACAAGAAGATAGTTCATTCTGTCAATATATCTTAACAGTGACATTCTGGGGCTGCAAAAGCTTTTTGTCCCGCAGTGGACATTTCCTTCATGATGTCTCATTATTTAAGCCTATTAGGTGGACGCGCAAGGCTGATTGGAAAGCCTGAGACAGCAGTGGAAGCTTACTGCGTGGACTAGCAAAGACAGCCAGTGGATTATGAAAAATCTACATGTAGCATATCGCCTAATAACAGTACATTTGAAAATTGATTGTCTTCATTTACACTCGTTTAAAATGTGACTTATGAAAGGTTTGTCTTAGCTAGCATTAAAGATTGCGGTTGGCCGTGATGAAGACAGTGGTAATGGTTTCGCTCCTTTAAGTGACTGGCAAGAACCTACAGTGAATAGGGTTAGGGTAGGCTAGGGATAGGCTGGCAGCAGCAGGGTGATTTATAGTAAAAGTAGTCAAAAAAACATTGTACGCATTTGTGATTGACTGACTGTCAGTGTAGTTGGTGATACTCAGTGTTAACTGACGTTTATCCCTGTGCTATTCTGCTAGTTTGTGAACTAGTTGACTTAGCTAGCTCACAAAGTTAGCTAAATGTATCATAAATTGGCAGTTGTCGCTAGCTAAAATTGGCTGCGGTAGCCATTACACTTTGTAAAATGGGCAAAATTACCATGTTCATGTGACTTGTAATTTTGGCCAAATCAGAGAAAAGCTATCGGTCGTGGAAAAAGCACTATTTCCCTTCTAGTTTTTTGCAGTTCATTGTGTGAAACTCATCCATACCAGCAGCCTCTGGTTACTGTTTCAGGGAAGGCAGCCTTCCACTTATGCAGTCGCACACAGTTCTAGTCCCTCAGCAACAATTTCATTGACCCCCCATAATTGGATCAATATGCTTTAGTGTAGTCTAGTAACCTTCAGTTAGCCTTCATGCTGTTTACTGAAGGTCTCACAGCTGTGAAGTATCTATACTAGAAGCAGTGATTGAATGAGTGCTAGTGAATGTGACTGAGAGAAGGACTGTCCTTGTCTTTTTTGTGTCTTAGGTCAGGATGTGGTCTTCCAGTGCCTTGGAGAGAGTCTTTTGCACAACGCGTTTGCGGGCTACAATGCCTGCATCTTTGCTTATGGTCAGACAGGTAAGTGAACGGAGTGACGTGACATTATCCTATTCAATAGAAATTGTATTTTTGATGTGCCTTCATAATTTGTCTGTAAACTTTGATTTCAACCCTGCATCAGTTTGTCGAATGATCAATAGTTTTTTTGTGGTGGTGAGTTGTATATGTTACTTGTATTCTGATTTGGCTGTGTATGCATGGTCCCATCCCCTGATTGGCTCTGCATTGACTGTCTTGGGCCCTTATTGGCCACAGGCTCGGGTAAGTCATTCACCATGATGGGCTCGGTGGACCAGCCAGGACTGATCCCGCGCCTCTGCAGCTCATTATTTGAGCGCACGCTGCAGCACCAGAGGGAAGAGGAGAGTTTCACTGTGGAGGTGTCTTACATGGAAATCTACAACGAGAAGGTCCGTGATCTGCTGGACCCCAAAGGGTGAGGCCACGTGCAGATCATCAGCCTCTGGCTCTCAAACATCTTTAAAATGGAACTCCTCCCAAGGGGAATCTAATCCTAGTCTCTAGTCTATTCTGTCCTGCCTCAGAATAATTGGTGTGATCTGTATGTCTTGTGTCAAAACCACGTTATGTCGGTATCTCCAAAAGACTATTTTAAGTGATACTGTCATTGGGATGCAACTTCTTAAGTGAATGGAGGTATCTTGCAGAATGAAGTGTAATGGTGGCAAAGCTGAGGTTGTCCCTTTATTTCTGATGATGCAGTCATAATATATAAGACAAAACTATAGGTTTTGAGTGTCATTTTTCTAATTTTCAGATTGTGGTTTAATTTTTTCTGGATATTGCAGCAGTATCCCCATTCTCAAATGGTGCCAAATGCCAAACATACCGCCTGTTATACAGGTGCAAGAAAAATGTTTAACCCTTTTAAATTATCTGCACTCATGGATAAATGACTTCCAAAACTTAGTCTGATCTTCATCTAAATTGTAGTAGATACACAATGTGATTTACCAAAAGGCAAAACTTTACTTTTTCATGTCTATATTGAATATATTGTTCAAAAATGAACAGCATAGGATGGAAGTATGTGAACCTCTAGGATAATGACTTCATGAAAGGTGGTTACTGAAGTCAGATTTTCCAATCAATGAGATGATAATGTGTGGGTTATAAGTACCCTGCATAGAAAGAAAAAAAAAGTTTGGTTACCAACAAAGTCTGCCCCTCAAAAGAGATCTGTTTAAGTGCAATATGCCATTGTTCTAATACGTTTCAGAGGACGCCAGGAGAAGGGTTGTTAAGGCTCATAAGAATGGAAAAGACTTAAAAATCATTTCCAATGACTTGGGCCTCCATCAGTTTCTACTCCAACAGGTTGCGTACAAATGGAGAAAATTCAACAACATTGCTCCTCGCTATAGGAGTGGTTGTCCAGCAAAGATCACAGAAAGAGTATATACTTTTTTCCAGCTTATGCTGTTTGTTTGAAAACTGTGTCCAATGAAGCATGTTAAAGTACAATTATTTGTGTTTGTTATTTATCACACTGTGTTTATCTATTGTCATGACTTGGGTAAATATCAGGCCATATTTTAGTTGTCATTTGTGCAGGAATGCTGATCATTTAAGAGTTTGTGAACTTCTTGCAGCTGTACCTCATAAATGAAAACAAGTAGCATAAGGCTACACCCAACTTCTCAATACTTGAGAGTAGTATACTTTCATTTTTCAGTATGCTTGCAATGCAAATGGAGGCTCAGACTGAGAGGAGATATGCAATGAGATCAAAATATTTTTTGGCCATCATACCAAGTTCTTCATGACAGACCTGGACCCAACAGGTCAGAGCCCGGTAATAAATTCAACTCCCCACTGTTTAATCCATAGGAATAGATGGAAATGGATAGACTGATAAGGGTTGAGATTGCAGTCAATTTCTTGTAATGTTGCTGATGTTTAATACATAACAAAATAGCCCCATAAACTGTAGTCTGAAGATAGTTATGGATTTACCTTTCCAGTCTCTTTAATTAGATTATAACAAATTCAAACCAATTTAAACAGAATGAACACGCTATATTCAGGGGAATCTAATCAAACGGAATTAATATATTACAACAGAGGCAACTAAACAAACAAAAAAAAAACAACAACAAAATAACCATATGGCAAGTTATTTGATCAGGAAAACATAAACCCAGGTTATATATCATTACTAAACTGGCAATGTGAAATAATAACTGATTGTCCATTGAATAACAGTTAAAGTTGAAGTCCGAGTTTAGTTTAGTTGTCCGGTATCCACGGAAACACAAATCCAGAAAACGTGCCAAAAATAATAAGTCCCGAAACCAAAATTAATGCATAAGTGCAAAAATCTTCTTTCCTCTCCAAAAACAAATAATTAAGCAATGCATTGCATTCATAGAAGCAAAAAAAAAAACCAAAAAGCTTCGGCTCACCCTCCTGATGCGGTAGAAGAGAATTCTTTTAAAATGTAGGTTCAGCAGGTTACTCGTTTTCGTGTCCTGGAGCTGTGTTGAATAATTGTATATTGAAAAATATACAATCCAAACAAAAATGCCAACAAATCTCAGGATTCTTGATTATTTTCTGCTGACTCCCCTTTACTGCATTCTCCGTTGCTACCTCTTGCCCCCAATCAATTCAAAAAAACCCATCGCCTGGCCCGTCACCACCTGTTTGCTGCTTGAGCGCAACTCTTGAAGGCCCGGTATACAAATTTGCGATACTTCGCAAAGGACTCATCAATACATACATTGTATGTATATCAGTAGGAGAAAATGCACTAATAACATAATATGGTGCGTACATATTTTAATGCACCAAACTTAATTAAATTACCTTTTTGTGTTACACGTTTACATTATGTGGCCCTCACAAGATCATTAGCCTCAAGTAAATTGCCTGAACCCATTCTGGGTTTTCAGACTATTTACAACAAGGGAGTTGTTTTGCTTGGGTGACATCTTTGTTTGAGATGGGGCTTTGTATTTTTCTTTGTGTGCTAAAGTAAGAGTTGACAAATTAGAAATGAGATATTATAAAGGCACAGCATTACTTATTTTTGTTTTGGTTTAATATTTACAAAAGATTATAGAGCTGTGCGTGCAGTCACAAATTTCTTAGAGGATTTCAAGAATGTGTTTTTAGTGACATTGCTGATTGGGTTTTTACAGTGTGCTATTTGCACTTCTACAACTTGTATGTCCATTTATGGAAAACCAAAGATGGACACTGCTGATTCAGTTTAGACAAGCTCCATGTCACATCCCCATGGGAGTACACACGTACAGTATTGCATACAAGCTCTTCAATTATTCATCATACAGCTTGGTTTTGCATTGTACTTAAATGGGCACTCAGTGATGTTATAAATGAACTATTTGATTTGACCAGGGGTGCACAACAAAAGCTATACCATCATTTGAATTTTTTTTTTAATTGACATTTTCAATCACAGAATCACAAAAATTGTACAATGCGGCTGTAGACTGGACATGCATCCTTGTTGAAAAGCCTTCATTGTGTTCCAGGATATGAGTGAACATAGAGTGGTGTCTTTTTTCCCCTTAATTTGAAGACAGAGCAGTTGGCTGGTACACAGCCAGCGTAAGTGCCAGCCATCCAGGAATGGAGTTGTGCACCCCTGAGGTAGACTAAACTCCTAACTCTTGACCCAGATGTGATAATTTCATAAGTTAAACTGTGGACCCCCTGCTTTACCCCAAGGAGTCGGCAGGCCCTGAGAGTGAGAGAACACAAGGTCCTGGGGCCCTATGTGGATGGCCTGTCCCGCCTTGCCGTTGCCAGTTACAAGGTAGGGTACTGTACTGATGGATGTCACAGCTTAAAATTCAGTGTAGCACCTCATGCAGGGACATTAATGCCAGGGCCAGGTGCAGGTAAAAATGTTGATCATGTTGTTTGTGGCGAGTCATTAACCACTTTGCGCAAACACCCTTAGTGATCGGCTGGCATGCCTAGATTGTTCAACTCCGACATTCATTGCTCCTGCAACCAAAGTATGAGTTGAAAACAGAAACACTTAACAAGCACCCCCTCCCTGCAGTCTCATCTGCAACTACACCATTCACCCATGACATAATGGACGATATTATCTATCTGGGCATTCATAAAAATATTCTTTCACCACTCAAAAATCGCATTCCGTCATAGCAACAAGATAAACCCAACAATAGCCCTAAGATATGCCAATACAGCAGTGAAAACGCTGCTCAATGAATAACGAAATAAACAAGACAGTGTTTTCAAAAATTATACCATGCCATTCTACAGTCAATGTCTGGGACGAAATATTGAATAAATATACAACCTTACCATTGGTTTTGTGCGTATAGATGTCCCTTTTGAGACCAGGTGTTCATATATTGTCTTGGACAATTCGTTTGTGAAATATACACGCATTTGTGATGCCTGGGTACCTTCCAAAATAGCTGTGTGTAATACCGCACGTGTTGTTTATGGCATTGTCGCCCTTTTTAGTACAGTCTGGCTTGACTGACAATTCATTTATTCAGTAGGCGACAGTATAAACTTTCTAATGATGTATAACTTGTCTAATTTTGCTTTTGGAATAGCGTTTAATAGCTCAGCTGAAAGTTTTCTCATCGCATTCACTTACCCATTCACTCTGTGGTAGTAGTAAAAGACACTGCACCCGATGAAATGTTATCAATGAGTAATTTCTTGGAAAATATTATTATTGAGGATGTCTGAGCATAGCTGAGCCATATGTTTGCTGATAGACCTAGCTGACAGTTTTCTGGAGTAAGACAGAAGAAAAGAGAACTACAACATTGATTTACTGTCTCTGTCTCTGTCTGCTGAACACAGAACATTTCATCATCGCTATGTAAGGATTATTGCTCAAAATATTTTGGCTATATACGTTATTTTTGAAACTGAGTGTCTTTTAAATAGGTTTGTGGTATTTTATAATGAGGATATTTCACACTGTAATGTAAGCGTTCGTTGGTAGCTTAGCCGTTTTTTGTGTTTCATTTACCAGATATGATGTGAGAGTTGGAACATCGCCAAAATGTGGTGGATGGTTGAAAATTGTTTTCATGTTATCCCATCCCTATACAAGAAAACTGTACATACTGTAGAGTACAGAAATACATACGAGAGTTAATTATTACACATTTAGGTACTGTAACGCATTGTGTGACAATGTTTTTGCATTATCTTTTAATCTGATAGCAGTGTTTTATCTTAAACCTCCATAAGGGGCTCATTTAAATGCTTTATGCATTTAATTCATTTTTGGAGAGATTTTGGATATGTTTCTGGACTCCTAGGTATTTTAGACCACTGTACTTATGGAGGGCTTCTAATTCCCAATTGAAAATGGTGCAACAGTGAGTTTCTTGAATCAAAACAGTTGATTTGTATTGAAATACCTGAAAATGTGATTTACAGCAATGCATAATTTAGATATTTTGGGTAGATTTGGAAATGCTGGGTACACTGTTTAGTTTTTGCTTTATAGATCTTTAGTAGTTCTACATATCCACCCTTAGATTTTATGAACTTGTAGTCAAGGAATTTTTGATCCAGGACATGTATAGTTTAACCTGCTGTATATATAGGATCTCTCCGTATTTCATTGAAAACTAAGCAACTTGTCACAAGTAAAAACTTGCCGAGTTGTGGTACCGTTCAAATCGATGAGGAAAGTTTGTTGCTTAACTCCCGGGTGAACTTTTATGAAGCAAATACCCTAGCATGCAGACCAAGCTGATGTGTCCTTATTATAAATACCTGTGACCAGGTGGCAGTTTCTTTTCCATTAACCCCTTAGCGCACATGCCAAATCTGGCCAATCCTTGCCCATTTAGGGGGTACCTTATTTAAAGCTTTATAACTCCAGATGTGAACACCACAGAGACTTGAAAAATGGCTTAAATGAAGCAATCTTTACAATTTACAATACTAACGCAGATTACTTTATATTCATAATTTTGGAAGAAATAAAGTGCCACAAATTCAGTTGTCTAGAAAAAATGAATTTGCACTTTTTTAGTTTGCAATGAAATTGGAGAGATTGGATATATACAGCAGGTTAAACTATACATGTGCTGGGGGTGGGGGGAAAAAATTGATTCTTAGATGCATCGTGAATCTTTTTTGAACAATTCTGCATCGATGCAGAAAACTAAATCGATTCTTTAAAACTTAATTATTCTCAAAGGACTGCCACTTTAATTACATTTATTTTATTTTATTCAGAAAACATACAAAAAATACAACAATCAGACATCATAAAATGCATTACAAATGCACAGTTTGAAGTGATGGCTAACCATAATGTACATAAAACATGCTTTGTGATTATGTTCGCGCGACAAAATGGATGAGCAAGCAAGGAGAGAAATTAAATCACCACCAGCTTTTTTAAAAGCTGCTGTTTGGGCACACTTTGGGTTTGATGAAAATGATGGGACGAAAGAGCTAGAAAAGACGTATGCAATTTACAAGATGTGTCACACGAACCTTAAGTACTTGAGCAACACAAAGAATATGCGAAACCACATTAGCCGATTCCACCCGGAGCTAGCGGAAAAACAACCTTTAGTGGCTAACCAGAGAACCCTCGAACAGGTACTCGTGACAAAGCCGGCACCGAACTCTGATAAGACCAAAAAGATTATTAAGTCCATAGCAAGTTTCATCACGAAAGATTTGCGTCCTTTTTCAGTAGTGGAAAACGAAGGGGTTCGTTTTATGTTACATACCTTGGACAGGGCTCGAAATTAACTTTTTTTACTTGGTAGCACTGGTGCTCCCAACTTCAAAAAGTTAGGAGCATCCACCAAAATGTAAGGAGCACCAACAATATGTGCAATAGATTTTTTACTGATAAAAAACGACAATATAACAGTATGGTTTACAAGTAACAGTTAAACTCACGCATAAAATGTGTCAACTCTTCAAGGAATTGCGTGTTATGCATTCAAACGACAAAGCGCTTCTCGTCACATTATTACCGCTAATTAAATCAACCGCCAGTAAACTGCATCGGAGAAATTAGCTGTTTCAACCGGGTCGCTACACAAAACACTACGTTAACGTTTAAAAAAAAATGCCGTAATCGTTCGCTTCAACTTTTCAGCTTTCGATAACGCTAATAAATTGAACAGAAACGTTTGTCTTCAGGTAACATTAGTTAACCTGCTCTCTGTGTCGCGTGACAGTGGAGTGCAGCGAAAGGGAATGATTGAAGGCTAATATTAACCAAATTAAAATCAGCATTAAAGTTAAGAATGTCAAGCTCACGATTGGTTAGAAGGGTCACCGTCAGCTCACAAGGCACACACTGAGTGTACTAAGACTTGAGAAATTGCCTTTTCCTTGTCCAACACTCTCTCAATCATGTTGAGTCTGGAACCCAATCATGTTGGTGACTCGGTGATGAGCTTATGTAGAGGTAGCGTCAGCTCTGTTTGCGCTTTACTCAAGTCCCTCTTTTTCTTCCAGCTAAAGGAGAATGTACTGACCACTTTCTTGCAAAGAGATGTTGCGCGATCAAAACGAGGGTCTCTGGCACTTTTTTCTAATAATAATAAGAATACGATTTAGAAATCAAATTAAATTTAACCTAAATCACACTGTACATTTTAATTCAAAACTGTTTATATAAATGGTACTATTGTATTAAAACAGTCTGATTAGTCTCCAATACTATATACATATATATATATATATATATATATATATATACATACACACACACACACAGTCTTTAAATATAATAACATTTAAATTATATTGAAATGTATATTGTAGGCTTATTGCATCATCTTACTCTGTTCTGTGTTCTTACTGTAATTTGTAGTTATTTTATTAATATAACAGCATTGTTATTGTGAACCAACTGGCCTTATCTGAATGCCAGTAACAATATTTAGGGGTCCAAGCAGCGAAGCTGGTGGAACCCTATTGTATCTGTTAGGATTATTAGGGGTCCAAGCAGTGAAGCTGGTGGAACCCTATTGTATCTGTTAGGATTATTATTATTAGGGGTCCAAGCAGCAAAGCTGGTGGAACCCTATTGTATTTGTTAGGATTATTATTCTTATTTTTCTCCGCTAAAAGTGTCTGAGGCTCAGCAACCATAAGTCCTAGAGCAACCTATGGCCCCCCACTACTCAGGCACAAAAAATCACCTATGTCAGCCAGATGGTGGCGCTATAACAAAGGGTCATGTTTAAAAGGTCATAACTCCCACACCGTAAGTCAGATCAACACAAAACTTCATCAACCGATGCATCTGAATGTGCTCTACAACTTTGCTATTGGGAGCACCTATGTCCGCCATATTGTTTGCCCACCATTTGGACTTTTTTATTAGTTGGGGTGCGGAAGAGCTGTAGCTCCAAATCTAAGTGTTACGACATCTAGTAAACTTCTTCACGGCAAGCGACATCCATGGCGACGCAAGTAATCCGACACCGTAGGGTCTAGTTTTTATCAGTGAGGGGAGGGTCTGAACATCGGGGAAGCAATGGAAGACAGTGCCAGCCAGAGTGCATGCTTGGCTATTAAAGGTTTGTTAGTAAAAGCTTTTTGAGAGGATGAATAATTACTTTTCTTTGGCATGGATCCATTTGAAGACAGTATTGGGTGAGTTTGTTTAGTCTTTAAATCTGTCATTATGCTGAGAAATAGCTAAACCATTTTATTGGTAGGTTTTGAGTTTCTGTGCACATGCGCGAAAACATGCTGGTATAATAAAACAATGATGGCAATACATGTATAGTCCGCTTCGTTCCGTTGCTACCATAACAACAAACTATCTTGTGTCTACAGCTGCAGTTTCTCGCTGCATTTTCTAACATTGAATATAAACAAAAGACGCAATTTATGCTGTAGTCTGCCAATGTCTAAATAAATAATACAGTGTTCTGATCGTAGGAAGCAGGTAGCATGGATGGCGTGTTGATATTTTTTGCTACTAAAAGTTTGCTAGTAAAAGCTTTGAGAGGATGAATCATTACTTTTCTTTGGCATGGATCCATTTGAGAGAAATTGTATTCTCGATTT
Source organism: Anguilla japonica (assembly GCA_025169545.1). Taxonomy (NCBI): domain Eukaryota; kingdom Metazoa; phylum Chordata; class Actinopteri; order Anguilliformes; family Anguillidae; genus Anguilla; species Anguilla japonica. The sequence continues at coordinate 39,235,360 of CM045888.1, forward strand.
AATCTCGAAATTCACTATAAGCTTAGGGCTGTAACTAGGTAGCTGTTTCGTAGGTGACTTAGTTAATGCACTCGTCTTAACTATTGCTTGTATTTTTGCATAGACTGCGTTGTTGCTGTTCTTGTTTGTGTTAGTGTTAATCAGTTTAACCTACAGGGTCCAAGTTGAACTATGCGGTTGTTCCCTGCACTTGGAACGGTACTTCTCTCTAGGGTTTTCGACACACTTGTTCCTGATTATGATTATACACTTTGTTGTACGTCGCTCTGGATAAGAGCGTCTGCCAAATGCCTGTAATGTAATGTCATGTAATTTTCCGTGGCAACAAGATAAACCCGACATTAGCCCTAAAATATGACAATAGCAGTGAAAACGCTGCTCACTGAATAACGAAAAAAACGAGACAAATTTTCTTGTTAAATTATACCATGTCATTCTAAAGTCTATATCTGGGACTAAACATTGAATAAATATACAATCTTACCGTTGGTTGTACGCGTAGATGTCCCTTTTGCGAATGAGTTGTCATATATTGTCTTGCACAATCCGTTTGTGAAAAATACGCGCATTTGTGACGCCTGGGTCGGCTATCTTCAATAATAGCTGTGCGTAATACCACACCTGTTTCTTATGGCGTTGTCGCCCTTTTTAGTGCAATTTGGCTTGATTGACAATTTATTTATTCAGTAGGTGAGAGTATAAGCTTTCTAACGATGTATAACATGTCTGATTTTGCTTTAGGAATAGCGTTTTATAGGTCAGCCTAACCAAAATTTTTCTTATCTGCCAATGTCTAAATAAATAAAACGGTAGGCTACTTTGCACGCAGCACGCAGATCGCGAGTTGATATTTCGTCTTTTTTTTCATTTTTTCTCAATGTCGTATTTATTATTTGAAATGTGTATTTATGTGTTATTATTCTATCTGTCTCTGTGGCACTCTGAAATGTGCATTCTCTGCTAAGCTGAGCAATGGATTGGAATATGTGTCTGACCTAGTGTTGCACGGTATACCAAAACTTCAGCACTTTCTCGGTACTTAAAAAAAAAGAAAAAGAAACGGTTCGGTATTAGAATTTTCCGACATTCGGTAGTTTTGTGTCAAATGTAAAAGCCAGGGAAATGTGTCTCCCGCATTACTGATTGAGAGGATGAAAGGTGTAATTTGTCAATCTTCGCTAGATGGCAGTAGCAACTATGGTTGTCAAGTGAGGTGACTTGCACTTGTGCACTCACTCGTTGATACAGCGCAAACTTCGACTCAGTTCACTTCAGTAGCAATAGGTGTTCTAATTTGTAAATATTTTATTATAGGAAGATGCTGTATTGTTTTTAAAATATGCTGTTTTTAGATCTATTTAAAAGTGAAAGACCTGTTTAAAGATTATTTAGTTTACAATTGTTTAATTTTTGAAATATATTTAATATATTTGTCTATTGTTTAGTGTTGTAACACTATAGGCCTATGCTTATTAATATGATGAACAGGCTTCAACTTAAAGGTTGTTAATAAACCAGGTTTTTAATAAACTGTGAATTCGAAAATGAGGTTAACCCTTTTGGACATTAGGTTTCTGATCTATGAAGGTATTTTCAGTATTGTTAGGTACCGAATATTGAATCAATATTGTTTCAGTATCGAGTATTGTGATACTAAAACCTGGTATCGGTATGAAAGTCAAAATTTTGGAATCGTGACACTAGTATGACGCCTTTTTTAGTTACAGCATGGAAGCGCTGCAGCTGTACATACACGCCGGGCCATATATGTGTTACGACATCCCATCTAAGTGTTACGACATCCCATCTAAGCGTTACGACATAGTAAAGGCCTTTACGGGAAGCGGCCAGGACAGATCTATGGCGACGCAACTAAGTCATCGGACAGCATCTCTTAGCACAAAATTGGCCATAAGTCATCAATCTTTTATACAATCATCATGATATTCAGTTGATATGTTGGGTGAAGGCATATGATCACGAGGAAAAAGCCATTTTAAAATCGCTCCATAGGGGGCGCGACGGTGCCAATGCTTGGACCCCTCCCAACGCCGCTTGCGGCTTTAATTTATTTTGTTTCACTCACCGATGGGTAGGTGAAGTCTGTGCCCAAAGCACTGCAGACGAGTCCAGCTGTTAAGCTCCAAGGCCCTCACCATGTTCGCCCCACTGTCTGTGGTCATGCAGGCCATGTTCTCCTCTTTCAGTCCCCAACATGCCAGTGCTTCCCTCAGGCCTTGTGCTATGAGCTCCCCTGTGTGGTCTTGTGGGAAGTATGCTGTTTCAAGACAAGCGCTGCACAGCTTCCAGTCGTGAATGAAATGAATGTTCAAACTCAATTAAGGTTCTGAAGTGCGGCTAGACCATAAATCACTTGTTGTAGAAAAAAACTGGACGTTTTTAATTTTGTGTTCAATCTTGTTGCAGCATTCATTTTCCATGGTTTTTATTGGAATCATGTCTTTGGCCAGGTAAAATGTCACTGCGTCAGTTACCTCTTTTCAACGATTACTGGACTTTTCATACGGAGTACCTTTCTCAAACGGCTTCATCAGGGTTGTTTGTTTTGGCTTTGGCTTTTGTCCATTAGCCTATAAAGCATATACAGTTGAAGTCAAAAGTTTACATACACCTTAACCAAATCCATTTAAACTCAGTTTTTCACAATTCCTGACATTTAATCCTAGTAAACATTCCCTGTCTTTGGTCAGTTAGGATCACAACTTCATTTTAAGAATGTGAAATGTCAGACTAATAGTAGAGAGAATGATTTATTTCAGTTTTATTTCTTTCATCACATTCCCAGTGGGTCAGAAGTTTACATACACTCTGTTAGTATTTGGTATCATTGCCTTTAAATTGTTTAACTTGGGTCAAATGTTTCGGGTAGCCTTCCACAAGCTTCTCACAATATGTTTCTGGAATTTTGGCCAATTCCTCCTGACAGAACTGGTGTAACTGAGTCAGGTTTGTGGGCCTCCTTGCTCGCACACACTTTTTCAGTTCTGCCCCACAAATTTTCGATTGGACTGAGGTCAGGACTTTGTGGTGGCCACTCCAATACCTTGACTTTATTGTCCTTAAGCAATTTTGCCACAACTTTGGAAGTATGCTTTGGGTCATTGTCCATTTGGAAGAGCCATTTGCGAGCAAGCTTTAACTTCCTGGCTGATGTCTTGAGGTGTTGCTTCAATATATCCACATAATTTTCCTTCCTCATGATGCCATCTATTGTATGAAGTGCACCAGTCCCTCCTGCAGCAAAGCACCCCCACAACATGATGCTGCCACCCCCGTGCTTCACAGTTGGAATGGTGTTCTTCGGCTTGTAAGCCTCACCCTTTTTCCTCCAAACATAACATAATGGTCATTATGGCCAAACAGTTCAATTTTTGTTTCATCAGACCAGAGGACATTTCTCCAAAAAGTATGATCTTTGTCCCCATGTGCAGTTGCAAACTGTAGCCTGGCTTTTTTATGGCGGTTTTGGAGTAGTGGCTTCTTCCTTGCTGAGCAGCCTTTCAGGTTATGTCGATATAGGAATCGTTTTACTGTGGATATTGATAATTTTGTACCTGTTCCCTCCAGCATCTTCACAAGGTCCTTTGCTGTTGTTCTGGGATTGATTTGCACTTTTTGCACCAAAGCACGTTCGTCTCTAGGAGGCAGAACGCCTTCCTGAGCAGTATGACGGCTGCATGGTCCCATGGTGTTTATACTTGTGTACTATTGTTTGCACAGATGAACGTGGTACCTTCAGGCGTTTGGAAATTGCTCCCAAGGATGAACCAGACTTGTGGAGGTCTGCAATTTTCTTTCTGAGGTCTTGGCTGATTTCTTTTGATTTTCCCATGATGTCAAGCAAGCAGGCACTGAGTTTGAAGGTAGGCCTTAAAATACATCCACAGGTACACCTCCAGTTGACTCAAATAATGTCAATTAGCCTATCAGAAGTTTCTAAAGCCATGACATAATTTTCTGGAATTTTCCAAGCTGTTTAAAGGCACAGTCAACTTAGTGTATGTATACTTCTGACCCAGTGGAATTGTGATATAGTGAATTAAAAGTGAAATAATCTGTCTGTAAACAATTGTTGGAAAAATAACTTGGAAAAAAAAGGTTACGGTAAACTATAAAACGCTATTCCAAAAGCAAAAGTAGACATGTTATACATCATTAGAATGCTTATACTCTCACTTACTGAATAAATGAATTGTCACTCAAGCCAGACTGTAAAAAGGGCGATAACGCCCTAAACAACATCACAAATGTGCTTATATTTCACAAACGAATTGTCCAAGGCAATAAATGACCACTCAGTCTCAAAAGGGACGTATCTACGCGTAAACCAATGGTAAGGTTGTATATTTATTCAATATTTAGTCCCAGATTTTGACTGTAGAATGACAGGGTATAATTTTTGAAAACTTTGTCTTGTTTATTTCGTTATTCAGCAAGCAGCGTTTTCACTGCTGTATTGGCATATCTTACGGCTATTGTCGGGTTTATCTTGTTGCTATGATGTAATACGATTTTTGAGTGGTGAAAGAATATTTTTATGATTACCCAGATAGACAATATTGTTCATTATGTCATTGGTGGGGTGTAGTTGCAGATGAGACTGCAGGGAGGGGGTGTTTGTTAAATGAACGACCAGAGCGACAATGGTGGCGCTGCGAAACTCCGTATTCGGCATAGTTGTCTTGTATCGTCTACTAATAAAACTAAAACAAAACGTTTCTGTTTTTAACTTGTACTTTCATTGCAGTAGCACTGAATGTCTGAGTTGAGCAATCTCGGCACGCCAGTGTGCCGACCACTAGGGCCTTTGTGCTAAGAGCTTAACCACTTGGATCATCCAGAAGATGATCCAAGTGATCAATGATGCCCAAAATCTCATCCACAATTATGGGCTTTATGGGCATTAATATGGAGTTGGCCCACCCTTTGCTGCTATGACAACCTCCACCCTTCTCGGAAGGCTTTATAGTAGATGTTGGAGCATTGTCACAGAAATTTGTTTCCATTCAGCCAGTAGAGCATTAATGAGGTCAGGCACTGATGGGCCATTAGGACTGGCTCGTGGTTGGCTTTCCAGTTGATCTCAAAGGTGTCGGATGGGGTTGCGGTCATGACTCTGTACAGGCGAGTCAAGTTTTTCCACACCATTCTCGACAAAACCATTTCTATATGGACTTTGTTGTGTACCTGGGGGCATTGTCATGCTGAAACAGGCAAGGGCCTTCCCCAAACTACTGGGGAAGCACAAAATCATTTAGAATGTGATTGTATGCTGTAACATTAATTCAGTTCTATTCTATTCTATTTGTATTGTGCTTTTTACAGAGAACTGTCACAAAGACACTTTACAGAGTAGCAAGGCAAGAGACAGAGCAAAAAGAGCAAACTGCAAACACCAGGTCTGAACCCCCAAATATCAAGTACATAAGCTAAAAGATGAAGTTGTACATAAGATAGAGAGGGGGGGTTTATGCCCTATTTGTGTGTGTCAATGAGGGGGGCTAACCGAGAACGGATGCAGTCTGTGTATTGTTGTTCATAACGCAGAATTATGGACAACTGAGCTTCGGAGTTCTTAGTACTCTCATCTATTTGCCATGCAAAAAAGGAACATTGGCTACTTCACTCTTTATATCCACCTGCGCCAGAAGCAATGGCTTCGATCAGATCTTTTTGAATTGTCCCATTGCTCTAAAAATGCATCCTATTTTCCTCCACTACCACCTTCTGTCCTTCGTGCCCTGGAAACTGATCTTTGTGTCCTCCCTCTCTCCAATGTCCCAAAATTGGAGGAGGTAAGTGAAGCGGCTTCAAACTGCTCATCACCTCCTCCCGGCGAAGGACACATTGAAGTATGCTATCTCGGAAGTCTTTTCACATCTTAACCCCTTAGCGCACATGCCAAGTCTTGCCAATCCTTGCCCATTTAGGGGGTACCCTATTTAAAGCTTTATAACTCCAGATGTGAACACCACAGAGACTTGAAAAATGGCTTAAATGAAGCAAGACATTTGTACAATTTACAATACTAACGCAGATTAGTTTATATTCATAATTTTGGGGGAAACAAAGTGCCACAAATGCAATTGTCTAGACAAAAAATCTAAAATTAATTTGCACCTTTTAAGTTTGCAATGAAATTCTGAGAGATTGCATATATATAGCAGGTTAAACTATACATGTGCTGGATCAAAAACTTACTGACCACAAGTTCATAAAATCTAAAGGGTGGATATGTAGAACTACTATAGATGTATGAAGCAAAAACTAAGCAGTGTACCCAGCGTCTCCAAATCTATCCAAAATGTCTAAATTATGCATTGCTGTGAATCACAACATATTAACGTATTTCACTACAAATCAACTGTTGCATCATTTTCAAGTCGGAATTACAAGCTTTCAGTCAGTACAGCGGTCTAAAATATCCAGGGGTCCAGAAACATATCCAAAATCTCACCAAAATTAAATAAAATGCTTTTTGTCCATTATAAAGCATATAAATGAGCCCCTTTTGAATGTTTACGATGAAACATTGCTAGCAGGTTAAAAAATAATGCAAAAATATTGTCACACAATGCGGTACAGTACCTAAATGTGTAATTAACTCTTGTATGTATTTATATACTTTGTACTCTCGTATGTTTTCTTGTATGGGGATGGAACGATGTCATGAAAACAATTCTCAACCGTCCACCACGTTTTGGCAATGCTCCAACTCTGATGTCATCACTGTTGCATGCTTCACAGAAACTATTACACTACTAACTAACGCTTACATTACAGTGTGAAATATCCATTATATAATATCAGTAACCAATTTAAAGACACTCAGTTTCAAAAATAACGTATATAACCGAAGTATTTTGAGCAGTAATACTTACATAGA